>CM060931.1:802051162-803301162 GCA_030765085.1 Allium cepa
TTCGGACTGTCTCCTTCTGGCTTGTTGCCTTTAGTATCGCTTTCGATGTTGGCCGTTATGCGCCACATGGGTGATATTGGGTTGCTATAGTATCGCTTCCGATGTTGGCCGTTATGCGTCACATGGGTGATATTGGGTTGCTATTGTATCGCTTCCGATGTCGGCCGTTATGCGCCACATGGGTGATATTAGGTTGCCCTATTGTATTGCTTTCAGAGTTGGTCATTCGTTACCACTCGAGCAATTTTTATGATGTTTCAATTGAGATGTATATTCCCTAGGTATCACCCCACGGTGTAGGTCTTTTTGAACCACACGATATGTAGTGATCACCTTGTGAACTTGTATACCTTATCGGTATTTGTTGTTTGCCTTTATGGCCTGCTTTGGGATATTCTTATCCTTTGTTTCTATATGTTGCCGATGATATGAGGCTTGTTCTATATGATTCATCTTTCCTTAGATGATTGTGTTATCTCTTTTAGAGATATTTGTTATACTGTATGACCTTGCAGGTTTATTATTGTTCAGTTTATCTAACTGATTTGTTTAGCTAGACTGACCCGGGTATTTTATACTCGGGTCAGACCGAGATGTTTCAGGTTAGGTGCTTTGGACTTAGCCTCTTTTGCTTCCGCATGGACTATTCCGCTAGTTTCTTTTTCTCTTAGCTTTTGTGTAGTCCTCTTCTGTTGTAACTCTGATATGTATTCTTGTGAACTCATCTGTATATTGTGGTTTTCTATACCACTTGACATGTATTATTGTGTATACTCTGTTATGTATCTATATATGTGTATGTGATGATTTACTGTTCTGTGATGTATATTACATTGAGTTGTTATATTCTGTTCTGATAGATCCTGTAGCCATTGTAGTCTTGCTTTAAATATTTATTGAATACGTCGAACTGTTTGTGATTCTACTTTTCGACGTGTTTAGTGAATAGTTAAGGTAAGATTACACATGGTCGCTCCTATCCAGCCTTATTCTCCGTGTTAGCAGACGGTATTATCTATACAATACTCTTTGCTAACGTGGGTATAGAGGTGGGGCGTCACAGGACTCGCGATAGTAGATGAGCAGTTTTTGTATTATTTTACATTTTTCCTAGGTTTAAATATAATATGTACATAGAAAAAATTTACTTTGGTGCTTACTACAGTGTTAGAAATTTGAAATTTAGGAATGAACTACTATTGGTTTCCAGATTGGGAGGGATTTAAAAAAATGATGATATTTTTATTGCAGTAAAGAAAAAAAATTATATACCTGCCTATCTTAGTAAATTTTATATATATAGAAAAGATTTGATATGTATATAAGGGTTTTAAAATGTTTGAGAAATTTATAAAAATGTGGATTTTTCAATCTATAATTTATTCCTATATGTAGTTTTAAGAGAGAAATTAATAGTTAATTAAATTAATTAGCCAATTTAAATTATCATATGAAGTGATAAATTTAAATTTAAATTTAAATTTAAATTTGTTTAAAGGGATAGTTGATTATTCGATTATGTAAAATATTCATAAAAGTTCATATAATATTTATACAAGGTCAACATTTGAGAAGAAACAAGCTGGATTTGGGAATGGAGGCTAATAAAACCAAAGGTGAGTAAATCTCGCTCTGTTGGATTTATTTAAAATTTTAATGGTTGAATTTATGTATTTGGCCGCATGATTAAATTGACTAGATATGCACTGATGATGATGTGACTTTGGATTTTTAGTTGGTTTTCCAGTTAATTGTGGTTTAACTCGAAGTATTTGGGTTTTTAATTGTTTTAAACTTAAGTCATAAATTAGGAAATGTTCCACCTTAATGTTGATAAGGGCTTAATGATTTGTGATTCGTTTAATTAGTGGGGTAATTAAAATGGAAAATTTACTTAATTCAAATTAATTGATGATTGGGTTAATTAATTTAGTAATGAAGGGTTTGAATTAATAAATTAATTTTTAAGTTAATTAATTAAGTGTAAGTAATTCAGAATAATCATTTGATGATTAATAAATAATTACTTAATGAAATTAATAAAATGTGATTACTGGTGTAATTAATCAAGGGATTAATTAAGATAGCCAATTAAGGATAAATTGATTCATCTAATGAAGTAAATAAAAGGATAGATAATTTTAGTTGCAGATAAATCAAGTATGATTAATACTGTGGTTTAATTAATGTAATTAATTTAGATGAAAAAAATTAATTAAAACACAATGGAAAATTATTAATTTATAATTTATGATATAATTAAAGATTGATAAATTGGAATTGATTAATCCATAATAAGTGACTTATGCAGAATTAATTAATATAAGAAATTAAGAATTAATGTAAGTAATTAAGATTGCTTATTGACTTTGGTTAAGAAGAATTAATATCGTGAAATCAAATAAGGATAATTACTTGAATGTAATTTGTAAATTATTAATCCAGGGTGATTAATTAAGAAGAATCAAAGGGTTGATTTATTAATTGATTTGGAATTAATAAATGTTAAATGAAGGTATCTAAGTAATGGAGGTTAGAAATTCAATTAGAATCAAATTAATTAATCAAATTTGTTGTGGATGATTGGATGGTATTGGATGCTTTGAATGAGTTGATATTCCTGATATGAACTGTTGTGTATTTCATTTGGATAACTTGGGTTAGGATGACATGAGACTCGAAGAGGCCGGGATCGGGTATTGGGAAATACCCGAAACCACTTCGAATTCTTATAAATTGGTATGTGAGATTAGTAAGTTGGAACCAAACAATTTAAGTGAATTGGACTATTTGATCTACAATTTGGTCCTTAGAAACTTATGTGTGAAATAAGTTATGTCTATAAAATATTATGAACTTGTAAAATTGGTTTGAGTTACCCCGGGTTCTATATAAGTTGTATGTATGTATTCCATATTAGATGGGTTTACTCATGCTGGTTTCCAGCCTGACCCGGGTGTTACTTTGGTGTAATGTTCGGCTCAGACCGAGTATTACAGATTTTCAGGTAGGTACGTTCTGGAGCTCAAGAGGCAAGCTAGATGGCAAGAGCATATAGAGTATTTCTGCTGTATATTATTATTGTTAATATGAGACATGATAATTTTATATATATTCAGTGACTGTATATATGTGAAACTCTGATGTATATTAAATGTAATCGACAGATATAGTATTCTTTTGTAAACTGTTATTATTGATTATTAAATTTTATCTGCTGCGAATGTGAGATGTTTGGTGGTTTATGTTCTTCTTCTTCTATCTCTTTCTTCTTTTTCATAACTATCTGGAATTTTCGGCTTCGGAAATTTCGAGTCGTTACACTACCAAAATTAACAAGGTCAATTTGGAGAAATCCAGTCTCAATTTCTTTTATAAATTCTTCAATAAATCCTTTTTAATAAATCTCTTTATTTATGAACATCTTCTTTACTAAAATTCCAAATCTATTTATAAAACTTTTAATAAATCTCTAAGTTTATGTAAAAAACACTTATATATCCAAAGCCATTTATAAAACTCTTTTACAAATATCCAAAATCATTTATAAAACTTCTTTCCAAATTTCAAGATCTCTTTTCAAATTATAAAGCTCCCTTATTAATCTTTAAAATCATTTATAAACCCTTTTATAAGTAGGAGCTCTAAATTCATTTTAGAATTCCTTTCATAAAATATAATTTATAAATTCCTTTATAAATATATATAATATAATTACAGCCTCCATTTATAAATTCCTAAACTTTACTTAATGTCACTTTATAAATACCTTTTATATAATTTATAAAACTTTTATAAAAACTTCTTTTTATAAAATACCATTTATAACTTATTTTATAAATCCCCAATTTATTTGCAACTCTTTGTAAAACTCCAAATTTATTTATAACATTCCTTTTATAAATTTTCTAAATAAAATTACCAAAACTCCCTTTTTAAATCAAACTTCAAATGTAACACCAAACTCCATATACAAAAAAATTTCAAATATGATTAAAAAACTCATATGTTTTCCATAACACGATCTTTCCATATGTTTCAATAAATTTCCAAATGGAATTTATTGCTCCAATTTATGAAAATGATATTGATTTTCTTTTATAAATTCATTTCAATTTCAATTTAAAAAATATCGCTTATACATCTCCAAGTTTATCACACTTCCAGTTTCCAAAATAGATCCGACTACTTTTTCTAAAACGACAATTCCACATATTATTATAAATCCAAAAATATGATTTATTTCTCAAATTTATCGTGGAAATATCTTCCCTTTTTATGAAATATCACTTATACGACTCTCCCTAAATTTATAAGACACCATTCATAAATCTATGTTATGTAGCAGAAGATGGATCTTAAGGCTAATTTAATACTAAAGAGAGGGTGAATAGTGTTTTCTAATTTTTATAACTCCATTTGAGTTCCTTTGAGATTATAGTTTAAATAATGCAATGAACAATCACAGATTCAAACACAGATAAATATAAATGCAGTAAAAGTAAAAAAGGAAGGAATACACCAAGATGTTATACTGGTTCGGAGTTACCCTGCATCCAATCCTGAACATATTTCTTTTCAAACAGCAACGGAAATATAATCTTGATTTCAACGCAACGAGACACACCCTCCAGACTTTCTGAGCAATATGTAGATTCACTTGATTTACAAGGGAAACAAGCACACCCGATTGATTTACGCGTGCTATAATCGCACCAACAAGTATAACCGTATGATTTGATAGAGTTTTACAGACTTAGATGTACGATCTTAAATACAAATGATTCTATAACCACTTGAATAGCACTTTGATCTAGTTTGAGTGATAGAAATGAGAGAAATCCGAGAGTAATTGTGACGACCTGGAATTTTAAGCAATATCAATTTAATAATCTTTGTTAATAATTAAATTAATTTGATTATTTTACATTATAAATTGACAAGTTAAAATTCTTTTAAAAGCTAATAATAATAATTTGATAATATCTATCAACATTTTCTTAACAATATAAAATTTGGCAAGTTTAATTCTTTTGAAAATTTATAATATTTTAATTTGGGAATATTTATTTTAGCAATTTACAATTTTGTAAGATTTATTTTTCAAAAGCTAATCAAAATATTTTCTGTTATAATATATATATATATATATATATATTGATATATCTTGTAAACAGGAAGTTTTTAATGTAATAAAAGCTATATATTCAAATTGTAATATATATGAATATATATATTATGATTTGGTTTGTTGTTTAAAATTTAATATAGTAATTATCAAAACTAATGATTAAAAATGTTTTCTATTTATAATGTAAATGTGTGTGTATATATGTATTTGTATGTATATTAGAAATGGGAAAATTGTATTGATTTGAATTTAATAAGTGTTTTCAAACTTTAATATACATATATATATATATATATATATAATTTGAAATTTGAAATTTTAATTTGTCTTAACACTTTTAAAATGATATTTGAGATTTAAATTTTATAACAAGAATAATTTCTTATATATATATATATATATTAAGCTTTTGTTTTAAACAAGAATTAAATTTGAAGTTCCCTTTCAATTGTTTTCAATATTCTTTCGTTTTAGTTTTAACGTAAGATAAGTTGTTTTAATTTTTTTATATAAAGTGTTAAAATAAATTTCTGAAATTTATAAATATATGATATATTGATTTGATCAAAAGCATAACTTATTTGTTATTAAATGTTCACGTGAATTTGATTTTGATTATTTATTAAAATCTAAAGCTTGTTTATAAAAAAATAAGTATATAAATATTACATAATTACATATACATAGTTTAAATAAATTATAAATAAGAAAACAACATTTAAAATATTAATTGAACATTAAAACACTTGTTAACATTTTGATATATATTAATAACATTTGTAAATCTTTAATCAAACATTAAAACACTTGTAAGTATATTAATATTTGTTAATGACACTTGTAAATCTTTGAGCATATGTGTAAGTTAACTAAAGGCTTAAAGTGACAAATGTAATTCTCTTAATAATTTAATTTAAAATTAAATTGTAAAATAAAAAGGAGAGTTTTATCTTCAGCTAAAGTTTTCTTCATTTTCAACCAAACATAGAATTGAATACAAATCTGAAAGAAAAAGAAAAAAGAAAGAAGAACAGGAAATCAATAAAATCTGAAACAAGAAGAAACCTGGAAAAATAAAATAAAACCTGTAGACAAAAAGAAGAAAACCTGGAAAACTCAAATCAGAGGCAAATGCAAGTTCATCAATGCAATCAAGCAACTCAGTAATCAACTGCAGCAGATTTTATTTCAACATGCAAAATATATTCATTAGCCTGCAATACAATTTTTGCCCTATGCATATAAAGGTGAGTTAATGAAATTTTTAAAAGCAGTTTTAATTCTAAATTTCATCCGGATCTTGTGTTGAAAATCATGATGTTAACGAAATATTTGAATTTAAATTGGATGCATGATTGAATTGAGTATATTGAAAAGCCTGCATAGATAAAATTTTTACTGTGTGTTTATAAAACAGTTTCAAATTCTATAATAAATTCAATAACTTGATTTTGAATTCGAAAAAGACTTTGAATTGTAAATAAAAGTTGTTTGTAATCAAGTAATATATCATCTAAAAATAATTACAAGTTTTTAAAGTGAATAATTGGTTATAAATCTTTGAATTTACAGTAAAAATTTAAATTGGGTCAAAATTTTATGGCTTCAATTTTAATTTTGATTTCATAATTGAATTGCTAATAGGAAATCATATTTTTGAAGCTTGTATCATGATTTTTAGATTAGTAATTGAAGAGAATTTTCGAATTTAATGTTTTGAACATTTTGGTCAAATGACAGCGAACGACGGCGAACCAGTGGTCGGGTTGAGAATGAAGGTTGATGGGAGGATGATGATCATCGGAAAATTACTTTGGTGATCTATTGATTATAAAGGTGGTCGTTATTCGTTCGAGTAGGGTTTTATACCTTGTTTTTGTCGTCGTGGTTCATCGTGTCTTCGCGGAGCCGAGAGGCTACGGGAACGATCGCACGTGGCGCCAGTGATGATGGATGTTGCGACGTGGTCTAGGGGAGGAGGGTGTGGCCTCTTGTGGCAAGGATCGTCGACGGTGTTTGATTTTCTGGTAATGGTGGTTTCGAACTGATGGGTTCGATGGTCATATTTGAATGCTCGATCGAATCAAGATTTCTGGGTTGTGCGTTGTATTGTAGGGGTCGAGTACGACTTAGTGGAGGCCGGAGTGGAGTTCCACGCCGGCTAGAGTGGTGGTGTACGTTGATGTGCACGGTTGCGTGCATTATGGAAATGGGTTTTGGGAGAAGAAGGTGAAGGCTCGAAGTGTGTTTCGTGTTATCTAATGTTTTTCTCGAAGAGGGTGTAGGGCTTGGGAGACTCGAGTTTTACACGAGATTTTGAAATGGGCGACTAGAGTTTTCATTCGAGCATCTGGGAGTTTGGCTCGATGCTGCTGTGTTGGGCAGTTTGAGTTGTTCGAGTTTTAAAGTTTAACGGCAATATTTATAAAAAGGTTTTGATACAAAGAAATTTGATTTTGGAATAAAGTTTTAAAACAAAAGTTAAATAAGTTTTACTTATAAAACTAATTGGTTTCAAAATTAAATTTTAAACAAACTTATATATATTAAAATATGAAAGTTTTAAAAGAAAATAAGCGAATTTTTGAAATTAAGTTTGTATTAAATTTTATTTAATAACTTTGGAAAGTTTAAAGATTTAAAAGATTATTTGAATGTTTAAATTATTTTAATTATAATTGATTTCAAATATATTTTATTTTAAATAAAGTTTAATGATTAAGAATTTGATAATCAATTAAAATAAAGATTTTCTTAAGTAATTTAGAATTTTGCTTTATTAAAGATAAATAAATTTGTGAAAATAATTAAGATAATTCAATTTTTGTTAATAATCAAAGTGTTATTGGTTAATATTAATAACCTAATTAATATAATGATTTTCTTAATTAAGAATCTTTTTAATATAAGAAGTTAAGAATCATTTAATTAAATTTAAATAATTAATTAATAATTAATTAAGTAATTAATTTGTGATTAATTGAAGATAATCACTCGTGGATTAATTAATTAACTACTAAGTGAAGTAATTAAGTGATTAATTACTGAAGATAATTAAGTAAAGGATAATCACTTTAGTGGATGTGATTAAGGGTTAATCACTTGAGTTATTAATTAAGGAATTAATTAATACAATTAATTAAAGGTTTAAATTATTTAATTAATGGTTAATTAATAAAAGGATTAAGAGTATTTAATAATGTGATTAATATCTTGTTAAAGTAATTAATTAAGAAAGAAATTTAATTAATGAAGTAATCATTAATTAATGAAATAAATAATTAATTGTTAATTTATAATTAAAAGGGTAAATAATCTATAATTAATTTTTAATTACTAAATGTAATTAAAAAGTAATCAATCAAATGTGATTAATTAAAAGTAATTATTCAAGTATGATTAATTAAAAATAGTTAATCAAGAGTGTTTAATTAAAAGTAATTAATCATGTATGATTAATTAAAAGGTAATTAATCAGGTATGATTAAAGGATAATCAAGGAATAATTATCAGAATAATTAATCAAGGATGATTAATTAAAGGGTAATTAAGAAATAATTACTTGGTATAATTAGGAAGTAATTAATCAAGATGATTAATTAAAATTGTAATTTAGGAATAATTACTTAAAATAATTAAGTAATAATAATCAAGGGAGATTAATTAAAATGAAGAATTAAGTGATGTTTATTAATTGATTTGTAATTAATTAATGAATAAATAAGTTGGATTGATGTTAATCCAAATGATTAAGTAAGAATTAATTTAATTAAGGATTAATTAAATTAATTAAGTTCGGATCAAACTTGTTTATGGATGATTAATGATTGGATGATAAATATCATTGGGTGAGATAATGATATTGGATGATATTGAATGTCATTGATTGATATGTAACGATATGGATGTGATATATCTGAGTTGTGATATATATGCTGCTTTGTGATATGTATGGATGAATGTGATAATAGTGGATTATCTATATGTGTAATGTGAATCATCCTTTTATGTTTATGTGATATTCTGAATATCTACTGTTTAAAACCCTTAAGTACAACTTGGACATTAAAATGGCGTTTGGATTTGGTGAGTCCGGATTAGGTTTCCATATTTGGATATTCGAAAACCATATCTATCCAAAATAAACATTAGGTCGTAAATCCAAGTGGATTGCAAGTGAAGACTCGAGGTGTAAGATCTATTCGTCAGTATAACTCTGGGGGTGATTCCATGATGAGTTTGAAGGAGATAGTACTTACAGGTTCGAAATGGTGATTTAGAGTGCAAGGGCTATGGTCGTTGACTCTGAGGGTGATTCCAAAATGAGTGCAACGAGGTAGTGCCTTCGGTTTCGTTCAAACCCGGAACGAACTTGTTTGGATTGAATGCTTTCAGAACATCGTTAGGTGGACGATGAGCATTCTAAGATAGATGTGTCCTATAAAGGTAATCACTGCCTCAAGCCTTATCAACCGGGAATGGCTAAAACAGGGGAGGTGCAGCAAGGTTAAGTGGGTCATGCCCAAGTAGGACGAGATTTACCCCTGTCTAGATGTCCCTTTTTATTTCGGCTTTGTGGGCGGTTGGATCGGCAGCCAAGTGCGGGGTGGTCTTGTTCGAGACTGTTCAGTAAGGAATGGTCCCGGCCTTGTGTTGCAGGGGATCGGGAGTGGTTCTCGATACGGTGATCTAGGCCACGTACTGTGATGGGCGGTACCCCAGTAGCGCTGCCATTGTATGGAATCCAATCTCCAATAAGTGACGTACGTTTTGATTGTGCCCAACTATGTTGGAACATGAGATGTAGGCATTCCAGCTATTTCTGTATTTTACTTGAAAGCCCTAGACACTATTATAATATCACTGATTTCCTATCAAGTGTTTTTGTTAGCGTAAGGTAAAAACTTTTCCATGTTTATGTGTAGGAAGTCTTACGTGATACCTTTTCTTTTCAAAGGATTTTCTAAAATTAAGCAATTTTAAACCGTTTACTCACACCAGACCCCTGTCTGACCCGAGTGTTTATTTTCTGTTTTATTAAACTCTTGGGTACTCATATTATGTATGAGTAGTCAAGTGATTAAGGTTATCCTTGACGAATTCTGGAGGAGCTTTGGAGCAGAAGGCTTCAGCATGTAGATTTATATATGGAGTTTCCGCTGTGTGTTATTCTGTATAGTTGTTCTTGTATTGTATATTAGACAGAAATGTTATAACTGTCTAAATTGAGATGTATAGTTGTGTACTCTGATGTATATGATACTATATATATATATGTTATATATTATATTTCATTCATTCCGCTGTGAGATTCTGATGTGTTGTTGTTCTTTTTTCTCTTTCTTTTCTTCTTCTATCTCTTTCTTTCTTAAATAGTGATGCGTCTTTCTGGTGTTAGAAAGTCGGGCCGCTACAGTTGGTATCAGAGCATTAGGTTGAGTGAATACCTAGGCTCTGAAGTAGTGTCTATCTTGAGAAAGCGTACTTGTAATTATATATATATATATATATATATATATATATATATTTATGTATCTACCTAATCTGTTGGGTTATATGTTCGGATTTTCCAACATAGGTTATAGAGTAGATAAGGTAGGAGCGTGTGGAAACACGACTACCACTAATGGAAGAGGCTCATATGTTGTGGTTGGAGGTGCATCTGTCGAGATTGTAGACCAAATACCGTCTCGAACAAGCTTTGTAGCTTGGTGAAAGGATTTCATTGATCCTAGAGAAAGTATTTTCGAGAACTAGAGTATATTCTTGAAGTGTGAGGTTGATTTGCTCTCGAGTGAGCGGGATTTCCCACAGTTGAGTCTGTTGGCTGAGCTGAAGTAGGTGAGGGTATCTTGGTGATTTCAGGAAAGAATAGCTGTGTGGTGAGATGCAGTATCCATAGATGGTTCTGAAGATGTTCTTTTGGAGCTAGATTAGGATGGTGTTGAAGGAACGTTGATGCCTACTGAAGGGAAGATTCAGATGTTTAGAGATTTTCGGGATCTCAAGTAAGGGTGTCTCACCTATATTGAAGTATGAGACTAAGATCGATGAGTTACCTCATTTCGGACATGGTCTCATTTGTTTTCCTTAAGAAGAACAAGTGGTTGGTGTTTGGTTTTGAGCCGAGTTTCTTGAGGATGTCTACTCGTCTCAAGGATTTTTAGTGGAATTGGGTGATAGTTTTGTGTTTCAAGGAGCTTATGGTTAAGATGATCTTTTGGCTTAGCAGTATCATTGAGGTGAGCTTTGGAAGCGGAAGCGTGGATCCGTTTCTTCAATGATTCTGAAATCTTCGGGATTCTACTATCGACAGACCAGGCAGATAGTGAAGGCTTATCCATTTCTTCGGGAGGCTCAGCAGAACAGGATATTTGCCGGAAGTGATATATAAGTTTTTTTGGCAGATAAGCCAGTCTGGAAGGATTGATCTCGATTAGGAAAGCTGTTTTAGTTGGTGAATATAGTTCTTTGGAATCTGAACCGAGTGGAATTACAAAAGCGACTTGCGATTAGTTTGGGAATTCCTTGAGTATTCTTTGGTTTGGAAATTGAGGCATCTCATATGGAGGTAAAAGCTATGAAAGTAGTCAGCGATTTCCCAGATATTTTTGGAGGAAATCAAAAGTTTACCCGAATCGGAGATTGAGTTTTCTTATCGACTTGGATTCCAGGTGCAATACCTATGGTTCAACCATGTAGAGGGATGACTCTTGAAGCGAGAAGAAGTTGGTGAGGCAGCTCAGGATTCTTTGGAAAGGGATTGATCATCTAGTTCTAGTTGAGATTCTGCTAAGATGTTTTGACCAAGTGGAATGGGTCACTAAGATTTTATGAGTCGGATAGATAGTGTATGAAGAAATTTTATGAATTTGGAAGGTAAGGTTGTCAGGTGCAACTGTTTGGCTATTCTAGATAAGAGATGTAGGTCTGAAGACCACTAATGCTTGTGGAATAGAGTTGTGTTTTGGATTTCAGTAAATTTTTTGGGAGAGTCATTTTATTGAGTAGGACCTGAAGATTTGTTAAATTTTGGTCCAGTTGTTCATAAGCAATTCAGCAAGGGTTAGGATGATCAGAAAGTTGAAGGTGACTCAGGATCATCAAAAGAGTTTTGCAGTTAAGAATTGAGGAGATTTGGCATGTGAAGTTGGAATTTGGATATTGCTTTAGTTTTATCCGATTAAAGGAGATATAAGACTGAAAAAAACCGGAGAGCTAGCTCCGGAAGTATTTTGAGATTTTCCTGTGTTCTCTAGAGATTAGATTTTGATCTACAAGATTGAATTGCCAGTTCGGATAACTAGAATTCATTGTATTTCACATATCTCTTAGGAATATGTGCATGATTCTTCGAGTGATAGAATCAATAGTTCAGAAGGATCTGGAGTTGAGCTGGTCTTGAGTTTAGTCTGATATCTTGTTCATATTTGTAGGATCAGATGAGGGAGTTCTTGGTTATAGTAGTGTAGTTACTTAAGATTCTGTAGAGCGAGTATTCCAGTATAGGTACGTGGAAAACTCTTGATAATATTAGGAAGATCTATTCAGAATTTTGTCTGGATAGATAAAATTATTTGTTTGAATTGGTTGTTATGATTGATAGTGTTTGATTTCTGATTGAAATTTAAATTCTTTTGCTGGGTTATTAAATTATCTTTGCTTTTAAATTTCGAGGACGAAATTCTTTTAAGGGGGGAGGAATGTGACGACCCGGAATTTATTTACTTCATTAGATGAATCAATTTATCCTTAATTGGCTATCTTAATTAATCCCTTGATTAATTACACCAGTAATCACATTTTATTAATTTCATTAAGTAATTATTTATTAATCATCAAATGATTATTCTGAATTACTTACACTTAATTAATTAACTTAAAAATTAATTTATTAATTCAAACCCTTCATTACTAAATTAATTAACCCAATCATCAATTAATTTGAATTAAGTAAATTTTCTGATTGAAATTTAAATTCTTTTGCTGGGTTATTAAATTATCTTTGCTTTTAAATTTCGAGGACGAAATTCTTTTAAGGGGGGAGGAATGTGACGACCCGGAATTTTAAGCAATATCAATTTAATAATCTTTATTAATAATTAAATTAATTTGATCATTTTACATTATAAATTGATAAGTTAAAATTCTTCTAAAAGCTAATAATAATAATTTGATAATATCTATCAACATTTTTCTTAACAATATAAAATTTGGCAAGTTTAATTCTTTTGAAAATTTATAATATTTTAATTTGGGAATATTTATTTTAGAAATATAAAATTTGGTAAGATTTATTTTTCAAAAGCTAATCAAAATATTTTCTGTTATAATATATATATATATATATATATATATATATTGATATATCTTGTAAATAGGAAGTTTTTAATGTAATAAAAGCTATATATTCAAATTGTAATATATATAAACATATATATTATGATTTGGTTTGTGTTTTAAAATTTAATATAGTAATTATTAAAACTAAGGATTAAAAATGTTTTCTATTTATAATGTAAATGTGTGTGTGTGTATATATATATTTGTATATATATTAGAAATGGGAAAATTGTATTGATTTGAATTTAATAAGTGTTTTCAAACTTTAATATATATATATATATATAATTTGTAATTTGAAATTTTAATTTGTCTTAATACTTTTAAAATGATATTTGAGATTTAAATTTTTATAACAAGAATAATTTCTTATTTATATATATATATATTAAGCTTTTGTTTTAAATAAGAATTTAATTTGAAGTTCCCATTCAATCAATATTCTTTCATTTTAATTTTAAATTTAACATAACATAAGTTGTTTTAAATTCTTTATATAAAGAGTTAAAATAAATTTCTCAAATTTATAAATATATGATATATTGATTTGATCAAAGGCATATGTTATTTGTTAATAAATGTTCACATGAATTTGACTTTGAATATTTATTGAAATCTAAAGCTTGTTTATAAAAAAATAAGTATATAAATATTACATAATTACATATACATAGTTTAAATAAATTATAAATAAGAAAATAACATTTAAAATATTAATTGAACACTAAAACACTTGCTAACATTTTGATATATGTTAATAACATTTGTAAATCTTTAATCAAACACTAAAACACTTGTAAGTATATTAATATTTGTTAATGGCACTTGTAAATCTTTGAGCATATGTGTAAGTTAATTAAGGGCTTAAAGTGACAAATGTAATTCTCTTAATAATTTAATTTAAAATTAAATTGTAAAATAAAAAGGAGAGGTTTATCTTCAGCTAAATTTTTCTTTATTTTCAACCAAACATAGAACTGAATACAAATCTGAAAGGAAAAAAAAAACAGGAAATCAAAAAAATCTGAAACAAGAAGAAACCTGGAAAAATAAAATAAAATCCGAAGACAAAAAGAAGAAAACCTACAAATCAGAGGCAAATGCAAGTTCATTAATGCAATCAAGCAACTCAGTAATCAACTGTAGCAGATTTTATTTCAACATGCAAAATAAATTCATGAGCCTGCATAACATTTTTGCCCTCTGCATATAAGGTGAGTAAATGAAATTTTTAAAAGCAGTTTTAATTCTATATTTCATATGGATCTTGTGTTGAAAATCATGATGTTAACGAAATATTTGAATCTAAATTGGATGCATGATTGAATTGAATATATTGAAAAGCCTGTATAGATAAATTTTTTACTGTGTGTTTATAAAACAGTTTCAAATTCTATAATAAATTCAATACTTAATGTTGAATTCGAATTGGACTTTGAATTGTAAATAGAAATTGTTTGTAATCAAGTAATCTATCATCTAAAAATAATTACAAGTTTTTAAAGTGAATAATTTGTTATAAATCTTTGAATTTACAGTAAAAATATAAATTAGGTCAAAATTTTATGACTTCAATGTTTAATTTTGTTTTCATAATTGAATTGCAAATAGGAAATCATGATTTTGAAGCTTGTATCATGATTTTTAGATTAGTAATTGAAGAGAATTTTCGAATTTAATGTTTTGAACATTTTGTCAAATGATGGCGAACGGAGGTGAACCTGTGGTCGGGGTTGAGCATGAAGGTTGATGGGAGGATGATGATCATCAGAAAATTACTTTGGTGATTTATTGATCATTGAGGTGGCCGTTATTCGTTCGAGTAGGGTTTTATACCTTGTTTTTGTCGCCGTGGTTCATCGTGTCTTCGCGGTGCCGAGAGGCTACGGGAACGATCGCACGTGGTGCCAAAGATGATGGATGTTGCGACGTGGTTTAGGGGAGGAGGGTGTGGCGTCTTGTGGCAAGGATCGTCGGCGGTGTTTGATTTTCTGGTAATGGTGGTTTCGAACTGATGGGTTCGATGGTCATATTTGAATGCTCGATCGAATCGAGATTTCTGGGTTGTGCGTTGCGTTGTAGGGGTCGAGTACGACTTAGTGGAGGCCGGAGTGGAGTTCAACGCCGGCTAGAGTGGTGGTGCACGTTGATGTGCACGGTTGCGTGCATTATGGAAATGGGTTTTGGGAGAAGAAGGTGAAGGCTCGAAGTGTGTTTCGTGTTATCTGTTGTTTTTCGCGAAGCGGGTGTAGGGCTTGGGAGACTCGAGTTTTACGCGAGATTTTGAAATGGGTGACTCGAGTTTTCATTCGAGCATCTGGGTGTTTGGCTCGATGCTGATGTGTTGGGCAGTTTGAGTTGTTCGAGTTTTAAAGTTTAACGGCAATATTTATAAAAAGGTTTTGATACAAAGAAAATTGATTGTGGAATAAAGTTTTAAAACAAAAGTTAACTAAGTTTTACTTATAAAACTAATTGGTTTCAAAATTAAATTTTAAACAAATTTATATATATTAAAATATGAAAGTTTTAAAATAAAATAAGCGAATTTTTGAAATTAAATTTGTATTAAATTTTATTTAATAACTTTGGAAAGTTTAAAGATTTAAAAGTTTATTTGAATGTTTAAATTATTTTAATTACAATTGATTTCAAATATATTTTATTTTAAATAAAGTTTAATGATTAAGAATTTGATGATCAATTAAAATAAAGATTTTCTTAAGTAATTTAGAATTTTGATTTATTAAAGATAAATAAATTTGTGAAAATTATTAAGATAATTCAATTTTTGTTAATAATCAAAGTGTCATTGGTTAATATTAATAACCTAATTAAGATAATGATTTTCTTAATTAAGAATCTTTTTAATATAAGAAGTTAAGATTCATTTAATTAAATTTAAATGATTAATTAATAATTAATTAAGTAATTAATTTGTGATTAATTGAAGATAATCACTCGTGCATTAATTAAGTAATTACCGGGTGAAGTAATTAAGTGATTAATTACCGGAGGTAATTAAGTAAAGGATAATTACTTTATGAAAGTGATTAAGTGGATGTGATTAAGGGTTAATCACTTGAGTTGTTAATTAAGGAATTAACTAATACAATTAATTAAAGGTTTAAATTATTTAATTAATGGTTAATTAATAAAAGGATTGAGAATATTTAATAATGTGATTAATATCTTGTTAAAATAATTAATTAAGAAAGAAATTTAATTAATGAAGTAATCATTAATTAATGAAATAAATAATTAATTGTTAATTTATAATTAAAAGGGTAATTAATCTATAATTAAGTTTTAATTACTAAATGTAATTAAAAAGTAATTAATCAAATGAGATTTATTAAAAGTAATTAATCAAGTATGATTAATTAAAAATAGTTAATCAACAGTGTTTAATTAAAAGTAATTAATCATGTATGATTAATTAAAAGGTAATTAATCAAGTATGATTAAAGGATAATTAAGAAATAATTATCAGAATAATTAAATAATAATTAATCAAGGATGATTAATTAAAGGGTAATTAAGAAATAATTACTTGGTATAATTAGGAAGTAATTAATCAAGATGATCAATTAAAATTGTAATTTAGGAATAATTACTTAAAGTAATTAAGTAATAATTAATCAAGGGAGATTAACTAAAATGAAGAATTAAGTGATGTTTATTAATTAATCTGTAATTAATTAATGAATAAATAAGTTAGATTGATGTTAATCCAAATATTAAGTAAGAATTAATTTAATTAAGGATTAATTAAATTAATTAAGTTCGGATCAAACTTGTTTATGGATGATTAATGATTGGATAATAAATATCATTGGATGAGATAATGATATTGGATGATATTGAATGTCATTGATTGATATGTAATGATATGGATGGGATATATCTGAGGTGTGATATATATGCTGCTTTGTGATATGTATGGATGAATGTGATAATAGTGGATTATCTATCTGTGTAATGTGAATCATCCATTTATGTTTATGTGATATTCTGAATATCCACTGTTTAAAACCCTTAAGTACAACTTGCACATTAAAATGGCGTTTGGATTTGGTGAGACCGGGATTGGGTTTCCATATTTGGATATCCGAAAATCACATCGGTCTAAAATAAATGTTAGGTCGTAAATCCAAGTGGAGTGCAAGTGAAGACTCGAGGTGTAAGAACTATTCGTCAGTATAACTCTGGGGGTGATTCCGTGATGAGTTTGACAGAGATAGTACTTACAGGTTCGAGATGGTGATTCAGAGTGCAAGGGCTATGGTCATTGACTCTGAGGGTGATTCCAAAATGAGTGCGACAACATAGTGCCTACGGTTTCGTTTGAACCCGGAACGAACTTGTATGGATTGAATGCTTTCAGAACATCGTTAGGTGGACGATGAGCATTCTAAGATAGACGTGTCCTATAAAGGTGATCGCAGCCTCAAGCCTCATCAACCGGGAATGGCTAAAACAGGGGAGGTGCAGCAAGGTTAAGTGGGTCATGCCTAAGTAGGACGAGATTTACCCCTGTCTAGGTGCCCCTTTTTAATTCGGATTTGTAGGCGGTTGGATCTACAGCCAACTGCGGCGTGGTTTTGTTCAGGACTGTTCAATAAGGAATGGTCCCGGCCTTGTGTTGCAGGGGATTGGGAGTGGTCCTCGGTACGGTGATCCAGGCCACGTAGTGTGACGGGCGCTACCCAAGTAGCCCTGCCATTGTATGGAATCCAATCTCCAATAAGTGCGTACGTTTTGATTGTGCCCAACTTTGTTGGAACATGAGATGCAAGCATTCCAACTATTTCTGTATTTTAATTGAAAATCCTAGACACTATTATAATATCACTGGATTTCCTATCATGTGTTTTGGTTAGCATAAGGTAAAAACTTTTCTATGTTTATGTGTGGGAAGTCTTACGTGATACCTTTTCTTTTCAAAGGATTTTCTAAAGTTAAGCAATTTTAAACCGTTTACTCACACCAGACCCCTGTCTGACCGAGTGTTTATTTTTTGTTTTATTAAACTCTTGGGTACTCATATTATGTACGAGTAGTCAAGTGATTCAGGTTATCCTTGACAAGTTCTGGAGGAGCTTTGGAGCAGGAGGCTTTAGCGTGTAGATTTATAGATAGAGTTTCCGCTGTGTGTTATTCTGTGTAGTTGTTCTTGTATTGTATGTTAGACAGAAATGTTATAACTGTCTAAATTGAGATATATAGTTGTGTACTCTGATGTATATGATACTATATATATGTTATATCTTATATTTCATTCGTTCCGCTGTGAGATTCTGATGTGTTGTTGTTCTTTTTTCTCTCTCTTTTCTTCTTCTATATCTTTCTTTCTTAAATAGTGATGCGTCTTTCTGGTGTTAGAAAGTCGGGTCGCTACAGTAATCAATAGAGAATTAAATCAATAGAGTTTAAATTTGATTCTGATTGAATTTGAGAATATCTTGAGCAGATTTTCTTTTAGAATTCAAGAGAGTAAAAGTGGAGAGAAAATATGAGAAAGTAATTAACGAAAAATTCATTGTTTTTGTAACGACCCAGAATTTTTATTAATTAAAATTCGTATATTTAATCGATTTTAAATATTAATAAGTGAAATTTATAAGTCGAATAAATTTTATTTCGAATAATTGGATTTAATTGAATAATTAAATCGATAATTTAATATTGGAAAATACAGAAATAATTGAAAATTGAGTTAAATATGATTGAAAATGATTTGTAAAATTTTATTTAATCATATTGGAGTTAGAATGATATTTTAGAACTTTTAAAATTGAATTAAGAGTTAATTTGTGAAAATTGAATATTTTAATATTTAATTATCAACTGAAAAATAGCCAATTTTTGAACAGTCTCAGAATTGAACGAAACTAGTTCCATTGGATCTGTAATAGTTTGTTATTATCTGATTTCAATTTTCGTAGCAATCGGAGTTGTCGTTTGATCGTCGCAGCTCGAAACGCATCAAAATTGTTTTAATATTAGTTTGGCGAGTTAAAATAGTCATTTTTCAAACAATCTCGGATTTTGACGAAACCATTTTCATCGGATCCGTAATGTGATATTATTGTAAGGTTTCAAATTTCGTGTGAATCGGATTTACCGTTTGTCCGGTGCAAGCTAAAACGCCTAGAAAATCGTTTAATCGGTTTAATTTTAAATTTAACGTTTATTGCCATAACTCGCACAGATGACTGAATTAGCTCTCGAAACACGTTCCATTGTGTTCGGAATGCGGGGTAAACCTTAGGAACGCCAACCGGCACGCTTCGTTTGGAGTTCGAAAAATCCGGGATGAATAGTGTTCGCGTAAATTTGTATAAAAGGACACCTTAACTTCATTATTTCACTAAAATCAAAACCCTAGGTTAAACTTCAGTAGCCGCAACCTACAACACTAATGGCCGAAAATTGTTCACCTTCTTCCCTCAAAATCTCTTGATCCGTGAAGAATTTGCAGAAACTTTCAACATGAAAGTTGTAGATCACGTTGCGAACTACCTATCCAACGGTTATGATCGAAATTTATGCAATGGATTGGTGGCAATTTCAATTTGAACGCGCGCGTCTCGTGCACGTTTTTCTCCCCTATAGTGCAGCCGAGTTGAGCATGATGGCTAGAGGAGGTGGAGTTCGAGATGCTCTTCAAGGTGGAAGCCTCTGATCGTGGTGGATGTCGACGAGGAGGTCGCGAAAATTAACCCTAGTTTTGATTTAATGGGTTCGGCCGTGCGTGCTAATTTCTGGGAGATGGAACGCATGAGGGAGAAAGGGGGTGCGGGCCAGATGCGTTGGGAAGGAAATGGACGGTGGATGCAAGCTAGGGTATAAAATTAAAAATAAATGTTGTAAATTTAGTTTATAAAATTCGTGAAACTTTGAAAATTCATATCTTTTCCATACGAGGTCGAAAACGCGCGAAACTAGTTGCGTTGGAATTGTATGGACGAGCACTACGCTATGCAATTAGATTGGAGTCGTATGGAGTTAGTGAGAATTTTGGGTAAAATTAAACGTCCGTTTAATTTTTGTGATGCCCCACCTCTATACCCACGCTAGCCAAGAACACTACGGAGTAGTGCTGTCAACTAGCACGGAGAATAAGGCTGTTGAGGAGCGACCATCCATGTAATTGCTTATCACACTGTGGCTATAAGTAATCTTCGGAAACAAACATAGAAATAAGCATAACGCAAATCAATCACATACATCCATATCAAAAAGGCGGAAGAAGATATAAATATATAACTAACACATGAAAGTGTACATCAGAGTAGTGGTCAAAAGATTCACAATAGTACAAAATAATAGCAACACGTGCTATACAAAAGAATACAACTATGAGTCTATATCTCAAGTGTATACAACAAAAACTGCTAATCTAAACAGTTAGCCAAAAGTCAGAGTGATGAATCCCTGGGAAGAAGTCAAGCAGAAGCACCTGTAACATCTCGGTCTGACCCGAGTATTATTTAAGAAAATAATAAACGGGTCAGTCTAGCTATAAATATCAGATGACATGATATAACATAAAAGATATGGCATAAACATAAAATATCCATAATGACATACCACTATAAGTATGTAAATAATGATCAACAGAAGATCAATCAATAAGAGATAATCAATATCACAAGAATCTTCTCAAAGATTCGAAAAAGGCATCATACCCCAAACTTGTACTCATAACAAGTCAATGACATAAATTCTAGAAATCAATGCAAGAAGTCCAGAAATCATAGAAAAGAGAAAGAGGCCTATCACATGACGGTCCGAAGACCAAGGGGAGCTACCCCACATGTGTGAATGGAATCACACAGATTAAGGTCCAGACTAACCAAAAAGCAAAAAGGTATGTGTGAGTGGAATCACACAAGTGGTGTCTAGTCTAACCTCGCAACAAGAGACATCGCACAGTTGCTAGTCTAAAGCATCAGAATGATCGTCATGATCAACGAGAAGTGTCAACTACACTAAGCTAGTAAATATAGAAGTTTAGCTTCATGTCCCATAACCACTTGCTTAACTTAAATATTTACAAACAAACTGTAAATCTTCACTAATAAAATTGTCACAAGAGGTTCAATCGAACAAGTCCAAGAATTAACCGACGAAGTGAACGCAAGCGTTTCATACCACTTGTTTTACTAAGTCGTTTAATTAGATTTCTCATCCGAGTGAGGTAAAGGTTTGTATATACTAATAGATTGGAAAACGGTTTAAGAAAAGAGCTTTGTTATTAAAAATAGAGTTGAAATTGTTTGTTAAAAGAGTTTTGATATTTACTACTAGTATTGAAACCTTTATATTATAAAATGACAAAACACAGAAGCAATTGTAGAAACAATCAATCACAAAGATCGCATACGGAGATGTGAATAAAATCCAAGGAAATCAACTCAATGTTTTTCAGATAAGTTCCCCAACGGAGGGGGGGTCCAGGGGGGTGGCAACACCCCAAGGTGGGGGTGCGGGGGAAACCTAATGGTTGCGACCTAAGAGGAATAGGGTCGAGCGACCTAATGGTTGCGACCTAGGGGTCTAAGGGGTCAAACGACCTAGTGGTGTTCGCGAGTTAGCAGAAGCGAGCGACCTAAGAGAGACGAGCGACTTAAGGAACTCGCGACCTAACATTTGAATAGGTCAAGCGACCTAAGTGGTCAGGCGACCTAAGGTCTTGCGACCTAACGACCTACGGTCTAAACAAGGTCACGCTACCTAAGGCCAGCAACGACCTAATGTTGGACGACCTAAGGTCCAGCGACCTATCGGTATGAGGACTAGCGACCTAATGGAAAACGGCTTTGGGTCTTACGACCTAACGACCTATGTCAAGTACAAGGTCACGCGACCTAAAATGGTTAAGAGTCGTACGTGTTAACGAGTTAATGACTTAAGGGGGTCAACGACCTACGGGATATAGGTCACGCGACCTAACGGTTTACAAGGTCTTGCGACCTAAGGAGACAAGGTCTAGCGACCTACGACCTAGGTCAATACGACCTACGACCTAAGGTCCATACGACCTAACTCCGAAGACGTTAGAAGTGGCCAGAACGACCTACGACCTAGGGTCCATACGACCTACGACCTAAGCCCGAACGACCTAACACCGAACAAGCATTTAGATGGCCCAGCGACCTATGGTGCTAACTCGCGAGTGACCCAAGGGTTAGGTCACGAGCGACCTAAATCCGAGCACCAAAAATGGCCAGAACGACCTAAGTGCAGAAAATTCACCAAAACGCTAAAAATTGGAGTTTTTGGCCAATCCAATCCAAATCAAATGCTAATATGCATGCAAAAGTGATAGGGAATCATTCCCAACAGTCCAATATAGTTATAGGCTAGAATTGTGAGATAAAAATCTCACCTTTGCACAAATTCAATGAAGAAGGAGCTTGAAACAATGGAGAAGCTACTACAAGCTAGAATCCAATATCTTCACTTTGATTTTAGAGTTGAATGATGGATTTAACGTTGAAACCTAAGCTTGGAGTTTTAATTTCCTCTTCCACTCACCATTAATGCAAAAGCTTGGTTGTTAGGAAATTTATGAAGAGTGAGAAGAAGGAAGGGGGTTTGGGCTTGAGTTATAATGGCAATCTAACCCAAAGTCCAAAGCGGGAAAAGTTAGTGAAATTCCACTAACTCCAAACCTACCAATGTTTATACTTAAAAAAATTGTAAACAACATTTCGAACTCAATGGAAGTGGTCTCGAGTCCTAATTTGACCGTTTGCAAAAAGTAGTTTTTTGGACCAATATCCGATTAACGACAAAATATTTAAATAAAATATTTAAATATAAAATCAATAAATATGCGGGTTGTTACAATTTTATTCGAAATAAATCGCTAAAATGAAATTGAAATCAAGGTGAGAACTTCACACTCAATCGAATCAGTTTCGATTTTAATTTTAAATAGTTATATTTAAAATTCTTGAATGCATGTTTGAATAATGATTATTATCTATTGATTGTTAAAATAGACATTATGCGCCGTTAGTAAGCGGGGGTTATTTATTAAAAACATATACCGCGAATATTTCACAGTACAGTGAAATTGGTATTATATATGTACTTGGAGTTGATTTTCCCGCATTATATAGCGGATAAGACCCTATTGCGCCGTCTATTAAGCGGATAATATTTTATAAATCCCATATACCGTGATAATTCCGTACTGGAACGGAATTGGTATTGTGCTAATGTTTGTGGATGCAGGGAAACATGTTGGAGGGATCCAACTGGATTCCTCAACTGTATTGATTTATTTACAGATATTTTGATATTTGTTGGTTATCATATCGATATATGATATTTGGATGTCGTGATTGACTATTTGGTGCTGCTGCATCATCAGATCCATTTCTGAAGTTTTAAAAATAATGATTTCGGTTTTAAAAGGAATTTTAAAGTGATTTTCGAAAGTATTCGTTTTATTAAATTTTGAATTGTTAAAAATAAATAAACGTTAAAATTTTAATGTTATAAAAGTATGATTTTTATGAAATGAAAGTGAAAAGTGATTTTTGAAATAAATAGTTAATAAATTTATGAAATGGTTTAAATTGGAATTTTTGGACTATTACAAACAATTTTTATAAAAAGATTTATAAAATGGATATTTATAAATTAAAAATATTGGAATTATAAAACGAAGTTTTTATAAGTGTTAAAATGAAGTATAATGGATTCATAAGTGAATGAGAATTTATAAGATTTATAATTTGTGAAGTTTAAAAGAACGATTTTGTAAATAAATGGATTATAAGTATTTAACTTATAATATGGACTTTTGGTATATAATTGAGTTATATAAATTGAATTGAATTTATAAAGGAGATTATAAATCGAAGCTTATAAATAGAAATGGAATTGATAAACATTGTTTTATAAATTCGAAATCAATTGAATTTGCTAAATTGAATATTGAAGTTTATTAAAGCAAATATATTCACGATTTTGGCATTATTGAATAAAATAGTCATGTTTGGCAAAATGAATATTATAGAATGAAGTTAATTATTTTAAAGATGTTTTAAAATGTATTATGAATCGAAACCATAGATTTCAACATTTATTGTTGAAATAGACGTTTTCGAGAAAGAAGGAAATGGTGGACTATAACACTGTTGTTATAGTAAATGGTTTTCGAAAGGAAATGTTTTGTATAGTATTGGGATTTATATATCTATTTAAACTTTGAATCCCTATACTAGTGATTTTGGGTCGTCGTAACGATGTTTTACACAACATTCGTTTTTGACCCAAATAAATGTGTTAAGAGAATGATTTCCTTAAGGAATGAAATATATACTAAATTTTGATTTAAGTATATCGAATATTTTCAAATGTTGAAAATAAATAGATTTGTGATGTACTTATTATTAAATAAGTATGGAAATATTTTTCCAATGTGAAATGAACGTTTTAGAATTTATCCTTGTAAGATAAATTGAAAGTGAATATTGAAAATCGATTGAAAATCATATATTCATAAATATTTTGGAATTGTAAATTCACTATGGAATCTATAAATGAAAAGGGGAATTGGTTTAAAAATAAACGTTGATTTATTTTTGAAGTGTAGGAATTAATTTACGGATTTGGAACGTAAATATAAAGTAAATCGTTAAGGATTTATTTAATTTGTTTAAATGAACCATGTTGGATTGAAAGTATTTCGCATAAGGAAATTGATTGAAATTTG
Organism: Allium cepa; assembly: GCA_030765085.1. Lineage (NCBI taxonomy): Eukaryota > Viridiplantae > Streptophyta > Magnoliopsida > Asparagales > Amaryllidaceae > Allium > Allium cepa. The sequence continues at coordinate 802,076,377 of CM060931.1, forward strand.
TTTTCAAAAGTGGTAAAGGTGAAAAGTGATTTGAAAATTAGTTTTCGAATGTTGAAGTGTGGGAAATATATATATCTTGTAAAGATATTTTGGAAAATAAATAATTTGAAAAATTATTTGGAATCTGGTGATGTTGAGCTTGCCTATTGATAGTTAAATAATCCGACTATCAATATTTACCTTTAAATAGGTATTTGTTGTGATTGTTTGAATTTGAATGCCACACTTATTTTTGAATAAGCGCTCACTATTCGGGTTAGCCGGGAAAGGACCTTGGGGTCGTATAACCCATTCCGAATATGTGATACGTCGTTATGGATTGCATTTGATGACCGGTGTTGAAGACCGGATATTTGTGAAAACGGAAGGATTTCCGTCGAGTTACTCTACATCGGCTGATCTCCGATATAGAGGTTTTATCACCCTTAGTGACGGGAAGTCCGGTCGTGATTAGTGAATATCCGGATTGCAAGGACTTCTTTGGAAGTGCCTTCGGTTCTGTTCGAGCCCGGAACAGACTTGTATGGATTGTATGTCTGACATTACAAATTGAGATATAAAGCTGATTTCTTTCAAATATATTTCTTTTGGTGGCAGAGAATTTATTCTCTTAGCTTAACACCCTTCTTTGAGACGTACGAGCTCAGAGGTTATATAGTTGAAGGTTATTAGTGATATACTCCCAATTTGGTAGTGTGGCATGCTGAGTGTTGCTGTGAAATGATCATTGTTTGATCATTTGTGATATGATCATTTGTTTGATCATTTATCTTGGTGATCATTTCTATGATCATTTGTTGACCCGAAGCACAGCTTTTGTATAAAGCGTGGCTTTGTGCACGAGACTTCGTTGGACCTCACACCCTGAAAATGGTCAAAACAGGGAGGATGCAGCAAGGTTATTAGGGGGTAGCGCCCCTTTAGTGTATGTCATTCCTTCTGGATAGAGGTGGTATCATGGTATGGAGTCCAGATATTTAACCTATGTTGTTGCTGCAAATTTTGTGGTTGTTGGAAATCGAGGATCCTCGGATAGATCGGTCACGATCGGGGGATGACATATTCGTGTCAGTAGTTACCCAGTTAGGGGTAACCCGGCTTTGTGTTGGCAGAGATCCGGTTTGGTTCTCGAGACGTCATTCCAGGGGCGTTTCCATGTGGCAATGGAAAGTTCCTTGGCCTGACCATTTGTTGGAAATCCAAAGAAACAATACGATCTTGTATGGTTTTAGTTGTAGAACCTATCATTCACTTATGGTGGCGCCCCACTGTTTGGATGGTAGCTATAGTAGGCATAAGTGCAAAATGCCTATGCCGGCTAAGATTTATATCTTTATTTTCGAAATGAATTTTTGCTTACACTATGCACTAGTAATAATATCAAATGTTTCTTTTTAATGCGTACCAAGCATCTTTGACTATCATAAGGAGAAATCTCCTCCGATTCTGCGTTTGCATTGTGTGTGTGCGGGAGGCCTTATGGTAGTCTCATTTTTTAAAAAGCATTGCGAATTGACTTTAAAAATATTCCTCTATTTTGTTTTAAAGATAAACTGTTTTGAGTTCTCACACCAGTCACATGACTGACTCGGAGTTTATTGTTTTCCTTCCTAAACCCTGGGTGCCCACCAATTTCCACATAGGCAGTCAAGAGTTAAAGTTTATCAGGATATTCAGGAGTTGCTGGAGGCAAGCTGGATGGCATGGCGTATTACTTGTATATAGTATTTCTTTCCACTGTTTGTTTGTTGTTGTACACTCTGATGATGTGATGTAATGTAATATGATGTAATGTAATAACTGATATAGTTTTTTTTAAAGATTATTCATTTATCTATTATATGTTGTTCCGCTGCGAATTGTGAGATTCTGATGTTGTTCTGTTATATCTGTTTCTGTTTTGTTCTCTCTTCTTCTATCTTTTCTTCTTCTTTAACCCTAACATTTCGGTTTTTCGGCAACGAAAAATCGCAGTCGTTACAGTTTTAAACCCTATTTATAGAGAAACAACAGTCATGCACGAAGAGATACCACGAAAACACACTTCACTCAAATTTGAATTTTCAATATTTCAATCTATGTGTCGACATACATGTATATGATATGTCAATATATCCCTTTGTATTTTGAAAAAAAATCTTTATTTTAGTTTGTTTAGAAAATCTTAATTTTTGTAAAATATTTGATTCTTTGTAAATTCATTTAATCATTACAAAACTTAATAAAACTTTATAAAATTATTTTTAGAATATTTTAAGTATGTAAAGAATTTTAAATATAAACAATAAAATATAAGTGAACATATTTAAAATCAAATTTATAAAAATATTATAATATATTTATAAATATTTAGAAAACTTTAGAACTAAAGCTATAACAAAGTATAATATTCATAGTATATTTTAAAACAATTTAAAACTTAATTTCTCAAGGTATAATAAAATCGAAATTCAAAAATAATTTAAAGGTTATTTGAAAGATTATTTTGAAAACAAGAATTCTCTGTAAAAACTACTCTTGAATTTTAAGAGACTTGAAATTGAAAATATCTGAAAATGAAAAACAGAGAGAGAGAGAGAGAGAGGGAGAGAACAAAGAAGTGCAATCTGGGTTTAACAAAAATTCTGTGACTGTATAATATATCAGCGAAATCTTGAGTTCTTAAATACTCATGAGTCTTCAGTCTTTAACTCTTGAATATCTATATCAGCCTCTTGAATCTTTACTTGACACCGTACAGTCTTCTTAAATCAATACTTGTCTAATATTATATATATCTTGATAAAAACGTCAGTATCTATATTTTATATATCATCATATGGTTATTGTCATCAAAACCAATGCCTAAGGTACTAATAATCTATTCTTTGATTCACAACATTTTATGTAAAATGACTCATAAATATTTATTTTCAAAATATTTCCATCTTCTTTAAAACAAAAATCACTTTTAAATAAATGATAACCCTTTTTATTTACTTTTGAATCCAACACTATTATTATAATAATTTTCTGCTTAAACAAATAATTCAAAAAATAATTATTAAACCATTTACTTAAATATATATATATATATATATATTAGAAAAGAAAAATGAAAGAAGTTGAAATAAAATAGAAAAGTTTAAAAACTGTTTTAAATTAAAATATCATAGAAATTCCAAAAATGTCGAATTTAAAATCATTTTTCCAAACCAAATCAACAATTTATAGTATTTCAAAAGTACTACATTGAGGCCAAATAATTACTATAGCTAATAACTAGTGCTATAACTACCTTTTCTACTAAAATGGTTCAATCTTCACATATGTCGCTTTCACATCCAAAATAGCCAATAACCAAATTCAGTAACAATCTATATCGTAGATTATAACTGAATAAATCAACAAGTAAATAAATGGAAATGAAAAATCACTGCAGTGAGGAATCCAGATTTCTCAACAATTTCCATGTATTTAAATTTTTAATGCCATTCGCTTTAAAAGCAGATATTTCAACCAATCAACCAATAATTTCAACCAAAAATAAACACCAATTTTCTCTGTTATATAATATGCTGATTTATCCAAAGATGTGAGTTATACTGATAGAAATTTCAATTATCGTCGAAGCGTTGTTGTTTGGTTTATGGTTATGATAAGATTTCCGGCATCTCGCCCATAGATTTTTGTTTGTGCACAAACCACGAACGATAAAAAACAATACGATCATACTCAAAACAGTGACGCGGCCTCAAGACAAGAGTAATATACACTGCTTATCCAATTTTATAAAATCATAAAAATAACGTTGTATGCCAAAAATTGGGCAAATGATAATATTAATATTTTGAAAATTAAAAATTATGGAAAAACCAAATAAATTAAATTAAAAATATGTCATTAAAAATTGAGTCATTATATTAAAAATTATTTTCTTATTATTTATTTGAACCATTTATTATTGTAAATAAATTTATAAAAGGAATTTACCATTATTATTTTTAAATTAGAAAGAAGTTTAATAAGACCCTTAAAGCCATTTATTAATATTCAATTCATAATCTAGATATTAAAATTACTATTCAAATATTTTAATAATCCCTATATTTGAAGTTATGTTTTTTTACTTTAAAAACTAATTATTTCAATATTAAAATTAATTAAACATTCAAAATAAAACGGCAAAATTTTGGGTTGTTACGAGGAATACTTATCTCAATCTTAATAAAATAGGCAAAATAACATGGATATTAATTTCTTTCATTCTGTTCCAAACTCTAGTTATGTTTTTGGAGGAATTTTAGTACCTTGCAATGCTTTGATTGAATATCAAATTAAGGTGCGAAATTTTATATAAAATTAAGGTATGAAATTTGGAAACCTTAATGGGGTATTATTGACATTAAGTTAACTTTACTAAAAATGACTATAGATTGGAGATTCTCCATTTGATAATTCTTTTTTATATTATTTTTTTGACTTTTACATGATAATATGTAAAAATAAATAGATTTGGTAAACTAGCTAAATTTAGTAGATGAATCACAATAATATATAACTATTTTTTAAAAGAAAAGGATATGTGTTTTATTCTTATTCTTTTTTTTTAATAATATTACATTTTCTGCAGTTGAATGGATAAGAACTATCTTATAAAAATAGGATAATTATTGGCATAGTCTTTAATATTTAAGGTAATATTGATTTAGTATGAGTTGCCACTAATTTAAATACACTCAAACTAAATTTAAGGCATATATGCAATTGATAAATTCATCAATAAATGCAAATTAGATGGTAACTAGTGAGATAATTAATGTCAAAATGAGATACTTCTCCATTTATTTTGATTTAAATTGATCTTTAACAATGTATTTTGAGCAAGAAAAATAAAAAAAGTAAAAAGACATAAAATTTGTACGTGGAAAAAATGAATAATGCTTACGAAAATATATATTCAAGTTGGTTTAATGACCTTGATTTCCATAATGCTATAAAAAAACCAATTTATTCCATCTTAGACAACCTTTTACATTGTGTGCGTTTGTGTAGCTCAAAATATTAATTCATTTTGTTTTTATGCTTTGTGACCTATACACATGTGTTCATAGTGACATTCAAACTCAAATCTATTATATAACTATAAAATAAAATAACCTACTCTTCTTCTTCTTCTAATTCACTCATAATATTTTCATTTACATCATCCATATTTCCAAAAAGTTGCACGTTTACTTGGTCCACTCATTAATTTTTTTAAACTAAAATTTTCATATTCCACATATTTATCCAACCACTTAAAATCATTATAGATATTTAAATATTTTCAATTTAAAACTTTAGAAATCTGAATAATGTTAAAATTTCAATTATAAAAGTGTCATTCATTTATCCAAACAAATTTGTTATGTATAACTAAGAAACCTCTGAATGGAATATTAAAATTCATTAATCATTTTGATTAATGATAATTTAAAATAATTAATCATTTTAATTAATGATTTTGAGATTTATTAACCAATTTAATAAACGATAATTAAAATTGGTTTATCTTTAGGTTAATTAATCATTTTTGTTAATGATATTTTATACTTAATTAATCAATTTAACTAATGATTATTTGAGTTTAATTAATTATTTCAATTAATGGTTGGGAAGCCCCACCTCTATACCCACGCTAGCCAAGAACACTACGGAGTAATGCTGTCAACTAGCACGGAGAATAAGGCTGTTGAGGAGCGACCATCCGTGTAATATCTTTGTGCGAGCACCGATATGTCAAGTAGTAGAGTATATATCAATTAAGGAGGAAATCCGACATACCGATACAAACTCAAAGCTATCACACACTGGCTATATATAATCTTCGAAAACAAATATAGAAATCAACATAACACAAGTCAGTCACAGGCATCCATATCACAAAGGCGGAAGAAGATATGGATATATAACTAACACAAGAAAGTGTGCATCAGAGTAGTGGTCAAAAGGATCCACAATAATTCCAAAAAAAAATAGCAACACGTGCTATACAAAAGAATACAACTATGAGTCTATATCTCAAGTGTATACAACAAAAACTGCTAATCTATATGGTTAGCGAAAAGTCAGAGTAATGAATCCCTGGGGAGAAGTCAAGCAGAAGCACCTGTAACATCTCGGTCTGACCCGAGTATTATTTAATAAGAAAATAATAAACGGATCAGTCTAGCTACAAATATCAGATGGCATGATATAGAATAATAGATATGGCATAAACATATAATAACCATAATGGCATACTACAATAAGTATGTAACTGAAAATCAACATGAGATTAATCAATATCACAAGAATCTTCTCAAAGATCCAAAAAGAGTATCATACCCAAAACTTGTATTCATAACAAGTCAATGACACACGAATTCACCAATGCACAAAAATTGATAAATCATATCAATGAAAATCACTAAAATCGGTGAAGCATAAATTCCAGAATTCAACACACGAAATCCAGAAATCATAAAAAGGGAGGAGAGGCCTATCATACGAATGGGAGCATGAAAACTCACCAACATATGTATCACACGAACGAGACGCTATCTCATGGTATCTAGCCATTAATTTTTGACACACGAATGACCCGTAGACCATGGGGAGCTACCCCACAAAGAAATGAGACGAAGCTCAATAGAATGAGGTACAGTTCTCCACGTGGACAAAGAGACATCGCACAATTGCTAGTCTAAATCACAAAAATGATCGTCATGATCATCAAGAAGTGTCAATCACAGTAAGCTAGTAAATATATGAGCTTAGCTTCATGTCCCATAACCACTAGCTTAACTTAAATATTTACGAACAAATGTAGATCTCCACTAGAAAATTTTCACAAGAGATTCAATCGAACAAGTCCAAGAATTAACCGACGAAGTAAACGCAAGCGTTTCATACCACTTGTTTTACTAAGCCGTTTAATTAGATTTCTCATCCGAGTGAGGTAAAGGTTTGTATATACTAGTAGATTGGAAAACGGTTTAGGGAAAGAGCTTTGATATTGAAAATAGAGTTGGAATCGTTTTGATGAAGGAGTTTTGATATTTATTACTAATATGGAAAACCTTTATATTTTTAAAGTGACAAATCATAGAAATGATTGTAGAAACAATCAATCATCAAAATTCACATTCGAAGACGTGAATAAAATCTAAAGAAATCGATACCGAATCCATCAAAATGGATATTCCCAAAAATCCCGATATAAAAGTCATCAAGTCCATAATAAATGATAATCAACAAATCGGAATCAACATAACTCGATTAAAGTTGGAATTCTCAAGCAAATAGGCAAAATAGGCAAAAAGAGTGCAGATTCAGACGTTTGAAATCAAGGATTCAAACGTCTGAATTTGGAAAATAAAATATTTTTCCAAAACAGAATTCAGACGTCTGAATTGTTGATTTCAGACGTCTAAAATAGGCAATTTTTAGCCTATTTCCTTTCTGGTTCCAAATGAACCAATTCAGACATCTGAAATATAGATTCAGACGTCTGAATACTGGGGAGTAAAAATTCTCAGTTAATATTCAGACGTCTGAATACTACGTTTCAGACGTCTGAAACGTAGTATTCAGGGTATTCCCTGAACCTAGGCCAAAAATGGCCAAACGGATACCGGAAGCGATCGATCGAGCGACAACGACCAAGGATTTACGCCAAGCGACAACCCAGCCTTAACTGCCCTTCGATACGCCTCAAATATCAATGTCCAAATATCCATAAAAGGATTTTCATAGATTTTGATTTCAAAACACCAAAAATTGGAATATACACCAAATCAATCCAAACCAAAATCAATTGCACAAGAATAAGTGTTAGGAATTCATACCTAACAATCGAAGATAATTATAGACAAAGATGTGAGATAAAAATCTCATCTTTGAACCCAAACAAGTGAAGAAGAAGCTTGAAAGCAAAGGAGAATCAACCACTCTTCAAATCCAACTCAAGAAGCTTGATTCTAAGCTTTAAAAGAAGAACATTCCCAAAGTTAGGTTTAGGAATGACTGAAATTGATAAGAGAATGAGTTGGAGAAGAAGAAGAGAAAGCTTACCAATGGGTTCTTCTATTAGTTTGGAGCTAGAGTTTGATTTGCAAAAGAAAACTAGGGCTTGAGTTTTAATTTCTCATTCCACTCTCCATTGTTATAAAAGCTTGAGTATAAGGAAAATAGAAAGGAAGTAAATGAAGAGGAGAGGGTTGGAACTGAGTTAAGTGGGGTTAATGGGCTCAGCCCAAACCAAAGCCCTAAGTGAAAAAGTAGCAAAATTCTACTATCTCCAAACATATCAAAGTTTACACTTAAAAAGATCGCAAACGTCATTTTAAACTCAATGGGAGTGGTCCCGAGTCCTAATTCGACCGTATGCAAAAAGTAGCTTTTCGGACTAAATTCCGAGTATCGATAATATATTTAAATAAAATATTTAAATATAAAATCGGTAAATATGCGGGTTGTTACAGACTCCCCTCCTTAGAGAAATTGTGTCCTCGCAATATTTAAGAAGAAGATATTAGTAACAACCATAAAAGCATATTAACACAAAAGAATTTTGAAGTAAGAAGTTCACCTTAAAGAGCATGAGAAAGTAAGTCAGGATGCGTTCGCTCGATGAATTCTCTAGATTCCCAAGAGCAATCCTTAGGATTTGAGGACCATTGAACTTTCACAAGCGGAACATCTTTATTTCGATGGCGCTTAACCTCCGAAGCAATAATACGAATAAGATGTTGCTCATAAGTTAGATTAGGCGAAACTTCAATCTCTTCCACAACACCGGGCTCAGGAATAGAATCGGAATCTCGAAGGCACTTCCGTAACTGAGAAACATGAAACACATCATGCATAGCAGAAAACTGAGCCAGTAATTATAGGCGATAAGCCATGGAACCAATACGTTCAGTGATAGGAAATGGCCTAATATATCGAGGTGCTAACTTTCCCGACCGACTGAAATGTACAACACCTTTTATAGGTGACACACGAATAAAAACAAGATCTCCGACAGAAAATTCTAATCTCCTTCTTCGATTATCGGCATAGGATTTTTTTCTACTCTGGGCTTCTTTCATCCTATGTCGAATAAGTTCAATCTTTTCTATGGAATCCCGAACAAAATCTGGACCTGAAACCAGCTTCTCACCGGCCTTAAGCCAACAAGAAGGAGATCGGCATGGCCTTCCATAGAGTGCCTCAAAAGGTGCCATACCAATACTAGATTGGAAGCTATTATTATAGGAAAATTCAACAAGAGGAATATGATCTTCCCAGCCTCCACCGAAATCAAGCACATAAGCACGAAGAAGATCTTCAAGAGTTTGATTCACATGCTCGGTTTGTCCATCGGACTGAGGATGATAAGCGGTGCTAAAATTAAGCTTCGTTCCTAAAGCTTTTTGAAGACTCTTCCAAAATCCACTAGTAAACAATGGATCACGATCACTAACAATAGAAGTAGGAACTCCATGTAATTTAACAATCTCTTTAACAAAGAGCTTGGCCAAAAGAGGAACGGTTCGGTTAGACCGAACGGGAATAAAATGGGCGGATTTAGTAAGTCTATCAACTATAACCCATAAGCTATCATGACCCGAACGAGAACGGGGAAGGCCGTCTATAAAATCCATGGAAATTTGATCCCACTTCCAAATTGGAATTTCTAAAGGTTGCAATAACCCACCGGGCCTTTGATGTTCGGCCTTGACAAGTTGGCAAGTCATGCAAAACTTAACAAAGTTAGCAATATCAGATTACATTCCCTCCCAATAATAAAGTCGCTTCATATCCGCATACATTTTACTACTACCGGGATGAATAGTAAATTTAGAACGATGTGAATCTTCTAAAATATCTTTGCGAAGATCACTAATATTTGGCACGACAAGTCTACCAAATTTCCGATTGCCGGCAAGAAAATCAATATCAAAGTCTTTTAAAACTTCAATATCAAATTTATCCCTAAAATTTTGGCCAAGAAGAGCCAATTCGGGATCTAGCCTTTGAGCTTCAAGAATGCAGTCTAAAAGAGAAGGATGAGCCTCAAGGCTACATAAAATAAGTGATGAGCATAAATCGGATACGCGCTCTCGAATCTCACAAGTGGATAAAATCTCGAGATCGTTCCATTCAGATATCATCATAGAAACAACTGCTTGTTGCTTGCGACTAAGTGCATCGACAACTCGATTTCCCTTTCCGGGAGTATAAAGGATATCAAGATCATAAGGTGCAGGGTACTCGAGCCAACGTTGTTGACGCAAATTAAGTTCCTTTTGAGAGAATAAATACTTCAAAGACTTATGATCGGTATAAAGAATAAATTTCTCTCCAAATAGATAATGACGCCAAATCCGAAGAGCGAAAACAATAGCCGCGAGTTCTAAATCATGTGTGGCATATCTAGTCTCGGCCGGCTTTAATTGCCTAGAAGCATAAGCAATAGCACGTTCTTTTTGCATAAGAACGGCACCCAAACCAATGCGACTAGCATCGGTATAAACAACAAAATCTTGATTCCCCTCGGGAATAACGAGAATAGGAGCATTGGAAAGGAGTTCCTTTAATTTCTGGAAAGAAGCTTCACATTTGTCCGACCAAACGTATTTAACACCTTTCTTAGTCAAGCCAGTAAGAGGCACGACAATCTTAGAAAAGTCTTTAATGAAACGACGGCAATAGCCCGCCAACCCGAGAAAGCTACGGATTTCAGTCACACTCTTAGGTCTTTTTCAATCTTGAATCGCTTCAATCTTTGTAGGATCCAGGGAAATTCCGGATTCGGAAATAATATGACCGAGAAACTTCACACGAGATCGCCAAAAGTGGCATTTAGAAAATTTTGCTCTTAATTGGTTACTCCTAAGAGTTTCCAATACGATCCGAAGATGTTTCTCGTGTTCCTCCTCGATTTTTGAATACACAAGAATATCATCAATGAAGATGAGAACAAATCGATCGAGAAAATCTTTGAAAACTCGATTCATAAGGTCAACGAAATAAGCCGGAGCATTCGTTAAACCAAATGGCATAACAAGCCATTCATAAGATCCATATCGGGTACGGAACGATGTCAAAGGAATGCTATCCTCTGCGATACGAAGCTGATGGAAACTGGTAGCCAAGTCCAATTGTGAAAAGTCCTTAGCACCACTAAGCTGATCGAATAGATCATCAACCCGAGGTAAAGGATATTTATTTTTCTTAGTAAGATCATTAAGCTTGCGGTAGTCAATGCAAAGTCTAAGTGTACCATCGGATTTCTTCACGAAAATAGCCGAAGCTCCCCAAGGCAAGGAACTAGAGCGAATAAATTGCTTCGTCTCCAATTCGAATAATTATTTGCGCATCTCTTCATTTTCCTTATTGTACATGCGATAAGGAGGACGAATAATAGGTTGAGCTTCAGAGGTAAGATTAATTCTGAACTCAATTGCTCGCTTTGGTGGTAATCCTAAAATGGGCTCAAATATGTCGGAAAATTCACGAACAACGTGAATAAGAGCAATGACATCTTCCTCATTATCATTATCGTCATCACGAGGATTTAAAGAATATAAAGATGCAGACAAGGAGGAATCCGAATCTTTGAGAATAATAGAAATTTGCTTAACAGATTGAGGATGTCGAAGATGAATAGTCCGCTCAGGACATAGGATATGTGCTTCATAACGGTTAAGCCAATCCATTCCCAAATCATCCCAAAGCCTAAATAACGCATGACATGAAAATCGGCTAGGAAAGAGAAATCACATAAAATAATCTCCACATCTTTACAAAGCAAACTAAGCGTTGCGGACCCACCAACCGGATTCGCAATTCTCAAAGAAGTCATTAAAGCAACAACACTTAAAGAAAAAGTATCAACAAGCTCTTTTGATATAAAAGAATGGGATGCTCCCTTATCAAAAAGAACTTGAATAGGTTGATCACGAAATATAATAATACCATCAAGGACAAAATGAGAAATACATTGACCACGAGATGTGTTGCCAGGGGCTTGAGCAACATTAAGCTTTCCCTCCTTCGTATTTTGAAGTTTGGGACAAGAAGATAAATAATGATCCTGGCTTTTGCAATAGCGACAAGTACGAGGCTTTGAACACTTGTTCGCAAAATGGTCTCTGGAACCACAGTTAAAGCATTTCCCTTCAGTAGAGGAAAAAGTCTTCGCAGCAGGAGTTGCTTGCTTACCCTTTTTGTTGGGATACGAGCCTTTGAATTTATTTGGCCTCTTCTTGTTGTTGAAGTTTGGTTTGGAACCCACCACTTCAACATCACTTTCCCTATCCGCCTCTTCAAGACGAAGAGCGATATCAATGAGTTGGTCGAAAGGAACTTCTAACTTTTGAAGTAATGGCTTCTTGAGGCTTTTGTTTAAGCCATAAACGAACCTCTGGTTCTTCTTCAATGGGGTGTTAATATATTCAACCCCGTATTTAGAGAGAGATTCAAAAGACGCGACATAATCTGCCACGAAAGATTCACCTTGAACAAGGTCAATAAAACGGCGAGCCAAAGTCACCTTCTCAGCTTCTGCTACGAATTTTAACTCGAAGCGCTCTCTGAATTTCTTCCAAGTGAGATCCGCTTCATTTATTTCAGAAATCAGAAGCTCGTACCAGTCTAATTCTTTTTCTTGGAGCATACTAGAAGCCACCTGAACTCGGTGAAAATCAATGAGGTTCATGCGAGAAAAGATTCGATCGCATGTCCTTAACCAAGCTTGGACTTCAATAATAGTTTCAGAACCTTTGAATGGCTTTCCACCCAAATTGGTATAATCGCTGCATAACCGTGCAAATCCCGACTTTGGGTGAGTAGGTTCCGGATTAGCTCCAGCTGCTTGAGCATTCGTGACAAGGTCAAGAAGTGCTGGGTAGTCATAAAAACTCCATCCTGGGGAGTAGCACTAGATTGACCGGCGCTGGGACGGCCAGGTCTAACCATTTCTCTTCCTTTAGAAAGAAATAAAGAAGAAGAAAAAGGTTATTCATCAAATGAATATCAAGCAATGTTGATAGATAAAGCAAGGAATCATAAAGAAAATAGGATGAATCGGTACGAAGACTCGAATTAAATCCTAAGGCACGACTCCTAAGAAGGGCTTAGGACGATGATCCTTGTTAAATTATTCTACATTGTTCCGAAGTTTGGCTCTGATACCAAGCTGTGACGCCCCACCTCTATACCCACGCTAGCCAAGAACACTATGGAATAATGCTGTCAACTATCACGGAGAATAAGGCTGTTGAGGAGCGACCATCCGTGTAATATCTTTGTGCGAGCACCGATATGTCAGGTAGTAGAGTATATATCAATTAAGGAGGAAATCCGACATACCGATAAAACTCAAAGCTATCACACAGGGGCTATATATAATATTCGGAAACAAATATAGAAATAAACATAACACAAGTCAGTCACAGACATCCATATCACAAAGGCAGAAGAAGATATGGATATATAACTAACACAAGAAAGTGTACATCAGAGTAGTGGTCAAAAGGATCCACAATAATACAAAAAAATAGCAACACGTGCTATACAAAAGAATACAACTATGAGTCTATATCTCAAGTGTATACAACAAAAACTGCTAATCTATTTGGTTAGCCAAAAGTCAGAGTAATGAATCCCTGGGGAGAAGTCAAGCAGAAGCACCTGTAACATCTCGGTCTAACCCGAGTATTATTTAATAAGAAAATAATAAACGGATCAGTCTAGCTATAAATATCAGATGACATGATATAGAATAATAGATATGGCATAAACATATAATAACCATAATGGCATACTATAATAAGTATGTAATTGAAAATCAACATGAGATTAATCAATATCACAAGAATCTTCTCAAAGATCCAAAAAGGGCATCATACCCAAAACTTGTATTCATAACAAGTCAATGACACACGAATTCACCAATGCACAAAAATTGATAAATCATATCAATGAAAATCACTAAAATTGGTGAAGCATAAATTCCAGAATTCAACACACGAAATCCAGAAATCATAAAAAGGGGGGAGAGGCCTATCACACGAACGGGAGCATGAAAACTCACCAACATATGTATCACACGAACGAGACGCTATCTCATGGTAGCTAGCCATTAATTTTTGACACACGAATGGCCCGAAGACCATGGGGAGCTACCCCACAAAGAAATGAGATGAAGCTCAATAGAATGAGGCACAGTCCTCCACGTGGACAAAGAGACATCGCACAATTGCTAGTCTAAATCACAAAAATAATCGTCATGATCATCAAGAAGTGTCAATCACAGTAAGCTAGTAAATATATGAGCTTAGCTTCATGTCCCATAACCACTACCTTAACTTAAATATTTACGAATAAATTGTAGATCTCCACTAGAAAATTGTCACAAGAGATTCAATCGAACAAGTCCAAGAATTAACCGACGAAGTAAACGCAAGCGTTTCATACCACTTGTTTTACTAAGCTGTTTAATTAGATTTCTCATCCGAGTGAGGTAAAGGTTTGTATATACTAGTAGATTGGAAAACGGTTTAGGGAAAGAGCTTTGATATTGAAAATAGAGTTGGAATCGTTTTGATGAAGGAGTATTGATATTTACTACTTATATGGAAAACCTTTATATTTTTAAAGTGACAAATCATAGAAATGATTGTAGAAATAATCAATCACCAAAATTCACATTCAAAGACGTGAATAAAATCCAAAGAAATCGATACCGAATCCACCAAAATGGATATTCCCATAAATCCCGATATAAAAGTCATCAAGTCCATAATAAATGATAATCAACAAATCGGAATCAACATAAATCGATTAAAGTTGGAATTCTCAAGCAAATAGGCAAATAGGCAAAAAGAGTGCAGATTCAGACGTCTGAAATCAAGGATTCAGACGTCTGAATTTGGAAAATAAAATATTTTTCCAAAACAGAATTCAGACGTCTGAATTGTTGATTTCAGACGTCTGAAATACGCACTTTTTAGCCTATTTCCTTTCTGGTTCCAAATGAACCAATTCAGACGTCTGAAATATAGATTCAGACGTCTGAATACTAGGGAGTAAAAATTCCCAGTATAATATTCAGACGTCTGAATACTACGTTTCAGACGTCTGAATCAAGGGTTCAGGGCATTCCCTGAACCTAGGCCAAAAATGGCCAAACGGATACCGGAAGCGATCGATCGAGCGACAACGACCAAGAATTTACGCCAAGCGACAACCCAGCCTTAACGGCTCTTCGATACGCCTCAAATATCAATGTCCAAATATCCATAAAAGGATTTTCATAGATTTTGATTTCAAAACAGCAAAAATTGGAATATACACCAAATCAATCCAAACCAAAATCAATTGCACAAGAATAAGTGTTAGGAATTCATACCTAACAATCGAAGATAATTATAGACAAAGATGTGAGATAAAAATCTCACCTTTGAACCCAAACAAATGAAGAAGAAGCTTGAAAGCAAAGGAGAATCAACCACTCTTCAAATCCAACTCAAGAAGCTTGATTCTAAGCTTTAAAAGAAGAACATTCCCAAAGTTAAGTTTAGGAATTACTGAAATTGATAAGAGAATGAGTTGGAGAAGAAGAAGAGAAAGCTTACCAATGGGTTCTTCTATTAGTTTGGAGCTAGAGTTTGATTTGCAAAAGAAAACTAGGGCTTGAGTTTTAATTTCTCATTCCACTCTCCATTGTTATAAAAGCTTGAGTATAAGGAAAATAGAAAGGAAGTAAATGAAGAGGAGAGGGTTGGAACTGAGTAAAGTGGGGTTAATGGGCTCAGCCCAAACCAAAGCCCTAAGTGAAAAAGTAGCAAAATTCTACTATCTCCAAACATGTCAAAGTTTACACTTAAAAAGATCGCAAACGTCATTTTGAACTCAATGAGAGTAGTTCCGAGTCCTAATTCGACCGTATGCAAAAAGTAGCTTTTCGGACTAAATTCCGAGTATCGATAAAATATTTAAATATAAAATCGTTAAATATGCGGGTTGTTACAATAGTAATGGAGTTTAATTAATTAATTATTTTAATTAATGACAATTGAAATTAATAATCATTTAATTAATTATATCTAAAAGTAATTAATCATTTTAAATAAAGTTTATCAATTATTAACATCATCCTGAACAGCGACTTAAGTACTTGAGGCGACCTAACTAGTTCAAAGGCAAGCGACCTAATGATCTTAGCATTCAGCGATCTAACATGAGTGCGGCTTAGCAAGTTAAGCGGCCTAAAAACCGCTATGACCTAACGACCTAACCACTTAAAGGTTCCATCGACCTAGCAACCTAAATATATCCCGACCTAACGACCTAAGGAATAAAGCGACTCAGCGACCTAACAATCTGAAGGATAAGCGAGCTAACATGGATGGAAAACCAACAGCGAGTTAGTTTGGCAACGACTTAGCAATATGCTCGACCTAGCGAGTTAGCGACCTAAAGCATGAAGCAGGTTAGCGACCTAAAGGGGTAAGATAGAGTAAGGTCGCATGCTTACTACCTCCTTACTAGGTCGTTCATGACTTAAGACCACCGAGCCAACTTCTTATGCCGTTTCGCTCCTAGGTCGCCGCGACCTATCAGTTTGTTCAGGAGATCAAGTCCAACGCTATTAGACTGTAACCCATGTTCCCTAGATCGCCCACGACCTACCAACCCGCTCAGAGAAGACCAAGTGCAACCAAGATGAGCCGTAGTTCGCATCCCTACGACCTGCGGCCTACCCCCTAGGTCGCCCACGACCTACCCCTAGGTCGCCCACGACCAACGACTTACTCCAGAAATCTCCTATAAATACCGTGCCTACACCACTGAAGAGAGGACTTTTGGGGGGGCTCATTTCTGGAATGCCTATACTCTGCTGATTTCTCGACTCATCCGACACTTCAAACACGAAAGACACTTCAACAAACTTCAAGAAGAAATCTAACACATTCGACATGGATTCAAGGAGTTCTTGTACATCAGAGTTTTAGCTATTTGTTTGAGTAGTGTTGTAATCGAAGATTGTTGTAAAGTTGTAATCGATTCAGCAATAAAGGAGATTAAAGTGGACGTAGGCTTAACTTTAAGCCGAACCACTATAAAACTGTTGTCTCTTTACTGTTTTTTCTGTGACTTTTCTACTTACTTCTGATTCCCGTATTGACGGGTGGTGCTATCACTTAATTTCTACTTACACCGGGGTGTTAGCGTTCAATTTTAGCTTTAACATCAATCATTTTAATTAATGATTGTTTTGAATTTAATTAATTGTTTTAACAAATGATATTTGGAATTCAGTTAAAATCATTTTAATTAATGATGTTTTATAATTAAATAAATCGTTTTAACAAATGGTGTTCTAATTAATCATTTTAGCTATTGAAGTTTGAATTTAATTAATCCAATTAATTTATGATTATTTTGAATTTAATTGATTGTTTTAATTACTGGGATTTAGAATTACTTTATCATTTTAATAAATAATGTTTGAGATGATTTATTCATTTTTACTAACGATTATTTGAATTTAACTAATCATTGTAATTAATGATATTTAAAGTTAATCAATTGATTTAAATAAAAATGAATTGAAGTAAATTAACTAATATAATAAAATTGCTTTAATAAACCTATTTTAAAAAATATCTTAAAGTTAATTTACTAATGTTATATAAGTGTTTGAAAAAAATTTCTATTTTAATAAAGATAATAGATTTGTTTATTTAAAAGAGATTTTAAATATGAATAATTGTCTTTTGGGATAATTAATATTGTTTTAAAGTTATAGAGATGAATTGGAACTCAAATATTGGGATGTTAAGTTGGATAATCTCCAGGGTGTTCAGTCTAATGTTGGTTTAGGCCCTCGAGGTCGCGCACTTGGAAAATTATTCTCTTAAACAACAATCAGGAACTAATTCTAAAAGTGTTATACCAAGGTGGAAATATTGAAATCAAGCACAAGTTCGGCTCATTTTTAAAAGATTGACTCATTTATGGAACCGAATTATTCCCATAAAGCAAATCACTTATATGGAAATGATTTACTTGTATAATTAGCACTAAACATCGAAGAAGTAAACTTGTAGCTATTTCAAAAGTTAAGAGTAATCGTTGGACATAACTTTGAGGTAATACCACCTTGACTTGTCCGATATTATTGTTAACCAAGAAAAAGTACAAGTTTCAATTTAATGAGTGGTGATAAGTATATAAGACCTAATTTCCATATACGATCGTCTTATATCCTTGATAGTTGGTGTCTTAGCGATCGTTTACTTCAGCTTCTTTGTGATTGTCATTCTAAGACGATTCATTGCTCCGTTGAGTTTTGTTATCCTTTATCGAAAATGACTAAAACCAAGGCACGAAAAAGGGGGACGCACCCTCCAAGTCATTATTGTTCTTCATCATTCTAAGACGATTTATCACTCATTTAAGCACTGATATCCAACACCAGAAAACTAATACCAAGGTGCAAGTGGGAGCCAAGCCATGTGGGTCGCAACTATTTGGGTATGTTCGCATCATCCAGAGAGGTTTCGGCATGCGTACATTGACATGAAATATTCGGATGCTCGTGTGAAGCGGGGTCCATCTTGGAAGCTCCTAGGAGTGACGTGTGTACTCTCAAGTATATTTTAGCTAGAGGTACACTTTCGTGAAAATAGGGGAGCACTCTCCTAGTTACATTGGATAAATTCATTTCATTGATTTGATTCGAAACTTTGAATCAGTTTTTCTGTAATTGCATCTGGAAGAGTCGACCACCCTTCGCGATGTTTAGTTATAGTTTTTCAGTCCATTCTATCAAATTTGGATTTTTACCTTATCTAGTCCATCTATCAAGTCGGACCGTTTTCCCCGTGTTATCCATTCTGTCCAATTTCGATTTTACTTGGTTCATTTCCATTCTTTGAAGTCTGGTTTAATACTAATTACACTCATTCACATTTGGATTTTTTCTTGGTTTTTATTTATGCTCTTGCCTATATGGATGTTATTCTTGTGAGGTAGAAACCCGTTCAGCGTTAGCGGCATACTCTCACAGAACTTTTATATGTTCTCCGTTATTCGAGTTATCTCAAGCTTCTATTTCCAGACTGATCCAGGTGTTATTTATTTATAATGCATTGGTCAGATCGAGTATTTTCCTAGGTTGTCTTGAAGTTTTGGAGATCACAGAGGGGAGTTGAAGATTCATCTACTGTAGTAATTATTTTCCCTTGTATTATATAGTATACCTATCGACATTTGTAAGTGCAAGATTTTATAACTGTTAAGTTGAAAGGGTTTGTTTTTAAATCTGATATACTCTATATGTTTGGAGTGACAGTTTCTATTATCCTTGTTATATTATATTTTGTCAATTTCGATATAAGATTCTGTTTTTCTTTGTTCTTTATTCTTTTCTTTTTATTTCCCCAACAACATGTGCTTTCATCGATTGGATGCGTGACATTGGAGTACTATGGAAGTGTTTGGTGTCGCTTTCGATGCCCAAAATGGCGAGTCACTACACACACTTAGACACTAATAGATCGCAGCCTATGCCCACATGAATTCAACAATTCTGGCTTTTCGCTTTCGATGCCCAAAATGGCGAGTCACTACACACACTTAGACACTAATAGATCGCAGCCTATGCCCAAATGAATTCAACAATTCTGGCTTTTCATTTTTTCGATTTTTATTTCGCTTATTATTAAATTTAAAAGGAGAAAAATTATGTTTTCTTTCTTAAGAACGTGACTAAATAAAAGGGTACGGGGGAGACAAAGAAGGGGCGAATCAGAGAATATGTGTGTTGATGGAATTGCTTATGTAACGACTTATCTTTTTGAATGGTTTAAATAGACAACAAACCAAACACATCAGACTCAACCATTCGAAAGGGCATATTGTTATGGGGTAAAAAAATAGAGAAAGAAAAAAAATAATAATCTCGCAGCGGAATGATAAAATATAATAATCAAATTACATTTCATGAAGCCGTTTACAAATAAATTTGATTATTCTTTTACAACACAAAATCAAAGTTGCAGAAACAAGAATAAATTAATAAATGCAGCGGAATAACATCATGCAGTAGTATGAATATAATAAATAGTAATAGTACAAAGTCTTCATCTTCGTCCTCCAAAAAGTAGTCTTCGACAAACTGAAAAGCTCAGACTGACCTGAGCTAATTGAAATGACAAAACACTCGAGTCAGAACTAAAAGATCTTATGTAAGTTAAATCAACAGTAAATAAATATGAGTGTAACAACGTCAAAGAGGTTTACAAGGCTTTGACATCTCCTATCCAGTGTCTAACATGAGTGCATTAACTTAAAAGACATTCGGGATTTACATCTCCTAAGGATCCGTTAAACTATCTACTATGTAGTACAATACGCTATTATAATATGTCTACGTAAAGTAAAAGTATTAAAATAGCGATAAGACGTTACTCATATCCCCTTTAACATATTTTTATATATTCCCATTATCTATAGAGCACCGTAATTCCTTCGAAAACTAAAGGGCTATAAATGGGCACTCTATAGGCGTGATAATAACCAAACTCGTAGATGGCGCACTAGGGCATTTGAACACGACACTTGAGGAAATGCCAGGGCAGATATACCAATTACAGATCAGACTGGTGGTAATGCAAAGCAGCTACTACCACCCCCTCGAAACATACTCCCAAATCAAAATGAAGGTGTGGCTATCCATGGCTCCTGTTTTAGTCACATCTATGTATGGTAGATCTCGCTTGGCCCGCTGTGGCTCCTATTTTAGTCACATCTAAGCTGACTCACGAGAGTCAGGGTCACGTAAATACCTCATGCAGAATTATTCACTAAACCATCCTATGTAAGGACCCGTAGACTTTTAAAAATTTTATTTGTATATTCAATCGAATTTTTGTGAAATTTTAAATAATAAAATTTTGAAATTTTATATTTGGAATATGTATATTTAAATATAGGAGATGGTAAATTTTCATCTGATTTTATGGAAGTTTATTTCATTGTGAAATTCTATTAATTCAAGTCAGTTAATATTTGATGATAACAAAATATTTTCGAAGCCGAAATATTTTTATATGGAAAAATTGTAAATCATCTTTTGAGCAAGACGTCATTTTTTGTTTTTCCAAATTCGGACTTCTTTAGCTCCGTCGATCTGATTTTTCTGCGTTTTTGCTACATTTTCCGCTAGTAGAAAATTCGAATTTTTATACTTCGATCGTGCCATAGATATCAGTATACCGTTTTTATTGTCTTATCGTGCTGATCTCCACGGTATATTCAATTATGTATTTTGACGTCTGGGAGATAGCGAAATCTACGGAACGATTTCTGTATCGATTACGCAATTTTCCTTTTTGATTTCTACGACCATTAATTTACTCACCTGTATAAAACAACGACCAGTTGTCTTTTATATTTCCTAGAAATGTAATCCTCACTATTACAATTCCTATCGTTCAAATCAACTATTAGCTGGCACTATTCCCTGCTTTTGATCCGGCCTTTCATTACTTTTGAAAAGAAAATTTATATAGAAAGTCATATAACGGTTGCCTGTGAACCACTATGCCTTCTCCTCTCCTCTTTTTTTCTATATTCTAGATTCCTCTCTCAAAACCATGCCTTTTTCCCTCCACGTGAACAAGTTGCTACCACCGAGGTCCTTGACCTTCCACGTCATGCTCTACCGCCGTCGGACATCGTCCCCCTCACCGCACTCATTCCATCGCCTCTACCTTGAACCGACCCGCCTTATCCCTCTGGACTCCAACCACAGCCCATGGGATGCCCTACCACTATGCGCACAATAACAAAGGTTATTATAAGGAATAACGTGTGCTATCGCGAAGAATAAGGCTTGTTAGAAGCGACCATCCGTAAGTTATTCCTTATACGAGTATTGATTACATCGATAGGAGTTGTGTAAGTTACTCCCAATATGAAAAATTCAGAACAACTCATAATAACAATAACACAGATAATTATGATCAGATAAGTATAATCACATCAGAACAGAAATATCAGATATATAGCTGAAGACAAGTATGGAATACATGCTACAACAATCGATAGTTCACATGAACCAAATGTACATATACACAGACATCAACATACATGAGACGAGAGTCAATACACTAAAAGAAACGCCTCAAAGTCTAGACAAAACACGATGTGAAATCCCAAAAGCTGAAGCGACAACAGAATCAGAGATAGCGATTATCCTGAAATAACTCGGTCTGACCCGAGTATTATTTAAAAGGAAATAATAAATGGATCAGTCTAATTTAATCATAGAAGTGAATGCATCATAAACAATATCAAAGCAAAGTAATCATAGTCTCAGATGAGACTATTCAACATATACAATCGACATAGTTTAAATAAAGAAATCTCATTAAACTCCATCAAAATCAACTTTCAAATTCATAATGGAATTCAAAACAGCAATTCACAAAATCTAGAACTAAAAAATAGATAACTAGAAAAATCAGCATAAAAGTGGATTGATACCAGTAGATGGCGAGTCTAAGCTACGCCGCACGTGCATCACCATATGGTCGAAGCCTACCGGGTACTGTCATCATAATTTTTGGCGTCCAAGAAATGACCCAAAGGTCCAACATATGACCCGAAGGTCTAGTACTGGTAATTGACCCGAAGGTCCGTCATAGTGGCTCGAAAGCCCAACAAATCATCAAAATCATCAAACAACAAATCCACAACAAATGTTTCAATTAACAAGTCCGGAATTAACCGAATTAGTAAAAGCGTGGTTCCATATTCCGCTCTTTTGCTAACTCATTTAAATCTCTTCATTGTTTCCTTGAAAGTGAAATTTTTTGTATTTTATATAAATAAAATTTACGTTCTCAAACGGATTAGTCCGGAATTAAGCGAAGCAGTAAAAGTAAGGGTTCATAGTCCTTAATTTTGCTGAAGCGTTTAAATCGCTTCCTCATTCTTTTGAAAGCGTAAACTGTAAAATTTTTGAAAACAATTTTATTTTAAAATGATTTTTAAAACACATGATTAAAATAGCAACAACTATAGCAATTTCAATGAGGAAATTGTGGTTCACAAAACACCGTAAAAACGGATATCAAATCCACGTTACAGGATCATCGCTTGAAAATTCACTTTAAATTGACGGTTACTGAAGTCAAAACAACAGTAATTTTTATTCGTCAAAAATCTCATCAAAACAGCACATTTCAAATGTATACATCAGGGTAAAAATCCGTTATAAAAATAACGGTAACAAAATTCATTTTAAAACGAAAAACCAGTTCAAAAGTAAATTAATGCAGTAACGTGCAACTCATATTTGCACGCACACTACAATATGAACAAAATAAATATGGAAATAGACTTAACAACGTACTATATGTTGCACGCAATTAAATTCATGCATTAGTACGTGAGACAGCTCACGTTTCAAACACAGAGACAAAAGAAGCAAAGAAAAACAAAGCAGGGTATAGATGCATGAATCAAGACATAAACGCAGGACCAAATTCAAATTGACCTGTAAAGATTTTTCTTTTGAAATGCATTTACACACTACAACTTGGCACGTAATTAATGCATTCAAAATATAACCATATTTTCGTGCAACATGCACTACACACGCAAGACCAAGTTTTAAAATGACCTGGACACCACATGCATGCATGATTGATGGTCTGGGCATCAAATTTTTTCGCACACTAGCTTAGACTTGATTTATAATTTTAATGAAAAATGAGGTATGTAAAAGATATATGACCTGGCCATCCTATAAATGCGCATGTACTAAAATATAGGCACGCACTAAAATATAGGGGCACACACTATTTTCTTTTTAAAGGCTTGACAACACTTTTTTTTCCTTCTTTCTTTTTACACGCATGAATGAAATAGGTGACCTGGCCAAAATACTTTGCAGCAAGATAGACATACTATATGCACGCACGAACCACAAACTGAAGTAAACCAAAATATTAACTGACCTGACCATACTTTTGAACATTACAACTTGCAAATATGTAAGGCAAATAGCTTAGGCAACGCTATATATGTACACTCAAAAAAAAAAAATGATGTTCTGGCAATGTTATATGCAGACACGCTATAACATAAAATGAAGTGGACAAAATAAAACTACCTGAACTTACATGTATAAAATGAATTATAAAGTAAAGCAACAAGGTAATATAAACTTGCACGCAAAACTGATATGCACGCAAGAATTGAACAAAGTGCCTGGGCAAAGCAAAATTCATGTACACACGTATAAATGCAAGAAAAGAATGTGACTTACTCATACCCATTTACACGCGCAAGTGATAAATAATGGCCAGGGCACATAAGTCCAATAAAAAAATATAACTGAATTGGATTCATTTTTATGTGAATTGCAAATTTTCAAGCTACTCATTTTTGTTAAGTGCAAGCTACCCACATACGTAGCCAAAATAAAATGGACTTGCATCCATAAAATATTGCATAAAAATGTAAACAACTTAGCTAACAAAATTTTGCAAACCAAAATAAAACACCAAAACATCATACAAAAACAGACAGCATAGATTTTAAATTAGATTTATGAGTTTTTCACTCACCTTAGATTTGGTTTAGAATTAACTAGCAACCGGGAATCCCAGTGGAGCAAGAAATTCATGAAGACGCCATTAAAGCTTTTGTAGAGCTACTTGAAAAATGAAAGCAATGAAAAGAATGCTATTGGAAAAATGAGTAAAAGATGTTGCAGCTTACTTTTCTTCCACCAAAATGTGTATAAGACAAATAGAAGTATGCTGGCAAACTTTTTTAGTACACAAGCATTAAATGTAGACGTGAATATGGGAAAGAAGGACACACCGCACTAATGCGATGATGGCAGTAAAATAAATCAAAATGTTCAACCTTGCTAGCAAAAGTATTCAAATATGCTTTTTAAACTTTGTTGCAGCCGAAAATGTTTCAACTTGCTTTTAGAAGTTGGTGACAGCAAATAACAAAAATGCTTCAACTCATTTTATAAAATTGAATGTGACAGCACATGTCATATTTGCTTTAATATGGACCAATTTGTTTATAAATGGTTCACTCCTCATATGCACGTAAGGAAGAAGGAATTTTATAACACAACTCTGATATTGTTAACTGACTTTGCAAATAAACTTCCACTTTTTTTTTCAAATTTCAATTTAAAATTTCCATATTAAATTTTTGTTTCAACGGCCGTAAAATCACAGTTGTTAAAAACTCCTCCCTTATAAAAATTGCGTCCCCGTAATTTTCATACTAGAAGTTGTTTATAACACAAATAATTCATCACAACAAAGATTAAAATGGAAAAGATGGATAAGAATGCTCACCCCCACCCGAAGAGGAGAGAAAACAGGGATAAGAACGCTCGATTAATTCTTTGGTTTCCCAAGTGCAATCTTGGGGTTTGTGGACCGTTGAATTTTCACAAGGGGAACATCTTTATTCCGAAGGCGTTTAACCTCCGAAGCTAGCACACGAATAGGATTTTGCACCATAGACAAGTCGGGTGAGATCTCAAGATCTTGCAACATATGGGGATCAATAATAGAATCTGAGTCTCTAAGGCATCGACGAAGCTGGGATACATGAAATACGTCATGAATTCTTGAAAACTGAATAGGTAGCGATACACGATAAGCAACAGGGCCAATGCGTTCCGTAATAGGAAACGGTCCAATATATCAAGGAGCCAATTTCTTGGAGCTACTAAAACGCGCCACACCCTTCATCGGAGAAAAACGAATGAATACGCGATTGCCAACAGAAAATTCCAAAGGCTTCCGACGATGATCGGCATAAGGTTTCTGCCTATTTTGAGCCTCTTTCATTCTCTGTCTAATAATATCAATCTTCTCGGAAGATTCACAAATATAATCAGGCCGAGAACTAACTTTTCCCCAGATTCCGACCAGCAAGATGGTGATCGACACGGTCTTCCGTAAAGGGCTTCGAAAGGAGCCATATCGATACTAGATTGAAAACTGTTGTTATAAGAGAATTCAACAAGAGATAAATGGTCTTCCCAACTACCACCAAATTCAAGAATACAAGCTCGAAGGAGATCTTCTATGACTTGATTCACCCTTTGAGTCTGACCATCAGACCGTGGATGATAAGCTGTACTGAGATTGAGCTTAGTGCCCAAAGCTTTATGAAGGCTCTGCCAGAAACCACTAGTGAAAAGCGGATCTCTGTCACTAACAATAGAACTAGGAACACCATAAAGTCGAACGACTTCTTTGATAAAAATATTAGCCAACAGAGGAGCAGTTCGATTGGACTTGATAGGAATAAAATGGGCTGATTTGGTCAGTCTGTCAACAATCACCCAAATACTAGTATAGCCCGACCTCGAACGAGGTAGACAATCAATGAAGTCCATAGAAATCTGATCCCATTTCCATAATGGAATTTCAAAAGGCTGCAAAAGACCACTAGGATGCTAGTGTTCTGCTTTAATAAGTTGACAAGTCATGCAACGACTCACATAGATTGCATCATCACGCTTCATACCCTCCCAAAAGTATAAGCGTTTCATATAAGCATACATCTTACTACTACCCGAATGAATAGTATACATAGAACGATGATGGTCCTCAAGAATGTCATTTCTAAGGTTAGAAACATTAGGCACGATCAACCTTCCCTTCTTTCGAATACAACCATGAATATCAATATCGAAATCTTTCAGATCATCACTTTGGGATTCCTATTTACAACTCTGAATAAGATAAGAAAGATCTGGATCTTCTTTCTGGGCGTCAGCAGTATGATCCAACAAACTAGGACTAGCTTCCATGCTAAATAAAAGCACGGGAGAATCATAAACTGAAGGACGGTCTCTAATATCACAATGACATAAAGCTTCCAATATATTCCACTCTGCTAGCATCACGGAAACAACAACTTGCTGCTTGCGACTAAGCGCATCAGCAACTCGATTACCCTTACCAGGGGTATACTGAATATCGAAATCATATGAAGCAAGAAATTCAAACTAACACTGTTGCCTCATATTAAGTTCTTTCTGAGTGAATAAATATTTCAAAGATTTGTGATCAGTGAAGAGAATAAAACGCTCGCCCAATAAATAATGTCGCCAAATCTTTAGAGCAAAGACTATGGCGGCTAACTCCAAATCATGGGTAGCATAACGAATCTCGTTAGGCTTTAGTTGTCTAGAAGCATAGGCAACTACTCTATCCTTTTGCACGAGAACAACACCGAGTCCATAACCACTGGCATCGGTATAAACAACAAGATCATGATTCCCTTCGGGAACCACTAAGATATGAGCATGAGTAAGGAGATCTTTTAACTTCATGAAAGAAATCTCACACTTATCAGAACAAATAAAAGGAACAGCTTTTATTGTAAGAGTGGTAAGCGGTAAAGCAATACGAGAAAAGTCCTTAATGAACCGGCGATAATAACCTGCCAATCCAAGGAAACTACGGATCTCAGTAACGGTCACGGGCCTCTTCCAATTCTGAATAGATTCGATCTTGGAAGGATCGACAGAGATACCATCGGAAGAAACAATATGACCGAGAAACTTCACCTTATTCACCCGGAAGTGACACTTGGAGAATTCAGTATAAAGCTAATGTTAACGAAGAGTGCTCAAAACAATCTCCAAATGTTGAATATGATCGGCTTCAGATTTGGAATAAATAAGAATATCATCTATGAAAACCAAGACGAACTTATCGAGATATTCCCTGAATATCCGATTCATAAGATCAACAAAATACGCTGGAGCGTTCATCAAACCGAACGGCATAACAAGCCATTCGTAAGAACTATAATGAGTACGGAATGCGGTAAGAGGAATGCTATCTTCCGCAACTCGTAACTGATGAAAACCGGTGGCAAGATCGAGTTGGGAGAAAAGCTTAGCACCACTTAATTGATCGAACATGTCGTCGATCCTAAGTAATGGATACCTATTTTTTATAGTAAGCTCGTTAAGCTTGCGATAATCAATGCAAAGCCTAAGAGTACCATCTGGCTTCTTAACGAAGACAACGGCGGTGCCCAAGGAGATGAGCTAGAACGAATAAAATGCTTGGCTTCCAACTTAGGTAATTGTTTCTTAAGTTCCTCATTTTCCTTAGCAGACATCCTCGTGGGAGGACAACTGACAGGATGAGCACCAGAGATAAGATCAATGCGGAACTCAACTTCCCTCTCTGGCGGCAAACTCGAAATAGGCTCGAAGACATCAGAAAAATAAAAAACAACCGAAATATTAGCAATGACATCCTCCGAATTGAAGGAAGAAATGAGAGCATTCGAAGTATGATCCATGCTTCGAAATATAATAGATAACTGCCCGATAGCATCGGGATGCTTGAGATATAAAGTTCTTTCGGGACATAGGATTTGAACTTCATAACGGACGAGCCAATCTATACCCAAAATCATATCAAAACCAAGATGATCCTTAACATGCAGATTCGCATGAAAGGAAAAACCACATAGAATAATCTCAACATCAACACATGACAAACCAAGAGTAGCGGATCCACCAATAGGATTCACTATCCTCAAACGGTCGCAAAGAGTAACAACATCCAAAGGAATAACATCAACAAGTTCCTTTGACACGAATGAATGCGATGCGTCCGTATCAAAAAGAACTCTAATAGAACGACCATGAAACAAAATAAAACCTTCCAAAACAGAAGGAGTAATACCTTTGGGCTTAGGAGAATCACCAGAAGCTTTAGCAACATTAAGCTTCCTAGATTTGAAACCTTAGGAGCAATAGGACAATCAGAAACCCAATGACCCTCTTTCTTGCAATAACGACAAATGCGAGGCTTAGGACAGCTATGGAGAAAATGATCCAGAGAACCACAATTATAGTATGCCCTTTGAATAGAAGGTGCACTACTAGGCTGAGAACTAGAGGTAGATTGCTTCTTCTTCTTGTTGGAAGAAGAATTAGGCCTATGAAATGGAAATCTCTTCTTGTTGGAGTTCTGGGAAACCTCAACCTCATCACAACTATCACCTTCCTTTTCGACAGCTTCAAGGCAAAGAGCCGAATCAACATGTTCCTCAAAAGAAAGCTTAAACTGAAGCAAAAGAAATTTCTTCAAATACTTCTTCAAACCATCAACAAAATGAAGATTCTTCTTACGCGGAGTTTTAATGAACTCAACTCCGTACTTGGATAAGGCCTCGAAAGATGCAACATAATCAGAAACAGAGGACTTTTCTTGCTTCAACTCAAGGAAACTACGAGCAAGATTAGCCTTTTCTGATTCAGGAACGAACTTAAGTTCGAAACGTTCCTTAAACTGAATCCACAAGAGAGAGGACGCATCAACTTCCGCAATAAAAAGCTCATACTAATCAAGTGCATGCTCTTGCAACATGCTAGATGCCACGAGAACACGATGATGATCAGAAAGATCCATCCGAGAAAATATGCGCTCACAAGTGCGCAACCAAGTCTGAACCTCCAATACACTTTCTGATCCCTTGAAAGGCTTGCCTCCAAGGTGGGAATAGTCACTACAAATGCGGGCGAAGGCAGACTTATGAGTAGGAGCTGCGGAAGTAGCAACAAAAGGCTGAGTACCCCGAAATAGCTCCATAAACTGATCAGCTGACGTATGGACTCCGTCCGGATGAGAACCACTAGACGGGCCTGCAGAAGAATGCTTCCCTCTACCTCTTCCAGCCATAAGCTAAGAGAACAAGAGATGATAAGGATTAGTTAAACAACACACAATTGATAAGAAATTTAACAAATGGAATGCTACGGAATATGAGATTTATTCCTAGACATACTCCACATGTTAAAGTGGAAGGAATAGATTAGAAAGGCACGAATAAAACCCTCGAATAGTTGTAACGCATGTTCCATTCTGCTTCTGTTCTATGTTTATTATAATTTGTACCGAATTTCAGCTCTAATACGAAGCTGTGACGCCCCACCTCTATGCTCACAATAACAATGGTTATTATAAGGAATAACGTCTGGTATCGCGAAGAATAAGGCTTGTTAGAAGCGACCATTCGTAAGTTATGCCTTACACGAGTATTGATTACATCGATAGGAGTATTGTAAGTTACTCCCAAAGATATATATATATTCAATTCAATTCTAAAACGAAGTTACGGTGGCTAATGAAAAATTCAGAACAACTCATAATAACAATAACACAGATAAGAATGATCACATCAGAACAGAAATATCAGATATATAGCGGAAGACAAGTCTGGAATACATGCTACAACAATCGATAGTTCACATGAACCAAATGTACATATAAAAAGACATCAACATACATGAGACGAGAGTCAATACACCAAAAGAAACACCTTAAAGTCAAGACAAAAGATGATGTGAAATCCCAAAAGCTGTAGTGACAACAGAATCAGAGATAGCGATTATCCTGAAATAACTCGGTTTGACCCGAGTATTATTTAAAGGAAAATAATAAACGGGTCAGTCTAATTTAATCATAGAAGTGAATACATCATAAACAATATCAAAGCAAAGTAATCGTAGTCTCAAATGAGACTATTCAACATATATAATCGACATAGTTTAAATGAAGAAATCTCATTAAACTCCGTCAAAATCAACTTTCAAATTCATAATGGAATTCAAAACAGCAATTCACAAAATCTAGAAATCAAAAAAAGATAACTAGAAAAATCAGCATAAAAGTGGATCGATTCCAGTAGATGGCGAGTCTAAGCTACGCCGCACGTGCATCATCATATGGTCGAAGCCTACCGAGTACCGTCATCATAATTTTTGGTGTCCAACAAAAGACCCAAAGGTCCAACATATGATCCGAAGGTCTAGTACTGGTAATTGACTTGAAGGTCCATCATAGTGGCTCGAAAGCCTAACAGATCATAAGAATCATCAAACAACAAATCCACAACAAATATTTCAGTTAACGAATCAGGAATTAACCGAATTAGTAGAAGCGTAGTTCCATATTCCGCACTTTTGCTAACTCATTTAAATCTCTTTATCATTTTCTCGAAAGTGCAAAATTGTGTATTTTATATAAATAAAATTTATGTTCTCAAACGGACAAGCCCCGAACTAAGAGAATCAGTAAAAGTAAGGGTTCATAGTCCTTAATTTTGCTGAAGCGTTTAAATCGCTTCCTCATTCTTTTGAAAGCGCAAACTGTAAAATTTTTGGAAACAATTTTAATTTAAAATGATTTTTAAAACCGTGATTAAAACAGCAACAACTATAGCAATTTCGACGAGGAAATTGCACTTCACAAAACACCGTAAAAACGGATACCAAATCCGCGTTGCGGGATAGCGGCTTGAAAATTCACTTTAAATTGACGGTTACTGAAGTCAAAACAACAGTAATTTTTATTCGTCAAAAATCTCATCAAAACAACACATTTCAAATATATACATCGGGGTAAAAATCCGTTATAAAAATAACAGTAACAAAATTCATTTTAAAACGAAACACCGGTTCAAAAGTAAATTAATGCAACAACGTGCAACTCATATTTCCACGCACACTACAATATGAACAAAATAAATTCTGAAATAGACTTAACAACGTACTATATATTGCACGCGATTAAATTCAATGCATCAGTACGTGAGGTAGCTCACGTTTCAAACACAGAGATAAAAGAAGCAAAGAAAAACAAAGCAGGGTATAGATGCATGAATCAAGATATAAACGCATGACCAAATTCAAATTGACTTGTACACATTTTTATTTTGAAGTGCATTTACGCACTACAACTTGACATGTAATTAACGCATAAAAAATATAACAATATTTTCGTTCAACATGCACTACACACGCAAGACCAAGTTTTAAAATGACCTGGATACCTCAAGCACGCATGACAGATAATGATGGTCTGGACATCAAATTTTTTTGCACACTAGCCTAGACTTGATTTGCAATTTGCATGAAAAATGAGGTATATAAAAGATAGATGACTTGGCTATCCTATAAATGCACACGTACTAAAATATAGGCACTCACACTATTTTCTTTTTAAAGGCCTGGCAAAACTTTTTTTTCTTCTTTCTTTTTACACGCATGAATGAAATAGGTGACCTAGCCAAAATACTTTGCAGCAATATGGACATACTATATGCATGCACAGACCACAAATTGAAGTAAACCAAAACATTAACCGACCTGACCATACTTTTGAACATTACAACTTCCAAATATGTAAGGCAAATAGCTTGGGCAACGCTATATATGTACACTCAAAAAAAATGATGTTCTGGCAATGTTATATGCAGACACGCTATAGCATAAAATCAAGTGGACAAAATAAAACTACCTAAACTTACATGTATACAATGAATTACAAAATAAAGCAACACAGTAATATAAACTTGCACGCAAAACAAGTATGCACGCAAGAATTGAACAAAGTGCCTGGGCGAAGCAAATTTCATGTACACACGTACAAATGAAAAACAAGAATGTGACTTACTTTCATGCACACCCATTTGCACGCGCAAGTGATAAATAATGGCCAGGGCACATGCATCCAACAAAACAAATATAACTGAATTGGATTCATTTTTATGCGAACTGCAAATTTTCAAGCGACTCATTTTTGTTAAGTGCAAGCTACGCACATACGTAGCCAAAATAAAATGGCCTTATATCCATAAAATATTGCATAAAAATGTAAATAACTTAGCTAACAAAATTTTGCAAACCAAAATAAAACACCAAAACAGCATATAAAAACAGACAGCATAGATTTTAAATTAAATTTGTGAGTTTTTCACTCACCTTAGATTTGGTTAATAATTAACTAGCGACCGAGAATCCAAGTGGAGTTAGAAATTTGTGAAGATGCCATTAAAGCTTTTGCAGAGCTACTTGAAAAATGAAAGCAACGAAAAGAATGCTACTGGAAAAATGAGTAAAAGATGTTGCAGCTTACTTTTCTTTCACCAAAATGTGTATAAGACAAATAAAAGTGTGCTGGCAAACTTTTTTAGCACACAAGCATTAAATGTAGACGTGCATATGGGAAAGAAGGACACACTGCATTAATGCGATGATGGCAGTAAAATAAAGCAAAGTGTTCAACCTTGCTAGCAAAAGTATTCAAATATGCTTTTTAAACTTTGTTGCAGCCGAAAATGTTTCAACTTGCTTTTAGAAATTTGTAACGACCCGATATTTTCAACCATTCGCATCCGCATATGTCGGACTTGAATTGTTCAAAATACCGCGTTGTAAATAAAATTTGGCAAAAATCTCAAAATATACAGTAAATAATTAATCACAGAATCACAGACACAGAATCAGAATACTCTCAACGGAATTTAAAAATACTTAGTGGTTCATGAAGCCACTATAAGTAGTCTCAATCAAATAAAAATTACATAGTCTTTAATCCAAATATAGTTTTAAATCATCAATAGATAAATCCAAATGTCCACTAGTCTTGATTTCATAAATTTGGATAAGGAAGTGGAAGGGAAGTTTGCCAGCAGCTTGAAAGTGATCTACAGAAATCCTAGCTCCGGGATGAAAACTGAACTGCAATTCAGGCTGACCCGAGCGTAAAATAAAACATAAACACTCGAGTCAGGACATACATACTTATATAGTGTAAGCTAATTCAAGTGTACTGTAATATAGAGCAAGTAACTTAAAGGATGCTTGGGACCGCCCATCCTCTAAGGATCCGTTAAACTATTTACTATGTAGTAATACTTCGCTATTATAATAATGTCTATTAGTAAAATAAGCTTACTTTAAAATAGCGTTAAGGGGTTACCCATATAGCCCTTAACACAAATAATGCCAATAGTCTATACAGTACCGTAATACCTCCTGATCGGGAGGCTACCAAAGGACACTTCATAAGTACGACACAAATAGAAACTCGTAGAAGGCTCACTATGGTAGGTGACACGACACAACTAGGCAATGCCAGGGTAGATATACCAATTACGCTTCCGGACCGATGGAAACGCGCAGTGCGCAGCTGCCGCCCACCTCGAACAACACTCCCAAATCAAAGGTGCACACCAAAACAATCACAAAAGTAATAGGATGGCATACGAAGAAGTGCGTCCGATCAGAGGTGCTACCTCATTAATCCGTCAATCGCTCCTGTTTTAGCCACCTTATGCCAACTCACGGGAGTCGGGTCCACGTATTTACCTTAAAGGAAACGTCACCACCATCCTACTTCATTCTGGAATCTCCACCGCGTACACGGTTGTTAAAGTGGTTTTGGGTATCGACAAAGAGTATGCCAGACATCCGATCCCGGTCTCTTTAACAACCAAACGTTATTATAACCCGTGGTTGCAACTTTTAGAAATGGTATTTATACTTTAAAAATCAAAATAAGTTTCAAATACATTTCAATACCATAATATCATTTCAACCATCATTTATTTAAACATCAGTCATTTTATTTAATATAAAATACCATTAAATCTATTCAATTTATTTAGGAATTAATTTGCCTTTCAACTCACATTTAAAAGTTAAATTCTTCCATTTAAAACCATTTAAAGTCAATTCCTTATTTTTTTATTAATTACATATTAAATTCTGAAATTAAGCCCTTTTCCCCAAAGATTATTTCCATTTATTTTAAACAATCTGAAAATTCAGTTTCCGTAGCATTTATGAAATGCCACCTAAAGT
Organism: Allium cepa; assembly: GCA_030765085.1. Taxonomy (NCBI): domain Eukaryota; kingdom Viridiplantae; phylum Streptophyta; class Magnoliopsida; order Asparagales; family Amaryllidaceae; genus Allium; species Allium cepa. Next base: position 802,111,115 of record CM060931.1, read on the forward strand.
CTGTAAGTCAAAATAGTTCATTTATAAAAGACAGCATTTAAGTGCTGTAATAAATTATTAACTTAACAATCAAAATTTAAATTCCCAAATATAACTTATTATCAATTATTTTCTTAACTAAAAGTCACCTTTTACAAAATTTTAGAATTTCCCAAAATAAGTTATATTCCAAAAATTTTACTTAAACATTTATTTATTTAACATTTTGACTTATTCAAATATCATTATAAATTTTATAAGAATCCTTTAAATACATTTGAACCAGAATATTATAAATTCCCATTTGAAATATTTTTAAACATTTCAGAAAAATATTATATAAACCACGGGTCTGTATATAAGTTTCTAGCCTAGGTCAAGTGATACGGATTTATATCATTTCAATCCGCAATTTACAAAATCCCGGGTTCTATCATTTCAAACCCGCAATCCCAAGTTAACAAATAAATAATTAAACAATTAAATAAATGAACAAATGATTATCGTTCAGGCCTATCATTTCAGCCTATAACGATCTCAAATTTACAGGGAACTTACAGTGATGATTTAATCAGTAAATAAGCATTACATAGAATAACTGCAATAATATTACAATAGATAAACAGCTTATGAGGTGTCAATCTAAAATGAGGTTTAACATCATACGTTATATCACAGACAGATAAAATTTAATAAATAATTTATAAATACACTTGTGATAAATCACGGATATATAGGTATGTTTGTCTGGTGAGAAATACTCACCTGAATGCTGCAGAAAGTTTGATTTCCAACGATGGTAACACTTGGAAAAAAGAAAACGCACAGAAGCACGATCGAACTAATGCAGAGGCTGCGACCAGATTTATATTTTGAAAAGGGAATGAATCAAAACTAAGAAAATTTTTAACCCGAAATTCTCAAAACAAAAGGGAACGAATGGAAATAAATTCGCCCCATAGGCTCGACTACTCCACCACACGGTTACACTACGTTCTCAAAGCTCGGTTCAAAATTTTTGCCCGTTACTTACTTTCACCCCTTTTTATTTCTACAAGTGGCGAAAACACTAATAATTTAAATCTAATTCTCGGCATCATAAAAGAATTTTATGCGCATAACGTTGATAATACATATACACTCACAATACTAATTATATGAACACTTCTTCACTAGTACAAAAACCCTCCTACAGCCAATTCTTATATTTGCTTATTCAATTATTATTATTAATTATTTTCCTTCTCTAACTACTGTTGCAACCTAGTTTGGACACTTATGACCCACACTCATACTTTCTCCTCCATTCATATTTTTTTTTATTCTACTCTATTATATTTTGGGTAAAGTTTAAATTTTATTTCTAAAATAAATTGGTCAAATTCACTACTGAAAATCTTGAAGGATGGCTAGATGACATAAAACCTTAGTTATCAGTTTATGAAAAATTTTCGTGCAATTTTATTTGGAGGAGAGGCTGACATCAGTGGTAAAGGAGGAGGGCAGGGATATAGTGGTGAAGGAGGAGTCATAGCCTAAGGTGGTGGAGTTTTAAGCCTTTGCGTGAACAAAAAAAGAGAAAAAAATGGAAATAAAGAAGAAGAAAGCAAAGGAGGAAGAAGGAAAAATATAAACATAGGCCATACCTGATGCTGCATGCGAGAAGAAGCTGAGATGAAATGAAAAATTATGTGAGGCTTGAAGTTATAGGAGAATATTGGGTTGCTTTGTATGCAAGGAAATGGTGAATGAGCTCAGGGAACAAATATATGCAGAGGTTATTGATTTTTCCATAGGAGATTTTTTTTTCCGTGAATTAAGTGTAGATAAATGGTAAGGTAGGATAAATTTCGAAGCTAAAATGCACATTCTTTTTGATTTCTTCTCAGAGGATATTTGCGTGATTTAAGGTAAACAAAAATAGGAAGGAAATAAAATTTTAAATTAACTGCACGGTGGCTTGGATTTACACAAAGAAACATACAGGAATATTAGGCAACATTTGTGCACGTTTCTTTTCTCCTTTAAAAATTTTGGAAATAATTACGTTTATTAAAAAGAAGAAACGGTAAAGTTTTGTGTAACGACTCGGTATTTTCAACCATTCGCATCCATTATAAGTGTATAGGTAGACACTCATGCCGGAATTGAATTGCTCAAAATACCGCGTTGTAAATAAAATTTTGGCAAACCTCAGAATATACATTAAATAAAATCACAGATCACAGACACAGAGTAATAATAATGCAGCGGAAGAAAAAGAGATAATAGTTCATGAAGTTACTATATAAAATATAAGATACATCAGGGTTAAATAAGATACAACCGAAGAGTAAAAAGATACACCAGGTACAAATCAGATACATCACTGAAACACTGGATACTGAAACAAAATAGATGGCTGGATCTTCAAGGAAAGCTCCAACTCCGAAGGTGAATCTCGAATGCTAACTCAATCAATCTGACTCGAGCGTAAAGCAAAACACAAAACACTCGAGTCAGGACATAAATACTTATAAACTGTAGATCAACTCAAGTGAACAGTAACAAAATGCATCAGTAACTTAAAGGATGCTTGGGACCGCCCATCCTCTAAGGATCCGTTAAACTATTTACTATGTAGTAATATACGCTATATACGGTAGTGTCTAATCAGTAAAGTATAATCATATAGAAAATAGCGTTAAGGGGATGGTGACCTTAACGCGGTCGGATCTTTAAAACCAAAATCGTAGTGGGCTCGATATAAGGATATGACACGGCACGCGAGGCAATGCCAGGGTGGATACACCGTTTGCACTCCAGCAGCTTCCGCCCACCTCGAACAATACCCCCGAATCAAAGTGGCGCCACCGAATCGAATCACAACAGTAATAGAATGGTTTCCGATGGAGCATGCTCGATGAAAGGGTGCGACCCTTTGTGTAGCCCGGTATAGCTCCTGTTTTAGTCATATATGCCAACTCACGGGAGTTGGGTCCACGTAATATACCTCGAGAACGTCGCCACCATCCTACTTCATTCTGGAATCTCCACCGCGTACACAGTTGTTAAAGTGGTTTTCGGTATTGGCCGGCTATAAGACAATATCCGATCTCGGTCTCTTTAACAACCAATCGTTATTATAACCCGTAGTTATAACTTTAAAACAATATTTATACTTCAAAATAAAATATCCTTTTCAATCCAAATCTTTATCAAAATAAATATTAAATCATTTCCAAAACCATTTCAATATATCATCGTAAAATATCTTTCAATTCAAATATTTATCAAAATAAATATCAAGTCATTTCTAACCATTTCAATATATTAAATTTTCATACCCTTTCAACACTACCTTTCAAATCATTTTAATATATCAAAATATCATAACCTTTCAAAGTTTCTGTTCCAAAATATCATATCTTTCAGAACTTCTTTTTAAATCATGTTAATATCAAAATGTCCTATCTTTCAAACTCCGTTTTCAAATCATTTAATATCAAAATATCATATCTTTCAAAACTTCGTTTCAAATCATTTTAATATATCAAAATGTCATATCTTTCAAAACTCCATTTTTCAAATCATTTAATATCAAAATATCATATCTTTCAAAACTTCGTTTCAAATCATTTTAATATCAAAATATCATATCTTTCAGTACCACATTTCAATCATTATTCATTTTATTCAATTTAAAATACCATTTCAATTCGTATTTCAAAACAGTTTATATTCCAAAATCATTTTTAATCATTAAATGAAGTTATTATGTTTAATAATTAAATTATTAAATTGCCAAAATTTCAACTTCCAAAGTTCATTTATTCACTTAAGTTTATTAAAACAGTGAAAATTCATTTTTCGCAGTATTTTGAAAACGCTACGGAAAGTTACATTCAAAACAGTTCAATTTATCAAAAGACGACATTTTAAAACGTTGTAATAGAGTTTACTTAAATTTCGAATAAACTTAGTTAAATTCAACAATTTATAGCACTTACAAAAATTGCTATAATAGCTTTTAATTCAATTTAGCTTTTTAGTTCATTATCATCCACTACAGCGTTTACAAATGCTGTAATATCATTTACATTGTAATTAATAGCATTTCAAAAATGCATTCAATTAACTTCAAATATTCAATAAAATTTCTCAACCAATTATATTTTTATTAAAAACATTTTTAACTTATAAAATCATACATTTTCACATTTATAAACATCATTTAATTTTCCTCAAGTTCATGATTTTATAAAGTTAAATTTTCATTCAAAAATCAAGATTTAATAATAATTCACTTATTAAAATGCAATGTTTAATTTTTAAAATCCATTACATTAAATTTCAACTTAACACTTAAGTTCAAATTCTCAAATATAACTTTGTTTTATTTTTATTTACTAAACTAAAAGTTCACTTTTACGTCAATTTCATAAATTTTGAGTTTTAGTTATATTTCAAAATTTCAACTTACAATATTCATTCATTTCACATTTCAACTTTATTAAAATCATTAATATGATAAAAATCATTTTAAATTCATTTAAATTCAAATTATCATAAATTTATCATAATTTCATATTCAATTAAATTTCCAATTATAATTAAATCAAAAATTCCAAAATAACTTACGTTCAAAATTTCTAACTTTTTCATTAATTCATTTCACTTACAATTATTAAGAAAATCAATAATAATTTACAAAAATCCTTTTTTTTATTAAATTTAAAACCAAAATATTATAATAATTAAATTTCTAAAATATTTAAAATTTTAGAAAAACATATTTTAACTACGGGCCTGTATATAATTTTCTACGCTAGGTAAAGTGATACAGGTAATATATCATTTCAACCCATAATTTACAAAGAAAATCCGGGTTTTATCATTTCAAACCCGCAATCCCAAGTTAAAATAAATTAAATAAAATAAATCGGGCCAATCATTTCAGCCCGTAAAGATTCTATTCTAACAGGGAACTTGCAGTGTAATCATATACATGAATAATATAAACAAGGTCAATATCACAATATACTGTAACAACCCGCATATTTGTCGATTTTATATTTAAATATTTTATTTAAATATTTTATCGGTAGTCGGATTTTAGTCCGAAAAGCTACTTTTTGCATATGGTCGAATTAGGGCTCGGGACCACTCCCATTGAGTTTAAAATGCCGTTTGCGACCTTTTTGAGTATAAGCTTCGATATGTTTGGAGAAAGTTGATTTCTGCTACTTTTTACTTTGGGTTTGGTTTTTGGGCTCAACCCTATGTTAACTTATGCTCAAATCTGAGCCACTCTTCCCCACTCACCCTCATTCTCTTCTCATTTCAGTTTTTAGAGTGTTAATGGTGGGAGAGATTGGAAATTAAAATTCCAAAACCCTAGATTCTCTTGCAAATCCATCTCCTTGCTCCAAACTCAAGAAGAACCCCTTGGTAAGCATCTCCTTCTTCTTCTCCAACTCTTTCTCCATTCAATTTCAGAAATTCCTAAACCTAATTTCGGGAATGTTCTTGTTTTGAGCTTAGGTTCAAGCACATTTGGGTTGTGATTGAAGAGAGGTTGATTCTCCATTTGCTTTCAAGCTTCTTCTTGTTCGATTTTGTGAAAAGGTGAGATTTTTATCTCACATCTATGACTATAATTATCTTTGGTTGTTGGGTATGAATTCCTAACACTTCTTCATGTGCATTTGCTCTTGATTTGGATTGGTTTTGTGAATATTCCAATTTTTGGGTTTTTAAGACAAATTTGTGCAAAATCCTTTTATGGATGTTTGATCATGCTTTTGGTGATGCATCGAGGAGCATATAGGGCCGGGTTGCCGTTTGGCATAAACCCTTAGAGCCAATGTTCGTCCGATTGCATTTTGGAAGAGTTTGCTCTTCATTTGAATAAGGCTGAAAAACAGCCCAGGCATTATTCAGTCGACTGAAATTCTCTGTTCGGTCGACTGAACCTGAAACCCGAGAGTTTCCAGGCATGATTCAGTCGACTGAAAAACTCTGCACAGTCGACTGAAACTGGAAACAGAAAGTTTCCTGAACCTGGAAAATTTCCATGTACTGGGTCAGTCGACTGAAAATCTCTGTTCAGTCGACTGAACCTGCTGTTTCAGTCTAATTTGCCTTTTTGGATTGAAATCCTAATTTAAATCGATTCGTGATAATCCTATTTTTTGTTATCATCTATTATGACTTTGATGACTCTTTTTAGGGATTTTTGAATATCCATTTCGATGGATCCTTTATCGATTTCGTTGGATTTTATTCACGTCTTCGTATGTGAATTTTTGTGTGATTGTTCTTACAATCTTCTTCGTGATTTGTCACTTTAAAAATATAAAGGTTTCCTATACTAGTAGTAAATATCAAAACTCTTTACTCAAACGATTTCAATACTCTTTTAATACCAAATTCGTTTATAAAACCGTTTTCCAATCTATTAGTATATACAAACCTTTACCTCACTCGTATGAGAAATCTAATTAAACGGCTTAGTAAAACAAGTGGTATGAAACGCTTGCGTTTACTTTGTCGGTTAATTCTTGGACTTGTTCGATTGAACCTCTTGTGACAATTTTCTAGTGGAGACTTACAGTTTGTTCGTAAATATTTAAGTTAAGCAAGTGGTTATGGGACATGAAGCTAAACTCATATATTTACTAGCTTAGTGTAATCGACACTTCTCGTTGATCATGACGATCATCTTTGTGATTTAGACTAGCAATGTGCGATGTCTCTTTGTCTGCGAGGGAGACTAAACCCCATTTTGTGGAGTTTCGACTCAATTTGTGATGGGGTAGCAACCCATGGTCTTCGGGCCGTTTGTGGAGCTTCGGCTCAATTTGTGATGGTTAGCGACCATGGAATTAGCGTTCCGTTTGTGATACACGTGTTGGTGAGCTTTATGCTCCCGTTTGTGATAGGCCTCCCCCCTTTGTGATTTCTGGATTTCTTGTGTAGATTCCTAGAATTTGTGTTTCACCAATTTTCGTGATTTCCATTGATAAGTTTTATCAATATTTGTGCATTGGTGAATTTCTGTGTCATTGACTTTAGTGGTCTCTGGATTTCTTGTGTAGTCTTCTGGAATTTGTGTGTCATTGACTTTTGTGATTGACGTTGATATTATCGTCAATATTTATGGTATGGTGAACGAAATTAGGAGTATGACGTTTCTTTGATTCTTGTGTAGATTTGGTGACATTGATTAATCTCTTGATGATTATCAACTAAGTATATATTTATATATATATATATATATATATATATATATATATATATATCACAGCTTGGCATTGTGATTATTATGTGTTTAGTCATATCTCTTATTCTATATCATTTCATCCGATATTTATAGTTAGACTGATCCGTTTATTATTTTCTTATTAAATAATACTCGGGTCAGACCGAGATGTTACAGGTGCTTCTGCTTGACTTCTCTCTTGGGATTGTTTTCTCTTGCTTTTGGTTAACTACTTAGATTAGTAGTTATTTTGTTGTATACATTTGTGATATAGACTCCATAATGTATACTTATTCTTTTGTGTAGTTCATGTAACTATTCTTTTGTGATATTGTGGAACTTTTGAGACCACTACTCTGATGTACACTTTCTAGTGTAATATTCATATCTTATTCCGCCTTTGTGATATGAATTGTCTGTGACTGATTTGTGTTATGTTTATTTCTATATTTGTTTCCGAAGGATTTTATAGCCACCGTGTAGTAGCTTTGAGTTTGTGTTGGTATGTCGGATTTCCTCTTGAAATAGAATGCATGTTATATTATCTGACATATCGGTGCTCGCGCAAAGAAATTACACGGATGGTCGCTCCTCAACAGCCTTATTCTCCATGCTAGTCGACAGCATTCACCGTAATGTTCTTGGCTAGCGTGGGTATAGAGGTGGGGCGTCACAGCTTGGTATCAGAGCCAAACTTCGGAACAATATGGAATATTATAACAAGGATCATCGTCCTAAGTCTTTCTTAGGAGTTGTGCTTTAGGATTTTATTTGGGTCTTCGTACCGTTCTATCCTATTTTCTCTATGATTCCTTGTTTTATCTATCAAGATTGCTTGATATCAATTTGGTGAATAACCTTTTCTTCTTCTTCTTTCTTTCTAAAGGAAGAGAAATGTCTAGACCAGGACGCCCCAGAGCCGTGCCATCTAGCACTCCGCCCCAGGATGGAGTTTTTATGACTGCTCAACAGCTTCTTGATTTGGTAACAAATGCTCAAGCGGCTGGAGCTAACCCTGAACCTACTCACCCAAAGTCGGGATTTGCGCGCTTGTGTAGCGATTACACTAATTTGGGTGGGGAGTCATTCAAAGGTTCCGAAACTGTTATTGAAGTACAGGCTTGGCTAAGAACGTGCGATCGCATCTTTTCGCGCATGAATCTTATTGACCTTCACCGAGTTCAGGTGGCCTCTAGTATGCTCCGAGAAAGAGCATTAGATTGGTACGAGCTTCTTATTTCTGAGATTAATGAAGCGGATCTCACTTGGGAGAGATTCCGAGAACGCTTCGAGTTGAAATTTGTACCGGAAGCAGAGAAAGTGACATTGGCTCGACGATTTATAGACCTTGTTCGAGGTGAGTCCTCCGTGACTGATGTAAAGACCCGTAAGTCCGTACTCCTTGAATAGACACTAATCTCCTTTGTTTAATTCAAGATGAACGAAAATACGAACCCTTAGGGGTTTTAAAAAAAGAAAAGAAAAAGAAAGAAGAGAGAAAAAGAAGAAAGAAAAAGAAAAATAGAGGGAAAAGAAGATAGACAATTTTTAGAAAACAGAGAAAGAAAACAAAGAATTTGGAAAATAGAAGATAGAAGAATTTTAAAATAGAAGAAAATAGGACGGGACAGAAAACAACAGAACAACATCAGAATCTCACAATTCGCAGCGGAACAACATATAATAATAAATGAATAATCTTTAAACAAAGAACTATACCAGTTATTACATTTTATACATTACATTACAACATATCATCAGAGTGTACAACAACATCATACAACAACAAACAATGCAGCGGAAAAAGAAATATTATATAAACTAGTAATACGCCATGTCATCCAGCTTGCCTCCAGCAACTCCAGAATATCCAGAATATCCTGATAAACCTAACTCTTAACTGCCCGTGTGGAAATTGGTGGGCACCCAGAGTTTAGGAAGGAAAACAATAAACTCCAAGTCAGTCATGTGACTGGTGTGAGAACTCAAAACAGTTTATTTACTTTTAAAATCAAAATAGAATAATATTTTTAAATTCAATTCGCAATGCTTTTAAAAATGAGACTACCATAAGACCTCCTGCCACACACACAATGCAAACGCAGACTTGGAGAAGATTTCTCCTTATGATAGTCAAACATGCTTGATACGCATTTAAAAAGAGCATTTGATATTATTATTAGTGCATAGTGTAGGAAAAATTCATTTCGAAAGTAGAATATAAATCTTAGCCAGCATAGGTACCATTATATTATGCCTACTAATAGCTACCATATTAGATGGCAGGTTCTACAACTAAAACCGTACAAGTTTCGTATTGGGAATTGGATTTCCAACGAATGATCAGGCCAAGGAACTTCCCATTGCCACATGAGAATGCCTCTGGATGGACATCCCCGAGAACCAAACCGGATCTCTACCAACACAAGGCCGGGTTACTCCTAACTGAGTAACAACTGACCGAATATGCCATCCCCCGGTCCTTTGGGACCTTTATCCGAGAGCTCTCTAATCAATTCACACAATCATAAAAACAAAGTGTTTCAACATGAGTAAGTATCTGGGCTCCATACCATGACACTACCCTTTTCCAGAAGGAAATGGACACATCCTAAAGGGTGCTACCCCTCATAACCTTGCTGCTTCTTTCCTGTTTTGACCATTCACGGGGTGTGAGGCTCGACGAAGTCACGTCCACAAAAACATACTTTATACAAAAGCCATGCTTTGGGTCAACAAATGATCAACACAATGATCACTAAGATAGACGATCAAATAAATAATCCTATCACAAATAATCAACACAATGATCATTTCAGCATCACTCAGCATGTCACATTACCAAACTGGGAATATATCGTTGATAACTTCAACTATATAACCTTTGAGCTCGTACGTCTCAAAGAAGGGTGTTAAGCAAAGAATAAATTCTCCGCCACCAACAGAAATATATTTGAAAGAAATCGGCTTTATATCTCAACTTGTAATGTCAGGCATACAATCCATACAAGTCTGTTCCGGGCTCGAACAAAACCGAAGGCACTTCTTATGAAGCCCTTGCAATACGGGTATTCACAATCCCGATCGAATTTCCCATCACTTAGGAGATCTCTATACCAGGAGCTACCCAGTGCAGAGACAATCGATAGGTCATCCTATCGCTTTCACAAATACTCGGTCTTCAACACCGATCTTCAAATGCAATTCATAACGACGTATCACATATTCGGAATGGGTTATACGACCCCATGGTCCTTTCCCGGTTAACCCGAATAGTGAGCGCTTATTCAAAAATAAGTGTGCATTCAAATTCAATCAATTCACATCAAATACCCATTTAAAGGGAAATATTGATAGTCGGTTATTGAACTATCACTGGATATGCACACATCACCAGATTCCAAATAATTTTCCAAATTATTTATTTTCCAAAATATCTTTACAAGATATATATAATTTCAACACTTCAAAAATAAATCAATATTTATTTTTAACAAGTTCCACTTTCACATATAAATTCCATAATGAATTTATATTTCAAAATATCATGCATATACAATTTCAACTATCCATTTCAATTTATCTTCAAAAGATAAATTCTAAATATTCACTTCATATTGGAAAACATTTCCATACTTATTAAAAATAAGTAATTCACAAATCTTTTTATTTTCAACCTTAGAAAATATTCAATATACTTAAATCGAATTAAGTATATATTTCATTCTTTAAGGAAATCATTCACTTAACATATTTATTTGGGCCAAAACGAATGTTGCGTAAAACATCGTTACGACAACCCAAAATCACTAGTATAGGGATTCGAAATTAAATAGATATATAAATCCCAATACTATACTAAACATTTCCTTTCGGAAATCATTTACTATAACAACAGTGTTATAGTCCACCATTTCCTTTTATTTCACGAAACATCTATTTCAACAATGAATGTTGAAATCTATGGTTTCGAATCACAACAACTTTTAAAACATCGTTAGATCGTTTTAATTCTATTTAAAACATTCACATTCTAAACAATTTCTTTAACGTGTTATTCACTGTTCAAAAACGTGAATAAACTACGTTAACAAACTTCATCATTTCTATTCACTTTAACTTAAAGGATTATTCACTGTCTAAAACGTGAATATAACTCCATTTATAAGTTATAACAATTAACTTATCAAAATAAGTCGTTTGCGGATTTATAAAACAACGTTTATAAATTCCGTTTCTTTTTATTTATAAAAACTTCCTTTTTATAAATTCCTTTATTAACCTATTTGATTTCATATCTCAATTATAAACTAAAAGTTCATATTATAAGTCAATTGCTTATAAAACGATTATTTTACAAAATCGTTCTTTTAACTTCCCAAATTATTAATCTTAACTTATAAGATTGTTTATTTATCCAAAATTCATTCTTTTGATAACTTTATAAATTTTATAAACCTACTGCTTATAAAATTTCATTTATAACTTCACAGTTTAAAATTCTATAAATTTCATTCATTTAGGAAATTCATTTCCACTACATTCAAACACTTATAAAAACTCGTTTTATAATGTCCATAATTCAATTTATAAATATCCATTTATAAATCTCTTAATATAAATCAATTTATATTATTCTTTAAAACGTCTTTAAATTCCTTTATAATTTCATCATTCTCTTGATTTATAAAATAATTAAATTTTATAAATCCCATATTTAAACTTTTCACAATAATTCTAAAATATCTCGATTAAACTATTTTATAAACTCAATAGCATCATATTCTCAAAAATCAGTTTTTAACTGTATTTCACAAAAATCATAATTTTTATAACATTAAAAAATTATAACGTTTATTTATTTAAAATGGATTAATTCTAAAAATATAGTATATTTTCAAAAATCACTTTAAAAACATTTTAAAATCCCAAAATCTGGGTCCAATGATGCTACACACCAAATAGTCAATCACGACTAACAACGATATCATATATCGATATAACAATTCATCAAATATCAAAATATCTGAAATAAAATAAATACTGTTGAGGAATCCAGTTGGATCCCTCCAACCTGTTCCCTGCATCCAAAAACATTAGCACAATACCAATTTCGCTCCAGTACGAAATTATCGCGGTACATGTTTTTATTAAATATTATCCGCTTAATAACGGCGTAATAGGGTCTCATCCGCTAAACAAAAAATGCAGGAAATCAATCAACTGCAATATATACATATGCCAATATATATATATTGATATTATATATAATACCAATTTCACTGTTTATGAAATATTCGCGGTATATGTTTTTAATAAATAACATCCGCTTACTAACGGCGCATAATGTCTATTTTAACAATCAATAATTTACAGTCATCATTCAAACATGCATTCAAATATTTTAAATCTAACTATTTAAAATAAAATCGAAATCTATTCGATTGAGTGAGAAGTTATCACCTTGATTTTAATTTCCGTTTTAGCTTTTATTTCGAATAAAATTAAACGCGCGTTTAATTTTACCCAAAATTCTCACTAACTCCAAACGACTCCAAACCAACTCCATCGCGTAGTGCTCGTCCATACGATCCCAACACAACTGAGTTTGCATTTTTTCGACCTCGTATGAAAAAGATATGCATTTTCTAAGATTACACGATTTTTAATTAACTAAATACAACATTAACTTTCTAATTTAAACCTAATCAAGCCATAGCCATTGGATCTTGCTTGCTCCCATCTGGACCCTAGGACGCAACCATCTTCCTCACGCAAGAAGCTACAGGTTTGAGGCCGAACCATGAACCCATTCAACATGAATTAGGGTTAAATAATACTCCACAATCACACGACGATACTCGATCACACCAACGCCATGACGAAGCTCTCGACGCGAGCTACTTCCACCTGCCACCATTGGAAGTTCGGCCCCCCCCCCTAGCCTAGGGTTGCGTGCGCAGGCCTTGACTGTCGACCCCCCTATACTCCCTCCACACGACTCCGTTTCCGATCACCACCGTTCACAACGTAGCTCTCACTCCCCTCTCCAACTTTCATGTTGAAAACTTCCTCTAATTGTTGACGGATTGGAAGATCTAGAGGGATGAAGTTGGAGCATTTCTGGCCTTAGGTTATGAAGGTGGCGGCTGGCAATGTAATTAGGGTTTTTTTTTTTTTTTTTTTTTAAATGAAGGGTGTGGGTCTCCTTTTATAGAAAAAGCAAGCGTAAACACTATTCATCCCGGGAATTCCGAACTCCGATTTAGGCGCCGTAACCAGCGTACCTAGGGTTTATCCCGCGTTTCGGACACAATGGAACAGGTTTCGGAAGCTAATTCGGAAGTATGTGCGAGTTATGGCTGAAAACGCTCAATTTAAATTAAACCGATTTAAACCGATTTCTAGGCGTTTTAATTCGTACCGGACAAACGGTAAATCCAATTGACTTGAAATTTGAAACCTTACAATAATATCACATTACGGATCCGATGGAACTGGTTTCGTCGAAATCCGAGACTTTTTGAAAAATGGCTATTTTGACTCGCCAAATTTAAATTAAAAACGATTCGATGCGTTTCGAGTTGCCACGATCAAACGATAGCTCCGATTGACACGAAAATTGAAATCCGGTAATAACTAACTATTACGGATCCAATGAAACTGGTTTCGTTCAATTCTGAGACTGTTCAAAAATTGGCTATTTTACAGTCGATTATTAAATATTAAAATATTCAATTTTCACAAATTAACTTTTAATTCGATTTTAAAAGTTCTAAAATATTTCTATAACTCCAGTATGATTAAATAAAATTTTCCAAATTATTTTCAATCATTTTTAACTCAATTTTTAATTATTTCCATAATTTAACATATTAAATTATCGATTTAATAATCCAATTAAATCCAATAATTCAAAATAAAATTTATTCGACTTATAAATTCACTTATTAATATTTAAAATTAATTAAATATTCAAATTTTAATTATTAAAAATTCTGGGTCGTTACAATCTTCCCCACTTAAAAGAATTTCGTCCTCGAAATTACAAGTAAGAAAAGTTACAGAATCTATTAATTTTCCCAAAATCCATAATTAAACTTCTTACAAAACTTTACTAAGTTTTCAAATCATACTTAGTTATCTTTTCTAAAACAACTACTATTGTTTAACTTTCAATTCTAAAATCAAAGTTAAAGTTTTCAAAAAATTTTTTTTTCCAAATTTCTCAAAATTTTTCTAACGCCTTAAATTTTCGGAAAAATTCGCCATAGTCTCCTTTGCGCGGCTCGATCCGAAAAAAAAATGATAGTATATATATCACAAATATACATCTCATCAAGTAATGAGGCATCCCGAAGGGAAAAAAGTGTAAAAGTACGATATTTAATCCGAGATATGTACCTTATATTTTATTAGCGAGCATATACAGCTAATATAGCGCAAAAGCGAGCTCCAAATGCGAAGCAAACGCGATCCGCACCTACTAAACACTCAAAAAACAACATGAGAACATGCACATATGCAAATAATCTCAATATACAACATATAGCAACATATCAACTATATATGTCACATAGCAAATGCAACAATAGCAATATACATTCAACCATCAACCAACTACATCCAACTAACATCCATAACCAATAATATTCAATGAAATGGTTTTCAATTCAAATCACATTTGATTTATTTACATTGGATTTTATCACATTCATTCTCAATTTTAATTAGTTTGCATTCACTAATTAAATCCAATTCACTTTCAATTCTATTCAAATTTATTTACTTCTAATTTGAATTCAATTTCATAGCTTCCAATTTCATTAACACTTAATGAATTATATACAATCAATCAACAATCAAGTAACAATCAATGTATATTGATTACAACCAAATTCCTTTGCTTATATTCATTCATTTTTATTCACAACTCATATTCATAGATATATCCATAAAGTTTCACTTCTTATGTATATAAGTTTATTTCACAATTGTAAACACTTTAATTAAAATTTCAATTCTTATAATTCTTTTACTTATACAATTATTCTTTTATTTAGATTATTCAAACAACCTAACAATCAACTTATATACACTTTAATAATTCTGAAAAATTATTCCTTTATATATAAAAATATAATCAAGTAAAATTATTTCATTTACCCAATTTAAAACAATATTATGTCGAATTGTTCTATTCAAGTGTTTAGAAACCCCTTCGGCATAGTCTTGCGGACCACGCTGACGAAAGTTCATATGCCACTCAATAAACCAATCATCACAATATAAAACAATTTCATATTCACTAACAAGTACGCTCTCATAGCTATTATTATACTCAAACTCATTCTAGAGTACTACTGACTCTATCTCTAATGAGTAATACCCTACAGAACCATGGTTGTCGCTTAACCATCAGCTCTGATACCAAATGTAAAGACCCGTAAGTCCGTACTCCTTGAATAGACACTAATCTCCTTTGTTTAATTCAAGATGAACGAAAATACGAACCCTTAGGGGTTTTAAAAAAAGAAAAGAAAAAGAAAGAAGAGAGAAAAAGAAGAAAGAAAAAGAAAAATAGAGGGAAAAGAAGATAGACAATTTTTAGAAAACAGAGAAAGAAAACAGAGAATTTGAAAAATAGAAGATAGAAGAATTTTAAAATAGAAGAAAATAGGACGGGACAGAAAACAACAGAACAACATCAGAATCTCACAATTCGCAGCGGAACAACATATAATAATAAATGAATAATCTTTAAACAAAGAACTATACCAGTTATTACATTTTATACATTACATTACAACATATCATCAGAGTGTACAACAACATCATACAACAACAAACAATGCAGCGGAAAAAGAAATATTATATAAACTAGTAATACGCCATGTCATCCAGCTTGCCTCCAGCAACTCCAGAATATCCAGAATATCCTGATAAACCTAACTCTTAACTGCCCGTGTGGAAATTGGTGGGCACCCAGAGTTTAGGAAGGAAAACAATAAACTCCAAGTCAGTCATGTGACTGGTGTGAGAACTCAAAACAGTTTATTTACTTTTAAAATCAAAATAGAATAATATTTTTAAATTCAATTCGCAATGCTTTTAAAAATGAGACTACCATAAGACCTCCTGCCACACACACAATGCAAACGCAGACTTGGAGAAGATTTCTCCTTATGATAGTCAAACATGCTTGATACGCATTTAAAAAGAGCATTTGATATTATTATTAGTGCATAGTGTAGGAAAAATTCATTTCGAAAGTAGAATATAAATCTTAGCCAGCATAGGTACCATTATATTATGCCTACTAATAGCTACCATATTAGATGGCAGGTTCTACAACTAAAACCGTACAAGTTTCGTATTGGGAATTGGATTTCCAACGAATGATCAGGCCAAGGAACTTCCCATTGCCACATGAGAATGCCTCTGGATGGACATCCCCGAGAACCAAACCGGATCTCTACCAACACAAGGCCGGGTTACTCCTAACTGAGTAACAACTGACTGAATATGCCATCCCCCGGTCCTTTGGGACCTTTATCCGAGAGCTCTCTAATCAATTCACACAATCATAAAAACAAAGTGTTTCAACATGAGTAAGTATCTGGGCTCCATACCATGACACTACCCTTTTCCAGAAGGAAATGGACACATCCTAAAGGGTGCTACCCCTCATAACCTTGCTGCTTCTTTCCTGTTTTGACCATTCACGGGGTGTGAGGCTCGACGAAGTCACGTCCACAAAAACATACTTTATACAAAAGCCATGCTTTGGGTCAACAAATGATCAACACAATGATCACTAAGATAGACGATCAAATAAATGATCCTATCACAAATAATCAACACAATGATCATTTCAGCATCACTCAGCATGTCACATTACCAAACTGGGAATATATCGTTGATAACTTCAACTATATAACCTTTGAGCTCGTACGTCTCAAAGAAGGGTGTTAAGCAAAGAATAAATTCTCCGCCACCAACAGAAATATATTTGAAAGAAATCGGCTTTATATCTCAACTTGTAATGTCAGGCATACAATCCATACAAGTCTGTTCCGGGCTCGAACAAAACCGAAGGCACTTCTTACGAAGCCCTTGCAATACGGGTATTCACAATCCCGATCGAATTTCCCATCACTTAGGAGATCTCTATACCAGGAGCTACCCAGTGCAGAGACAATCGATAGGTCATCCTATCGCTTTCACAAATACTCGGTCTTCAACACCGATCTTCAAATGCAATTCATAACGACGTATCACATATTCGGAATGGGTTATACGACCCCATGGTCCTTTCCCGGTTAACCCGAATAGTGAGCGCTTATTCAAAAATAAGTGTGCATTCAAATTCAATCAATTCACATCAAATACCCATTTAAAGGGAAATATTGATAGTCGGTTATTGAACTATCACTGGATATGCACACATCACCAGATTCCAAATAATTTTCCAAATTATTTATTTTCCAAAATATCTTTACAAGATATATATAATTTCAACACTTCAAAAATAAATCAATATTTATTTTTAACAAGTTCCACTTTCACATATAAATTCCATAATGAATTTATATTTCAAAATATCATGCATATACAATTTCAACTATCCATTTCAATTTATCTTCAAAAGATAAATTCTAAATATTCACTTCATATTGGAAAACATTTCCATACTTATTAAAAATAAGTAATTCACAAATCTTTTTATTTTCAACCTTAGAAAATATTCAATATACTTAAATCGAATTAAGTATATATTTCATTCTTTAAGGAAATCATTCACTTAACATATTTATTTGGGCCAAAACGAATGTTGCGTAAAACATCGTTACGACAACCCAAAATCACTAGTATAGGGATTCGAAATTAAATAGATATATAAATCCCAATACTATACTAAACATTTCCTTTCGGAAATCATTTACTATAACAACAGTGTTATAGTCCACCATTTCCTTTTATTTCACGAAACATCTATTTCAACAATGAATGTTGAAATCTATGGTTTCGAATCACAACAACTTTTAAAACATCGTTAGATCGTTTTAATTCTATTTAAAACATTCACATTCTAAACAATTTCTTTAACGTGTTATTCACTGTTCAAAAACGTGAATAAACTACGTTAACAAACTTCATCATTTCTATTCACTTTAACTTAAAGGATTATTCACTGTCTAAAACGTGAATATAACTCCATTTATAAGTTATAACAATTAACTTATCAAAATAAGTCGTTTGCGGATTTATAAAACAACGTTTATAAATTCCGTTTCTTTTTATTTATAAAAACTTCCTTTTTATAAATTCCTTTATTAACCTATTTGATTTCATATCTCAATTATAAACTAAAAGTTCATATTATAAGTCAATTGCTTATAAAACGATTATTTTACAAAATCGTTCTTTTAACTTCCCAAATTATTAATCTTAACTTATAAGATTGTTTATTTATCTAAAATTCATTCTTTTGATAACTTTATAAATTTTATAAACCTACTGCTTATAAAATTTCATTTATAACTTCACAGTTTAAAATTCTATAAATTTCATTCATTTAGGAAATTCATTTCCACTACATTCAAACACTTATAAAAACTCGTTTTATAATGTCCATAATTCAATTTATAAATATCCATTTATAAATCTCTTAATATAAATCAATTTATATTATTCTTTAAAACGTCTTTAAATTCCTTTATAATTTCATCATTCTCTTGATTTATAAAATAATTAAATTTTATAAATCCCATATTTAAACTTTTCACAATAATTCTAAAATATCTCGATTAAACTATTTTATAAACTCAATAGCATCATATTCTCAAAAATCAGTTTTTAACTGTATTTCACAAAAATCATAATTTTTATAACATTAAAAAATTATAACGTTTATTTATTTAAAATGGATTAATTCTAAAAATATAGTATATTTTCAAAAATCACTTTAAAAACATTTTAAAATCCCAAAATCTGGGTCCAATGATGCTACACACCAAATAATCAATCACGACTAACAACGATATCATATATCGATATGACAATTCATCAAATATCAAAATATCTGAAATAAAATAAATACTGTTGAGGAATCCAGTTGGATCCCTCCAACCTGTTCCCTGCATCCAAAAACATTAGCACAATACCAATTTCGCTCCAGTACGAAATTATCGCGGTACATGTTTTTATTAAATATTATCCGCTTAATAACGGCGTAATAGGGTCTCATCCGCTACACAAAAAATGCGGGAAATCAATCAACTGCAATATATACATATGCCAATATATATATATATATTGATATTATATATAATACCAATTTCACTGTTTATGAAATATTCGCGGTATATGTTTTTAATAAATAACATCCGCTTACTAACGGCGCATAATGTCTATTTTAACAATCAATAATTTACAGTCATCATTCAAACATGCATTCAAATATTTTAAATCTAACTATTTAAAATAAAATCGAAATCTATTCGATTGAGTGAGAAGTTATCACCTTGATTTTAATTTCCGTTTTAGCTTTTATTTCGAATAAAATTAAACGCGCGTTTAATTTTACCCAAAATTCTCACTAACTCCAAACGACTCCAAACCAACTCCATCGCGTAGTGCTCGTCCATACGATCCCAACGCAACTGAGTTTGCATTTTTTCGACCTCGTATGAAAAAGATATGCATTTTCTAAGATTACACGATTTTTAATTAACTAAATACAACATTAACTTTCTAATTTAAACCTAATCAAGCCATAGCCATTGGATCTTGCTTGCTCCCATCTGGACCCTAGGACGCAACCATCTTCCTCACGCAAGAAGCTACAGGTTTGAGGCCGAACCATGAACCCATTCAACATGAATTAGGGTTAAATAATACTCCACAATCACACGACGATACTCGATCACACCAACGCCATGACGAAGCTCTCGACGCGAGCTACTTCCACCTGCCACCATTGGAAGTTCGGCCCCCCCCCAGCCTAGGGTTGCGTGCGCAGGCCTTGACTGTCGGCCCCCCTATACTCCCTCCACACGACTCCGTTTCCGATCACCACCGTTCACAACGTAGCTCTCACTCCCCTCTCCAACTTTCATGTTGACAACTTCCTCTAATTGTTGACGGATTGGAAGATCTAGAGGGATGAAGTTGGAGCATTTCTGGCCTTAGGTTATGAAGGTGGCGGCTGGCAATGTAATTAGGGTTTTTTTTTTTTTAAACGAAGGGTGTGGGTCTCCTTTTATAGAAAAAGCAAGCGTAAACACTATTCATCCCGGGAATTCCGAACTCCGATTTAGGCGCCGTAACCAGCGTACCTAGGGTTTATCCCGCGTTCCGGACACAATGGAACAGGTTTCGGAAGCTAATTCGGAAGTATGTGCGAGTTATGGCTGAAAACGCTCAATTTAAATTAAACCGATTTAAACCGATTTCTAGGCGTTTTAATTCGTACCGGACAAACGGTAAATCCAATTGACTTGAAATTTGAAACCTTACAATAATATCACATTACGGATCCGATGGAACTGGTTTCGTCGAAATCAGAGACTTTTTGAAAAATGGCTATTTTGACTCGCCAAATTTAAATTAAAAACGATTCGATGCGTTTCGAGCTGCCACGATCAAACGATAGCTCCGATTGACACGAAAATTGAAATCCTGTAATAACTAACTATTACGGATCCAATGAAATTGGTTTCGTTCAATTCTGAGACTGTTCAAAAATTGGCTATTTTACAGTCGATTATTAAATATTAAAATATTCAATTTTCACAAATTAACTTTTATTTCGATTTTAAAAGTTCTAAAATATTTCTATAACTCCAGTATGATTAAATAAAATTTTCCAAATTATTTTCAATCATTTTTAACTCAATTTTTAATTATTTCCATAATTTAACATATTAAATTATCGATTTAATAATCCAATTAAATCCAATAATTCAAAATAAAATTTATTCGACTTATAAATTCACTTATTAATATTTAAAATTAATTAAATATTCAAATTTTAATTATTAAAAATTCTGGGTCGTTACAACTGATTACGTCGCCTCCTTCGAGTCGCTTTCCAAATATGGGGTTGAATACATCAACACCCCTCTTAAGAAGAATCAGAGATTCGTTTATGGCTTAAACAAAAACCTCAAGAAGCCATTACTTTTAAAGTTAGAAGTTTCTTTCGACCAACTCGTTGATATCGCTCTTCGTCTTGAAGAGGCGGATAGAGAGAATGATGTTGAAGTGGTGGGTTCCAAACCAAACTTCAACAACAAAAAGAGGCCAAGCAAATTCAAAGGCCCTTATCCCAATAAGAAAGGGAAGCAAGCAACCTCCGTGGCAAAGACTTCTTCCTTTGGTCGTGGGGAATGCTATAATTGTGGTTCGAAGGACCATTATGCGAACAAGTGCCCAAAGTCTCTTTCTTGTCGATACTGCAAAGTTCCCGGTCATGTTATATCTTCATGCCCCAAGCTTCAGGGCAGGAAAGAGGGAAAGTTAAATGTTGCTCAAGCCCCTGGCAACACATCTCGTGGCCAAGGTATTTCTCATTCTATTCTAGATGGAATTATTTTGTTTCGTGGTCATCCTATTCGAGTTCTTTTTGATACGGGTGCGTCCCATTCTTTTATATCAAAAGAACTTGTTGATACTTTTTCTTTGGATGTTTTGTGTTTAATGACTTCTTTGAGAATTGCGAATCCGGTTGGTGGATCCGCAACAATCAGTTTATTGTGTAAAGATGTCGAGATTATTTTGTGTGATTTATCTTTCCGAGCCGATTTGCATGTCATGCGTTATTTAGGCTTTGGAATGATTTTGGGAATGGATTGGATTAACCGTTATGAAGCTCATATCCTATGTCCTGAGCGGACTATTCATCTTCGACATCCTCAATCTGTTAATCAGGTTTCTGTTATTCTTAAAGATTCAGATTCTGCTTTGGTTGCATCTTTATATTCTTTAAATCCTCGTGATGATGATGATGATGATGATGAGGGTGATATTATTTCTCTTATTCACGTCGTTTGTGAATTTTCCGACATATTCGAGCCCGTTTTAGGATTACCACCTAAACGAGCAATTGAGTTCAGAATTAATCTTACTCCGGGAGCTCAACCTATCACTCGTCCTCCTTATCGTATGTCCAATAAAGAAAACGAGGAGATGCGTAAACAATTATCTGAATTGGAAACGAAGCAATTTATTCACTCTAGTTCCTCGCCTTGGGGAGCTTCAGCTATTTTTGTGAAGAAATCCGATGGTACACTTAGGCTTTGCGTTGACTATCGCAAGCTTAATGATCTTACTATTAAAAATAAATATCCCTTACCTCGGATTGATGATCTATTCGATCAACTTAGTGGTGCTAGAGTCTTTTCACGATTGGACTTGGCTATCGGTTTTCATCAGCTTCGTATTGCAGAGGATAGCATTCCTTTAACATCGTTCCGTACTCGGTATGGATCTTATGAATGGCTTGTTATGCCATTTGGGTTAACTAATGCCCCGGCTTATTTCGTTGACTTAATGAATCGAGTTTTTAAAGACTTTCTCGACCGGTTTGTTCTCATCTTTATCGATGATATTCTTGTTTATTCTAAAACCGAGGAGGAGCATGAAAAACATCTTCGGATTGTGTTGGAAACTCTTAGGAGTAATCAATTAAAGGCAAAAATTTCTAAATGCCATTTTTGGCAATCACGTGTGAAGTTTTTCGGTCACATCATTTCCGAATCCGGAATTTCCGTGGATCCTTCAAAGATTGAAGCGATTCAAGATTGGAAGAGACCGGAGAGTGTGACAGAGATTCGTAGTTTTCTTGGATTGGCGGACTATTACCGTCGTTTTATTAAAGACTTTTCTAAGATTGCCGTGCCTCTCACTAGCTTGACGAAGAAAGGTGTTAAATACATTTGGTCGGACAAATGTGAAGCTTCTTTTCAGAAATTAAAAGAACTTCTTTCTGATGCTCCTATTCTTGTTATTCCCGAAGGGAATCAAGATTTCGTTGTTTATACCGATGCTAGTCGCATTGGTTTGGGTGCCGTTCTTATGCAAAAGGAACGCGTTATTGCTTATGCTTCTAGGCAATTAAAGCCTGCTGAGACTAGATATGCCACTCATGATTTAGAGCTCGCGGCTATTGTTTTTGCTCTTCGGATTTGGCGTCATTATCTCTTAGGGGAGAAATTTGTTCTTTACACAGACCATAAGTCTTTGAAATATTTATTCTCTCAAAAAGAACTTAATTTGCGTCAACAGCGTTGGCTCGAATTTCTTGCACCATATGATCTTGATATTCTTTATACTCCCGGTAAGGGTAATCTTGGCGCCGATGCTCTTAGCCGAAAACAACAAACTGTTGTTTCTATGATGATATCCGAATGGAACGATCTCGAGATTTTATCCACTTGCGAAATTCGAAACCGTGTTTCCGATTTATGCTCATCGTTTGTTTTATGTAGCCTTGTGGCTCATCCATCTCTTTTAGACCGCATTCTTGAAGCTCAAGGGCTAGATCCCGACTTGGCTCTTCTTGGCCAAAATATTAGGGATAAAATGGATATTGAAGGTTTGAAAGACTTTGATATCGATTCTCGTGGCGGCATTCGGAAATTTGGTAGACTTGTCGTGCCAAATATTGGTGATCTTCGTAAAGATATTTTAGAAGATTCACATCGTTCTAAATTTACCATTCATCCCGGTAGTAGTAAAATGTACGCGGATATGAAGCGACTTTATTATTGGGAGGGAATGAAACTTGACATCGCTAACTTCGTTAAACGTTGCATGACTTGCCAACTCGTTAAGGCCGAACATCAAAGGCCCGGAGGGTTATTGCAACCTTTAGAAATTCCAGTTTGGAAGTGGGATCAAATTTCCATGGATTTTATAGATGGCCTTCCCCGTTCTCGATCGGGTTATGATAGCTTATGGGTAATTGCTGATAGACTTACTAAATCCGCCCATTTTATTCCCGTTCGGTCTAACCGAACTGTTCCTCTTTTGGCCAAGATATTTATAAAAGAAATTGTTAAATTGCATGGGGTTCCTACTTCAATTGTTAGTGATCGTGATCCATTGTTTACTAGTGGATTTTGGAAGAGTCTTCAAAAAGCTTTGGGAACGAAGCTTAATTTTAGCACCGCTTATCATCCCCAGTCCGATGGACAAACCGAGCGTGTGAATCAAACTCTTGGAGATCTTCTTCGTGCTTGTGTTCTTGATTTTGGTGGAGGTTGGGAAGATCATATTTCACTTGTTGAATTTTCCTATAATAATAGCTTCCAATCTAGTATTGGTATGGCACCTTTCGAGGCACTCTATGGTAGGCCATGCCGATCTCCTTCTTGTTGGCTTGAGGCCGGTGAGAAACTGGCTTTAGGTCCAGATTTTATTCGTGATTCCACAGAAAAGATTGATCTTATTCGTCATAGGATGAAAGAAGCCCAAAGTAGACAAAAATCCTATGCCGATAACCGGAGAAGGAAGTTAGAATTTTCTGTGGGAGATCTTGTGTTCATTCGTGTTTCACCTATGAAGGGTGTTGTACGTTTCATTCGATCGGGAAAGTTAGCGCCTCGATATATCGGGCCATTTCCTATCACCGAACGTATTGGTTCCATGGCTTATCGCCTTTTATTACCGGCTCAATTTTCTGCTATGCATGACGTGTTTCACGTTTCTCAACTTCGGAAATGTCTTCGAGATTCCGATTCTATTCTTGAGCCCGGTGTTGTGGAAGAGATTGAAGTTTCGCCTAATTTAACTTATGAGCAACATCCTATTCGTATTATTGCTTCGGAAGTCAAACGACTTCGAAATAAAGATGTTCCGCTTGTTAAAGTTCAATGGTTTTCAAATCCTAAGGATTGTTCTTGGGAATCTAGAGAGTACATCGAGCGTACACATCCGGACTTACTTTCTCGTGCTCTTTGAGGTGAACTTCTTATTTCAAACTTCTTTTGTGTTGAATATGCTTCTATGGTTGTTACTATATATCTTCTTCTTGTAATATTGCGAGGACGCAATTTCTTTAAGGAGGGGAGTCTGTAACAACCCGCATATTTGTCGATTTTATATTTAAATATTTTATTTAAATATTTTATCGGTAATCGGATTTTAGTCCAAAAAGCTACTTTTTGCATACGGTCGAATTAGGGCTCGGGACCACTCCCATTGAGTTTAAAATGCCGTTTGCGACCTTTTTGAGTATAAGCTTCGATATGTTTGGAGAAAGTTGATTTCTGCTACTTTTTACTTTGGGTTTGGTTTTTGGCTCAACCCTATGTTAACTTATGCTCAAATCTGAGCCACTCTTCCCCACTCACCCTCATTCTCTTCTCATTTCAGTTTTTAGAGTGTTAATGGTGGGAGAGATTGGAAATTAAAATTCCAAAACCCTAGATTCTCTTGCAAATCCATCTCCTTGCTCCAAACTCAAGAAGAACCCCTTGGTAAGCATCTCCTTCTTCTTCTCCAACTCTTTCTCCATTCAATTTCAGAAATTCCTAAACCTAATTTCGGGAATGTTCTTGTTTTGAGCTTAGGTTCAAGCTCATTTGGGTTGTGATTGAAGAGAGGTTGATTCTCCATTTGCTTTCAAGCTTCTTCTTGTTCGATTTTGTGAAAAGGTGAGATTTTTATCTCACATCTATGACTATAATTATCTTTGGTTGTTGGGTATGAATTCCTAACACTTCTTCATGTGCATTTGCTCTTGATTTGGATTGGTTTTGTGAATATTCCAATTTTTGGGTTTTTAAGACAAATTTGTGTAAAATCCTTTTATGGATGTTTGATCATGCTTTTGGTGATGCATCGAGGAGCATATAGGGCCGGGTTGCCGTTTGGCATAAACCCTTAGAGCCAATGTTCGTCCGATTGCATTTTGGAAGAGTTTGCTCTTCATTTGAATAAGGCTGAAAAACAGCCCAGGCATTATTCAGTCGACTGAAATTCTCTGTTCGGTCGACTGAACCTGAAACCCGAGAGTTTCCAGGCATGATTCAGTCGACTGAAAAACTCTGCACAGTCGACTGAAACTGGAAACAGAAAGTTTCCTGAACCTGGAAAATTTCCATGTACAGGGTCAGTCGACTGAAAATCTCTGTTCAGTCGACTGAACCTGCTGTTTGAGTCTAATTTGCCTTTTTGGATTGAAATCCTAATTTAAATCGATTCGTGATAATCCTATTTGTTGTTGTCATCTATTATGACTTTGATGACTCTTTTTAGGGATTTTTGAATATCCATTTCGATGGATCCTTTATCGATTTCGTTGGATTTTATTCACGTCTTCGTATGTGAATTTTTGTGTGATTGTTCTTACAATCTTCTTCGTGATTTGTCACTTTAAAAATATAAAGGTTTCCTATACTAGTAGTAAATATCAAAACTCTTTACTCAAACGATTTCAATACTCTTTTAATACCAAATTCGTTTATAAAACCGTTTTCCAATCTATTAGTATATACAAACCTTTACCTCACTCGTATGAGAAATCTAATTAAACGGCTTAGTAAAACAAGTGGTATGAAACGCTTGCGTTTACTTTGTCGGTTAATTCTTGGACTTGTTCGATTGAACCTCTTGTGACAATTTTCTAGTGGAGACTTACAGTTTGTTCGTAAATATTTAAGTTAAGCAAGTGGTTATGGGACATGAAGCTAAACTCATATATTTACTAGCTTGGTGTAATCGACACTTCTCGCTGATCATGACGATCATCTTTGTGATTTAGACTAGCAATGTGCGATGTCTCTTTGTCTGCGAGGGAGACTAAACCCCGTTTTGTGGAGTTTCGACTCAATTTGTGATGGGGTAGCAACCCATGTTCTTCGGGCCGTTTGTGGAGCTTCGGCTCAATTTGTGATGGTTAGCGACCATGGAATTAGCGTTCCGTTTGTGATACACGTGTTGGTGAGCTTTATGCTCCCGTTTGTGATAGGCCTCCCCCCTTTGTGATTTCTGGATTTCTTGTGTAGATTCCTAGAATTTGTGTTTCACCAATTTTCGTGATTTCCATTGATAAGTTTTATCAATATTTGTGCATTGGTGAATTTGTGTGTCATTGACTTTAGTGGTCTCTGGATTTCTTGTGTAGTCTTCTGGAATTTGTGTGTCATTGACTTTTGTGATTGACGTTGATATTATCGTCAATATTTATGGTATGGTGAATGAAATTAGGAGTATGACGTTTCTTTGATTCTTGTGTAGATTTGGTGACATTGATTAATCTCTTGATGATTATCAACTAAGTATATATTTATATATATATATATATATCACAGCTTGGCATTGTGATTATTATGTGTTTAGTCATATCTCTTATTCTATATCGTTTCATCCGATATTTATAGTTAGACTGATCCGTTTATTATTTTCTTATTAAATAATACTCGGGTCAGACCGAGATGTTACAGGTGCTTCTGCTTGACTTCTCTCTTGGGATTGATTTCTCTTGCTTTTGGTTAACTACTTAGATTAGTAGTTATTTTGTTGTATACATTTGTGATATAGACTCCATAATGTATACTTATTCTTTTGTGTAGTTCATGTAACTATTCTTTTGTGATATTGTGGAACTTTTGAGACCACTACTCTGATGTACACTTTCTAGTGTAATATTCATATCTTATTCCGCCTTTGTGATATGAATTGTCTGTGACTGATTTGTGTTATGTTTATTTCTATATTTGTTTCCGAAGGATTTTATAGCCACCCTGTAGTAGCTTTGAGTTTGTGTTGGTATGTCGGATTTCCTCTTGAAATAGAATGCATGTTATATTATCTGACATATCGGTGCTCGCGCAAAGAAATTACACGGATGGTCGCTCCTCAACAGCCTTATTCTCCATGCTAGTCGACAGCATTCACCGTAATGTTTTTGGCTAGCGTGGGTATAGAGGTGGGGCGTCACATATACAGTCATATATCAGATGTCACGTGAAAATTAACAGTTTAAACATGGTAACAACATGGCATAGCATATCATATGATCATCATTATCTTGCATAAACATTTTATATTACTAAACACTTGTCATCAATTCACTTTTCATAAGTATAAATGTCAGAATGAGAAAGACTCACTTTTTCAAGCTGAAGACCAAAACAACAAACACAAGTGCGATTCCAAAAGCACGAAAAGCACGATATAGCATGACTTTTGATTTGAATGAATGGAGAGCCTTGATATTTGTCTTGTAAACAATAACCAAAACAAGACAATATACACATAAATATTCAACGCAAAACAATGTTGAAACAATGAAAATACGAAGCAACACAAGAATAGATTACTTGACCTTGCTTTAACCATTCAAATGCTTGGCCTAAGGGGTTCTTGGGTTCAGCCATGATGATGATATTGCTCAGGTTTGGCACCATAACTTACGGCTAGAAGGAGTATGGAGTGGTAGGGTTATAACATGAAGCATACAATTGGTCAAGGCAACATATATGAAGTTTTTGAGCACAACAAGGCTCGGCCTTGGGTCAAGAAGGGCTTGGCCATACTTGTACAGGTTTGGACAGTAGATGGAGGGGTGTGGGGAGGTCTGGAAATGGTGGTGGTAGCGGCCTATGGTGGTGGCCAAGGTGAAGTATGAAGGTGGTGAAGTAATAGTGGTGGCTAGGGCATTGTTTTGGACATTATTTGCAATTTTGTGGAGTTTTGTCACCAAGCGAGGTGTGGCCATGGATGGATCTGAAATGATGGCTGGAGATGATGCCAAGGAAGAGTGGTAGGGTATGGTGGAGAGTATGGTGGTGATGGTGGGTGGTAGAGGCCAAGCAATACACATGAGAAAACAAGGCAAAATATAAGAAAACAATGGAAAAAGAAGAGCAAAAAGAAGAGAAAAAGAGGAGCCATTACCAGACCTTTCTAGCCGTGAAAAATGAAGTGGAGAGGAATGTTTTCACGTGAAAATGAGGTAAGAAATGCACAGCTACAATAAAGAAAGGAACGGTCAAAGGAAATTAAATCTATTAATTGGAAAAGAAACGGAAGAAGAAACGTTAAAACGGTTTTACGTTTCTTTGCTTTCAAACATTTTAAACTTCTTATATATATTCATATACATCTTCAATAACTGAAAACACTTATAAATTTCAGTTATAATTCGAAAATATAACAGATAAACAAAATATTAATAATTAATTATTAATTAGATATGATTAAAATAAGAAAAATGGCACAGAAAAATGAAAACTAGACTTAGGAATTGGAAATAACTTCAATACACTTTGGAAAAATTTTCTTAAATTTAAATACATGTAAAATGAATAAAATAAAGTAAAACACAGCAATAAAAGTGAATGTACAAAATAAATCAATAAATTGATGTATTAATTGCAAAAAGAAACGGATAAAATGCCTTTACTTTTCAGCCTTTTAAGATCTCTTAACTTTCTAAACCTTTTGCATTTCCTTTTCTTTTTAATTTTATAAAAAAAAAATAAACTCAGAAATGTTATTTAAAACCGAAACTAAGTAAGAATAAAAGAAAATAAATAATTTATTTTAAGTAAAATAGAAAAAGGAAATAAGAAATTGCTTAAAAATAGCAACCCTGAAATAAAAATTACAAGAAAATCTCCAATGACTTTGGAAAATTTATTACTTCACAAAATAAATTTTTTAACACAAAATTTGAATTAAAAATGGTTTTAAAACATTTTCAAGGTAAAATAATAATTTAATTTTTATTAAATAGAAAGTTAAATAAAGAAAAATGCAGTAAATACCAACTAGGCTTTATAAATTGAAATAAATTCAAATAAACTTTAGAAAAATTATATTATCATTTTAAAAATACTTAAAAGTCAAAATATACATAATATAACATATTATCACATACTAAAATAAAATATAACAAAGAAGAAGTAATTTATACAATTTAAAATAGTCATTGTTAAATAACCCTATATACGCACAATATTGTAAAGGGTATAACTTTCACAATTTACATCCAAATTCAACGAAACGAAAAGTGGTGTTCTTAGAATTTTATGTACTTTCATAATAAAAGAAAAAAAAATTTAAACTTTTAAAATTTTAAGTTGAAAGTCACAGTTTGACTATTTTGACCAAAATCAGCATTTCAGGCAAATATTCAACTTACACAAGTTTGAAATTATACTCATAAAAAAATTAAGATTTATATTTAAATAATAAATTTAATCATTTCAAATAAGTAAAATAAGTTTTTAAATCAAAATCTTACATTAAAAATAATTAAAATATACAATAAAATAATTACAAAATACAGGGTTGTTACACTCTCCCCTACTCAAAACTTTTCGTCCCCGAAAAGGAAAGAGGTATGGAAGGGCACAGAAAAGATAGAGTGAAATAGGATTAAGATAAGATGACAAGAAGATTGAAGTTATACCTAATAACTGTTGTTATAGGTAAGTTTTACAAGCTGGAGGTGATCTTTCCAAGATCCTCCAGAATCAAGAACACAAGCACGAAAAAGGTGGATTCAAAATGATTACCAAAGGTCTATCAAAGATTATAGAAAGATTTCTAAACAGAAAGATTATAGAAAGATGCCTATACCGGTCTATAGCAAGATAAGGATAATAAGGACAACCAAAAGATAGTTTGAAAACAAAATAAGGAAATGAATTTGAAAGCATGGAAATTTCAGCTTAAACAGAAAATAAATCTTTACACAAGTTAAATAAATCTTAACTATCTCAAATTTCATTATCTTATTATCCAATCATCTAAAATTAACAATTTTTAGAAGCATGGGTTTGAAAAATAATCATTTATTACACTCACAATGTACTTAATAAATTTTATTCTTCTTTATTCCTAATCAAAATTAAATTTATTCCTCTCAATATATTTATCACTCATGTTAAATATATTTACACTTTTTTTTTATAACTACTTCCTTTTATTCTTAGTTCTTTTAACATCATTTTATTGTAAGTCATTCAATTACCCTTTATTATATTTACCTCTGTTAATCATTTTATAATTAAAATTTAAGTGTATAACATTTATTATAACTACTCAAATTTTATTTATAAAATCTTTTTATATCGTGTATTATCCAATTACATTTTTAACTTCTGAAATTTTGGTAAGTTATATTTGAATGCAATTGTATTATACAAATAAACCTTCCAATTAAATCATTTCAAGCTTAAATCATTTATTCAAATTTTTTTTCTCTTTATAATTGAAATTATTCTTTAAAAATAGAATTTAAGAATTAAATTTCCGATTTCTTCAGACCATTTAGAGATAAGAAAATAATATATATACATATATAATATGTCAAATCAAATTTCAATCATATATATATATATATTATAAATCAAGTCATATTTTAGAAATTCAAATCAATTTAATTTCCCAAAACAAAGCTGTAGCAAGACTACAGAACAGTCTCTTAACTTCGAAACTCGAAAATGAACGTCGATGATGTCGCGATCATCACCGAAGTTATTTTCCAGCGACAAAGAGAAGAGCACTAATTTTAAACCTTTAAAATTCTTTGAAAACAAATTCTATTCAAAATACTTTAAATAATATAACCTTTTAAAACTTTAAACCAAAGTTCGAAATAATCGGAATTTAAATCCTCAAATTCTTGTTTTAAATTCATTTCAGTTCCCAAATAAATTTATAAACAAATATTTATAGATCTATTTGTAGAACAATAAATGATAAATCAAGTATTATCATTTCAAATTATCAATTTAAATCATTTCATTAAGTTTCATAAATTTACTTATATATCAAAATTTAGTTCATTAACCAATTTTATTTTATTTTACATATATTGTGTCCGTTTGTTCTGTCAAAGTGTTTTAGAAATCTTATCGATAGCTCTGATCAGACGTATCGATCAGAATCCCAACTCAACATCAACAACTCAAACAACACAATATATAAAACATTTTAATTTTAAATACTAGTTTACAAATACACTATACATGAATAGGTTTTCAAAGAAGGATAGAGATTCAATTTTTTTTTGATTAACACAAATCAAAGGAGATTATAATTTAAAAATAAGTTGGAAACATGGAGACATGATTAAATAACAGAACAGGAAGATGGATAAGCTTATATAAATCACGGGCAACCTTAACCGGGTCAACCGTGACTTTAAAAAAATAAGATCAATGTTGATTTTTCTAGGGTAAATCAACATTCGATCTCAAGAGTTAGAGTTTGAAATAACAAAAGATATTAGCATCTAAACCAAGGATAGATAAGAATCTCTGGTGAATCGATGCTAACTGCAAAGGAGTTTTCCCCCTTTTCAATTAAATTTGAAATTGGCGTGATCGCCGACTCACTAGAAAGATCATTCGAAACGGAGTTATGGAATGCTCCAGAGTCAAAAGAAGATGAATAGTGAGGGATACGAATGGATTTTGGAACCGTAGGGAATGTTTCAAAATACAAAGGAATCGAGTCAAAAGAGAGAGATTCAAACTCGAATGAAAGTGATTCTGTAAATACATTCACCCCATATGTTGAGTTTTGCCTAGAGCTACCAAGGCTCTGATACCAACTGTAACGACTCGGTATTTTCAACCATTCGCATCCATTATAAGTGTATAGGTAGACACTCATGCCGGAATTGAATTGCTCAAAATACCGCGTTGTAAATAAAATTTTGGCAAACCTCAGAATATACAGTAAATAAAATCACAGATCACTGACACAGAGTAATAATAATGCAGCGGAAGAAAAAGAGATAGTAGTTCATGAAGCTACTATATAAAATATAAGATACATCAGGGTTAAATAAGATACAACCGAAGAGTAACAAGATACACCAGGTACAAATCAGATACATCACTGAAACACTGGATACTGAAACAAAATAGATGGCTGGATCTTCAAGGAAAGCTCCAACTTCGAAGGTGAATCTTGAATGCTAACTCAATCAATCTGACTCGAGCGTAAAGAAAAACACAAAACACTCGAGTCAGGGCATAAATACTTATATGTAAATCAACTCAAGTGAACAGTAACAAAATGCATCAGTAACTTAAAGGATGCTTGGGACCGCTCATCCTCTAAGGATCCGTTAAACTATTTACTATGTAGTAATATATGCTATATACGGTAGTGTCTAATCAGTAAAGTATAATCATATAGAAAATAGCGTTAAGGGGATGGTGAACCTTAACGCGGTCGGATCTTTAAAACCAAAATCATAGTGGGCTCGATATAAGGATATGACACGGCATGCGAGGCAATGCCAGGGTGGATACACCGTTTGCACTCCCGGACCGGTGGTGACGGCAAGCCAGCAGCTTCCGCCCACCTCGAACAATACCCCCGAATCAAATTGGCGCCACCGAATCGAATCACAACAGTAATAGAATGGTTTCCGATGGAGCATGCTCGATGAAAGGGTGCGACCCTTTGTGTAGCCCGGTATAGCTCCTGTTTTAGTCATATATGCCAACTCACGGGAGTTGGGTCTACGTAATATACCTCGAGAACGTCGCCACCATCCTACTTCATTCTGGAATCTCCACCTCGTACACAGTTGTTAAAGTGGTTTTCGGTATTGGCCGGCTATAAGACAATATCCGATCCCGGTCTCTTTAACAACCAATCGTTATTATAACCCGTAGTTATAACTTTAAAACAATATTTATACTTCAAAATAAAATATCCTTTTCAATCCAAATCTTTATCAAAATAAAGATTAAATCATTTCCAAAACCATTTCAATATATCATCGTAAAATATCTTTCAATTCAAATATTTATCAAAATAAATATCAAGTCATTTCTAACCATTTCAATATATTAAATTTTCATACCCTTTCAACACTACCTTTCAAATCATTTTAATATATAAAAATATCATAACCTTTCAAAGTTTTAGTTCCAAAATATCATATCTTTCAGAAATTCTTTTTAAATGATGTTGATATCAAAATGTCCTATCTTTCAAACTCCGTTTTCAAATCATTTAATATCAAAAATATCATATTTTTCAAAACTTCGTTTCAAATCATTTTAATATATCAAAATGTCATATCTTTCAAAACTCCATTTTTCAAATCATTTAATATCAAAATATCATATCTTTCAAAACTTCGTTTCAAATCATTTTAATATCAAAATATCATATCTTTCAGTACCACATTTCAATCATTATTCATTTTATTCAATTTAAAATGCCATTTCAATTCGTATTTCAAAACAGTTTATATTCCAAAATCATTTTCAATCATTAAATGAAGTTATTATGTTTAATAATTAAATTATTAAATTGCCAAAATTTCAACTTACAAAGTTCATTTATTCACTTAAGTTTATTAAAACAGTGAAAATTCATTTTTCACAGTATTTAGAAAACGCTACGGAAAGTTACATTCAAAACAGTTCAATTTTTCAAAAGACGACATTTTAAAATGTTGTAATAGGGTTTACTTAAATTTCGAATAAAATTAGTTAAATTCAACAATTTATAGCTCTTACAAAAATTGCTATAATAGCTTTTAATTCAATTTAGCTTTTTAGTTCATTATCATCAACTACAACATTTACAATTGCTGTAATATCATTTACATTGTAATTAATAGCATTTCAAAAATGCATTCAATTAACTTCAAATATTCAATAAAATTTCTCAACCAATTATATTTTTATTAAAAACATTTTTAACTTATAAAATCATACATTTTCACATTTATAAACATCATTTAATTTTCCTCAAGTTCATGATTTTATAAAGTTAAATTTTCATTCAAAAATCAAGATTTAATAATAATTCACTTATTAAAATGCAATGTTTAATTTTTAAAATCCATTACATTAAATTTCAACTTAACACTTAAGTTCAAATTCTCAAATATAACTTTGTTTATTTTTATTTACTTAACTAAAAGTTCACTTTTACGTCAATTTCATAAATTTCGAGTTTTAGTTATATTTCAAAATTTCAACTTACAATATTCATTCATTTCACATTTCAACTTTATTAAAATCATTAATATGATAAAATTCATTTTAAATTCATTTAAATTCAAATTATCATAAATTTATCATAATTTCATATTCAATTAAATTTCCAATTATAATTAAATCAAAAATTCCAAAATAACTTACGTTCAAAATTTCTAACTTTTTCATTAATTCATTTCCCTTACAATTATTCAGAAAATCAATAATAATTTAC
Organism: Allium cepa; assembly: GCA_030765085.1. Taxonomy (NCBI): domain Eukaryota; kingdom Viridiplantae; phylum Streptophyta; class Magnoliopsida; order Asparagales; family Amaryllidaceae; genus Allium; species Allium cepa. The sequence continues at coordinate 802,146,549 of CM060931.1, forward strand.
AAAAATCCTTTTTTTATTAAATTTAAAACCAAAATATTATAATAATTAAATTTCTAAAATATTTAAAATTTTAGAAAAACATATTTTAACTACGGGGCTGTATATAATTTTCTACGCTAGGTAAAGTGATACAGGTAATATATCATTTCAAACCATAATTTACAAAGAAAATCCGGGTTTTATCATTTCAAACCCGCAATCCCAAGTTAAAATAAATTAAATAAAATAAATCAGGCCTATCATTTCAGCCCGTAATGATTCTATTCTAACAGGGAACTTGCAGTGTAATCATATACAGGAATAATATAAACAAGGTCAATATCACAATATAAAGTCATATATCAGATGTCACGTGAAAATTAACAGTTTAAACATGGTAATAACATGGTAATAACATGGCATAGCATATCATATGATCATCATTATCTTGCATAAACATTTTATATTACTAAACACTTGTCATCAATTCACTTTTCATAAGTATAAATGTCAGAGTGAGAAAGACTCACTTTTTCAAGCTGAAGACCAAAACAACAAACACAAGTGCGATTCCAAAAGCATGACAAGCACGATATAGCATGACTTTTGATTTGAATTAATGGAGAGCCTTGATATTTGTCTTGTAAACAATAACCAAAACAAGACAATATACACATAAATATTCAACGCAAAACAATGTTGAAACAATGAAAATACGAAGCAACATAGGAATAGATTACTTGACCTTGCTTTAACCATTCAAATGCTTGGCCTAGGAGGTTCCTGGGTTCAGCCATGATGATATATTGCTCAGGTTTGGCACCATAACTTACGGCTAGAAGGAGTATGGAGTGGTAGGGTTATAACATGAAGCATACAATTGGTCAAGGCAACATATATGAAGTTTTGAGCACAACAAGGCTCGGCCTTGGGTCAAGAGGGGCTTGGCCATACTTGTACAGGTTTGGACAGTAGATGGAGGGGTGTGGGGAGGTCTGGAAATGGTGGTGGTAGCGGCCTATGGTTGTGGCCAACGTGAAGTATGAAGGTGGTGAAGTAATAGTGGTGGCTAGGGCATTGTTTCGGACATTATTTGCAATTTTGTGGAGTTTTGTCACCATGGGAGGTGTGGCCATGGATGGATCTGAAATGATGGCTGGAGATGATGCCAAGGAAGAGTGGTAGGGGATGGTGGAGAGTATGGTGGTGATGGTGGGTGGTAGAGGCCAAGCAATACACATGAGAAAACAAGGCAAAATATAAGAAAACAATGGAAAAAGAAGAGCAAAAAGAAGAGGAAAAGAGGACCCATTACAAAACCTTTCTAGCCTTGAAAAATGAAGTGGGGAGGAATGTTTTCACGTGAAAATGAGGTAAGAAATGCACAGCTACAATAAAGAAAGGAACGGTCAAAGGAAATTAAATCTATTAATTGGAAAAGAAACGGAAGAAGAAACGTTAAAACGGTTTTACGTTTCTTTGTTTTCAAACCTTTTAAACTTCCTATATATATTCATATACATCTTAAATAACTGAAAACACTTATAAATTTCAGTTAGAATTCGAAAATATAATAGATAAACAAAATATTAATAATTAATTATTAATTAGATATGATTAAAATAAGAAAAATGGCACAGAAAAATGAAAACTAGACTTAGGAATTAGAAATAACTTCAATACACTTTGGAAAAATTTTCTTAAATTTAAATACATGTAAAATGAATAAAATAAAGTAAAACACAACAATAAAAGTGAATGTATAAAATAAATCAATAAATTGATGTATTAATTGCAAAAAGAAACGGATAAAACGCCTTTACGTTTCAGGCTTTTAAGATCTCTTAACTTTCTAAACCTTTTGCATTTCCTTTTCTTTTTAATTTTATAAAAAAAAAATAAACTAGGAAATGTTATTTAAAACCGAAACTAAGTAAGAATAAAATAAAATAAATAATTTATTTTAAGTAAAATAGAAAAAGGAAATAAGAAATTGCTTAAAAATAGCAACCCTGACATAAAAATTACAAGAAAATCTCCAATGACTTTGGAAAATTTATTACTTCACAAAAAATATATTTGAACACAAAATTTGAATTAAAAATGGTTTTAAAACATTTTCAAGGTAAAATAATAATTTAATTTTTATTAAATAGAAAGTTAAATAAAGAAAAATGCAGTAAATACCAACTAGGCTTTATAAATTGAAATAAATTCAAATAAACTTTAGAAAAATTATATTATCATTTTAAAAATACTTAAAAGTCAAAATATACATAATATAACATATTATCACATGTTAAATAAAACATAACAAAGAAGAAGTAATTTATACAATTTAAAATAGTCATTTTTAAATAACCCTATATACGCACAATATTGTAAAGGGTATAACTTTCACAATTTACATCCAAATTCAACGAAACGAAAAGTGGTGTTCTTAGAATTTTATGTACTTTCATAATAAAAGAAAAAAAAATTAAATTTTAAACTTTTAAAATTTTAAGTTGAAAGTCACAGTTTGACTATTTTGACCAAAATCAGCATTTCAGGCAAATATTAAACTTACACAAGTTTGGAATTATACTCATAAAAAAATCAAGATTTATATTTAAATAATAAATTTAATCATTTCAAATAAGTAAAATAAGTTTTTAAATCAAAATCTTACATTAAAAATAATTAAAATATACAATAAAATAATTACAAAATACAGGGTTGTTACATTTTGGCAAAGATTTTATGACAAATTTAAACAGATATTGAATGCGTTGATAAATTTTTGGCAAAGATAAAATTTTGATTTGAACGTCTAAAAGAAGGAAGCTGCATGATTTTCCTTTGATTTTTCAGAAATCTCATTCTACAGGTGAGGAAATAAATTTCTTTCATTGATTGCAAACGTTTCCGGTGGCAAGCGTTTTATTTTGTAAATGCATTCTTACGTGCACGAATTTAGGAAGAGGAAAAACAAAATATCTAGGAAATATTTGCTCTTGCTTTAAATAAGAAGTAAATGTGACTGGGGTGGAGAAACAGCAATTTATTGCTGAGAATGGTAAAAGGAAATCACAGATTATATACTATTAATCAAATGAAGTTATACATGGATTTGATATTTTTATAATCAGCATTGATTTATAAAGAAACAACAAAGTTTTACTAGACAAAGATTTATACCAAATTTAAAGCAAATTGAATGCGTTGGTTTTTATTATCAATATATTTTCCTATATACGTTATTTATACCATTAAATATCGTACCCTCTTAAATGCGAAATTGTCAGTTTATTAATATGCTATAAATTCTTAACATTTATTACTAGATTAAAAAGATAAAACTTTGGTTACATCTCTCTCTGATTCTTATTATCATTAAAAGGCGATTTATTATCTAAATGGACCAAATATTACAAATTTTTAAAACAAGTATATAATCCAATTTTTATTTAAATTCCAATTAGAGTTATCCTTAAACAAAGTGAAACTTTCATTTATTCTTTAGCATTTTGGAAATGATTTGATCAAATTAAAATATATATAAATTGGGAATTAAATTTTACTGGAAAGAGAAAAATAACGTAAGAAATATGGGTAAAGAGAAAAACGCATATGAAATAGGCAAGCAGATAGGAGAATGGATACTGCGCATGACTGAGATTTAGGAGAAAATTGTGTTTTGAAAAAATGCAAGAAATAAATTTTGTTGAATGGCAAAAAATCTATGGAAATCAACTTTTTAAAGCAATGCATTGAATTAGAGGCAACATACTTGATTTGAACGCTAGACAATTCCTTCCCTCTAAAACACATGCCACCGATAAATTTACTCATTTACAACTAAGGTCATATTTTTAAGAATGTGTACCATAGCCATAATATTTTATGCCCAAAATATACCTAAATAACAGATTAAAATTCTATACGTTTTCTTATATATATACGGTATTTATTCCCTCAATTTACGCGCCCTTTAATCGCGTAATTACCCAGTTCATTTATACACTATAAAAATTTAAAATTTACTACTTAAATGGAATAAAATTTGTTTACAATTTTTTCTTCTGATCTATTTACCATTGACAAAGAAATGTATTATTCAAAATATTACTTAACTTAAAAAGGTAGATAATCCATTTTATAGCTAAGGTAAAAATTATCGTGTTGTTTTAACAGTCCATAAAAATAGAAAATTGGCGAACGTTTATAAAATTGAACAAAGAAAAGTGTTGATTCTTAGAGTAAAGAAACGGAAAAGAATATTTGATTTGAACGTTATTGAAAAATCAATGGGTTTTATTTATTAAATAAGTGGAGTCAACGGAAAGAAAATTTATTCCTTTCCTACTTAAAATGCATGTATACTGATTTATTTGATTATTTATATCCAAGGTAATAAATTTAGACGCGTGAAAAACCGATGCAAAACACGCGCCCAGTTTCATAATAAAAGTGACGCTTTTTAAATTTACGCGTTCTCTTATGTAGTAAATATACGTTAAAAATATTCCATCAATAACACGCATTTTAAACGCGTAATTAAATAGTTTATTTATACACTAAATTTTTTTCAAATCTTATTTCTTAATCAAAACTTGATTTTGCTAGAAATTAAGTTATTTACTATCTTTGACAAAAACCCAAATTTTCAATTAAAGTTAATTCTTAACCACGTCAAAATTTCAGAGATCTTATTATTTAATTAAAAATTTAGTCAATTGTTTTTTTTATAATCACTTTAAAATTTAGATTTTTATATAATAAACCCCAAAGTTTTAAAAATAAAAGTGAAAAATGCTTGTTAAAAATTTGGGCTGTTACACTCTCCCCCACTCAAAACTTTTCGTCCTCGAAAAGGAAGAAGGTAGGGGAATAGAAACAACCTGAAAGAAAACTAAATTGAAACTTAAATTAGAATCATTAATCTAAACAATAAAAATTCAATTTTAAATTAATCATTGATTTCATCTATTTATACTTAAAATTTTAACATTTATTTATTTACATATTTACTTGTATAATATCCCTACACTTAAAAAAAATCATTTTTTTTATCCAAATTTTACACAAGGTATTATAACATTCTAATTTAAAATGTTTAATTTTAATCCAAATTTGAAATGGTAATTTAACTTAATTGTTAAAGTAAATTTACCATTTCCCAAAATAAACTAAATTCCCCATTTAGTTTCTTCTTTATTCCAAACTATAATTAAATTTATTTCTCTCAATATATTTTTCTCATCTATGTCAAACATGTTTACACTTATTACAACTGTTTAAATTTATTCTTAGTTCCTTAACATCATTTTATATTGAAAATTATTCCATTACCCTTTTATTTTATTTACGTCTATTAATCTTTTTATAACTAGAATTTAAGTGTATAACATTTATTATAACCACTCAAATTTAATTTATAAATCTTTTTATATTGTATATTATCCAATTACATTGTTAACTTCTGAAAATCAAAGTAAGTTATATTGAAATGAAATTGATTATTATACAAATAAAACTTTCAAATTCAATTATCTCAAGTTGGAATTATTTATTCAAAAATTTGATTTTTTTTTAAATTGAAATTATTCCTCAAGATAAAATTTGATAATTAAATTTCTAATTCCCTTCAACCCATTTAGAGATAAATAAATATATGTACATAATATGTCAAATCAAATTTAAATCATATATATCTATATATTATAAATCAAGTCATATTTAGAGATTCAAATCAATTAAATTCTCAAAGCAACTCTGTAGCAAGACTACAGAATGGTCTTTTCACTTCGAAACTCGAAAATGAATGTCGATGATGTTGCTGTCATCACCGAAATTATTTCCTAGCGACAAGGAGAAGAGCACTAATTTTTAAACCTTTAAAATTCTTTGGAAACAAATTTTTATTCGAAAATATTTTAAATAATATCTCCCTTTAAATTTTTAAACACAAGGTTTGAAACCATCGAAAATTGAATTCTCAAGTTCTGGTTTTAAATTCATTTCTGTTTCCAAATTAATTTATAACCATTTGTTTATATTCAATTATTTATATTAGACAAAACACATGGTCTATAAAACCATAAATAAAATCAAAACTATTATCTCTTGACAACTAGTTAAATTAATTATAAAATTCTAAAAATTATACTTACATATAATATTAGATTTTTCCCAAATATAGGAATAAATTTTTCAAACAAGGATAGAGATTCAAATTTGATGGATTCAAATCAAAGAGAATTTTGATTTTAAGATAAATTGGAATCAGAAGATCTGTTGATTAAATAACAGAACAAGGAACTAGATAAGTTTATATAAATTGCGGGCAACCTTAACCTGGTCAACCGTGACTTAAAGAGTCAGATCGAATGTAGATTTACCATTCGATCCGAAGAGATAGAGTTCGGAATAACCAAAGATACTGGCATCTAAACCGAGGTTAAATATAAATCTCTGGTGAATCCATGCTAATTGTAAAGGAGTTTCACCCCTTTATTAGAATATTGGCGGGACCTCCAATTCACTATAAAGATCATCCGAAGTGGAGTTATGGGATACTCCAGAATCGAAAGAAAATGAATAGTGAGTGGCACGAATGAACTTCGGAACCGTAGAGAACGTTCCAAAATTCGAAATGGAAGAGATTCAAGCTCAAATGAAAGTGATTCTGTAAATCAAATTTACCATATATTCAAAGTTTTTCCTAGAGACAAAGCTCTGATACCAAATATAACGACCCGATATTTTCAACCATTCGCATCCGCACATGTCGGTCTTGAATTGTTCAAAATACCGCGTTGTAAATAAAATTTGGCAAATCTCAAAATATACAGTAAATAGTTAATCACATAATCACAGACACAGAATCAGAATACTCGCAGCGGAATTTAAAAATACTTAGCGGTTCATGAAGCCACTATAAATAGTCTCAATAAAATAAAAATTACATAGTCTTTAATCCAAATATAGTTTTAAATCATCAATAGAACAATCCAAATGTCCACTAGTCTTGATTTCATAAATTTAGATAAGGAACTGGAAGGGAAGTTTGCCAGTAGCTTGAAATTGATCTACAGAAATCCTAGCTCCGGGATGAAAACTGAACTGCAACTCAGGCTGACCCGAGCGTAAAATAAAACATAAACACTCGAGTCAGAACATACGTACTTATATAGTGTAAGCTAATTCAAGTTTACTGTAATATAGAGCAAGTAACTTAAAGGATGCTTGGGACCGTCCATCCTCTAAGGATCCGTTAAACTATTTACTATGTAGTAATACTTCGCTATTATAATAATGTCTGTTAGTAAAATAAACTTAATTTAAAATAGCGTTAAGGGGTTACCCATATAGACCTTGACACAAATAATGCCAATAGTCTATACAGTACCGTAATACCTCTTGATCGGGAGGCTACCAGAGGATACTCCATAAGTACGACACAAATAGAAACTCGTAGAAGGCTCGCTATGGTAGGTGACACGGCACAACTAGGCAATGCCAGGGTAGATATACCAATTACGCTTCCGGACCGATGGAAACGCGCAGCGCGCAGCTGCCGCCCACCTCGAACAACACTCCCAAATCAAAGGTGTGCACCAAAACAATCACAAAAGTAATAGGATGGCATACGAAGAAGTGCGTCCGATCAGAGGTGCTACCTCATTAATCCGTCAATCGCTCCTGTTTTAGCCACCTTATGCCAACTCACGGGAGTCGGGTCCACGTATTTACCTTAAAGGAAACGTCACCACCATCCTACTTCATTCTGGAATCTCCACCGCGTACACGGTTGTTAAAGTGGTTTTCGGTATCGACAGAGAGTATGCCAGACATCCGATCCCGGTCTCTTTAACAACCAAACGTTATTATAACCCGTGGTTACAACTTTTAGAAATGGTATTTATACTTTAAAAATCAAAATAAGTTTCAATTACATTTCAATACCATAATATCATTTCAACCATCATTTATTTAAACATCAATCATTTTATTTAATATAAAATACCATTTAAATCTATTCAATTTATTTAGGAATTAATTTGCCTTTCAACTCACATTTAAAAGTTAAATTCTTCCATTTAAAACCATTTAAAGTCAATTCCTTATTTTTTATTAATTACATATTAAATTCTGAAATTTAAGCCCTTTTCCCCAAAGATTATTTCCATTTATTTTAAACAATCCGAAAATTCAGTTTCCGTAGCATTTATGAAATGCCACCTAAAGTCTGCAAGTCAAAACAGTTCATTTATAAAAGACAGCATTTAAGTGCTGTAATAAATTATTAACTTAACAATCAAATTTTAAATTCCCAAATATAACTTATTATCAATTATTTTCTTAACTAAACTCACCTTTTACAAAATTTCAGAATTTCCCAAAATAAGTTATATTCCAAAAAATTTACTTAAACATTTATTTATTTAACATTTTGACTTATTCAAATATCATTATAAATTTTATAAGAATCCTTTAAATACATTTGAACCAGAATATTATAAGTTCCCATTTAAAATATTTTTAAACATTTCAGAAAAATATTATATAAACCACGGGTCTGTATATAGTTTTCTAGCCTAGGTCAAGTGATACGGATTTATATCATTTCAATCCGCAATTTACAAAATCCCGGGTTCTATCATTTAAAACCCGCAATCCCAAGTTAATAAACAAATAATTAAACAATTAAATAAATGAACAAACGATTATCGTTCAGGCCTATCATTTCAGCCTATAACGATCTCAAATTTACAGGGTACTTACAGTGATGATTTAATCAGTAAATAAGCATTACATAGAATAACTGCAATAATATTACAATAGATAAACAACTGATGAGGTGTCAATTTAAAATGAGGTTTAATATCATACGTTATATCACAGGCAGATAAAAATTAATAAATTGTAACAGCCAGGAATTTTCGACTTTCGAAAAACCGACATCGACACTCACTTTATCGACTGCCGAGAAATCAAAGGCCGAAAACCGAGATGTTATGGGTTTTAAAAAGAATTTAAGAAAAAGAAAGAAGAGAGAAGAGAAGATAGAAAATTTTGATAGGGAAAAGAAAATAGGAAATTTGAAAATAGAAGATAGAAGCATTTTTAAAATAGAAAAAGAGAATTTGAAAATAGAACGGACAGAAAGGAAACAACAGAACAACAACAGAATCTCACAATTCGCAGCGGAACAACATATAATAATAAATGAATAATCTTTAAACAAAGAACTATATCAGTTATTACATTACATTTCATTACATCATATCATCAGAGTGTACAACATCATACAACATCAAACAGTGTAGCGGAAAAAGAAATACTATATAAACTAGTAATACGCCATGCCATCCAGCTTGCCTCCAGCAACTCCAGAATATCCAGAATATCCTGATAAACCTAACTCTTGACTGCCCGTGTGGAAATTGGTGGGCACCCAGAGTTTAGGAAGGAAAACAATAAACTCCAAGTCAGTCATGTGACTGGTGTGAGAACTCAAAACAGTTTATTTATCTTTAAAATCAAAATAGAGGAATATTTTTAAATCAATTCGCAATGTTTTTAAAAATGAGACTACCATAAGGCCTCCCGCACACACACACATGCAAACGCAGAATCGGAGGAGATTTCTCCTTATGATAGCCAAAGATGCTTGATACGCATTTAAAATAACATTTGATATTATTACTAGTGCATAGTATAGAGAAAAATCATTTCGAAAATAAAGATATAAATCTTAGCCGACATAGACATTTCGAACTATGCCTACTATAGCTACTATCCAAACAGTGGTGACCACCATAAGTGAATAGCAGGTTCTACAACTAATACCGTACAAGTTTCGTATTGGGAATTGGATTTCCAACAAATGGTCAGGCCAAGGAACTTCCCATTGCCACTGAGAATGCCTCTGGATGGACATCCCCGAGAACCAAACCGGATCTCAACCAACACAAGGCCGGGTTACTCCTAACTGAGCAACAACTGACCGAATATGCCATCCCCCGGTCCTTTGGGACCTTTTTCCGAGAGCGCTCTCTAATCAATTCACACAATCATAACAAAGTGTTTTCAACATGAGTAAGTATCTGGGCTCCATACCATGATACCACCCTTTTCCAGAAGGAAATGGACACATCCTAAAGGGTGCTACCCCTCATAACCTTGCTGCTTCTTTCCTGTTTTGACCATTTCCGGGATGTGAGGCTCGACGAATTCACGTCCACAAAAACATACTTTATACAAAAGCCATGCTTTGGGTCAACAAATGATCAACACAATGATCACTAAGATAGACGATCAAATAAATGATCCTATCACAATAATCAACACGATGATCATTTCAGCATCACTCAGCATGTCACATTACCAAATTGGGAATATATCGCTGATAACTTCAACTATATAACCTTTGAGCTCGTACGTCTCAAAGAAGGGTGTTAAGCAAAGAATAAATTCTCCGCCACCAATAGAAATATATTTGAAAGAAATCGGCTTTACATCTCAACTTGTAATGTCAGGCATACAATCCATACAAGTCTGTTCCGGGCTCGAACAGAACCGAAGGCACTTACAAAGAAGTCCTTGCAATCCGGATATTCACAATCCTGATCGGATTTCCCATCACTTAGGGAGTTTCTATACCGGCGCGACTCGGTGCAGAAACAATCGATAGGTCATCCTATCACTCTCGCAAATACCGGTCTTCAACACCGATCTTCAAATGCAATTCACAACGACGTATCACATATTCGGAATGGGTTATACGACCCCATGGTCTTTTCCCGGTTAACCCGAATAGTGAGCGCTTATTCAAAAATAAGTGTGCATTCAAATTCAATCAATTCACATCAAATACCCAATCAAAGGGAAATACTGATAGTCGGTTATTGAACTATCAATTGATATGCATACATCACCAGATTCCAAATAATTTTCCAAATTATTTATTTTCCAAAATATCTTTACAAGATATAAAATTCCAACACTTCAAAAATAAATCAATATTTATTTTCAAACAAATTTCACTTTCATATATAAATTCCATAATGAATTTATACTTCAAAATATCCATGCATATATGATTTCAACTATTCATTTCAATTTATCTTCAAAAAGATAAATTCTAATTTTTCACTTCATATTGGAAAACATTTCCATACTTATCAAAAATAAGTAATCGACAAATCTCTTTATTTTCAACCTTTGAAAATATTCAATATACTTAAATCGAATTAAGTATATTATTCATTCTTTAAGGGAAATCATTCTCTTAAACATTTTTATTTGGGCCAAAACGAATGTTGCGTAAAACATCGTTACAACGTCCCAAAATCACTAGTATAGGGATTCGAAATTAAATAGATATATAAATCCCAATACTATACAACCCATTTCCTTTCGGAAATCATTTACTATAACAACAGTGTTATACTCCACTATTTCCTTTTATTTCTCGAAAACATCTATTTCAACAATAAATGTTGAAATCTATGGTTTCGAATCTCAACATGTTTAAAAACATCGTTAGATCGTTTTAATTCTATTTAAAACATTTTCATTCTAAACAATTTCTTTAACGTGTTATTCGCTATTCAAAAACGTGAATAAACTACGTTAACCAATTTCATTCTTTTATTCATTTTAATTCAAAGGATTATTCACTATTAAAAAATGTGAATATAACTCCATTTCTAAGTTATAACAATTAACTTGTCAAAATAAGTCCTTTGCGAATTTATAAAACAACGTTTATAAATTCCTTTTCTATTTCTTTATAAAAACTTCCTTTTTTATAAATTCCTTTATTAACATATTTGATTTCATATCTCAATTATAAACTAAAAGTTCATATTATAAGTCAATTGCTTATAAAACGATTATTTTACAAAATCGTTCATTTAACTTCCCAATTTATAAATCTTAACTTATAAGATTGTTTATTTATCCAAAATTCATTCTTTTGATAACTTTATAAATTTTATAAACCTATTGCTTATAAAATCTCATTTATAACTTCACAGTTTATAATTTCATAAATTTCATTCATTTATGAAATTCATTTTCACTACATTCAAACACTTATAAAAACTTGTTTTATAATGTCAATTTTTCAATTTATAAATATCCATTTATAAATCTCTTAATATAAATCAGTTTATATTATTATTCTAAAACGTCTTTAAATTCCTTTATAATTTCATCATTTCGATTTATAAAATAATCAAATTTTATAAATCCTATATTTAAACTTTTATCATATATTCAAAAATCCAATCTAAATTATTTTATAAAATCATTAGTTCATATTTCTCAAAAATCGACTTTTAATCGTATTTCTAAAAATCAGCTTTTTAACTATATTTCACAAAAACCATAATTTTTATAACTTTAAAAATTATAACGTTTATTTATTTATAATGGATCAATTTCAAAAATATAGTATATTTTCAAAATCACTTTTAAAATCATTTTAAAATCCCAAAATTTGGGTCCAATGATGCTACATACCAAATAGTCAATCACGACTACAACGATATCATATATCGATATGATAATCCATCAAATATCAAAATATCTGAAATAAAATAAATACTGTTGAGGAATCCAGTTGGATCCCTCCAACCTGTTTCCTGCATCCAAAAACATTAGCACAATACCAATTTCGCTCCAGTACGAAATTATCGCGGTACATGTTCTTAATAAATATTATCCGCTTAATAACGGCGTAATAGGGTCTCATCCGCAAAAAATACGGGAAATCAATCAACTGCAATATATACATATGCCAATATATATATATTGATATTATATATAATACCAATTTCACTGTTTATGAAATATTCGCGGTATATGTTTTTAATAAATAACATCCGCTTACTAACGGCGCATAATGTCTATTTTAACAATCAATAATTTACAGTCATCATTCAAACATGCATTCAAATATTTTAAATCTAACTATTTAAAATAAAATCGAAATCTATTCGATTGAGTGAGAAGTTCTCACCTTGATTTTAAATTCCGTTTAAGCTTTTATTTCGAATAAAATTAAACGCGCGTTTAATTTTACCCGAAATTCTCACTAACTCCAAACGACTCCAAACCAACTCCATCGCGTAGTGCTCCTCCATACGATTCCAACGCAACTGGGTTTGCATTTTTTCGACCTCGTATGAAAAAGTTATTGATTTTTGAAGTTTAAACACGATTTCTATAAACAAATTACAACTAAACTTTTAATATTCAAACCTAAACTAATCACAGCCTTTGATCCCAAAATCTGCAAATCTAAGCCGTGCATCACCTCTCTTCTTCCCCACGCACTAATCTACAGGCCGTTTACAAAAAATTGAACCCAACACTTAGATTTAGGGTTAAATATCACCACCACCACACACATCAATACCCGATCACTTCAACACCAACTCGAAGCTCTCGACAAGAGCTATGTTCGGCCATAATCTGGTGGAGCTCGGCCTCACCCTCCTCCTAGGGATGCGTGCGCAACTTGCTGCCTTCCCACTCGATTTCCCATCAATCCGTGAAGCCATTCGCGATCATAACCGTTGAATCTGAAGATCTCAACATGCTCTTCAATGTTGTAGTTGAACGTTTTTGCAATCGATGCATGGATTTAGAGTTATTGAGGGAGGAAGGCCGTGTGTTTCTGGCCGTGGGTTGGGTGCCTGGCGGCTAGGGTTTGATGTTTGTTATTTTTTTTTTTATTTAATGAAGGGTGTGTCTCCTTTTATAGAAAAAGCAAGCGTAAACACTATTCATCCCGGGAATTCCGAACTCCGATTTAGACGCCGTAACCAGCGTACCTAGGGTTTATCCCGCGTTCCGGACACAATGGAACAGGTTTCGGAAGCTAATTCGGAAGTATGTGCGAGTTATGGCTGAAAACGTTCAATTTGAATTAAACCGATTTAAATCGATTTCTAGGCGTTTTAATTTGTACCGGACAAACGGTAAATCCAATTGACTTGAAATTTGAAACCTTACAATAATATCACATTACGGATCCGATGAAACTGGTTTCGTCGAATTCCGAGACTTTTTGAAAAATGGCTATTTTGACTCGCCAAATTTAAATTAAAAATAAATCGATGCGTTTCGAGCTGCCACGATCAACCGATAACTCCGATTGACACAAAAATTGAAATCCAGTAATAACTAACTATTACGGATCCAATGGAACTGGTTTCGTTCAATTCTGAGACTGTTCAAAAATTGGCTATTTTGCAGTCGATTATTAAATATTAAAATATTCAATTTTCACAGATTTACTTTTAATTCGATTTTAAAAGTTCTAAAATATTTCTATAACTCCAGTATGATTAAATAAAATTTTCCAAATTATTTTAAATCATTTTTAACTCAATTTTTTAATTATTTCCATAATTTAACATATTAAATTATCGATTTAATAATCCAATTAAATCCAAAAATTCAAATAAAAATTTATTTGACTTATAAATTCACTTATTAATATTTAAAATTAATTAAATATTCAATTTTTTATTAATAAAAATTCTGGGTCGTTACAATCTTCCCCACTTAAAAGAATTTCGTCCTCGAAATTACAAGTAAGAAAGGTTACAGAATTTATTAACTTTCCAAAATTCATAATTAAATTCCTTACAATACTTTACTAAGTTTTCCAAATCATACTTAGTTATCTTTTCAAAAACAACTACTATTGTTTAACTTTCAATTCCAAAATCAAAGTTATAGTTTTCAAAATTTTCCAATTTTCTCAATTTTTTTTTCTAACGCCTTAAATTTTCGGAAAAATTCGCCATAGTCTCCTTTGCGCGGCTCGATCCGAAAAAAAATGACAGTATATATATATCACAAATATACATCTCATCAAGTAATGAGGCATCCCGAAGGGAAAAAAGTGTAAAAGTGCGATATTTAATCCGAGATATGTACCTTATATTTTATTAGCGAGCATATACGGCTAATATAGCGCTAAAGCGAACTCCAAATGCGAAGCAAACGCGATCCGCACCTACTAAACTCAACAAACAACATGAGAATATGCACATATGCAAATAATCTCAATATACAACATATAGTAACATATCAACTATATATATCACATAGCAAATGCAACAATAGCAATATATATTCAACCATCATCCAATTACCATTCATAATCAATAAATATTCATATTCTCATTAATTTTCAATGAATTGGTTTTCACTTTCAAATCACATTTGATTTATTTACATTGGATTTACTAACATTCATTCTCAATTCAATTAGTTTACATTTACTAATTAAATCTAATTCACTTTCAATTCTATTCAAATTTATTTACTTCTAATTTGAATTCAATTACATTAGCTTTCAATTTCATTAATACTTAATGAATTATATACAATCAATCAACAATCATATAACAACCAATGTTTATTAATTTCAACCAAATTCCTTTGCTTATATTCATTCTTTTATAATAAATTCAAAAATCCAATTTAACTTTAAATTCATTTTTATTCACAACTCATATTCATAGATATATCCATAAAGTTTCACTTCTTATGTATATAAGTTTATTTCACAATTGTAATTCACTTTAATTATAACTCAATTCTTATAATTCTTTTGCTTATACAATTATTCTTTTATTTAGATTATTCAAACAACCTAACAATCAACTTATATACACTTTAATAATTTTGAAAAATTATTTCTTCATATATAAAATATAATCAAGGTAAAATTATTTCATTTACCCAATTTAAACAATATTATGTTGAATTGTTCTATTCAAGTGTTTATAGATCCCTATCAACAACGTTAATTACTCGTATTAACCAGAATCCATATACCACTCAACAAACCAATCATCACAATATAAAACAATTTTTTTATTCACTAACAAATACGCTCTCATATCTATTATTACACTCAAACTCATTCTAGAGTACTACTGACTCTATCTCTAACGAGTAATACCCAACAGAACCATGGTTGTCGCTTAACCATCAGCTCTGATACCAAATGTAACAGCCAGGAATTTTCGACTTTCGAAAAACCGACATCGACACTCACTTTATCGACTGCCGAGAAATCAAAGGCCGAAAACCGAGATGTTATGGGTTTTAAAAAGAATTTAAGAAAAAGAAAGAAGAGAGAAGAGAAGATAGAAAATTTTGATAGGGAAAAGAAAATAGGAAATTTGAAAATAGAAGATAGAAGCATTTTTAAAATAGAAAAAGAGAATTTGAAAATAGAACGGACAGAAAGGAAACAACAGAACAACAACAGAATCTCACAATTCGCAGCGGAACAACATATAATAATAAATGAATAATCTTTAAACAAAGAACTATATCAGTTATTACATTACATTTCATTACATCATATCATCAGAGTGTACAACATCATACAACATCAAACAGTGTAGCGGAAAAAGAAATACTATATAAACTAGTAATACGCCATGCCATCCAGCTTGCCTCCAGCAACTCCAGAATATCCAGAATATCCTGATAAACCTAACTCTTGACTGCCCGTGTGGAAATTGGTGGGCACCCAGAGTTTAGGAAGGAAAACAATAAACTCCAAGTCAGTCATGTGACTGGTGTGAGAACTCAAAACAGTTTATTTATCTTTAAAATCAAAATAGAGGAATATTTTTAAATCAATTCGCAATGCTTTTAAAAATGAGACTACCATAAGGCCTCCCGCACACACACACATGCAAACGCAGAATCGGAGGAGATTTCTCCTTATGATAGCCAAAGATGCTTGATACGCATTTAAAATAACATTTGATATTATTACTAGTGCATAGTATAGAGAAAAATCATTTCGAAAATAAAGATATAAATCTTAGCCGACATAGACATTTCGAACTATGCCTACTATAGCTACTATCCAAACAGTGGTGACCACCATAAGTGAATAGCAGGTTCTACAACTAATACCGTACAAGTTTCGTATTGGGAATTGGATTTCCAACAAATGGTCAGGCCAAGGAACTTCCCATTGCCACTGAGAATGCCTCTGGATGGACATCCCCGAGAACCAAACCGGATCTCAACCAACACAAGGCCGGGTTACTCCTAACTGAGCAACAACTGACCGAATATGCCATCCCCCGGTCCTTTGGGACCTTTTTCCGAGAGCGCTCTCTAATCAATTCACACAATCATAACAAAGTGTTTTCAACATGAGTAAGTATCTGGGCTCCATACCATGATACCACCCTTTTCCAGAAGGAAATGGACACATCCTAAAGGGTGCTACCCCTCATAACCTTGCTGCTTCTTTCCTGTTTTGACCATTTCCGGGATGTGAGGCTCGACGAATTCACGTCCACAAAAACATACTTTATACAAAAGCCATGCTTTGGGTCAACAAATGATCAACACAATGATCACTAAGATAGACGATCAAATAAATGATCCTATCACAATAATCAACACGATGATCATTTCAGCATCACTCAGCATGTCACATTACCAAATTGGGAATATATCGCTGATAACTTCAACTATATAACCTTTGAGCTCGTACGTCTCAAAGAAGGGTGTTAAGCAAAGAATAAATTCTCCGCCACCAACAGAAATATATTTGAAAGAAATCGGCTTTACATCTCAACTTGTAATGTCAGGCATACAATCCATACAAGTCTGTTCCGGGCTCGAACAGAACCGAAGGCACTTACAAAGAAGTCCTTGCAATCCGGATATTCACAATCCTGATCGGATTTCCCATCACTTAGGGAGTTTCTATACCGGCGCGACTCGGTGCAGAAACAATCGATAGGTCATCCTATCACTCTCGCAAATACCGGTCTTCAACACCGATCTTCAAATGCAATTCACAACGACGTATCACATATTCGGAATGGGTTATACGACCCCATGGTCTTTTCCCGGTTAACCCGAATAGTGAGCGCTTATTCAAAAATAAGTGTGCATTCAAATTCAATCAATTCACATCAAATACCCAATCAAAGGGAAATACTGATAGTCGGTTATTGAACTATCAATTGATATGCATACATCACCAGATTCCAAATAATTTTCCAAATTATTTATTTTCCAAAATATCTTTACAAGATATAAAATTCCAACACTTCAAAAATAAATCAATATTTATTTTCAAACAAATTTCACTTTCATATATAAATTCCATAATGAATTTATACTTCAAAATATCCATGCATATATGATTTCAACTATTCATTTCAATTTATCTTCAAAAAGATAAATTCTAATTTTTCACTTCATATTGGAAAACATTTCCATACTTATCAAAAATAAGTAATCGACAAATCTCTTTATTTTCAACCTTTGAAAATATTCAATATACTTAAATCGAATTAAGTATATTATTCATTCTTTAAGGGAAATCATTCTCTTAAACATTTTTATTTGGGCCAAAACGAATGTTGCGTAAAACATCGTTACAACGTCCCAAAATCACTAGTATAGGGATTCGAAATTAAATAGATATATAAATCCCAATACTATACAACCCATTTCCTTTCGGAAATCATTTACTATAACAACAGTGTTATAGTCCACTATTTCCTTTTATTTCTCGAAAACATCTATTTCAACAATAAATGTTGAAATCTATGGTTTCGAATCTCAACATGTTTAAAAACATCGTTAGATCGTTTTAATTCTATTTAAAACATTTTCATTCTAAACAATTTCTTTAACGTGTTATTCGCTATTCAAAAACGTGAATAAACTACGTTAACCAATTTCATTCTTTTATTCATTTTAATTCAAAGGATTATTCACTATTAAAAAATGTGAATATAACTCCATTTCTAAGTTATAACAATTAACTTGTCAAAATAAGTCCTTTGCGAATTTATAAAACAACGTTTATAAATTCCTTTTCTATTTCTTTATAAAAACTTCCTTTTTTATAAATTCCTTTATTAACATATTTGATTTCATATCTCAATTATAAACTAAAAGTTCATATTATAAGTCAATTGCTTATAAAACGATTATTTTACAAAATCGTTCATTTAACTTCCCAATTTATAAATCTTAACTTATAAGATTGTTTATTTATCCAAAATTCATTCTTTCGATAACTTTATAAATTTTATAAACCTATTGCTTATAAAATCTCATTTATAACTTCACAGTTTATAATTTCATAAATTTCATTCATTTATGAAATTCATTTTCACTACATTCAAACACTTATAAAAACTTGTTTTATAATGTCAATTTTTCAATTTATAAATATCCATTTATAAATCTCTTAATATAAATCAGTTTATATTATTATTCTAAAACGTCTTTAAATTCCTTTATAATTTCATCATTTCGATTTATAAAATAATCAAATTTTATAAATCCTATATTTAAACTTTTATCATATATTCAAAAATCCAATCTAAATTATTTTATAAAATCATTAGTTCATATTTCTCAAAAATCGACTTTTAATCGTATTTCTAAAAATCAGCTTTTTAACTATATTTCACAAAAACCATAATTTTTATAACTTTAAAAATTATAACGTTTATTTATTTATAATGGATCAATTTCAAAAATATAGTATATTTTCAAAATCACTTTTAAAATCATTTTAAAATCCCAAAATTTGGGTCCAATGATGCTACATACCAAATAGTCAATCACGACTACAACGATATCATATATCGATATGATAATCCATCAAATATCAAAATATCTGAAATAAAATAAATACTGTTGAGGAATCCAGTTGGATCCCTCCAACCTGTTTCCTGCATCCAAAAACATTAGCACAATACCAATTTCGCTCCAGTACGAAATTATCGCGGTACATGTTCTTAATAAATATTATCCGCTTAATAACGGCGTAATAGGGTCTCATCCGCAAAAAATACGGGAAATCAATCAACTGCAATATATACATATGCCAATATATATATATTGATATTATATATAATACCAATTTCACTGTTTATGAAATATTCGCGGTATATGTTTTTAATAAATAACATCCGCTTACTAACGGCGCATAATGTCTATTTTAACAATCAATAATTTACAGTCATCATTCAAACATGCATTCAAATATTTTAAATCTAACTATTTAAAATAAAATCGAAATCTATTCGATTGAGTGAGAAGTTCTCACCTTGATTTTAAATTCCGTTTAAGCTTTTATTTCGAATAAAATTAAACGCGCGTTTAATTTTACCCGAAATTCTCACTAACTCCAAACGACTCCAAACCAACTCCATCGCGTAGTGCTCGTCCATACGATTCCAACGCAACTGGGTTTGCATTTTTTCGACCTCGTATGAAAAAGTTATTGATTTTTGAAGTTTAAACACGATTTCTATAAACAAATTACAACTAAACTTTTAATATTCAAACCTAAACTAATCACAGCCTTTGATCCCAAAATCTGCAAATCTAAGCCGTGCATCACCTCTCTTCTTCCCCACGCACTAATCTACAGGCCGTTTACAAAAAATTGAACCCAACACTTAGATTTAGGGTTAAATATCACCACCACCACACACATCAATACCCGATCACTTCAACACCAACTCGAAGCTCTCGACAAGAGCTATGTTCGGCCATAATCTGGTGGAGCTCGGCCTCACCCTCCTCCTAGGGATGCGTGCGCAACTTGCTGCCTTCCCACTCGATTTCCCATCAATCCGTGAAGCCATTCGCGATCATAACCGTTGAATCTGAAGATCTCAACATGCTCTTCAATGTTGTAGTTGAACGTTTTTGCAATCGATGCATGGATTTAGAGTCATTGAGGGAGGAAGGCCGTGTGTTTCTGGCCGTGGGTTGGGTGCCTGGCGGCTAGGGTTTGATGTTTGTTATTTTTTTTTTTTTATTTAATGAAGGGTGTGTCTCCTTTTATAGAAAAAGCAAGCGTAAACACTATTCATCCCGGGAATTCCGAACTCCGATTTAGACGCCGTAACCAGCGTACCTAGGGTTTATCCCGCGTTCCGGACACAATGGAACAGGTTTAGGAAGCTAATTCGGAAGTATGTGCGAGTTATGGCTGAAAACGTTCAATTTGAATTAAACCGATTTAAATCGATTTCTAGGCGTTTTAATTTGTACCGGACAAACGGTAAATCCAATTGACTTGAAATTTGAAACCTTACAATAATATCACATTACGGATCCGATGAAACTGGTTTCGTCGAATTCCGAGACTTTTTGAAAAATGGCTATTTTGACTCGCCAAATTTAAATTAAAAATAAATCGATGCGTTTCGAGCTGCCACGATCAACCGATAACTCCGATTGACACGAAAATTGAAATCCAGTAATAACTAACTATTACGGATCCAATGGAACTGGTTTCGTTCAATTCTGAGACTGTTCAAAAATTGGCTATTTTACAGTCGATTATTAAATATTAAAATATTCAATTTTCACAGATTTACTTTTAATTCGATTTTAAAAGTTCTAAAATATTTCTATAACTCCAGTATGATTAAATAAAATTTTCCAAATTATTTTAAATCATTTTTAACTCAATTTTTTAATTATTTCCATAATTTAACATATTAAATTATCGATTTAATAATCCAATTAAATCCAAAAATTCAAATAAAAATTTATTTGACTTATAAATTGTGACGACCGCCCATGACTCCCGCACCAAATCAAGGAAATAATGCGCTAAAAGGTGTGCCAGGCAGCCATGGACGATAGTCAGGGTAAAACAAAACAGAAGAATCTCTATCGCATAACTCACAGCGCATGGATAAAATACAATAGAGAAATATAATATAGTGAAGCTCCATAGAACAGAACATCATCATATAAGCATCACAGTAGTTTCATACAATCATCTACTCAAATCCATACATGAAAGCCTCACTACAAATCACTCAACCAAATACAGCAGCGGATACCCAGTACATATAGTAAGAAAACTAATATGCAAAGCCTCCTGCTCGTCTTCGTCATCTTCATCGTAGAACTCCTAGCACAGCACCTGTCACCTGCTACCTAGTCTGCCCATCCCAACATGGATGAACAGCCCAAGGTAATAAGAGGAGACATAAAACCTTGAGTCAGACAAAGTCTTAGTGAGCAGTAAATTAACTATCAAACATACCAAAAGAGCATAAAGGATAAAAGGAATAGGAACCAAACCATCCCACTCCACCTCTTTCTACAGTGATAGCCCCAGACATACACTAAGGAGAAGCAAGCATAACAACATAGACAATTAAGGTAAAGCGAATACCACTCGAGTCAAGGACGATGTTTTCCAAATACAAACCCCCAAGGCCTAAACCAAGATCAGATAAGCACCCAGAAAACACCGCTCTTGAAGCCGAATGATAATACAACCAAACATCCATGACTCTGGCTATCACTGTCATCCTTGCCTCGATTTCACCGTTAGTTGAATGACCATCTGTCAAGGGCTAATGGTAACCCCGGTTCTAACCATACTCCGCACACTGCCTTGTGCCTAGGACTTATCTACTTTGCCCAGAGTACTCAACTACCTACCTGTAGTCTTTTGGGTGTCCCGACTACCTTCCTGTAGTCGTTATGGGCGCCCCATGTACTCTTGCTTTTGAGCATGCTAGAACCTTCAACAACGACGAGATCCAAGCCTCCTAGTCATCCTCCTCGACGACTACTTCCTCATACAAGCTCAAGCTACCTCTTGAACAATCCATTATCAACCAACTTGAACTACCCTTCAAGTTATCAACATGCTTGGAATGATCCCTTCCTGGATTAAGCCAAGACTCACATCATACTTCGCTTCATCGCATCAAAGCAAAGTCTCAACTCAACAACATGGTTTGCCTCATCAAATCATGGCAAAGTCCCATCTCAACATCATCCAATCTATACATATGAGCTTCAACATCCGCTACATATGCCTTAAGCAGCTTTCACCATTCAAGAGCCTTCTTCCATAGCTTTTGAATCCTCTTTCATCATCTTGTTCCAAATCAACTACTAGCTAACTTGGAAACAATCAAATCAATCATACATTCAAATATCAATCATTCAAACAAGATCTAACAAGCAATATAAGCAATATCAACTATAATGGAAATTTCGTAAATAAGTGAGCAAAAGTCCAACATATGTGAAACCATAGTTTTTAGCATAGATCTATCAAATATAAAACATGGGTTTTGTCTCTAATACTTGATAAATAACTTCTAAAGGTAAACATCTTCAAACATGATGGATCTACATGCAGACTTAAGGAAAATGCGAGAAAACGCTAACTTTAACACATAAAAAAATCACCAATCCCATATACTCCTTTGGATCCGCGTGAGAGATAACTACCACTCACCAAATCACCAAAACAACCTAAAATCAATCAACTTCAGATCTGGACAGCAAGGACTTGAGCTTGATCCGGAGAAACCTCGCTTAAAACGATGAAATCTAGCTTTGTTGGATGAAGATCTTCAACTTGGACACTTGAATCTTCGATCCCGATTTTCGATCTTGGATGGATGCTAACACTTGATTGGAATGGAGAAAAGAAGATGAAGAAATGTTGTAGTCGAGTCTTCAAAATGGCAGCACTTCGTTGCTTCAAAAACCGGTGCCAAAAAGTGAGCCGAACCCCTCTATTTATAGGCTGGAAACTCCTTAGGTCGTCGCCCCTTAGATCGTCCCCGACCTAACTATGAGTCGTTGCCGACTCATCAGCCCCTACGACCTACGACCTAACCAACACAACATACAACCAAGGCCGACTTACGACTTAACCCAGACGCGACCTAAAACACAGGCCGACCTAACGACTCAACGCACCGCCGACCCAACTGTCACACGACTCAACACACTGCCGCATTTCCTAAGTCCTAGGTCGCCTGACGACTTAACTAGCATGCCGACCTAACACCAAAGCGACTCAACCCTTAAGTCGTTCAAACGACTTAACAACCTATCTCCTTAACTCGCCGCCGACCTAACACTCTGCTAACTCGTAACTCGCTAACACACAAGCCTTACTAACTCGTTAGGTCGCAAACACGCTAGGTCGTTCCAGACGACTTACGACCTAACTTTCTAACCTGTTAACTCGGCCATATCTACTAACTCGTACACGAGTTAATCCTTACCTCGGTAACTCTTTAACCCGGTAACACGTAAAGAACACTAACTCGTTAGCTACCCTGCACACTATAACTCGCTAACGACTCAAGGCCACTGACTCGTCCAAGCTATGAGTCGGTCTAACCTATAACTCGCTAACACCTATAAGTCGTTAACGACTCAACTCATATCATGTTAACTCGTAAGCCTATGGCTCCACTGACTCGGTCACGACTCATCATCACACGAGTTAACTTTACAACTCGTGCACGACCCATTCCCTTAAGTCGTACACGACTCATCCATGAGCCGTTCACTGCCTTAACTTGTTAACTCGTATGCGACTCACTTCCTAACTCGAACACGACCCAAGCCTTGTTAACTCGGCCACGACTTAACACTTAAGCACACGAATTAACTTCCTAAACGACTCAAGCTAGAGGCCACACAAACAACACTATCGACCTGCAAATTCTACGATATATCGACACGTAAAATACGGGTCGTTACATTCTCTCCCCCTTAGGAATTTCGCCCCCGAAATTCCAAGCAAACAACAGCAATCAAAGATATTCCGCATGCCTACCATCCATAGCAAACAACAAACCATGCATCCAATTCTAGCCTAGCATGCAGAATTCTAAGATAGAAATCAAGATGCAAATTCATGAGATGTCACGACACCTTAGGGCCATACCTCGAAGAGTTCTGGATGAGCTGCCTTCATCCTCTCTTCCTCCTCCCATGTACAGTCGTTAACATCATCACTCCATTGTACCTTGAGCAACGTAATCGTCTTCCTCCTAAGCTGTTTCGTATCGGTTTCAACAATACGAAGCGGCTTACGAGGTCTCGAAACAACAGGATCAACCTCCAAGTCTTCACAGCTATCAGCAGAAACCACCGTAGTTGGGTCGTGCACATACTTCCGTAGATAAGATACATGAAAAACATTGTGCACACCCGCCATCTTTTCCGGTAACTCCAATCTATAAGCGAGCTTTCCAATTCGCTCGATAATCGGAAATGGTCCAACAAATCTCGGAGTCAATTTCCCTTTCTTCCCGAATCTAACAACATTCTTCAATGGGGAAATCTTCACAAAAACCATATCACCCACATCGAATTCCAAATCCTTTCGACGATTATCTGCATAACTCTTCTGACGATCCTGGGCTGCCCTCATTCGTTGCCGAATGATCTCTATACAATCCGTAGTTTGACGAATCATCTCTGGCCCAAGCATCAGCTTTTCTCCCGTTTCCAACCAACATGTCGGAGAGTTACACGGTCTTCCATATAATGCCTCATATGGTGCCATACCAATACTCGACTGATAACTGTTGTTATAAGCAAACTCCACCAAATGAAGGTGATCTTCCCATGATCCTCCGAAGTCCAAAACACATGCTCTAAGAAGATCTTCCAAAACTCGGTTGACTCTCTCAGTCTGACCATCTGTTTGAGGGTGATAAGCTGTACTCAAACACAACTCAGTTCCCAAAACTTCCTGGAAGCTCTTCCAAAATCTACTAGTGAACAATGGATCTCGATCGCTCACTATACTCTTCGGAACACCATGGAAACGAACTATCCACTTCACATATAATTCAGCCAACTTCGATGCAGTCCTAGTCGATCGAACAGGAATGAACCTTGCACTCTTGGTCAAACGATCTACTATGACCCAAATCCCTTCATTCCCTGCTCTTGTCCTAGGTAGACCATCGATAAAGTCCATCGACACTTGCTCCCACTTCCATGTAGGAACCTCTAATGGCTGAAGTAATCCACTGGGCTTCTTCTGCTCAGCTTTCACCAACTGGCAGTTCATACACTTGGAAATGAAATTTCCAACATCCTTCTTCATACCTTCCCAGTAGTAGGTTCTCTTCATATCCCGATACATCTTATTTCCACCTGGATGAATCGTCAACTTCGAATGATGACTCTCCCTCAGAACCTCATCTCTCAATCCATCAACATCAGGAACAACCAATCGTCCTTGCTTTCGAAGCCAACCCTCTCGATCGACCTCGAATCCCTTATCCTTCTCCTGATCCAATCCGGATTCCAAATCACGGATAATCTTGACAAGCTTATCATCTCTCCTTTGGCTCTCGCCAATCCTTTTCACAAGAGTAGGCCTTATCGATAAGTTTGCCAACATCTCAGGTTCCAATTCACATCTAGGCCTGAAGTCAAATCCAGCCAAATACTCAAGACTCTTCCATTCCGAAAACATGGCTCCCAAACCTGCATGTCTTCGACTTAACGCATCTGCCACTACGTTACCTTTTCCTGGAGTATAGGCTATACCAAAATCATAAGATGCTAGGAACTCTAGCCATCGTTGCTGTCGAAGATTTAAATCCTTTTGGGAGAACAGATACTTCAACGACTTATGATCTGTAAATAACTCAAATCTAACTCCCAATAGATAGTGTCTCCACATCTTCAAAGCAAACACAATCGCCGCTAACTCCAAATCATGAGTCGGATAATTCCTTTCATGCGGCTTCAGTTGTCGACTAGCATACGCAACAACTTTATCCTTCTGCATTAGCACTGCTCCAAGTCCAGTACCACATGCATCGGTGTAAACCACCATCTCATCATTCCCACTTGGAATAGTCAAAACAGGAGCACTCGTCAGTCGCTCTTTCAGGATTATGAAAGCTTGTTCACACTTATCATTCCATCTGAACACTTGATTCTTCTTCGTCAATCCTGTCAACGGTGCAGCTATCTTGGAAAAGTCTTTGATAAACCGACGATAATATCCTGCTAATCCAAGAAAACTTCTCACATCAGATGCATTCTTAGGTCTAACCCAATCCTGGATCGCTGCCACCTTAGCGGGATCAACCGCTATTCCATTTCCAGAGATAACATGGCCTAAGAACCTCACTTCATTCTTCCAGAAGTGACACTTCGAAAACTTAGCCTTCAGCTGATGTTTCCGTAAGATTCCTAAAACAATCCTCAAGTGCGTCTTGTGCTCTTCCTCAGTTCTGGAATAAACCAAAATATCATCCACGAACACAAGCACGAACTTATTCAACTGATCTCTGAACACTCTATTCATAAGATCCACAAAATATGCTGGCGCGTTAGTCAACCCAAACGGCATTACCAGCCACTCATAAAACCCGGATGGTGTTCTGAAAGCAGTCTTCGGCACACTATCCTTTGCCACTCTCAACTGGTGAAATCCCGTTGCCAAATCCATCTGAGAAAACACCTTAGCCTCGTGAAGCTGGTCAAACAAGTCATCTATTCTCGGCAATGGATACTTGTTCTTCTTAGTCACCTTATTCAGCTCACGATAATCAACACACAACCTCAACGATCCATCCGTTTTGGTTGCGAACACAACTGGCGCACCCCATTCGGACACACTTCTCCGAATGAATCCTTTCTGCAAAAGGTCATCAACTTGCACCTTCAGCTCTTGCTGCTCCCTCGGTGCCATCCGCCTAAGAGGCATCACAACAGGTCTGGCTCCCTCAACTAGATCGATACGAAACTCGATCTCCCTATGCGGCGGCAACCCTTTGACTTCCTCAAAGACATTCTCAAACTCATTCACAATAGGCACCGATGACAGTCCATCCCGTGGAACAACCAGCGAATACATGAAGCTCATGAAGACGCCTTCTTCATGCTTACATCGTATCACAACCTTTCGCCCTTCCACATTCCCGACTGTCACCTCAAGCCTCTCACAATCAATCCTAGCCGCATACTTCCTAAGCCAGTCCATACCCAAAATAATTCCGAACCCCGCAAAGTTCAGAACAAAGCAATCACAAACAAACGAGCAATCATGACTCGACACAACTAGACCACGGCATATCATACACAAACATGACGAACCCCCCACTGGATTAGTCACAACCAATGGCCTATCAACAATATCCGGTTTCATACCTAACCGGCTTACCAAATCATCACAAACAAAAGAATGCGACGCTCCAGTATCAAACAACACTCTAACTGGAACACCACAAATAGAAAGAGTACCTTGAACCACCACACTCTTCCCCTTTTCTTCAGCAGTCGGAGCTTTTGAAGACGATGGAACAGCCCCCAAAGCATAGGCTTGCACAACCTGCCTATCTTTCCTCGGTTCTGGACAATCCTTCTTGATATGTCCCAGCTTATCACAGTTGTAACACTTTCCCAGCACTTTGGGATTCTTACAATCTTTGTAAAGATGGCCCTTCTGTTGGCAGTTGTAGCAGGTCACTTCGCCCTTCGGCTTCTTCTGGCCATTCTTCCCCTTCTGCTGTTGCTGTTTCCTCTTCTTAAATCCACCCTGCTGTGGTTTAGATTCCTCCTTAGTCACAGCAACAACAGTCATCTCCTTAGGAAACAAACTCTCATGCCTGAGAGCTTTCTCCACAAGCTTCTCAAATGGATCGTCCAAATGATCCACTAACTGCCTCCCAAGATAAGCATCCAGACCAGTCACAAACTTTTCATTCTTCTGATAGGGAGAATCAATATACGATCTGGCATACTTAGATAAGGCTTCAAACTCAGAAATATACTCAAGAACAGGCCTCCCACCCTGCTTGAGCTCTACAAACCTCTTAAACAAGACAGATTTCTGAGCCGTAGAGATAAACTTAGCTTCAAATCTGACTTGGAATTGCTCCCAAGTAATCTCTTCTTCTGGAGTATCGATGGTGATAGAATTCCACCAATCAGCAGCTCTTCCCTGAAGCTGTCTCGATGCAAGCTTCCTCTTAGTTGCATCCTCAATCCCTAAGTCACCAAAGATCCTTCGACATGCATCAATCCATCTCTGCACCTCAATAGTCGACTCCGTCCCCAAGAAAGCTTTTCCTCCAAGAGAAGTATAATCCTTGCAAAGCTTAGCAAAATCCACCGGTCTTGGAGCTTGAACTTGAACTCCCACATCCACTGATGATCCTGAAGCTGGTATCCTTCTCATGATCGAAGTCATCATCGCTTCGAACATAGTTCCATAATCAACAGCTCCTTCATCAGCACGGCTTTCCCTTGCAGCTGGTCTCCCTCTTCGACTCATCCTTAATATCTGTAATAAGAATGATTAGAACACCTTAAGAAACAACTGCATAAGGAGTTCAAATCCTTCCAGGCTACTATATTATATATAGTAATCATTCATCAAAATACAATTACGCCTCTCATACGTCGTTACGTCAGCGAGCGTTGGCTGAAATCGATTAACCAAAGCTCTGATACCAAATGTGACGACCGCCCATGACTCCCGCACCAAATCAAGGAAATAATGCGCTAAAAGGTGTGCCAGGCAGCCATGGACGATAGTCAGGGTAAAACAAAACAGAAGAATCTCTATCGCATAACTCACAGCGCATGGATAAAATACAATAGAGAAATATAATATAGTGAAGCTCCATAGAACAGAACATCATCATATAAGCATCACAGTAGTTTCATACAATCATCTACTCAAATCCATACATGAAAGCCTCACTACAAATCACTCAACCAAATACAGCAGCGGATACCCAGTACATATAGTAAGAAAACTAATATGCAAAGCCTCCTGCTCGTCTTCGTCATCTTCATCGTAGAACTCCTAGCACAGCACCTGTCACCTGCTACCTAGTCTGCCCATCCCAACATGGATGAACAGCCCAAGGTAATAAGAGGAGACATAAAACCTTGAGTCAGACAAAGTCTTAGTGAGCAGTAAATTAACTATCAAACATACCAAAAGAGCATAAAGGATAAAAGGAATAGGAACCAAACCATCCCACTCCACCTCTTTCTACAGTGATAGCCCCAGACATACACTAAGGAGAAGCAAGCATAACAACATAGACAATTAAGGTAAAGCGAATACCACTCGAGTCAAGGACGATGTTTTCCAAATACAAACCCCCAAGGCCTAAACCAAGATCAGATAAGCACCCAGAAAACACCGCTCTTGAAGCCGAATGATAATACAACCAAACATCCATGACTCTGGCTATCACTGTCATCCTTGCCTCGATTTCACCGTTAGTTGAATGACCATCTGTCAAGGGCTAATGGTAACCCCGGTTCTAACCATACTCCGCACACTGCCTTGTGCCTAGGACTTATCTACTTTGCCCAGAGTACTCAACTACCTACCTGTAGTCTTTTGGGTGTCCCGACTACCTTCCTGTAGTCGTTATGGGCGCCCCATGTACTCTTGCTTTTGAGCATGCTAGAACCTTCAACAACGACGAGATCCAAGCCTCCTAGTCATCCTCCTCGACGACTACTTCCTCATACAAGCTCAAGCTACCTCTTGAACAATCCATTATCAACCAACTTGAACTACCCTTCAAGTTATCAACATGCTTGGAATGATCCCTTCCTGGATTAAGCCAAGACTCACATCATACTTCGCTTCATCGCATCAAAGCAAAGTCTCAACTCAACAACATGGTTTGCCTCATCAAATCATGGCAAAGTCCCATCTCAACATCATCCAATCTATACATATGAGCTTCAACATCCGCTACATATGCCTTAAGCAGCTTTCACCATTCAAGAGCCTTCTTCCATAGCTTTTGAATCCTCTTTCATCATCTTGTTCCAAATCAACTACTAGCTAACTTGGAAACAATCAAATCAATCATACATTCAAATATCAATCATTCAAACAAGATCTAACAAGCAATATAAGCAATATCAACTATAATGGAAATTTCGTAAATAAGTGAGCAAAAGTCCAACATATGTGAAACCATAGTTTTTAGCATAGATCTATCAAATATAAAACATGGGTTTTGTCTCTAATACTTGATAAATAACTTCTAAAGGTAAACATCTTCAAACATGATGGATCTACATGCAGACTTAAGGAAAATGCGAGAAAACGCTAACTTTAACACATAAAAAAATCACCAATCCCATATACTCCTTTGGATCCGCGTGAGAGATAACTACCACTCACCAAATCACCAAAACAACCTAAAATCAATCAACTTCAGATCTGGACAGCAAGGACTTGAGCTTGATCCGGAGAAACCTCGCTTAAAACGATGAAATCTAGCTTTGTTGGATGAAGATCTTCAACTTGGACACTTGAATCTTCGATCCCGATTTTCGATCTTGGATGGATGCTAACACTTGATTGGAATGGAGAAAAGAAGATGAAGAAATGTTGTAGTCGAGTCTTCAAAATGGCAGCACTTCGTTGCTTCAAAAACCGGTGCCAAAAAGTGAGCCGAACCCCTCTATTTATAGGCTGGAAACTCCTTAGGTCGTCGCCCCTTAGATCGTCCCCGACCTAACTATGAGTCGTTGCCGACTCATCAGCCCCTACGACCTACGACCTAACCAACACAACATACAACCAAGGCCGACTTACGACTTAACCCAGACGCGACCTAAAACACAGGCCGACCTAACGACTCAACGCACCGCCGACCCAACTGTCACACGACTCAACACACTGCCGCATTTCCTAAGTCCTAGGTCGCCTGACGACTTAACTAGCATGCCGACCTAACACCAAAGCGACTCAACCCTTAAGTCGTTCAAACGACTTAACAACCTATCTCCTTAACTCGCCGCCGACCTAACACTCTGCTAACTCGTAACTCGCTAACACACAAGCCTTACTAACTCGTTAGGTCGCAAACACGCTAGGTCGTTCCAGACGACTTACGACCTAACTTTCTAACCTGTTAACTCGGCCATATCTACTAACTCGTACACGAGTTAATCCTTACCTCGGTAACTCTTTAACCCGGTAACACGTAAAGAACACTAACTCGTTAGCTACCCTGCACACTATAACTCGCTAACGACTCAAGGCCACTGACTCGTCCAAGCTATGAGTCGGTCTAACCTATAACTCGCTAACACCTATAAGTCGTTAACGACTCAACTCATATCATGTTAACTCGTAAGCCTATGGCTCCACTGACTCGGTCACGACTCATCATCACACGAGTTAACTTTACAACTCGTGCACGACCCATTCCCTTAAGTCGTACACGACTCATCCATGAGCCGTTCACTGCCTTAACTTGTTAACTCGTATGCGACTCACTTCCTAACTCGAACACGACCCAAGCCTTGTTAACTCGGCCACGACTTAACACTTAAGCACACGAATTAACTTCCTAAACGACTCAAGCTAGAGGCCACACAAACAACACTATCGACCTGCAAATTCTACGATATATCGACACGTAAAATACGGGTCGTTACATAAATTCACTTATTAATATTTAAAATTAATTAAATATTCAATTTTTTATTAATAAAAATTCTGGGTCGTTACATAAATAATTTACAAATACACTTATGATAAATCACGGATATATAGGTATGTTTGTTTGGTGAGAAATACTCACCTGAATGCTGCAGAAAGTTTGATTTCCAACGATGGTAACACTTGGAAAAAAGAAAATGCACAGAAGCACAATCAAACTGATGCAGAGGCTACGACCAAATTTATATTTTGAAAAGGGAACGAATCAAAACTAAGAAAATTTTTAACCTGAAATTCTCAAAACAAAAGGGAACGAATGGAAATAAATTCGCCCCATAGGCTCGACTACTCCACCACACGGTTAGACTACGTTCTCAAAGCTCGGTTCAAAAATTTTGCCCGTTACTTACTTTCACCCCTTTTTATTTCTTCAAGTGGCGGAAACACTAATAATTTAAATCTAATTCTCGGCATCATAAAAGAATTTTATGCGCATAACGTTGATAATACATATACACTCACAATACTAATTATATGAACACTTCTTCACTAGTACAAAAACCCTCCTACAGCCGATTCTTATATTTGCTTATTCAATTATTATTATTAATTATTTTCCTTCTCTAACTACTGTTGCAACCTAGTTTGGACACTTATGACCCACACGCATACTTTCTCCTCCATTCATATTTTTTTTATTCTACTCTATTATATTTTGGGTAAAGTTTAAATTTTATTTCTAAAATAAATTGGTCAAATTCACTACTTAAAATCTTGAAGGATGGCTAGATGACATAAAACCTTAGTTATCAGTTTATGAAAAAATTTCGTGCAATTTTATTTGGAGGAGAGGCTGACATCAGTGGTAAAGGAGGAGGGCAGGGATATAGTGGTGAAGGAGGAGTCATAGCCTAAGGTGGTGGAGTTTTAAGCCTTTGCGTGAACAAAAAAAGAGAAAAAAATAGAAATAAAGAAGAAGAAAGCAAAGGAGGAAGAAGGAAAAATATAAACATAGGCCATACCTGATGCTGCATGCGAGAAGAAGCTGAGATGAAATGAAAAATTATGTGAGGCTTGAATTTAAAGGAGAATATTGGGTTGCTTTGTATGCAAGGAAACGGTGAATAAGATCAGGGAACAAATATATGCAGAGATTATTGATTTTTCCAGAGGAGATTTTTTTTTTCCGTGAATTAAGTGTAGATAAATGGTAAAGTAGGATAAATTTCAAAGCTAAAATGCACATTCTTTTTGATTTCTTCTCAGAGGATATTTGCATGATTTAAGGTGAACAAAAATAGGAAGGAAATAAATTTTTAAATTAACTGCACGGTGGCTTGGATTTACACAAAGAAACAGACAGGAATATTAGGCAACATTTGTGCACGTTTCTTTTCTCCTTTAAAAATTTTGGAAATAATTACGTTTGTTAAAAAGAAGAAACGGTAAAGTTTTGGCAAAGATTTTATGACAAATTTAAACAGATATTGAATGCGTTGATAAATTTTTTGCAAAGATAAAATTTTGATTTGAACGTGTAAAAGAAGGAAGCTGCATGATTTTCCTCTGATTTTTCAGAAATCTCATTCTGCAGGTGAGGAAATAAATTTCTTTCATTGATTGCAAACGTTTCTGGTGGCAAGCGTTTTATTTTGTAAATGCATTCTTACGTGCACGAATTTGGGAAGAGGAAAAACAAAATATCTAGGAAATATTTGCTCTTACTTTAAATAAGAAGTAAATGTGACTGGGGTGGAGAAACAGCAAGAATTTATTGCTGAGAATGGTAAAAGGAAATCACAGATTATATACCTATTAATCAAATGAAGTTATACATGGATTTGAAATTTTTATAATCAGCATTGATTTATAAAGAAACGGCAAAGTTCTACTAGACAAAGATTTATACCAAATTTAAAGCAAATTGAATGCGTTGGTTTTTATTATTAATACGTTTTCCTATATACGTTATTTATACATTAAATATCGTACCCTCTTAAATGCGAAATTATTAGTTTATTAATATGCTATAAATTATTAACATTTATTACTAAATTAAAAAGATAAAACTTTGGTTACATCTCTCTCTGATTCTTATTATCATTAAAAGGCGATTTATTATCTAAATGGACCAAATATTACAAATTTTTAAAACAAGTATATAATCCAATTTTTATTTAAATTCCAATTAGAGTTATCCTTAAACAAAGTGAAACTTTCATTTATTCTTTAGCATTTTGGAAATGATTTGATCAAATTAAAATATATATAAATTGGGAATTAAATTTTACTGGAAAGAGAAAAATAACGTAAGAAATATGGGTAAAGAGAAAAAAGCATATGAAATAGGCAAGCAGATAGGAGAATGGATACTGCGCATGACTGAGATTTAGGAGAAAATTGTGTTTTGAAAAAATGCAAGAAATAAATTTTTTTGAATGGCAAAAAATCTATGGAAATCAACTTTTTAAAGCAATGCATTGAATTAGAGGCAACATACTTGATTTGAACGCTAGACAATTCCTTCCCTCTAAAACACATGCCACTGATAAATTTACTCATTTACAACTAAGGTCATATTTTTAAGAATGTGTACCATAGCCATAATATTTTATGCCCAAAATATACCGAAATAACAGATTAAAATTCTATACGTTTTCTTATATATATATGGGGTATTTATTCCCTCAATTTACGCGCCCTTTAAACGCGTAATTACCCAGTTCATTTATGCACTATAAAAATTTAAAATTTACTACTTAAATGGAATAAAATTTGTTTACATTTTTTTCTTCTGATCTATTTACCATTGACAAAGAAATGTATTATTCATAATATTACTTAACTTAAAAAGGTAGATAAACCATTTTATAGCTAAGGTAAAAATTATTGTGTTGTTTTAACAGTCCAGAAAAATAGAAAATTGGCGAACGTTTATAAAATTGAACAAAGAAAAGTGTTGATTCTTAGAGTAAAGAAACGGAAAAGAATATTTGATTTGAACGTTATTGAAAAATTAATGGGTTTTATTTATTAAATAAGTGGAGTCAACGGAAAGAAAATTTATTCCTTTCCCACTTAAAATGCATGTATACTGATTTATTTGATTATTTATATCCAAGGTAATAAATTTAGACGCGTGAAAAACCGATGCAAAACATGCGCCCAGTTTCATAATAAAAGTGACGCTTTTTAAATTTACGCGTTCTTTTATGTAGTAAATATACGTTAAAAATATTCCATCAATAACACGCATTTTAAACGCGTAATTAAATAGTTTATTTATACACTAATTTTTTTTTCAAATCTTATTTCTTAATCAAAACTTGATTTTGCTAGAAATTAAGTTATTTACTATCTTTGACAAAAACCCAAATTTCCAATTAAAGTTAATTCTTAACCACGTCAAAATTTCAGGGATCTTATTATTTAATTAAAAATTTGGTCAATTGTTTTTTTTATAATCACTTTAAAATTTAGATTTTTATATAATAAACCCCAAAGTTTTAAAAATAAAAGTGAAAAATACTTGTTAAAAATTTGGGCTATTACAAAATTGGTGACATCAAATGAAAAAAAATGCTTCAACTTGTTTTATAAAATTGAATGTGACAACACATGTCATATTTGCTTTAATATGGACCAATTTGTTTATAAATGGATCACTCCTCATGTGCACATGAGGAAGAAGGGATTTTATAACACAACTTTGATATTGTTAACTGACTTTGCAAATAA
Organism: Allium cepa; assembly: GCA_030765085.1. Lineage (NCBI taxonomy): Eukaryota > Viridiplantae > Streptophyta > Magnoliopsida > Asparagales > Amaryllidaceae > Allium > Allium cepa. Next base: position 802,182,547 of record CM060931.1, read on the forward strand.
AGTTTTACTTCTTTTTTTTCTTTTCAAATTTCAATTTAAAATTTCCATATTAAATTTTTATTTCGACGACAGTAAAATCACAGTTGTTACAGCCCACATCCTTAGCTAGCCGAGATTCCCTGCCACATCCTCCCCGACGTCAGCATCCAACAAATCACCCATCCCATCCTCTGACTTCGCAACCCTTCACTCTCCACACGCAGCCTGCCCGACTCAACAAAACGCACGGTAGCGCCTTCGCCAGCACGTCGACCCCACTTTGCCTCCGCCTTGCCACTGCCAAGAGCAGTAGCTTGTCGTCCACGCTCCACAACTTCCAGGCCGAGCCTCCATTCTCATCGGCAAACCATAGCCGAGCAGCACCCACGGCCTCGGATCCTTCCACCATCGGCCGTTGCAAGCCTCTCATTTTTCCATTGCATCAAGTAGCCGAGCCCGCCGACCACCACTGCGCTGAGACACCGGAGCCACCAACGTCCCGCCATTAGCCGAACAGCCATGTCACCGACCCCGCTTTGCCACTGTTCCCTGATTTGCCTCCCTGCAGCCTCTCTCTCGTGTGAGTATATGGTATATATTAGTTTTTTTTATTTATTTGTAAAAGTTTATATATTTAAGTTGTTGGTTTTTTGGGTTTTGTTTTGTTTTGAATATAATGTTTCAAACTATATATATGTAAATCTGTTTATATATTAGTATGCACTTGTATAAATAAGTCTATTTGTATGTATAAGTTTTATGTGAGCCTGCAAATCTATTAGTTACACTGTTTTTATAAGTTTACTTAAGCTATATAAATTTATTAGCAGCTTATAGTTATATATTGCATGCATATATAGGCTAACAACATAATGTGAAAAGCTTACAATATATTTTGTTACGCATATAGAATCAAGTATGTAAATCATATAACCTATTATTTGTATAATAATATAAGTTAAGTGATAAGTATAGTTGTTAATATGGGTTCAACCTGTTGTGTATATTTTTGCTTATTAGCAATATATTTTGTTTAAAGTATCTGTTGTGTTAGGCAGCATATCTGTAAGTATTATATAAAGTATAATATATTGAAAGGTATTTGCATGGTCACTGAACATTACGGTTGTGCAAGTTTCAATAGAACAGAAGGTTTGCTTAACCATATAAATGATCCATTACCAACGTTGATTTAAACAAAATGTATGCTTGAAAAGGTATATCATGTGGCATAGTAAATTTATTTGAACTGGGTATTGTAATCTATAGTACGTCAACATTTATTACTTTAGCAGATTTGTAAATGGAACTAAATTATTGACTATCTAGTCATAAATAGTATTGCAAAAGTAAGCTAATATTCAATCAGCTCCTCCTTAACAAACTACAGGTATTAAAATATAGTATGAAATGTTAGTTATATGTTGTATTAATGTGTATATTTTAAAGTTGTATATATATTTAATTTAATATGTATATAAAATTTTAAATTTATATACAAATTATTTTAATATGTAAACTATTTTAAAGTATTTTAATATATGTACCATTTTCAACATCTAAATTGTTTAGGTATTTTAAATATACACAACGATTTTAATTTCAACATTCGTCTTAAAAATTTCATATTGATTTCATTGCAAGAGAATAATATATATCCTGTTCCTATCTAATTGATTCTGATTCGTTTCCCATCGATTCTTATTTATTAGCTTTGATCGTTGAATTCGTGCCGATTTTGCTTTGCTTCGATTTTCCATTCAAATTTCAGCGTCCGTATCCGTATCTTCTTCTATATTCTCTAGCCTCGAATGGTGAGCTATCACTCACAATTAACGTTCTTTTATTTATTAAATTTGATTTCAATTGAAACGACAATTGAAACATACTGCTGTTAGTTATTTACACTGTTATATATGCAATTACCTATATCAGTTCACCTATGACATCTGACACCAATATCTATTATATATATTGATGATATATGCCTGTTATATTATTACCATATATGTTATCACTCTGCAAGTTCCCTGTTAGTACAGAATCACTATAGGTTGAAACGATACATACCTGAACGATCTGTAGAATAAGAGAAAATCGTTATGGGTTGAAATGATAAACCCAAGCGATTTTCATTGACATCAAGTTTGGGATTACGGGTTGAAATAATATATATACACACACACACCCGTATATATATATATATTTAAATTATTGATTGAAATGAAAAATATCTGTATCACTTGACCATAGGATAGAAAATTATATACAGACACCGTTGGTCTATATATATATATATAAATATTTTGAAAATGATTTCTATGGTTTTGGAAAAAAAATATGGTTTTATATAAATATTGATTTTTAATATTATATAAATTATTATTTAAAATTCTTGATTTTAAACTATATAGTGAATCTGATATATGTATGGAATTATCAATTTTTGTGTTGAAATGTTTGAGTATTTAAAGATTTGAAAGTATTGAAATTGAGTGGTTTATTTTGTGGTTAAAAATCTATATTTGAAATCGATATAATTTGAAATGGTTTATTGAGAAACCGAAATAAATTAAAATTGATAATTTGGGAATTGATTAAATTTGAATTTTGGAAATTGAGTTGATTCGAATCGATTTATGAAATTTGAGAAGGCTATTTTATTATATAAGGTATTTAAATTATATTTAAAACTAATTATATATGTTAATTTATAAATTTATTTCATATAAACCATTTTAATATAAATTATTTTTAATATAAACTATTTTCATTATAACTATTTTTATATAAACTATTTTAAATTATAAATTATTTTATTATATATACTATTATTTATATTTAAACAGTTAAGTGGGAAGTTTTATGATTCCAAGCATTATGATTTCTAAATTTGATTTCTAAAGTATTATGATTAACAAAGTGTTTGATGAAAGAATGTTGTTTAAATTTAAGTAAATTATAAAATTATGTTTTGAAATTATTTAATAATTAAATAAAATTGAATTCTTTAATAAGTGAAATTAAATTCTTTAATAAGTGAAATTGAGTTTCTTTAATAATTAAGTTTTGAAATTTGTTTAAATTAAATAAGTAAATAAGTGAAATTGAATATCTTTAATAATAAATAAAATGTGGTTGATAGAAATTAATATCAGACTTGTAATTTAAAGAATTTAATTTGACAAATTTAATTTAATTCAATTCCTAAGTTTTGATATAATATAGGTAAACTTAAGTGATTGATTTAATGAATTGGAAATTCAATTGGAATTATTTTGAAATGATAAATTTACTTAATTTAAATGATACTTAATGAATCCATTAATGAATTTAAATTATTTTGAATTTTATATTAACTTAATTTAAATGATTATGGGATGAAACCAATATATAATTTAAACCAATATTTGAATTGTTTTTAAATAAAAAATGTAGTTGAATTATAGAGTTTTGAAATGGTTAATTTGGAAGTTTTGAAACGTAATTATAGAAAATAATATAGAAAGTCGAATGAAATGTTGGCTTTCAAATTCTAAGTGAGATTGAAATTGATTTGGTTTTTGAAATTTATTAAACGACCAATCGATGTAATAATTACGAAAGTTATTAAAGAAACCGGAATCGGTTAGGGGCATATTCACTGTCTAAACCGAATACCATATAATAACTATACGCAGAGTGTGATGCAGAATGAAGTGGTTGGAATGATGTACGTTGATGATTGAAGAAAGAAAACGGTAATGGATGACCTTGACACCTGTGTCAAATTGGAAATGACTAAAACAGGAGTCGTGCCGGGCCAATGAGGTTAGCCACCTTTAAGCGAACACATTTCCTATACTACTCAATACTTGTTTTTGATTGGTGCGCACCCTTGAATTGGGAGTGTTGTTTCGTTGTGTTGCGATCGTTGCAGCGATGCGTTCTCACCAGTCCGAATTAGGCAAACGGTAGTTTCACTACCTTGGGTATTGCCTCATGTGCCTTGTCATACTTGTATCCCTATACGCGACCACTGCGTTTTGTTTTGTGTTAGACCTATGGAGTACTCCCTGATATCTCACTAGTTTACGGTGGAGTTTACAGTGCTGTAAAGACTATGACGCTTATATAAAATGTGTTAAGGGGATAATGGTAACGCCTTAACACTATTTTGATACTTTATATTACTAATAGGCATTATCTACTTAGCGTATATTACCACATAGTAGATAGTTTAATGGATCCTTAAAGGATGGTTACCCAAACATCTTTTTAAGTTACTTGTAATTTCAATTGTTATTTCACTTGAGTTGGATTTATTGATATAAGAATGTTAATCCTGACTCGAGTGATTTGTGTTTTTCTTTACGCTCGGTTCAGACCGAGTATACCAGTATTCGAGATTCACCTTTTGAGTTGGAGCTTCGCTTGGAGATCCAGCTATCTGTCCAGCTTTCAGATATTCAGTTGATTCCAGTGTTGTATTCTGATATTGTATTTGACTATTGTATTCGAGACTTCTATTGTATCTTATTTAACTCTGTTATGCATATAGTAGCTTCATGAACTACTATCTTTTTGTAACAACTCGGTATTTTCAACCATTCGCATCCATTATAAGTGCATAGGCAGACACTCATGCCGGAATTGAATTGCTCAAAATACCGTGTTGTAAATAAAATTTTGGCAAACCTAGAATATACAGTAAATAAAAATCACAGATCTCAGACACAGAGTATATAAAAATGCAGCGGAAGAAAAAGAGATAGTAGTTCATGAAGCTACTATATAAAATATAAGATACATCAGAGTTAAATAAGATACAACAGAAGAGTAACAGGATACATCAGGTACAAATCAGATACATCACTGAACCACTGGATACTGAAACAAAATAGATGGCTGGATCTTCAAGGAAAGCTCCAACGCCAAAGGTGAATCTTGAATGCTAACTCAATCAATCTGACCCGAGCGTAAAGCAAAATACAAAACCCTCGAGTCAGGACATAAATACTTATAAACTGTAAATAAACTCAAGTGAACCGTAACAAAATGCATCAGTAACTTAAAGGATGCTTGGGACCTCCCATCCTCTAAGGATCCGTTAAACTATTTACTATGTAGTAATATACGCTATATACGGTAGTGTCTAATCAGTAAAGTATAATCATATAGAAAATAGTGTTAAGGGGATGGTGAACCTTAACGCGGTTGGATCTTTAAAACCAAAATCGTAGTGGGCTCGATATAAGGATATGACACGGCACGCAAGGAAATGCCAGTGTGGATACACCGTTTGCACTCCCGGACCGGTGGTGACGGCAAGTCAGCAGCTTCCGCCCACCTCGAACAATACCCCCGAATCAAAAGTGGCGCCACCGAATCGAATCACAAAAGTAATAGAATGGTTTCCGATGGAGCATGCTCGATGAAAGGGTGCGACTCTTTGTGTAGCCCGGTATAGCTCCTGTTTAAGTCATATATGCCAACTCACGGGAGTTGGGTCCACGTAATATACCTTGAGAACGTCGCCACCATCCTACTTCATTCTGGAATCTCCACCGTGTACACAGTTGTTAAAGTGGTTTTCGGTATTGGCCGGCTATAAGACAATATCTGATCCCGTTCTCTTTAACAACCAATCGTTATTATAACCCGTAGTTATAACTTTAAAACAATATTTTATACTTCAAAATAAAATATCCTTTTCAATCCAAATCTTTATCAAAATAAAGATTAAATCATTTCCAAAACCATTTCAATATATCATCATAAAATATCTTTCAATTCAAATATTTATCAAAATAAATATCAAGTCATTTCTAACCATTTCAATATATTAAATTTTCATACCCTTTCAACACTACCTTTCAAATCATTTTAATATATCAAAATATCATAACCTTTCAAAGCTTCAGTTCCAAAATATCATATTTTTCAGAACTTCTTTTTAAATCATGTTAATATCAAAATGTCCTATCTTTCAAACTCCGTTTTTCAAATCATTTAATATCAAAAATATCATATCTTTCAAAACTTCGTTTCAGATCATTTTAATATATCAAAATATCATATCCTTTCAAAACTTCGTTTCAAATCATTTTAATATATCAAAATATCGTATCTTTTCAAACTTCATTCATTTCAAATCATTATTCATTTTATTCAATCTAAAATACCATTTCAATTCATATTTCAAAACAGTTTATATGTCAAAAATTCTTTTTTATCATTTCAATGAAGTTATTATGTTTAATAATTAAATTATTAAATTTCCAAAAATTTCAACTTTCAAAGTTTATTTATTCACTTAAGTTTATCAAAACTGTGAAAATTCACTTTTCGCGTTATTTAGAAAACTTATACGGAAAGTTACATTCAAAACAGTTCAATTTAACAAAAGACAGCATTTTAAAATGTTATACTAGGTTTACTTAAATTTCGAATAACTTAGTTAAATTCAAAAATTATAGCACTTATAAAGATTGCTATAATAGCTTTTAATTTGATTTAGCTTTTTAGTTCATTATCATCAACTACAGCGTTTACAAATGCTATAATATCATTTACATTGTAATTAATAGCATTTCAAAAATGCATTCAATTAACTTCAAATATTCAATAAAATTTCTCAACCAATTATATTTTTATTAAAAACATTTTTAACTTATAAAATCATACATTTTCACATTTATAAACATTATTTAATTTTCCTCAAGTTCATGACTTTATAAAGTTAAATTTCCATTCAAAAATCAAGATTTAATAATAATTCACTTACTAAAATGCAATGTTGAATTTTTAAAATCCATTACATTAAATTTCAACTTAACACTTAAGTTCAAATTCTCAAATATAACTTAGTTTTATTTTTATTTGCTTAACTAAAAGTTCACTTTTACATCAATTTCATAAATTTCCAATTCTAGTATATTCCAAAGTTTCAACTTAAAATATTCATTCATTTCACATTCAACTTTATTAAAAATCATAAATATGATAAAAATCATTTTAAATTCATATAAATTCAAATTATCATAAATGTTTCATAATTTCATACTCAATTAGATTTCCAATTAAAATTAAATCAAAATTTCCAAAATAACTTACGTTCAAAATTTCTAACTTTTTCATTAATTCATTTCACTTACAATTATTCAGAAAATCAATAATACTTTACAAAAATCTTATTTTTATTAAATTTCAAATCAAAATATTATAATAATTAAATTTCTAAAATATTTTAAATTTTTTAGAAAAGCATATTTTAACTACGAGCCTGTATAAAATTTTCTACGCTAGGTAAAGTGATACGGGTAATATATCATTTCAACCCGTAATTTACAAAGAAAATCCGGGTTTTATCATTTCAAACCCGCAATCCCAAGTCAAAATGAAAAATTTAAAACCATTCAGGCCTATCATTTCAGCCCATAACATTTTTTTCTAACAGGGAACTTGCAGTGTGATCATATACAGAAATAATATAAACAAGGTCAATATCACAATATACTGTCATATATCAGATGTCAGGTGAAAATTAACAGTTTTAACATGGTAATAATATGGTAATAACATGGCATAGCGTATCATATGATCATCATTAACTTGCATAAACATTTTTTATTACTAAACACTTGTCATCAATTCACTTTCCATAAGTATAAATGTCAGAGAGAGAAAGACTCACTTTTTCAAGGCTAGAGACCAAAACAACATACAAGCACGACTCCAAAGGCACGACAAACACGATTTTTGATTTGAGTTGAAAGATAGCCAAGATATGATTTTGTATCAACAACCCAAAACAAAACAAACAAGACAATATATAAACATTCAACATAAAATAACATTGAAACAATTTTGAAATACAAAGCAAAATGAACAAGATAGATTGGACCTTGCTTCAACCACTTCAATGCTTGGCCTAAGGGACACTTATGCTTGGCTATGATGATGCTTTGGCTCAGGTATGACATCATATAGGTCAGGTTTAACATCATATAGGCAAGGCAACAAGTGGAGATGAAGGTGGTGAAGTAATAGTGGTGGCTAGGGCATTGTTTTGGACATTATTTGCAATTTTGTGGAGTTTTGTCACCAAGGGAGGTGTGGCCATGGATGGATCTAAAATGATGGCTGGAGATGATGCCAAGGAAGAGTGGTAGGGGATGGTGGAGAGTATGGTGGTGATGGTGGGTGGTAGAGGCCAAGCAATACACATGAGAAAACAAGGCAAAATATAAGAAAACAATGGAAAAAGAAGAGCAAAAAGAAGAGGAAAAGAGGAGCCGTTACCAAACCTTTCTAGCCGTGAAAAATGAAATGGAGATGAATGTTTTCACGTGAAAATGAGGTAAGAAATGCACAGCTACAATAAAGAAAGGAACGGTCAAAGGAAATTAAATCTATTAATTGGAAAAGAAACGGAAGAAGAAACGTTAAAACGGTTTTACGTTTCTTTGCTTTCAAACCTTTTAAACTTCCTATATATATTCATATACATCTTAAATAACTGAAAACACTTATAAATTTCAGTTAGAATTCGAAAATATAACAGATAAACAAAATATTAATAATTAATTATTAATTAGATATGATTAAAATAAGAAAAATGGCACAGAAAAATGAAAACTAGACTTAGGAATTAGAAATAACTTTAATACACTTTGGAAAAATTTTCTTAAATTTAAATACATGTAAAATGAATAAAATAAAGTAAAACACAGCAATAAAAGTGAATGTATAAAGTAAATCAATAAATTGATGTATTAATTGCAAAAAGAAACGGATAAAACGTCTTTACGTTTCAGGCTTTTAAGATCTCTTAACTTTCTAAACCTTTTGCATTTCCTTTTCTTTTTAATTTTATAAAAACAAAATAAACTCAGAAATGTTATTTAAAACCGAAACTAAGTAAGAATAAAAGAAAATAAATAATTTATTTTAAGTAAAATAGAAAAAGAAAATAAGAAATTGCTTAAAAATAGCAACCCTGACATAAAAATTACAAGAAATCCTCCAATGACTTTGGAAAATTTATTACTTCACAAAAAAAATATTTTAACACAAAATTTGAATTAAAAATGGTTTTAAAACATTTTCAAGGTAAAATAATAATTTAATTTTTATTAAATAGAAAGTTAAATAAAGAAAAATGCAGTAAATACCAACTAGGCTTTATAAATTGAAATAAATTCAAATAAACTTTAGAAAAATTATATTATCATTTTAAAAATACTTAAAAGCCAAAATATACATAACATAACATATTATCACATATTAAAATAAAATATAACAAAGAAGAAGTAACTTATACAATTTAAAATAGTCATTGTTAAATAACCCTATATACGCACAATATTGTAAAGGGTACAACTTTCACAATTTACATCCAAACTCAACGAAACGAAAAGTGGTGTTCTTAGAATTTTATGTACTTTCACAATAAAAGAAAAAAAATTAAATTTTTAAACTTTTAAAATTTTAAGTTAAAAGTCACAGTTTGACTATTTTGACCAAAATCAGCATTTCAGGCAAATATTCAACTTACACAAGTTTGGAATTATAACTCATATAAAAATCAAGATTATACTTAAATAATAAATTTAATAATTTCAAATAAATAAAATAAGTTTTTAAATCAAAATCTTACATTAAAAATAATTAAAATATACAATAAAATAATTACAAAATACAGGGTTGTTACACTTTTGTTTCCGCTGCATTTATTACCGTGTCTGTGATCTGTCATCTGTGATTATTTATTTACTCTATATGCTGAGTTTTGCCAAAATATAAATTTACAATCTGGTATTTTGAACAATTCAATTCCGGCATGTTTGGATGCGAATGGTTGAAAATATCAGGTCGTTACATTTGGTATCAGAGCTTTGGCTCTAGGAAAAACTTAGCATATATGGTAATTTATTTACAGAACCACTTTCGTTCATGCCTGAATCCTTCATCTTTGAATTGAATTTCCTTTGAATTTTCGGAACGTCCCTCGGTTTTGAAATTCATTCTTGTCCCTCACTATTCGTATCCTTCTGAATTATGAAGCATCCCATAGCTCCACGATATGCTTTGTAAAGGGGTGAAACTCCTTTACAATGGACATCGATTTACCGGAGATTTCTGTATCCTCGGTTTACGATGGTGCTATCTCTCATTATTCGGAAACCTATCTCTTGGAATCTGGTGTATATTTGCCCAGAATTCTACATCGATCTTATTCTTTAAATTAAGGTTGAACCGGGTAAGGTTGCCCGCGATTTATATAAACTTATCCATCGCCCTATTTTGTTATTTAATTATCATATCTTTGTTTCAAAATTATCTTCGATTCCAAAATCTCTTTGATTTGAGTCCATCAAATTTGAATCTCTATACTTGTTTTGAAATCTATTCTTGTATCGTCGAGCGAGGAAGTGTATTTGAAGATTAACATAAAAATGTTTTTTATATATATTGTGTTGTTTGAGTCGTTGATGTTGATTTGGGTTTTTGATCGATTCGTCTGATCAACGCTATCGATAGGATTTCCAAAACACTTGAGCAGAGCAAGCTGACACAATATTGTTTTCAAATTTGGAAAATAAAATAAAGTTTGTATGATTTTTCTATATATATAGGTATGAATTTTTCTTTAACTAAACTGTTAATAAATTGATTGTTGGAATGATAATATTTGATTATCATTTATTATTTTGTAAACCATTGACTATTGCAATATAAATAAATGAATTTATTAAACTTGGGCATAATGTGATTGAAAATTGAAGTGAATTAATATTAGAATTTGAGAATTTAATTTCCAATAATTTTGAACTATGGTTTTAAAGTTTTAAAATGTATATAATTTACAATATTTTCGAATAGAAATGGTTTCCAAGGAATTTAAATGATTAAATTAGAGCTCTTCTCTTTTGTTGCTGGAAAATAATTTCGGCGATGGCGGCCGCATCATTGACATTCATTTTCGAGTTTCGAAGTGGAGAGACTATTTTGTAGCCCTGCTACACTTTTGTTTGGAAAAATAAATTGATTTTAATTTATAAACACGACTTGATTTATAGTATATGTTGATATATGATTTTAAATTTGATTTGATATCTATAATATGTATATATTTATATCTAAATAGTTTGAAGTTAATCAGAAATTTTTGATAAAAGGCAATTCTAATTATAAAATAAAGCCAAATTTTGAATAAATATTTAAAATGGAAATATGTGAGTTGCGAAATTTTATATGTATGATATTCTATTTCATTCCAATATCACTTATCTATATCATTTAGAAGTTGAAATTGTAATTGACTACTTTTAGAATAATGATTAATAATTTTATAAATAAAAATTGAGTGGTTGTAATAAATGTTATACACTTGACTTTTAATTATAAAATGTTAAAATAGATAAATATAATAATAAGTTGAATGAATAATGGGGAAAATTTAAATAAAATTTTGTTTTGAAGAAATCTTTTGTATCAAATATCAATAAATTGAAATAAAATCAACTTAATGAATTATCTTGAATTTAAAGTCAATTTTTGAATATAAATTAATTGAAATTGAAATTTATATGGTTTAGATTAATTGTTTAATTTTGTAATTCAATTCTATTTTCTTCTGGTTATTTCTATTCTCCTACCTCCTTCCTTTTTGCGGACAAAAAGTTTTGAGTGGGGGAGAGTGTAACGACCCGTAGATTTGTAATAATTTATTTGTATATTCAATCGAATTTTAGTGAAATTATAAATAATAAAATTTTGAAATATAAATTTGATATTTTGAATAAGTATATTAAATAATAGGAGATGGTAAATTTTCATCTGATTTTATGGAAGTTTATTTCATTGTGAAATTCTATTAAATTTAAGTCGGTTAATATTTGATGATAATAAAATATTTTCGAAACCGGAATATTTTTATATCAAAAAATTGTAAATCATCTTCTAACAAGACGTCATTTTTCATTTTTCCAAATTCGGACTTCTTTAGCTCCGTTGATCTTATTTTTCTACGTTTTTTTGATGCATTTTCCTCTAGTAGAAAATTCGAATTTTTATAATTCTATCGTACCATAGATATCAGTATACCATTTTGATCGTCTCAACAAGACGATCTCCACGGTATATTCAATTCTGTATTTTGAAGTTCGGAAGACATTGAAATCTACGGAACGATTTCTGTATCGGTTTCACAATTTTCCTTTTTGATTTCTACGACCATTAATTTACTCACCTGTACAAAACAACGGCCAGTTGTCTTTTATATTTCCTAAAAATGTAATCCTGACTATTGCCATTCCTATTGTTCAAATCAACTATTAGTTGGCACTGTTCCCTTCTTTTGATCTGGCCGTTCATTACTTTTGAAAAGAAAATTTATATAGAAAGTCATATAACGGTTGCCTGTGAACCACTATGCCCTCTCCTCTCCTCTTTTTTTCTATCTTCCAGATTCCTCTCTCAAAACCATGGCTTTCCCTTCCACATGAACAAGTTGCCACCACCGAGGTCCATGACCTTGCACGTCATGCTCTTCCGCCATCGGACTTTGTCCCCCTCGCCGCTCTCATTCCTTCGCCTCCACCTTGACCAACTCGCCTTATCTCTCCGGACCCCACCAAAGCCCACGTCCTTAGCTAGCCAAGATTCCCTGCCACATCCTCCCCGACGTCAACATCCAACAAATCACACATCCCATCCTTTGACTTCGCAACCCTTTACTCTCCACACACAACCTATCCGACTCACCAAAACGCACGGCAGTGCCTTCGCCAGCACGTGGACCCCACTTTGCCTCCACCCTGCCACTGCCAAGAGCAGCAGCTCGCCATCCACACTCCACAACTTCCAGGCCGAGCCTCCATCCTCATTGGCAACCCATAGCCGAGAAGCAACCACGGCCTCAGATCCTTCCACCATAGGCCATTGCAAGCCTCTCATTTTTCCATTGCATCAAATAGCCGAGCCCGCCAACCACCACTGCTCCGAGACACCAGAGCGACCCACTCCCCACCATTAGCCGAACAGCCACCTCACCGACCCCGCTTCTCCACAGTTCCCTGACTTTGCCTCCCTGCAGCCTCTCTCTCGTGTGAGTATATGGTATATATTAGTTTGTTTATTTATTTGCAAAAGTTTATATATTTAAGTTGTTTTTTAGGTTTTGTATGTTTTGTTTTGAACATAAAGTTTCAAACTATATATATGTAAATCTATTTATATATTAGTATGCACTTGTATAAATAAGTAAGTCTACTTGTATGTATAAGTTTTATATGAGCCTGCACATCTATTAGTTACATTGTTTTTACAAGTTTACTTAAGCTATATAAATTGTATTAGCAGCATATAACTATATAGTGCATGCATATATAGGCTAATAACAGAATATGAGAAGCTTACAGTATATTTTGATATGCATATAGAATCAAGTATGTAAATCATATAGCCTATTATTTGTATAATAATATAAGTTAAGTGATAAGTAAAGTTGTTAACATGGGTTCAACCTGTTCTGTATATTTTAGCTTATTTAGAAATATATTTTGTTTAAAGTATTTGTTGTGTTAGGCAGCATATCTGTAAGTATTATATAAAGTATAATATGTTGAAAGGTATTTGCATGGTCACTGAACATTGCATTTGTGCAAGTTTCAATAGAACAGAAGGTTTGCTTAACCATATAAATGATCCACTACCAACGTTGATTTAAACAAAACATATGCTTGAAAAGGTACATCATGTGGCATAGTAAATTTATTTGAAATGGGTATTGTAATCTACAGTACGTCAACATTTATTACTTTAGCAGCTTTGTAAATGGAACTAAATTATTGACTATCTAGTCATAAATAGTATTACAAAAGTAAGCAAATATTCAATCAGCTCCTCCTAAACAGGCAGCAAGTATTAAAATATAGTATGAAATGTTAGTTATATGTTGTATTAATGAGTATGTTTTAAAGTTGTATATATATTTAATTTAATATGTATGCAAAATTTTAAATTTATATATAAATTATTTTAATATATAAACTATTTTTGTAACGACCCGTATAAATTCGATGTTTAAAATGAATTAAATTAATAACATTTTAATTTAAATTTAGAAAGAATTAAAACTTTTATTTATTTATATGAAAGCGTATGTTGAAATTAGATGTATCAAGGGTAATTAAAATTTACAAATTAAATTATATATTGCAAGTAATTGTAATAGTGGAAATTGTCGCATTTGGATATAAAGTTAAAAATAAGTAAAAAGGGGCAAGTATTGAATTCATCAAAGGAATTAAATATTGATTTATGGAAAGTAAATGTAAATGGAGGTAATAAAGTAATGCAGGACAATAAATAATTTTTTTTAGTACAATCCCTTTTTTTTATTTGTAAACTATTGTAAGATGTTAATTAATTGAAATGTGAAGATTAGAGATAGATTCAAAATTTATGTTAGACAATGAATTTCTATAATTAGAGTTAATAATTAACGGATTAAATGGAATACCAATTTACTCATAAACGTAAATATAAGAGAACTAATAAATATTGAATAAATTTTGGAATAGTTGCAATAAATGTTAATTGAGTAAAACCAGTGTACGTAAGTAATTACAATGTTGGGGCGTAAATAATGAACCTCTAAAAGAGTAATTAAGAGTTAAGGACTATATATATTGTACATTACTTATTTTATTAGGTTGTTAAGTTAATTTGTAATCAATTTCAATTAATTCACCAAATTATGGCAGTTAATGTGGAATAAATTAGTAAGTAAACAATGTTGAATTCAAATAAGATGTAACCAAAGTAAAATTCCATTCATATTAGGATAATAAATGTGATAAAAAGAAACGAGACCAAAATAAAATTTGGAAAATACAAATGTAATGAAATCTAAAATAATATTAACTATGTTGGTTAAGTAATAAATTGATTCAATATTAAGTTGTAACCGAATAGAAATCAAATTCGGAATTAATTTGCAATCAATTGGATTAATTGCAGCTGACATTTGAACACTGTATTTACTGGAATAATTGACACTAAATTGATATGTGAATTTGCTTTTAGCTAATGTATATATCAAAGGGATTAATTGCAATCAAATGGATTTAGTATTTAAAGATTTTGTAGATATTTATTTAGATGAAATTGAAGCCATTATATGAGTATGAATCTAATGTAAATTTTTACTTATAGAATGGACAATTGATATTAAATGAAAGGAATAAAATTTCAGTGGGTCAATAAATTGAAATTTAATGAAACCAAACATCTAAATGTTATGTTAATAGAAATTTAAAATGGAATCTAAGAATATTTGTATAATAGATTTTGTGTCAAATGTTGATTTCATCCAGTGTAATATTGAATTTAATAATAAATGAAGTTTTAACTTATATTTTCTAAATTTAATGAAATTTGGAAACTAACACTGAAATGGATAGATTTATCAACTTCCAATGTACATCTAAACTTGTTTAAACTTCTGCAAATGATTAAGAAATATAAAAGGGAATTTCTGAAATCGATAAATTTAGCAACTTTCAATTAACTTTGAATTGTTAAACTATTGTAATTGATTTAGAAACATAAAGAGTTACTTATTTATTTGAAGTTAAATTTTGGAAATTTGGTTATTTCAATTTAATGGGAATAAAATGTTAAATGTTACGTTAATAGAGTTTAAGTTGAAAATTTAGAATAACAATATATTAGACCATTAACCAATGCTAATTTATCTACTTGGTGATAATGGAGTGAATAAAAGAATTTAAAAACCAAATAAATGAAATTTAACACTTAATTTTTACGTTAATAGAAAGTTAGATGGAATGTAAGAATACTATGATAGTTTGCAAATTCAATGAAATTTTTTATCCGTTTAAGAATAGTGAATTGAATAATAGATATGAAACAAAATAATTATACCATAAGAAGAATGTATTGAAAATAAATGGAAAGCTAATTTCATTGAAAATTTTGGAAGATTTAATGTATAATATATAAACAATTGAAATAGAAGTTAAAGCTTTGAAAGTGTGAAATTTGCAACATCTAATCCATATGAGGAATCTTTGAATTAAAAGGAAAGAGAAGTTAGTTGAAATTTATAGCAATTAATATAAGAAACGTACATTTTTGGGTTAAATAGAAAGAGCATTTTTGATGAAAATAAAAGAACAGTTTGAGAAAAATAAAATGAACGTTTCATTTTAAAGATAAGTAAAATTTTATAAAAAAAGGAAAAATTTGAATTTTGAAATAACATTTTACATTCATTTTATAACAATCAGAGGCAGTATAGAAGTGATTTTAATGCTAGCCTTATATTTTAAAGTAAATTTAATATTTTGAATCGTGATTGCGCGTTGAGAAAAACGCCGTTTTTAAATTTGAACTTCCAGTCTCGGTTCATCTTTTATTCTGTGCAGCGGCGGTCCCCAGTGGCATTAATTGGAGTGTTACATTTTATTTAAAGTGTGATAAAAAATTTAATTGGGTGTTAATAGGGTGTATAATTAGGGTTAGTAGAAATTAATTTAGCGGAGTAGACGTTTTGAAATTGGATCTCAAAGTTTTAGTACAACTGGTCCATTTGTTACTTTATATTTATTCATTACCACCTCTGTCACGACCCGAACTCGATGTCCGACAACAACATCAAATTCGTTTCGCGGGAGCTTGCAACACCATTAAATGATAAATAACACAGCGGAAATAAAAGATGATATCACTGATATGGCAGAATACAATATCCGATACATCAATTTGATACAATGATAATCATCAACATCAGAGAACATACAACACAAAATACAGCGGAAACCGATACAATATGAAATAAGTCTTCACAGATATCCAATACTGCAACTCTGATCCAAAAAGCTCCAAAGACAAAGCTCCAAAACTCCTAGCTCGATCCACCATCAAGATAGCACTAAGCAAGTCTCGTCCATATCCAAAAACTGAACTAGCTCCAGATAATCCACTGAACCTAACTATCTGAAAACCCAAACTCTAGACTGCCCGTGTAGAAAATTTTGAGCACCCAGAGTTTAGGAAATAAACAATAAACTCTGGGTCAGTCGTGGGACTGGTGTGAGCAAACAAAAACAGTTTGTCTTTAAAACAATCAAAGATTTAAATTTTTATAATCGCAATGCTTTTGAAAAATGAGACTACCATAAGGCCTCCCGTACACACACATAATGCAAACGCAGAATCGGAGGAGATTTCTTCTTATGATAGTCAAATATGCTTGATACGCGAATTTCTTTGATATTATTGCTATAAGTGCAAAGTGCAGAAAAGCATTTCGAAAGTAGAATATAAATCTTAGCCAGCATAGACATTTCGCACTTATGCCCACTATAGCTACCATGTTCAATAGCAGGTTACTGCCACATTCCATGGCAAGTTATACAACTAAAACCGTATAAGGCACGTATTTGAAGAATGGATTTCCAACAAATGGTCAGGCCAAGGAACTTCTCATTGCCACATGGAAACGCCTCTGGAAGGACGCCCCGAGAACCTAACTGGATCTCTGCCAAACAAGGCTGGCTACCCCCCTTCCCCGGGAACATACAAAACCTCAGATATGCCACCCCCGGTCCTTTGGGACCTTTAAACGAGAGCTCTCTAACCAACAACATCACACAGTAAATAATATAGTGTGTCCACATGAGTAAGTATCTAGGCTCCATACCATGATACTACCCTTTTCCAGAAGGAATGGTCATACCCTAGGGAAGCTATCCCTGAAAACCTTGCCGCACAATTCCTGTTTCGACCATTACAGGTTTGTGAGGCTCGACGAAGTCTCGTCCACAAAGCTACGCTTTTTACAAAATTCACGCTTTGATCAACAAATAATCAGCAACACTCAGCATGTCACATTACCAAGTTGGGAATATATCGCTGATAACCTTTAACTACATAACCTCTGAGCTCGTATGTCTCAGAGAAGGGTGTTAATGCTAAAAGAATAAATTCTCCGCCACCAATAGAAATGTATTTGAAAGAAATCTGCTTTATATCTCAAAATGTAATGTCAGACATACAATCCATTCAAGTCTGTTCTTGGGTCGAACAGAACCGAAGGCACTTCCAAAGAAGTCCTCGCAATTCGGGTATTCACAATTCTGATCGGACTTCCCATCACTTAGGGAATCTCTATACCATAGCTACTCGGTGCAGAGACAATCGATAGGTCATCCTATCGTTCTCGCAAATATCCGTTCTTCACCGCCGGTCTTCAAATGCTATCCATAACGACGTATCACATATTCGGAATGGGTTATACGACCCAAAAGGTCCTTTCCCGGATAACCCGAATAGTGAGCGAACATTTAAAACATATGGATATGGGATTTCAATTAAGTCACAACTTAATAATTCCAAACTTTCTTTCAAATGGTTTAAACCAATTACCATTTCAAATCTTTTAAACAAAAAGATTTACTTCACAAAGTTCATTCAGTTTCACAAAGATTCATTCACGGATTTTCAAAGAAATTTTCATTTCAATTTGATTAATTTATCTAAATCTTTAAATCAAGATTTATCTCATAGCTTTCAAAACTCGTTTCCTAAATATTTATTCATAACTTGAAAAAAAAAATTTCAATTCAAACTTGAAATCCCCGTTAATATAAATTGGAAATTCATTTCTTATACGAAAGTTTTTATTATTTGAAAACAATAGTTTTATTTCAAAAAAATCTGATTCCATTTATACAAGTTACAATCTTTGGGTTAAATCAAATTCCCAAAACAACGCTTTAAAAACAGTTTAAACCCGTATAACTTGTAAAGTCCTTTTTAAATCATAAATACTGAATAAAAAAAATTCAATTTTAGATTTTTGAATTTCAATTTAAATCGGATTATTTAATTTCAAATCTCTATTAGTTATTCAAAATAACCTTTATTTTAAAACACCTTTTTCAAAAGCTTTTCACATTAAACTTAATTTATTTCTAAAACTATTTCAATTTAAAAATTTAAATTCAAAATTTATTTAAAAATCTGTGATTTAACCGACTTCCACGTGAAATCCATATTTGTGTGTGTATAGTGTGGTCCAGGGATTTTTCACAATAGTGCACAACATCAATCATCACAGATTCAATCAGTATCGTTAAGCGGTAAAATCCATAACGCTTTTCTTCATTCACAGATTCATAGATAAAGTAAATTTATCAATCACAGAGATTTATCATTAAAATTCGATGTGGGTTTCAGATAGCCAACTGGAATCCGAATCCATGTCGCATCGAAATTCAAATGCCGTTTTACGGGCAAAGGGGTTTTCACATAGACATACCGAAACAAATCAAAATTCACAGTACAGCATAAGGCAGTTCACATCACACAGTATCATAATTACAAACAGAAATGTCAATCTAGTGGACGACATCTGATGATAGTCAATCATCTTCAATTTAAAGTGAAGGTGATTTAAAAGAATTAACTATATGACTATTTTTATCGATTTATTTAAATAATTAAATATCCTTAATGATAAGTTAATCAAATCCTTAATTAATCATTCCTTAATTAATTGTCTTAATTAACTACTAATCATTAATTCTCTTAAATTATTTAATTAAAATTTGTAATTACAAATAAATTAAATGCTAAATTGTGAATTAATCAAATCCTTTAACTTCAACTCGACAAATCTTTAGTTATTTAATTAATTACAATTTAATTTAATCATTTTTGATTGCTTTCCAAAACAGTTTGTTATTTATCTAAATTAACATTTAGGAAATCTTCTTTAACAAAAATTTATCTATTATTACATTTAAAACTTTAATGGTAATTAAATTCAGTATTTAACTTAATTAAAATATTAATTAAGATTTTAGAAAAACATTAATATACACTCACTTAGTCGATGGACTGGAAACAACTCCTTAACTTAAAAACGGTCAACTTTTTTTTTCTTATTTAGCGTAATTAACTATAAATATATTGGGCCTAACCCATCTTGGGAAATAACCCGAGCAATATACAGTTCTCCTCTTCACTTTTTCTCTTGAACATTATTGGTTTAACCTCAACTGCTACAATCCCTTTTCAATTACCTGAGCCCAATAAAACATTGCTTCAAGCCAAATTAAATTCCCCTCCCAAGCAAACGAACCCGAAGTCAACCCTTTCTTCCCCATCACACAATTCCATCACCCAATCTCCCCAGTACACCAACATGCATGGTGCACGTGCACACGGTCCCTCGCCACCTCCGATCAACTTGGCCGTCACCCACAACTCACCGATGATCAACTCGAGCTCAACGACCCCCAGAACCCATCATTTCATTAACGATTGAAATCGAGGCAATTCGATCGAACTGGAACGAAATACCACGATCGACAATCACCTCGCTCCGCCGCCTGATGCCACCAGAACCCCAGCCACTTCGACCATAGTTACTTCGATGACCCCTGAACCTATTCCCTCCGGTGCGATCCCACTCGATGCCACGACGAAGTCGTGGCGATCTCATCTTCCCCTCGACCAAAAATGGACCCTTAAACCCTAGTTTAATTCAAATCTCAAACTATGTTGAATATAAAAATCTTCTTGCATTTTTCCAACAATCTATGATCACCCTAGTATTACTCTGCAAAAATTCGATTTTTGAAATCTAGCCGATCATTAAGAAATGAACGAAACCCAAAATCCAATCATCTTGACATATCTCGTGATTTACATAGTTAAAAATCATGATGTTAATCTTAAAAATTATAATTTTTGTATTCAAATCCGATAACATAAACGAAATCTGAAATTTTAATACTTGGATTTTCTATTTAACAATTCTCATTACTGTAATTCCCAATTTTCAAAATATTTATTCAATAATTATAATTGTAATTATTTTTAAAACTGGTATTACAGCATTACAATCACTTTTCATCTTAAGGTTATAGCCTAGTATTGATTGGTTTAAGTGATGTGATTTTTTTTTCATTTGTTTTCAAAACCTGGAACCTTAACATAGATGCATATACACAATCACATCCATATATACACACACAGACAAATTTCATCCATACAAGATATTTAACAACATAGATCCAATCATGCAAACCAGAATTAAATGAAGAGGTTTATAGGTTTGCTCACTGTTTTGAGAAGATGAAGAACAGAGGGCTTCTGTTGTTTGATTTCTAGGTTTGAACTTGCTTTTGCTTTGGACTGAATGATGTTTGAGTTTATAAATTTTTGATGTTTGGTTTTCTTTTCTTTTCAGGCCTTGCTTATTTTTGCTGAACAAACTAAAATAGGATGCATTGCATACATACATAGATAGAAGAAAACAGTGTTATACAAATAGGTGTCATCAGGTATGGGTTTATTTCTTTTGTTGACTAAGCAATGCTTGTTTTCGGCTGGAAAGATCTTTTACATGCTGAAAAGATGTGGCATTTTATGCATGTGCTATTGGGTTTACAACTTATACTATTTTAATTATGTTTTATAGTTCTTTGCTTCTTGTTTATATCTTACTTTCTTCTTGCATGCATACTTTTACCTTGTTCTATTCTTTTATGCATACATGTATATAGATACTAAGATCTTTGTTTTGCATATGCACGTACAGTTTGCTTGTTTAAATTATGTATGTACTTTTATGTTATAGATATTATATTTTTTTGTTTTGCTCTTTTATGTTTCATTTGTTATCATTTACTTTGGGTCCTTTGTATTCACTTTATATTTTATATGTGCTTAGATGTTCATTTGTATGTAAAATTTCTTTTGTTTGTTTACTTGATATTTTGTAATTTATCTTATAATTATATTTCTAACTTAAGTATTAAATTTATAACACATATTTTGTTCTATACACTTATATTCTATATTGATAAGTAGTTTCTTTGAACATTTTATTTCTAATCCAATTTAATTACATTTATAATAAGTTTCAAATCCAATTTATAAATTAAATAAGTATGCATATCTTAGCAAAATTGGAAAATTCAAACAAATCCATAATTTAATCCAAAAATTCAATTTAAATTAGAAATTTAAATTTGTCTTTAAAATTGGGATCGTTACAGACTTCCCCCCTTAAAAGGAATTTCGTCCTCGAAATTCGCCAGAGAGAGATAACAAAGATAGATAAAAGATTGAGGAATATCTTTCCAGATCAAATTAGGTATCAATTCTGGATTTGGCTTACCAAATCAGAATATTAACAGTAGATGTGAGAACAACTTAATCAACTACGAAACAATTGGGTTATCTGATCTACGAAGTATACATGGGTATTGGTTAGTTCGAAGGGATAACTAACCGTTCGTAAAATATATCGAAACCCAATGAAATAGATAGAAATAGATTCGATTACGATTTCAGATTCAAGAATTAGCTCATTTATGATTTTTTGAGAAATACAACTAAGGATAGTTCTAGTGTCAAACAAAATTCGAACAATTTAATCGTAAACGAGAAGATTACCTTATAAAATTTCTTTTCCTAAATCAGCTTGTTGAGGTTGAAGAATCGTCTCTGATTGCATACACTTTCTTTACTAAAGTTTGCTTCTTGGCTGGACAATTGTTGATCCTATGTCCTGGCTTGCGGCATTTATAACATCCCGTAGATTCCTGATGTGGCCTCATAAATGGCTCTCTCATTCCTGGCTTCCAAGAATTCTTACATTTATCCGAGTAGTGACCTTTCTCCAAGCAATTAAGACAAGTAACATCCTTCTTTTTCTTCTGTATACTCTTCTTTCCTTTATTTTTCCTCGATTTCTTTCCGCCAAACTTCCTTTTCCTCCAATTCAGATTACTTGCATTTCCAATTTCCTCCGGATCTTTTTTCTTTTCCAGAGTATCATATCTATAGCCCATATCAATTAATTCAGAAAAAGATTCCTTTACGTGAGTAGTCATCCGTTCCTGAAACTCCTTGTTCATTCCCCGAATAAACTTTTCATTCTTCTTTAACGGTGTATTCACCAATTCTGGACAAAATCGAGATAATTCAATAAGTTTGTTTAAGTATTCTTCAAATGATAAACTCCCTTGCTCTAAATCCATAAACTCCTCGTACACTCTAGAGATACCAGCAGACGACATATATCGCTACTCAAACAATTCCTTGAAACGACTCCAAGTAAATTCATCTGCCAACTCATCCACGGCAACAGTTTCCCACCAAACTAAAGCCTCTTCCTGGAGTTGCCAAGAAGCTATCAATCGCATCTGATCATCTTCTAATTTTAATCCTTTGAAAATCTTTTCACACGATCGAATCCATGCTTGTGCTTCGATAACGGTTTCTTTGCCAGTGAACTGCTTTCCACCTAGTCTAGAAAAACTTCGATATAGATCAGCCAAATTTGATTGAGATTGGATGGGAATATCTGTCGTTGCAGGGTTTTGACCAGCTAAATTAGTACTTTCCCATCTCCTATTTCGTCCTCTTCTTCCACTCATTCTTACTATCTGTAAATAGTAAGAAATCTGATTTAGGCATTCGGACGAAATATCTTAGAGAATAACGGTAACGACCCAGAATTTTGAGCAATATCAATTTAATAATCTTTGTTAATAATTAAATTGATTAGATCATTTTACATTATAAATTGACAAGTGAAATTTATTTTAAACGTTAATGATAATAATTTGTTAATATCTATCAATAAATTTCTTGACAACATAAATAGGCAAGATTAAATTCTTTTGAAAGTTTATAATAATTTTGATTTGAAAATATTTATTTTTGGTAATTTAAAATTGGTAAGATTTATTTTATTTTCTATTTGTAATATATATATATATATATATATATATATATATATTGATACATCTTGTAAATAGGGAATGTTTTATGTAATAAAACTTTATATTCAGATTGTAATATATATGAATGTATATATTGTAATTTGAGATTTGTTTTAAAATTTAATATGGAAATTAACAAATTTAATGTTAGAATGTTTCTATTTGAAATGTGTATATATATTTGTATATATATTTTAAATAGGAAAATTATTAATTTAAATTTAACAAGAGTTTTTCAAACTTTAATATATATATATATATAGTTTTGAAATTTGAAATGTTAATTTGATTTAATATTTTTGAAATGATATTTGAAGTTTAAATTTTTATAACAAAGTTAATTGCTTATTATTATAAACATATAGTTTAACTTGAGTTAGATAAGATTTAAATTTTAAATTTCATTTGCTTAATATCTTTTCATTTTAATTTTAACACAAGATAAATTTGTTTTAAAATTTTAAGAGTTGAATTAAAATAGATGTTTCAAACATATAAACATTAAATTGAATTAAAAATGTAAGTTACTTGATTTCATATGAATATTTAGTAAAGTATAAGTATGTACATTTTATAATTCATATGAATATTACATAAATATATGTACATAAGGCTTAAATAAATTATTAAAGATAAAATAGCATTTAAAAGAAACATTAATAAAAACAATAATAATACTTATAAAACACTTGTAATCATATATGTATAGGTGTAAGTTAATTAGAGTTTCATGGTGACAAATGTCATCCTCTTGTAAATTTAATTCAAAAATTTAACTTGTAAAAACAAGAACAAAAGTTTTATTTTCAGATAAGATTTCTTTCTTCATTTCAACAAATTACAATACAAAAACAAAGATCCGAAGAAAAAAGAGAATGAAGAAACCTGTAACAAGAATGAGATGCTGGGAATTTCAATCAACAATGCAAGATCTTCAGGTTTCTTGTTCAATCATGCAAGCTGTAAATTTAAACACCTGAAAACAAGATTTCAGATGCAATCAAACATTCATATGTAAACTTCAATAATACAACCGCTAGATCTAATTCAAAAACATGCAAAGTGAATTTCAGAACCTGGAAAAGAAAAATGCAGTTCTGTCTTCCATATAATCATGTGAGTAAACGAATCTTAAAAGCAGTTTTAAACCTGAATTTCATCTTGTTTTTGAATGTTGTCTTGATATCTGAAATATTTGATTTGAAGTGAATGCATGTTTTAGGAAGTATGAATAGTTGAATGCCTGTGAACTGAAACCTCTGCCCTGTCCTCTGTTTAATCAAGTGAGTAAATTGAATATTTTAAAAACAGTTTAATCTTGGTTTCAACTTAGTAGTATTATGATATCATGATGTTATAAGGAATGATTGATTTAAATTCGAAGCATGCTTGAATTTTGTAGGTTGAGTGTCTGTAAAGGAAAATATGTTACTGGGTATATAAAGACAGCACAGATTTTATAATAAATTCAATATCTAAATTTTGAAATCGAATTAGCTTATGATTTATGAATAAAAGTTGTTTTTAATCATCTAACTTATCATCTAAAAATGTTTCTAAGTTTTAAAATCGAATAACTAGTTTAAAATTTTCAAATTTACAGCAAAATGGTAAGTTGGGTCAAAATTTTATTAAATCAATTTTATGTTTTGATTACATGAGTGAAACAGCAATTGAAAACCATGAATTTTAGTGTGATTACTACAAATTTTTATTTTGGTAATTAATGAGGTATCTCGGGTTATTGGTTTTGAGTAAATTAGTCGATTCATGGCGAACGGCGGCGAATTGAACCTTGTTGTTGAGCATGAAGGAGTACGAGATAATGATGATCATGGGAAAAATGGAATTTGAAATTATTATGGATCGAGGTGGTTGGAATTTGTTAGAATAGGGTTTTGCTTCCTGATCTTACTGTCAGTGTTCATCTAGGCTCCGCGATGACGCAACGCAACTTGAGGCGATTGCAGATGGTTCTGGGGTTGCGGGGGAGTGAGATGGAGCTATGGTGGTGGTGGCGTGGTCTCCGGTGAGGGGGATGGCCGGCGGTGGTTGAATTTGAGGATGGAGCTTTCGAACAGTTTTGGTTTGAAGGTCGAGTTTTCGTTCTCAATCGAATTTGGATTTTCTGGGTTTGGAGATTTGATGTTGGGGACGAGTGCGACTTGGGGATGGTCGGTATGGAGATCGCCAACGTCCACCGGCGCTGTGCACGTTAACGTGCACGGTGACATGTTTGTCTTTGGGTTCTGGGGAGAAGAGGGGAGGAGACTCGAAGAAGGACTCGTGTTTGCTGTGGGAAGAGCTCGAAGCAGGTTGGGGTGGATTAGCTTGGAGTAATCGTGTGTTAACTCGGGGTCGACGCGTGAGTTCCTGAGTGTTTTGCTAGAGTTGCCCAGCATTCTTAGGTTTGGGTTCAGAAAGGTTTAAAAGTTAAAAAAAAAGATTTAACAGTAAGGTTTTTAAAAGATTTTAAACAAAGATACTATGATTTTGTAAATAATTCTAGATTTAAAAACAAGAGTTAAACAAGTTTGTTTATAAAACTAAATTGTTTTAAAATTGGTTAAACAAATTTTCTAGATAATAAATATGAAAATTTAAAAATAATAAAATAAGTGGATTTTGAAATAAGTTTGTATTAAATTTTTATTAAATAGCTTTGAAGAAAAAAAGTTTTTAAATATTCAAAAATTTAATTTAAATGTGTTTAAATTATAAATTGGCTTCTAAAATGTTATACTTTATTTTAAATAAGTGTAATGATTTATAATTTGGAAATCAATTATAATAAAGGTTTCCTTTAGTAATTTAGAACTTTGTTTTAATTTAAAGATAATTGAAAAACTTCAATTATGGTTAATTATTAAAAGTGTTTTGGCTAATATAAATGATTTAATATAGATAATAGGTTTCTTAATTAAGAATTAATTAACTTAAATTTTAAATGATTAAGTTAAATAATTAATTAAATGATTAATTAGTGATTAATTAAGATAATCACTTATGGGTTAATCTTGGGAGGTAATTAAAGTAATTAAGTGGTTAAGTACCAGATGTTATTAAGTAAAAGTTAATTACTTTATTAAAAGTAATCAAGTAAATGTGATTAAGAATTAATCACTTGAGTTATTAATTAAAGAATTAATTAATAATAGTTAAAGATTTAAATTATTTGATTAATGATTAATTAATAAAAGGATTAAGAGTAATTAATTAAGTGATTAATTATTGTAAAAGTAATTAATTAAGAAAGAAATGTAATTTAGGAAGTAATCATTAATTAATGGAAATAATTAATTAATAGTTAATTAATAATTTAAGAATAATTAATTTATAATTAAGTTTTAATTACTAAATGTAATTAATTAAATGTGATTAATTAAAAGTAATTAATCAAGTATTTAATTAAAAGTAATTAATTAAATGTGATTAATTAAAAGTAATTAATGAAGTATTTAATTAAAGTAATTAATTAAATGTGATTAATTAAAAGTAATTAATCAAGTATTTAATTAAAGTAATTAATTAAATGTGATTAATTAAAAGTAATCAATCAAGTATTTAATTAAAAGTAATTAGTTAAATATGATTAATTAAA
The DNA here is from genome assembly GCA_030765085.1 of Allium cepa. Classification (NCBI taxonomy): domain Eukaryota; kingdom Viridiplantae; phylum Streptophyta; class Magnoliopsida; order Asparagales; family Amaryllidaceae; genus Allium; species Allium cepa. The sequence continues at coordinate 802,209,946 of CM060931.1, forward strand.
AGTAATTAATCAAGTTTTAATTAAAAGTAATTAACCAAATGTGATTAATTAAAAGTGATTAATCAGGTATGATTAAAGGATAATTAAGGAATAATTATTAGGATAATTAAAGAATAATTAATCAAGGTTGATTAATTTAGAAGGTAATTAAGAGGTAATTACTTAGTATAATTTGAAAGTAATTAATCAGGATGATTAATAAATATGGTAATTAAGTAATAATTACTTAAAGCAATTAAGTAATAATTAGTCAAGGAAGATTACTTGATGTGGATAATTAAGTGATTTAATTAATTTGTAATTAATTAATGAATAAGAAGTTGGACTGAAGATAATCCAAGTGTTTAAGTAAGGATTAATTTAATTTAAGGATTAATTAAATTAATCAAGTTTGAATCAAACTTGATTATGGATGGTTAATGATTGGATGATATATATCATTGGATGAGTTAATGATATTGGTTGTTGTTGGATGACATTGATTGATGGGTGATAATGTGAATATGTTATATCTGAGATGTGATACATATGCTGCTTTGTGATATGTATAGATGCATGTGATAATAGATGCTTATCTATCTGTGTAATATGATACATCCATTTATGTTAAGTGATATTTTCTGAAATATCTATTGTTTAATCCCTTAAGTATAACTTGGACATTAAAATGGCGTTTGGTTTCGATGAGACCGGGATCGGGTTTCCATATTTGGATATCCGAAAACCACATCGATTCTAATTAAACGTTAGGTCGTTAATCCAAGTGGAGCGAGTGAAGACTCGAGGTGTAAGGGCTATAAGTCAGTATAACTCTCTGGGTGATTCCGTAATGAGTTTGACGGAATAGTGCTTATAGATTCGAGATGGTGATTCAGAGTGCAATGGCTATGGTCGTTGACTCTGAGGGTGATTCCAAAATGAGTGCAACGAGATAGTGCCTTCGGTTTCGTTCGAACCCGGAACGAACTTGTATGGATTGAATGCTTTCAGAACATCGTCAGGCGGACGATGAGCATTCTAAGATTAATGTGACCTATAAAGGTAATCGCAGCCTCAAGCCTCATCAACCGGGAATGGCTAAAACAGGGGAGGTGCAGCAAGGCTTCGTGGGTAGCTCCCACTGGAGAGCAAGATACATCCCTGTCTAGATGTCCCTTTTTATTTCGGCTTTGTGGGCGGTTGGAACTGCAGCCAACTACGGGGTGGTCTTGTTTGGGACTGTTCAGTAAAGAATGGTCCCGGCGTTGTGTTGCAGGGGAGTTAGGGTGGCTCCTCGGTACGGTGATCTAGGCCACGTACTGTGACGGGCGGTACCCCAGTAGCCCTGCCATTGATGGAAACCCAATTTTCCCTACGAGACCCTATAGTTTTGTTTGTATTACCCACTTTTGTGGCTAGTAGTTAGAATTTAATAAATGTAACAATTTCGGCTATTTCATATTTATTTGAAAACCCTAGACACTATTATAATATCACTGGATTTCCTATCAAATGTTTTGGTTAGCGTAAGGTAAAAAACTTTTCGATGTTTATGTGTGGGAAGTCTTACGTGATACCTTTACTTTTCAAAGGTTTTTCTAAAGTTAAGCAATCTTAAACCGTTTACTCACACCAGACCCCTGTCTGACCCGAGTGTTTATTTTCTGTTTTATTAAACTCTTGGGTACTCATATTATGTATGAGTAGTCAAGTGATTCAGGTTTTCTCTTGACGAATTCTGGAGGAGCTTTGGAGTAGGAGGCTTCAGCGTATAGATATACAGTTAGAGTTTCCGCTGTGTGTTATTCTGTGTTGATGTTCTTGAATTGTATATTAGACAGAAGTGATATAACTATCTAAATTGAGATGTATAGTTGTGTACTCTGATTTATATGATACTATGTATATGTTCTATATTATATTTAAATCGTTCTGCTGTGAGATTCTGATGTGTTGTTTCTTTTTCTTCTCTTTCTTTTCTTCTTCTATCCCTTTCTTTCTTAATTAGTGATGCGATTTTCTGGTGCTAGAAAGTCGGGTCGCTACAGTTGGTATCAGAGCATTAGGTTGAGTGAATACCTAGGCTCTGGAGTGGTGTCTGTCTTGAGAGAGTGTATTTGTAATTTTATATATATATATATATATATATATATATATATATATATATCTACCTAATCTGTTGGGTTATCTGTTCGGATTTTCCAACATAGGTTATAAAGGTAGATAAGGTAGGAGTGTGTGGAACACGACTACCACAAATGGAAGAGGTTTATATGTTGTGGTTGGAGATGTGTCCGTCGAGATTGTAGACCTATTACCGTCTCGAATAAGCTTTGTAGATTGATGAAGGATTTCTTTGTGTCCAGAGGAAGTCTTTTTAAAGGATTAGAGTATATTCTTGAAGTGTGAGGTTGATTTGCTCTCGAGTGAGCGGGATTTCCAAGAGTTGAGTTTGTCAGCTAAATAGAAGCAAGTGATGGTATCTTGGAGACTTCAGAAGGAATAGCGGTGTGATGAGATACAGTATCCATAGGCGTTTCTGAAGATGTTTCTTTTGGAGCCAGAGTTAGATGGTGTTGGAAGAGCAATTGATGTCTACTGCAATGAAGATTCGGATGTTTATGGATTTTCTGGATCTCAAGTAAGGGTGTCTTGTCCCTATTGAAGTATGAGACTAAGGTCGATGAGTTACCTCATTTCGGGCATGGTCTCATTTGTTTTCCTTTAAGAAAATAAGTGGTTGGTGTTTGGTTTGGGGCCGAGTTTCTTGAGAGGATGTCGACCCGTCTCAAGGATTTAGTGGAAATTGGGTGTTAGTTTTGTGTTTCAAGAAGCTTGTGGTTAAGGAAGATCTTTTGGCTTAGTAGTATCATTAAGGTGAAGTTTGGAAGCAGTAGCATGGACCTATTTCTTCGATGATTCAGTAATCTTTGGAATTCTACTATCAGCAGATTAGGAAGATAGTGAAGGTTATCCATTTCTTCGGGAAGCTCAGCAGAGTAGGATATTTGTTGGAAGTGATCTATCAGTTTTTCTGGTAGGTGAGCCATTCTTGAAAATTGATCTTGATTAGGAAAGCTGTTCTAGTTGGTGAAGATAGTTCTTTGGAATCTGAACTGGGTTGAATCGCAAAAGTGACTTGCGATTAGTTTGGGAATCTTTGAGTATTCTTTGGTTTGAGACTGAGGCATCTCATTTGGAGGTAAAAGCTACTTATGTAGTCAGAGAAATTTCCAGATGTTTGAGAAAAATCAGGAGTTGACCTGAATCGGAGATTGAGTTTTCTTATCGACTTGGATTCTTAGAGCAATATTAATGGTTCAACCCTGTAGAGGGATAACTCTTAGAGCGAGAAGAGTTTGGTGAGGCAGCTCAGGATACTTGAGGAGGGATTGATCATCTTATTCTAGCAGAGATTCTGTTAGGAGTTTTGACCAAGTGAAAGGGTCACTAAGATTTTATGAGTCGGATGAACTGTGTATGGAGGAAGTTTTTGCTTGTGTTCTTCGATATCATTCTTATCTGCTCTAGATCAGATTTGTGCAGCGGAAGTGAGTTGGCAGTTTTTCTAGAATAGGAGCAACCGGAAGTTGCAGTTTTCTTGGATTATAGGATTTCTACTGGAAATTCAAGTATGAAGGAATTTTCTGGATTTGGAAGGTAAGGTTGTCAAGTGCAACTATTTGGCTATTCCAGATAAGAGAGGTGGGTTTGAAGTCCATTGATGTTTATGGTATAGAGTTGTATTTTGGATTTCAGCAAATTATTTTTGGGGGAGCCATTTTGTTGAGTAGGATCTAGAGATTTGGTTTGAGTTGGTGCTGTTGTTTCTTGAAGCAATCAGCAAGGGTTAGGCTGATCAGGAATATTGGAGGTGACTCAGGAGCATCGGAAGAGTTATGTAGTTAGAATTGAGGAGATTTGGAATGTGAAGCTGGAATTTGGATATTGTTTTAGTTTTATCCAATCAAAGGAGATATAAGATTTGGTAAAACTGGAGAGTTCGCTCCGGAAATATTTTGAGTTTTCCTGTGTTCTCTAAGAGATTAGATTTTCATCTACAGGATTGAATTGCCAGTTCGGATAACTGGAATTCATTATATTTCACATATCTCTGAGGAAAATGTGTATGATTCTTTGAGTGATAGAATCAGCAGTTCAGAAGAATCTGGTAGTGTGCTGGTTTTGAGTTTAGTCTGATATCTTGTTCAGATTTGAAGAAACAGATGAGGGAGTTCTTGGTTTTAATAGTGTAGTTACTTAAGATTTTGTAGAGCGAGTATTCCAGTATAGGTACCTGGAAAACTCTTGATAATATTAGGAAGTTCTATTCAGAAATTTCTGGATAAATAAAATTGTTTGTTTGAATTGATTGCTATGATTGGTATTGTATGATTGATTGTGTGAATGCTAATTTAAATTTAAATCCTTTAGCTGGGTTATTAAATTATCTTTGCTTTTAAATTTCGGGGACGAAATTCTATTAAGGGGGAAGGAATGTAACGATCCGGAATTTTGAGCAATATCAATTTAATAATCTTTGTTAATAATTAAATTTATTTGACCATTTTACATTATAAATTGACAAGTGAAATTTATTTTAAAGGTTAATCATAATAATTTGTTAATACCTATCAATAAATTTCTTGACAACATAAATAGGCAAGATTAAATTCTTTTGAAAGTTTATAATAATTTTGATTTGAAAATATTTATTTTTGGTAATTTAAAATTGGTAAGATTTATTTTATTTTCTATTTATAATATATATATTGATATATCTTGTAAATAGGGAATGTTTTATGTAATAAAACTTTATATTCAGGTTGTAATATATATGAATGTATATATTGTAGTAGGGAATGTTTTATGTAATAAAACTTTACATTCAGATTGTAATAAATATGAATGTATATATTGTAATTTGAGATTTGTTTCAAAATTTAATATGGAAATTAACAAATTTAATGTTAGAATGTTTCTATTTGAAATGTGTATATATATTTGTATATATATTTGAAATAGGAAAATTATTAATTTAAATTTAACAAGAGTTTTTCAAACTTTAATATATATATATATATATATATAGTTTTGAAATTTGAAATGTTAATTTGATTTAATATTTTTGAAATGATATTTGAAGTTTAAATTTTTATAACAAAGTTAATTGCTTATTATTATAAACATATAGTTTAACTTGAGTTAGATAAGATTTAAATTTTAAATTTCATTTGCTTAATATCTTTTCATTTTAATTTTAACACAAGATAAATTTGTTTTAAAATTTTAAGAGTTGAATTAGAATAGATGTTTCAAACATATAAACATTAAATTGAATTAAAAATGTAAGTTACTTGATTTCATATGAATATTTAGCAAAGTATAAGTATGTACATTTTATAATTCATATGAATATTACATAAATATATGTATATAAGGGTTAAATAAATTATTAAAGATAAAACAGCATTTAAAAGAAACATTAATAAAAACAATAATAATACTTATAAAACACTTGTAATCATATATGTATAGGTGTAAGTTAATTAGAGTTTCATGGTGACAAATGTCATCCTCTTGCAAATTTAATTCACAAATTTAACTTGTAAAAAAAAGAACAAAAGTTTTATTTTCAGATAAGATTTCTTTCTTCATTTCAACAAATTACAATACAAAAACAAAGATCTGAAGAAAAAAGAGAATGAAGAAACCTGTAACAAGAATGAGATGCTGGGAATTTCAATCAACAATGCAAGATCTTCAGGTTTCTTCTTCAATCATGCAAGCTGGAAATTTAAACACCTGAAAACAAGATTTCAGATGCAATCAAACATTCATATGTAAACTTAAATAATACAACAACTAGATCTAATTCAAAAACATGAAAAGTGAATTTCAGAACCTGGAAAAGAAAAATGCAGTTCTGTCTTCCATATAATCAGGTGAGTAAATGAATCTTAAAAACAGTTTTAAACTTGAATTTCATCTTGTTTTTGAATGTTGTCTTGATATCTGAAATATTTGATTTGAAGTGAATGCATGTTTTAGGAAGTATGAATAGTTGAATGCCTGTGAATTGAAACCTCTGCTCTGTCCTCTGTTTAATCAAGTGAGTAAATCGAATATTTTTAAAACAGTTTAATCTTGATTCAACTTAGTAGTATTATGATATCATGATGTTATAAGGAATGATTGATTTAAATTCGAAGCATGCTTGAATTTTGTAGGTTGAGTGTCTGTAAAGGAAAATATGTTATTGGGTATATAAAAACAGCTCAGATTTTATAATAAATTCAATATCTAAATTTTGAAATCGAATTAGCTTATGATTTATGAATAAAAGTTGTTTGTAATCATCTAACTTATCATCTAAAAATGTTTGTAAGTTTTAAAATCGAATAACTAGTTTAAAATTTTCAAATTTACAGTAAAATGGTAAGTTGGGTCAAAATTTTATTAAATCAATTTTATGTTTTGATTACATGAGTGAAACAGCAATTGAAAACCATGAATTTTACTGTGTTTACTACAATTTTTTATTTTGGTAATTAATGATGTATCTCGGGTTATTGGTTTTGGGTAAATTGGTCGATTCATGGCGAACGGCGGCGAATTGAACCATGTCGTTGAGCATGAAGGAGTAGGGGATAATGGTGATCATGGGAAAAATGGAATTTGAATTTATTATGGATCGAGGTGGTTGGAATTTGTTAAAATAGGGTTTTGCTTCCTGATCTTACTGTCAGTGTTCATCTAGGCTCCGCGATGACGCAACGCAACTTGAGGCGATCGCAGATGGTTCTGGGGTTGCGGGGGAGTGAGATGGAGCTGTGGTGGAGGTGGCGTGGTCTCTGGTGAGGGGGATGGCTGGCGGTGGTTGAATTTGAGGATGGAGCTTTCGAACAGTTTTGGGTTGAAGGTTGAGATTTCGTTCTCGATCGAATTTGGATTTTCTAGGTTTGGAGACTTGATGTTAGAGACGAGTGCGACTTGGGGATGGTCGGTATGGAGATCGCCAGTGTCCACCACGCTGTGCACGTTAACGTGCACGGTGACATGTTTGGCTATGGGTTCTGGGGAGAAGAGGGGAGGAGACTCGAAGAAGGACTCGTGTTTGTTGTGGGAAGACCTCGAAGTAGGTTGGGGTGGATTAGCTTGGAGTAATCGTGTGTTAACTCGGGGTCGACACGTGAGTTCCCGAGTGTTTTGCTCGAGTTGCCCAGCATGCTTAGGTTTGGGTTCAGAAAGGTTTAAAAGTTAAAAAAAAAAGATTTAACAGTAAGGTTTTTAAAAGATTTTAAACAAAGATACTATGCTTTTGTAAATAATTCTAGATTTAAAAACAAGAGTTAAACAAGTTTGTTTATAAAACTAAATTGTTTTAAAATTGGTTAAACAAATTTTCTAGATAATAAATATGAAAGTTTAAAAATAATAAAATAAGTGGATTTTGAAATAAGTTTGTATTAAATTTTTATTAAATAGCTTTGAAAAAAAAAGTTTTTAAAGATTCAAAAGTTTAATTTAAATGTGTTTAAATTATAAATTGGCTTATAAAATGTTATACTTTATTTTAAATAAGTGTAATGATTTATAATTTGGAAATCAATTATAATAAAGGTTTTCTTTAGTAATTTAGAACTTTGTTTTAATTTAAAGATAATTGAAAAACTTCAATTATGGTTAATTATTAAAAGTGTTTTGGCTAATATAAATGATTTAATTTAGATAATAGGTTTCTTAATTAAGAATTAATTAACTTAAATTTTAAATGATTAAGTTAAATAATTAATTAAATGATTAATTAGTGATTAATTAAGATAATCACTTATGGGTTAATCTTCGGAGGTAATTAAAGTAATTAAGTGGTTAAGTACCAGATGTTATTAAGTAAAAGTTAATTACTTTATTAAAAGTAATTAAGTAAATGTGATTAAGAATTAATCACTTGAGTTATTAATTAAAGAATTAATTAATAATAGTTAAAGATTTAAATTATTTGATTAATGATTAATTAATAAAAGGATTAAGAGTAATTAATTAAGTGATTAATTTCTTGTAAAAGTAATTAATTAAGAAAGAAATTTAATTTAGGAAGTAATCATTAATTAATGGAAATAATTAATTAATAGTTAATTAATAATTTAAGAATAATTAATTTATAATTAAGTTTTAATTACTAAATGTAATTAATTAAATGTGATTAATTAAAAGTAATTAATCAAGTATTTAATTAAAAGTAATTAATTAAATATGATTAATTAAAAGTAATTAATCAAGTATTTAATTAAAGTAATTAATTAAATGTGATTAATTAAAAGTAATTAATCAAGTATTTAATTAAAGTAATTAATTAAATGTGATTAATTAAAACTAATTAATCAAGTATTTAATTAAAAGTAATTAATTAACTGTGATTAATTAAAAGTAATTAATCAAGTATTTAATTAAAAGTAATTAATCAAATGTGATTAATTAAAAGTGATTAATCAGGTATGATTAAAGGATAATTAAGGAATAATTATCAGGATAATTAAAGAATAATTAATCAAGGTTGATTAATTTAGAAGGTAATTAAGAGGTAATTACTTAGTATAATTTGAAAGTAATTAATCAGGATGATTAATAAATATGGTAATTAAGTAATAATTACTTAAAGCAATTAAGTAATAATTAATCAAGGAAGATTACTTGATGTGGATAATTAAGTGATTTAATTAATTTGTAATTAATTAATGAATAAGAAGTTGGACTGAAGATAATCCAAGTGTTTAAGTAAGGATTAATTTAATTTAAGGATTAATTAAATTAATCAAGTTTGAATCAAACTTGATTATGAATGGTTAATGATTGGATGATATATATCATTGGATGAGTTAATGATATTGGTTGTTGTTGGATGACATTGATTGATGGGTGATAATGTGAATATGTTATATCTGAGATGTGATACATATGCTGCTTTGTGATATGTATAGATGCATGTGATAATAGATGCTTATCTATCTGTGTAATATGATACATCCATTTATGTTAAGTGATATTTTCTGAAATATCTATTGTTTAATCCCTTAAGTATAACTTGGACATTAAAATGGCGTTTGGTTTCGATGAGACCGGGATCGGGTTTCCATATTTGGATATCCGAAAACCACATCGATTCTAATTAAACGTTAGGTCGTTAATCCAAGTGGAGCGAGTGAAGACTCGAGGTGTAAGGGCTATAAGTTAGTATAACTCTGTGGGTGATTCCGTAATGATTTTGACGGAATAGTTCTTATAGATTCGAGATGGTGATTCAGAGTGCAAGGGCTATGGTCGTTGACTCTGAGGGTGATTCCAAAATGAGTGCAACGAGATAGTGCCTTCAGTTTCGTTCGAACCCGGAACGAACTTGTATGGATTGAATGCTTTCAGAACATCGTCAGGCGGACGATGAGCATTCTAAGATTAATGTGACCTATAAAGGTAATCGCAGCCTCAAGCCTCATCAACCGGGAATGGCTAAAACTGGGGAGGTGCAGCAAGGCTTCGTGGGTAACTCCTACTGGAGAGCAAGATACATCCCTGTCTAGATGTCCCTTTTTATTTCGGCTTTGTGGGCGGTTGGAACTGCAGCCAACTGCGGGGTGGTCTTATTCGGGACTGTTCAGTAAGGAATGGTCCCGGCCTTGTGTTGCAGGGGAGTTAGGGTGGCTCCTTGGTACGGTGATCTAGGCCACGTACTGTGACGGGCAGTACCCCAGTAGCCCTGCCAATGATGGACACCCAATTTTCCCTACGAGACCCTACGGTTTTGTTTGTATTACCCACTTTTGTGGCTAGTAGCTGGAATTTAATAAATGCAACAATTTCGGCTATTTCATATTTATTTGAAAACCCTAGACACTATTATAATATCACTGGATTTCCTATCAAATGTTTTGGTTAGCGTAAGGTAAAAACTTTTCCATGTTTATGTGTGGGAAGTCTTACGTGATACCTTTTCTTTTCAAAGGTTTTTCTAAAGTTAAGCAATCTTAAACCGTTTACTCACACCAGACCCCTGTCTGACCCGAGTGTTTATTTTCTGTTTTATTAAACTCTTGGGTACTCATATTATGTATGAGTAGTCAAGTGATTCAGGTTTTCTCTTGATGAATTCTGGAGGAGCTTTGGAGCAGGAGGCTTCAGCGTATAGATATATAGTTAGAGTTTCCCCTGTGTGTTATTCTATGTTGATGTTCTTGAATTGTATATTAGACAGAAGTGATATAACTGTCTTAATTGAGATGTATAATTGTGTACTCTGATGTATATGATACTATGTATATGTTCTATATTATATTTAAATCGTTCCGCTGTGAGATTCTGATGTGTTGTTTCTTTTTCTTCTCTTTCTTTTCTTCTTCTATCCCTTTCTTTCTTAATTAGTGATGCGATTTTCTGGTGCTAGAAAGTCGGGTCACTACAATAACAACAGATAAAGAGAATAGATTAAGAAATTTGGGTTTCTTTTGTTCCACTGGTTGTACTCATTCTAGGGTATTCTTCACCCTATCTCTAATGAGTCATCTAATGTGTTACACTCCGTAGCTAAAGTTCTTACTCAACCTTCAGCTCTGATACCAATCTGTCATGACCCGAACTCGATGTCCGACAAACAACATCAAATTTGTTTCGCGGGAGCTTGCAACACCATTAAATGATAAATAACACAGCGGAAATAAAAGATGATATCACTGATATAACATGAATACAATATCAGATACATCAATTTGATACAATGATAATCATCAACATCAGAGAACATACAACACAAAATACAGTGGAAACCGATACAATATGAAATAAGTCTTCACAGATATCCAATACTGCAACTCTGATCCAAAAAGCTCCAAAGACAAAGCTCCAAAACTCCTAGCTCGATCCACCATCAAGATAGCACTAAGCAAGTCTCGTCCATATCCGAAAACTGAACTAGCTCCAGATAATCCACTAAACCTAACTATCTGAAAAACCAAACTCTAGACTGCCCGTGTAGAAAATTTTGAGCACCCAGAGTTTAGGAAATAAACAATAAACTCTGGGTCAGTCGTGGGACTGGTGTGAGCAAACAAAAACAGTTTGTCTTTAAAACAATCAAAGCTTTAAATTTTTATAATCGCAATGTTTTTGAAAAATGAGACTACCATAAGGCCTCCCGCACACACACACACACAATGCAAACGCAGAATCAGAGGAGATTTCTCCTTATGATAGTCAAATATGCTTGATACGCGAATTTCTTTGATATTATTGCTATAAGTGCAAAGTGCAGAAAAGCATTTCGAAAGTAGAATATAAATCTTAGCCAGCATAGACATTTCGCACTTATGCCCACTATAGCTACCATGTTCAATAGTAGGTTACTGCCACATTCCATGGCAGGTTATACAACTAAAACCGTACAAGGCACGTATTTGAAGAATGGATTTCCAACAAATGGTCAGGCCAAGGAACTTCCCATTGCGACATGGAAACGCCTCTGGAAGGACGCCCCGAGAACCCAACTGGATCTCTGCCAAATAAGGCCGGCTACCCCCCTTCCCGGGGAATATACAAAACCTCAGATATGCCACCCCCGGTCCTTTGGGACCTTTAAACGAGAGCTCTCTAACCAACAACATCACACAGTAAATAATATAGTGTGTCCACATGAGTAAGTATCTGGGCTCCATACCATGATACCACCCTTTTCCAGAAGGAATGGTCATACCCTAGGGAAGCTATACCTGAAAACCTTCCCGCACAATTCCTGTTTCGACCATTACCGGTTTGTGAGGCTCGACGAAGTCTTGTCCACAAAGCTACGCTTTTTACAAAAGTCACGCTTTGATCAACAAATGATCAGCAACACTCAGCATGCCACATTACCAAGTTGGGAATATATCGCTGATAACCTTTAACTACATAACCTCTGAGCTCGTACGTCTTAGAGAAGGGTGTTAATGCTAAGAGAATAAATTCTCCGCCACCAACAGAAATGTATTTGAAAAAAATCAGGTTTATATCTCAAAATGTAATGTCAGACATACAATCCATTCAAGTCTGTTCTGGGTTCGAACAGAACCGAAGGCACTTCCAAAGAAGTCCTTGCAATCCGGGTATTCACAATCCCGATCGGACTTCCCATCACTTAGGGAATCCTACTCGGTGCAGAGACAATCGATAGGTCATCCTATCGTTCTCGCAAATACCCGGTCTTCACCACCGGTCTTCAAATGCTATCCATAACGATGTATCACATATTCGGAATGGGTTATTCGACCCAAAAGGTTCTTTCCCGGCTAACCCGAATAGTGAGCGCAACATTTAAAACATATGGATATGGGATTTCAATTAAGTCACAACTTAATAATTCCAAACTTTCTTTCAAATGGTTTAAACCAATTACCATTTCAAATCTTTTAAACAAAAAGATTTACTTCACAAAGTTCATTCAGTTTCACAAAGATTCATTCACGGGTTTTCAAAGAAATTTTCATTTCAATTTGATTAATTTATCTAAATCTTTAAATCAAGATTTATCTCATAGCTTTCAAAACTCGTTTCCTAAATATTTATTCATAACTTGAAAAAAATCAATTTCAATTCAAACTTGAAATCCCCTTTAATATAAATTGGAAATTCATTTCTTATACGAAAGCTTTTATTATTTGAAAACAATAGTTTTATTTCAGAAAAATCTGATTCCATTTATACAAGTTACAATCTTTGGGTTAATTCAAATTCCCAAAACAACGCTTTGAAAACAATTTAAACCCGTATAACTTGTAAAGTCCTTTTTAAATCATAAATACTGAATAAAAAAATTCAATTTTAGATTTTTGAATTTCAATTTGAATCGGATTATTTAATTTCAAATCTCTATTAGTTATTCAAAATAACCTTTATTTTAAAACAACTTTTTCAAAAGCTTTTCACATTATACTTAATTTATTTCTAAAACTATTTGAATTTAAAAATTTAAATTCAAAACTTATTTAAAAATATGTGATTTAACCGATTTCCACGTGAAATCCATATTTATGTGTGTATAGTGTGGTCCAGGGATTTTTCACAATAGTGCACAACATCAATCATCACAGATTCAATCAATATTGATAAGTGGTAAAATCCATAACGCTTATCTTCATTCACAGATTCATAGATAAAGTAAATTTATCAATCACAGAGATTTATCATTAAAATTCGATGTGGGTTTCGGATAGCCAACTGGAATCCGAATCCATGTCGTATCGAAATTCAAATGTCGTTTTACGGGCAAAGGGGTTTTCACATAGACATACCGAAACAAATCAAAATTCACAGTACAGCATAAGGCAGTTCACATCACACAGTATCATAATTACAAACAGAAATGTCAATCTAGTGGACGACATCTGATGATAGTCAATCATCTTCAATTTAAAGTGAAGGTGATTTAAAAGAATTAACTATATGACTATTTTTATCGATTTATTTAAATAATTAAATATCCTTAATGATAAGTTAATCAAATCCTTAATTAATCATTCCTTAATTAATTGTCTTAATTAACTACTAATCATTAATTCTCTTAAATTATTTAATTAAAATTTGTAATTACAAATAAATTAAATGCTAAATTGTGAATTAATCAAATCCTTTAACTTCAACTCGACAAATCTTTAGTTATTTAATTAATTACAATTTAATTTAATCATTTTTGATTGCTTTCCAAAACAGTTTGTTATTTATCTAAATTAACATTTAGGAAATCTTCTTTAACAAAAATTTATCTATTATTACATTTAAAACATTAATGGTAATTAAATTCAGTATTTAACTTAATTAAATTATTAATTAAGTTTTTAGAAAAACATTGATATACACTCACTTAGTCGATGGACTGGAAACAACTCCTTAACTTAAAAACGGTCAACATTTTTTTTCTTCTTTAGCGTAATTAACTGTAAATATATTGGGCCTAACCCATCTTGGGAAATAACCCGAGCAAAATACAGTTCTCCTCTTCACTTTTTCTCTTGAACATTATTGGTTTAACCTCAACTGCTACAATCCCTTTTCAATTACCTGAGCCCAATAAAACATTGCTTCAAGCCAAATTCAATTCCCCTCCCAAGCAAACGAACCCGAAGTCAACCCTTTCTTCCCCATCACACAATTCCATCACCCAATCTCCCCAGTACACCAACATGCACGGTGCACGTGCACACGGTCCCTCGCCACCTCCGATCAACTTGGCCGTCACCCACAACTCACCGATGATCGACTCGAGCTCAACGACCCCCCAGAACCCATCGTTTCATTAACGATTGAAATCGAGGCAATTCGATCGAACTGGAACGAAATACCTCGATCGACAATCACCTCGCTCCGCCGCCTGATGCCACCAGAACCCCAGCCACTTTGACCACAGTTACTTCGATGACTCCTGAACCTATTCCACCCGGTGCGATCCCACTCGATGCCACGACGACGTCGTGGCGATCTCATCTTCCCCTCGACCAAAAATGGACCCTTAAACCCTAGTTTAATTCAAATCTCAAACTATGGTGAATTTAAAAATCTTCTGGCATTTTTCCAACAATCTATGATCACCCTAGTATTACTCTGCAAAAATTCGATTTTTGAAATCTAGCCGATCATCAGGAAATGAACGAAACCCAAAATCCAATCATCTTGACATATCTCGTGATTTACATAGTTAAAAATCATGATGTTAATCTTAAAAATCATAGTTTCTGTATTCAAATCCGATAACATAAACGAAATCTGAAATTTTAATACTTGGATTTTCTGTTTTACAATTCTCATTACTGTAATTCCCAATTTTCAAAATATTTATTCAATAATTATAATTGTAATTATTTTTAAAACTGGTATTACAGCATTACAATCACTTTTCATCTTAAGGTTATAGCCTAGTATTGATTGGTTTAAGTGATATGATTTTTTTTTTCATTTGTTTTCAAAACCTGGAACCTTAACAGAGATGCATATACACAATCACATCCATATATACACACGCAGACAAATTTCATCCATATAACATATTTAACAACATAGGTCCAATCATGCAAACCAGAATTAAATGAAGATGTTTATAGGTTTGCTCACTATTTTGAGAAGATGAAGAACAGAGGGCTTTTGTTGTTTGATTTCCAGGTTTGAAATTGCTTTTGCTTTGGATTGAATGATGTTTAAGTTTATAAATTTTTGATGTTTGGTTTTCTTTTCTTTTCAGGCCTTGCTTATTTTTGCTGAACAAACTAAAATAGGATGCATTGCATACATACATAGATAAAAGAAAACAGTGTTATACAAATAGGTGTTATCAGGTATGGGTTTATTTCTTTTGTTGACTAAGCAATGCTTGTTTTCGGCTGGAAAGATCTTTTACATGCTGAAAAGATGTGGCATTTAATGCATGTGCTATTGGGTTTACAACTTATACTATTTTAATTATGTTTGTACAGTTCTTTGCTTCTTGTTTATATCTTACTTTCTACTTGCCTGCATACTTTTACCTTATTCTATTCTTTTATGCATACATGTATATAGATACTCAGATCTTTGTTTTTCATATGCATGTACAGTTTGCTTGTTTAAATTATGTATGTATTTTTATGTTATAGATATTATATTTTTTTGTTTTGCCATTTTATGTTTCATTTGTTATCATTTACTTTGGTTCCTTTGTATTCGCTTTATATTTTATATGTGCTTAGATGTTCATTTGTATGTAAAATTTCTTTTATTTTTTTATTTGATATTTTGTAATTTATCTTATAATTATATTTCTAACTTAAGTATTAAATTTATAACACATATTTTGTTCTATACACTTATACCTATATTGATAAGTAGTTTCTTTAAACATTTTATTTCTAATCCAATTTAATTACATTTATAATAAGTTTCAAATCCAAATTATAAAATAAATAAGTATACATATCTTATCAAAATTGGAAAATTCAAACAAATCCATAATTTAATCCAAAAATTCAATTTAAATTAGAAATTTAAATTAGAAATTTAAATTCGTCTTTAAAACTGGGATCGTTACAACCTCTTTGTTTGAAATGTATAAATTTTCATTTTTGCTACCTAAAGCATTCATTTCATTGGTTCCATCCTCCATTAGCCTCATTTCAATTTTCCAATCTCACTGAACTTCATTATGCAAACATGACCCTATTTCATTTTCTCCCTCTCCTGCTTGCAACACTTTTTCCTAATCCTTCTTGAAGCTTTGAGTTGCATGAAAGCCTCTCCACCTCACCCGATCCTTGCCACCACCTTGTTAGAAGGTACCCTAGTCGCCTTATCCCAAAACGTGAAATTTGGTATTTAGTATGTTTATTTTAATATCACTATATATATAAACTTTATTAAGGCAATGGTCATCTTATAACTTGAATAACTTTCGCATACAATGTCCGATTTACGCACGATTTTTTTAAAGGATCGTATTGAGATTTATGACATTTTGACGCTAGTATGGGTAGATTCTGAGGCTGTTGAATTTTGGGTTTAATTTGGATTTTAATTCAATTAAATCCAAAAGGTGAGTGTTTAACCCACTCACAACTCTAATATTTCTTATGTTTGTTAAATTTATTTGAGATATGAGTAGAAATTTATTTATGACTGTTTTGCATATTTTATCCATCATCTTAGTAAAATCGCATTTATTTAATATAACTGTTAATTAATTTTATTATTGCATATAAATTGACAGTTAAAATTTATTCATTTTGCATATAAACTGATAGTTAAACAGTTAAATAAATTTATTGTTGCATATAAACTGTTAGTTAATAACTGTCATTTTACCTGTTATATTTCATATGCTCTATACTGATGTTTGTTTAAATTTGGATGATGATTGTAATAAATGGCTGATTATTGATATTTGGATGAATGGATGCTATATTTTATATTGTATAAACTGCAAATTATTATGCATTTTCATTCATTCGGATTGCGGCGTGAAATGATATTCAACTGCAAATTTTTATTTTAGGTTGCGGATTGAAATGATAAATATCTGTATCACTTGACCATAGGATAGAAAATTTTATACAGGCACCGCGGCATATATGTAAAATTATTTTTGAAATGATTTTTATGGTTTGGATATGATACGGTTTAATAAATATTAAATTTGGATATGATATAAAAATATTTTATACATACATAGTTAAATTGTTGAATTTAAGCTATGCATAAATCTGTTAAATAAAAATGAATAAGTTGAAAAATGGCATTTGATAATTTATATTATACGAGTAAGTACAAGTTTAAGATATTATGTGTGTGTATATATATATATATAGATTTTTAAACGATTCAAATCAATCAAGATTGAAAGATAAATTGGAAATTTAATTGGAATTGAGCTTATTTGAAAAATTAACTCCATAAGTGATGTTAACTTACTAAAATTGGAAATTTTAACGTATTATATTTATAACGGGATTTAATAAATAATTCTAGTATAAATAAATGGAAGGAAAAAAATTTAGTGTTAATAAATTTAGTTTATTTTAAATGGTTATGGATTTATCATGTAAACCTTTCAAACTAAATAATAGGAAAATGAATTGTTGATTTGAAATTCCCAACCTCAGTTTTGAAATTCATTTAATTCTCAAAGTTTGAAAATATTGAAATCAAAGTGTTTTATTCAAACTGAAAGTGAATCTAAAAGTTATGGGTTTAGACTGAATTTAAAATGAATAAAACTGTGAAGGCGTGGAAATTATTTACTTTTAAAGAAATTTTAAATTCAACTGTTTTATTTTATATACTGTTGAATATCCAAACCATTTAAGTTTGAAAGTTATGGTTTTAAAACTATGGATTTCGAAGTATTATGTTGAAAGTTAAAATTCAAATATTTGGTTTCGAGGTATTATAAATTTTAAAAGTAGCATGATTAATATATTTGAAATAAAATGATATCAAATTTATTTGGGTTTAAAAGGAAATGATATCGTATTCATGGGTTTTGAAATGGATAATTATATTCTGGTTTTGAAAGTATAAACATTTTTAAAGACCGCAGTGTTATAATAACGTTTGGTCGTTGAAGAGACCGGGATCGGAAGTTGTCATACTCTCTGCCAACTCCGAAAACCACTTTAACAATCATGTACGCGGTGGAGATTCCAGAATGAAGTAGGATGGTGGCGGCGTTTCCTGTAAGGTAAATACATGGACCCAACTCCCGTGAGTTGGCATAAGGTGGCTAAAACAGGAGCGATGGGTTAATAAGGTAGCACCTTTGATTGGACACATCCCTTCGATATTATACTTTGACTCTTGGATTGACTCGGTGGCCACTTTTGATTTTTATTTGGGGGTGTGGCTCGAGGTGGGTGGTAGCTGCGGCTATGCGTTACCACCGACCCGGAAGCGTAATTGGTATATCTACCCTGGCATTGCCTAGTTGTGTCGTGTCACCTACCCTAGCGCTCCTTATACGATTTTGATTTTGTACCATACCTATGGAGTGCCCTCTGACGACGCCCAGTACGGGGGAGATTATGGTACTGTATAGACTATGGGAATATAAAACTGTGTTAAGGTGGAAAATGTAAAGCCTTAACGCTATTTAAAAGTAAGTTTATTTTACAATTAGACACTATATTAATAGAGAAATATACTACATAGTAAATAGTTTAACGGATCCTTAAGAGATGTAAATCCCATGCATCTCTTGAGTTACTGCACTCATATTCATTACTGTTAAATTAACTTACATAAGATCTTTTAGTTCTGACTCGAGTGTTTTGTCTTTTCAATTCGCTCGGGTCAGTCCGAGCGTTTCAGGATTGGAAGTTTAGCTCTGGAGGACGAAGACGAAGATTTGTATTACTATCATCTACTATTATTCCACTACACTATTTAATTCCGCTGCATTGATATTTATTGGTATGTGAACTTTGATATTTATTGAATAAAAAAAGAATCAATTATTTTGTAAACAGTATTATTAACTGAATATTTATTATTATATTTTATCCTTCCGCTGTGATATTCTGTTTTATTTTATGTCTTCTCTGTTTTTCTTATTTACCCCATAACAATCCGCCCTTCCGTATGCTTTGAATTGACACGTGTGTCGATTTGAAGCGCGCGAAAAGGAGGGACGTTACATCTGGTATCAGAGCTTTGGTTTAGCGATAAACCTTAGCTTTGTGGGGTTTGACTCTTTACTAATAGGGTAGTAATACCCTATAGGAGTCGCTGAGTGTATATATATGAGAGAGCATATTTGTTAGTGTTGTAAAAAGGTTTTAATATTGTGTTAATCTGTTCCGTTTTGTATTTGTAAATTCTGGTTGATGCATGAGACGCTATGACATCAATAGGGATTTCTAAACACTTAATAGGACAGATCGACATAATATTTGTTTAATATAGGTGAATGAAATAATTTTGCCTATTATATTTTCTATATATAATTTTTTTTCAAATGATGTCTATATTTGGCTGCAATAGATTGGTTGTTAGGAAATAAAGTGTATAAATAATAATAGAAATAAGATTGAAAAATAAAATAAATGAAATTTGAAAATTTAGAACTTAAGTTCCGGGGTTTTGAAATTTCTTCTGAATAAATTTTGGAATAGAATAATATTGTTTAGAAGTATTTTCTAATAAATATGATTTTGGAGAAAATAAGTTTTGTACTTTCCTCTCCGTCGTTGGAAAATAATTTCGATGATGGCGGCCTCATCATCGACTTTCATTTTCGAGTTTCGAAGGGGAAATGCCACTGTAGTAGTTTTACTGTAGATTCATTTTGAAAAATATATAAATTTTGAATTGTTTTAAATATAATTAGAGTTATATAAGTTGTAAGAATATATTTATTTATTATTTTAAAATAAATTGAAATTTTAACCCGGTATTTAGTCTTAAGTTTCCATTAAATAATAGTTTCAATTATTTTAGTAAATTGGAAAGTATGTAATTAATAATTGAAACCTTTAAAGTAAATAGAGATTTAATGCTAGGTTATGAATGAAATTAAAGGTAATTTGAGATTGCAACTTATAAAACAAAGATGAAATTATTGAACCATTAATTAATTAAAAGAATTCAAAAAAAAAAACTTGTATAACTTTCAAATTTCACACTTAAATAACATATTTATGACTTACCAAATATTAAAAGTTGAAATGTTTAATAAGAAGTGTAATGGAAATTATACAAGTAAAAGTAGGCAATGAAGTATTCAATGAATTTGCTATTATAAATGAGAATTTAATGTTATAAACTTAAGTTATAATTGAAATTTTACTATAAGTAAATATAATTAAAGGTAAGTAATTCAAATAGATGATTTTCAACTTAAGTAAATAAAATGGAAATACTAAGAAATTAAATGGGACATGAATATTATTGATAGACAAATGTAAATAAATAAGGGCATGCAATAAATGAATGAATAATTATAATGAAATAAAAAGAACTGGCATGACCTGAGTTAATGGAAATGAATAATTGTAAGTAATAAGGGAAATTAAATGAAACAAACATTGAATGAGTAAATGAAATCAAAAGTTTGTTATAAATAAATGTAAATTATAAAAGGAAAATTTACGTGGTATGAGGAAAAAAAAAAGAAAAGGGAAATTAAACAACAAATGTATGAATGAAATTAATAAGGATAAAAAAAAGTTGTTGTTCAAATTTGGTTGTTGTTTGGTTATGGTTGTTTGGGTAAGATACTTTAAAAATTGGGTTTGGGAGAATGAATAATCTATTTAGTTTTATCTAAGACTGTTGAGTAAATGATGCGCTAGTAGTTTATTCTTCATTCCGTACAATTTAAATGTTTTGAACCCAAAGAACTATTTGTTTGTTTGATTGAATGGTTGTTTTGTATTTGTTGTGTATGCTATTTGTGAAATTGTTGGTTATTGTATTCGTTTGGTGTTAGTGATTGAAACCACTTAAATATTTCACTTTATATAAATTGTTAACCCTTTTGGATTTTATAAGTGAAATGCAGGTTATGGAAGCAATTGCTACTGCTTTGGTTCCATAAATTAAGCGTAAAATGCCTGAATAATAGGTACGTTTTGGATTTCGGTTCATAGCGCTATTTTATATATTTTCCCGTGTAGGGATATATTAATTTGAAAAATATATGTTGTATATTGTTATATTTAATATTATATTTTCTCTCACGCCTCTCCGTACAAAGGAGACTCTGCCAAAAAAATTTATAAATTTTTGGACTTAGAATTTATTTTGAAAATGTTTTCCAAACTTTAGTAATTTAAGTATAAAAAAATTAATGGTTATAAATTGATATATTTTATCTAAATTAATTAATTTTATAAATTAAATTGTTTATAAAGTTAATGTTGAATAAGGTATATTGATTTCTTAGTTCTTCGTTTTCCCTTCTTTTCCTTTTCGGGGACGAAAAGTTTTGAGTGGGGGAGAGTGTAACGACCCGTATAAATTCGATGTTTAATTTTAATTTAGAAAGAAATAAAAATCTTATTTATTTATATGAAAGCGTATGTTGAAATTAGATGTATCAAGGGTAATTAAAATTTACAAATTAAATTATATATTGCAAGTAATTGTAATAGTGGAAATTGTCGCATTTGGATATAAAGTTAAAAATAAGTAAAAAGGGGCCAGTATTGAATTCATCAAAGGAATTAAATATTGATTTATGGAAAGTAAATGTAAATGGAGGTAATAAAGTAATGCAGGACAATAAATAATTTTTTTAGTACAATCCCTTTTTTAATATTTGTAAACTATTGTAAGATGTTAATTAATTGAAATGTGAAGATTATGAGATAGATTCAAAATTTATGTTAGACAATGAATTGAAATAATTATAGTTAATAATTAATGGATTAAATGGAATACCAATTTACTCATAAACGTGAATATAAGAGAACTAATAAATATTGAATAAATTTTGGAATAGTTGCAATAAATGTTAATTGAGTAAAACCAATGTATGTAAGTAATTACAATGTTGGGGTGTAAATAATGAACCTCTAAAAGTGTAATTTAGAGTTAAGGACTATATTTATTATACGTTACTTATTTTATTAGGTTGTGTTAACGCTTAAATTTGAACGCTAACACCCCGGTGTGTGAAGTGTAGTTGTGAAAGCACCACCCGATAGATCGGGAAAGAATTATAAGCAAGTAATAGCGGAAAAGCAGTAAACAACAGCAATTTTATAGTGGTTCGGCTTATGGGTATAGCCTACGTCCACTTTAAGTACTTTTATTGATGATCCCGTTACAAGTTGATACAAATCTTCTCAAGTACAACACACTTTGAATTACAAAAGACTTAGAACAAGTAGCTCAAACTTCGATGTTGACAAAAATCTTCAAATCCATGGTGGATGTAGATGATTTCTTTATGAAGTTCTTTTAGACGTTCTTTGAATCTCAAAAGCTTTAAGTGTTGAAGTAGTCTGGAATTCGGCAGAGTAATGGCGCTTGAAATTGATCGACCAAAAGTCCCCTTCATGTTGGAAATGGTCGTGTATTTATAGGGGTTTTCGGTCTTAAGTCGTGAGTCGTACCCGACTCATGGGTTACTCGTGGCCGAGTCAGGTTGGGTCGTGGACGACTCACCATGTTGAGCTCAAACTCGCCTTCGGTCTTCTGAATTTAGCACAAGTTCTAACCCGTTCACGAGTCATCCTTTTTTAGTATGGACATCATAGCAGTGGACTACGACTTAGTGACCTTAGGTCGTGGACGAGTCATGGTGAATTGTCTCATATGATAAGTCGCGGGCTTGTTAGCGGTTCATGGTAGGTCGCGGCCGACCTACTGGATTTGACTCTCGGCTTGGTCCAATGTTATGCTCCTGTTCGAATGAACGATACAAGTGATAAGTCGTTCCCGAGTTAACCAAACATGACTTCCTTTGTGCTAGCATGAGTCGTACACGACTCATCATAAGTCGTAAGTCGTCAACGACTTATGTGTTGTTGACCCTTCCTTCCAATGTTTTGAGTCGTTACTCCTTTAGGTCGCATAGCTTTCCTTAGGCCGTTCAACCGTAGCCATTGTTAGGTCGCAACATGTTTTAGGTCGTAGGTCGTTCATCTCCTTAAGTCGTGCCATCTTTAACTCGTAAGGTTCCTTAACTCGTAAAAGCCTTAAACCGTGGAGGCCTTAAGTCGGAGACTGCTTAACTCGTAAGTCCTTCTAGAACTGTTTGCTGCCTTAAGTCGTAGGTCGTAAGCTTCCTGAGTCGTAGTTCTTAGGTCGCAGGCTCCTCAACTCATAGATCTTACCTTGTGGGCTCTTATCTCGTGGACTCTTTAACTCGTTGGTGAAACGGGATTAACAGGTTGTTAAGTTAATTTGTAATCAATTTCAATTAATTCACTAAATTATGGCAGTTAATGTGGAATAAATTGGTAAGTAAAGAATGTTGAATTCAAATAAGATGTAACCAAAGTAAAATTCCATTCATATTAGGATAATAAATGTGATAAAAAGAAATGAGACCAAAATAAAATTTGGAAAATATAAATGTAATGAAATCTAAAATAATATTAACTATGTTGGTTAAGTAATAAATTGATTCAATATTAAGTTGTAACCGAATAGAAATCAAATTCGGAATTAATTTGCAATCAATTGGGTTAATTGCAGCTGACATTTGAACACTGTATTTACTGGAATAATTGACACTAAATTGATATGTGAATTTTCTTTTAGTTAATGTATATATCAAAGGGATTAATTGCAATTAAATGGATTTAGTATTTAAAGATTTTGTCGATATTTATTTAGATGAAATTGAAGCCATTATATGAGTATGAATCTAATGTAAATTTTTACTTATAGAATGGACAATTGATATTAAACGAAAGGAATAAAATTTAAGTGGGTCAATAACTTTAAATTTAATGAAATCAAACATCTAAATGTTATGTTAATAGAAATTTGAAATGGAATCTTAGAATATTTGTATAATAGATTTTGAGTCAAATGTTGATTTCATCCAGTGTAATATTGAATTTAATAATAAATGAAGTTTTAACTTATATTTTCTAAGTTTAATGAAATTTGGAAATTAACACTGAAATGGATAGATTTATCAACTTCCAATGTACATCTAAACTTGTTTAAACTTCTGCAAATGATTAAGAAATATAAAAGGGAATTTCTGAAATCGATAAATTTAGCAACTTTCAATTAACTTTCAATTGTTAAACTATTGTAATTGATTTAGAAACATAAAGAGTTGCTTATTTATTTGAAGTTGAATTTTGGAAATTTGGTTATTTCAATTTATTGGGAATAAAATGTTAAATGTTACGTTAATGGAGTTTAAGTTGAAAATTTAGAATAACAATATATTAGACCATTAACCAATGCTAATTTATCTACTTGGTGATAATAGACTGAATAAAAGAATTTAAAAACCAAATCAATGAAATTTAACACTTAATTTTTACGTTAATAGAAAGTTAGATGGAATGTAAGAATATTATGATAGTTTGCAAATTCAATGAAATTTTTTATCCGTTTAAGAATAGTGAATTGAATAATAGATATGAAACAAAATAATTATACCATAAGAAGAATGTATTGAAAATAAATGGAAAGCTAATTCCATTGAAAATTTTGGAAGATTTAATGTATAATCTATAAACAATTGAAATAGAAGTTAAAGCTTTGAAAGTGTGGAATTTGCAACATCTAATCCATATGAGGAATCTTTGAATTAAAAGGAAAGAGAAGTTAATTGAAATTTATGGAAATTAATATAAGAAACGTACATTTTTGGGTTAAATAGAAAGAGCATTTTTAATGAAAATAAAAGAACAGTTTGAGAAAAATAAAATGAACGTTTCATTTTAAAGATAAGTAAAATTTTATAAAAAAAGGAAAATTTTGAATTTTGAAACAACATTTTACATTCATTTTATAACAATCATAGGTAGTATAGAAGTGATTTTAATGCTAACCTTATACTTTAAAGTAAATTTAATATTTTGAATCGTGATTGCGCGCTGAGAAAAACGTCGTTTTTAAATTTGAACTTCCAGCCTCGGTTCATCTTTTATTGTGTGCAGCGGCGGTCCCCCGTGGCATTAATTGGAGTGTTACATTTTATTGAAAGTGTGTTAATAAAATTTAATTGGGTGTTAATAAGGTGTATAATTAGGGTTTATAGAAATTAATTTAGCGGAGTAGACGTTTTGAAAATGGATCTCAAAGTTATAGTACAACTGGTCCATTTGTTACTTTATATTTATTCGTTACCACCTCTTTGTTTGAAATGTATAAATTTTCATTTTTGCTACCTGAAGCATTCATTTCATTGGTTCCATCCTCCATTAGCCGCATTTCAATTTTCCAATCTCACTGAACTTCATTATGCAAACATGACCCTATTTCATTTTCTCCCTTACCTGCTTGGAACACTTTTTCCTAATCCTTCTTGAAGCTTTGAGTTGCGTGAAAGCCTCTCCCCTCGCCCAATTGTGACGCCCCACCTCTAACCCACGCTAGCCAAGAACACTAAGGTGTAATATTGTCAACTAGCACGGAGAATAAGGCTGTTGAGGAGCGACCATCTGTATAATTGCTTTGTGCGAGTACCGATATGCCGGATAAAAATATAACTTTTCATCTCAAGAGGGAATCCGACATACCGACACAAACTCAAAGCTACTACACAGTGGCTATAAAGGTCTTCGGAAACAAATATAGAAATAAACATAACACAAATCAGTCACAGATAATTCATATCACAAGGGCGGAAATTGATATGAATATTACACTAGGAAGTGTACATCAGAGTAGTGGTCAAAAAGATCCACAATAATACAAAAGAATAGCAACACGTGCTATACAAAAGAATACATCTATGAGTCCATATCTCAAGTGTATACAACAAAATAAACTACTAATCTAAAGTAGTTAGCCAAAAGATCAAATGAAAGTCCAATAAGGAGTCAAGCAGAAGCACCTGTAAAATCTCAGTCTGACCCGAGCATTATTTAATAAGAAAATAATAAACGGATCAGTCTAGCTATAAATACCAGATAACATGATATAGAATTAAGAGATATGGCATAAACATATAATAATCACAATGCCAAGCTGTGATAAATAAGTAACTGAAAATCAACAAGAGATTAATCAATATCACAATAACTACTCAAGATAAAAAGGAATGTCATACTCCTAATTTCATTCACCAAGCCACAATAAATGACATATATATCAATGCCCATCGTAAAAGTTGGTGAAGCATAAATTCCAGAATTCAACACATGAAAACCAGAAATCACAAGAAAAAGGATGGCCAATCCCATAAAAATAAACTCCTCCTGACAGGGTATAGTCCCCCATTGCGGACATTGAGCCGAAGCTCCTCCTGGTGAGCCGAAGCTCCTCGTGACAGGGTATACTCCCCCATTGCGGACATTGAGCCGAAGCTCCTCCTGGTGAGCCGAAGCTCCTCGTGACAGGGTATAGTCCCCATTGCGGACTTTGAGCCGAAGCTCCTCCTGGTGAACCGAAGTTCCTCATGACAGGGTATAGTCCCCCATTGCGGACATTGAGCCGAAGCTCCTCCTGGTGAGCCGAAGTTCCTCGTGACAGGGTATAGTCCCCCATTGCGGACTTTGAGCCGAAGCTCCTCCTGGTGAGCCGAGGCTCAATAAAAACGACATACAGTCCTCCACGTGGACAAAGAGACATCGCACAATGCTAGTTTGAACCATAAAATGATCGTCACGACCAAAGAGAAGTGTCGATTACAGTAAACTAGTAAATATATGAGCTTAGCTTCATGTCCCATAACCAATAGCTTAACTTAAATATTTACGAACAAATTGTAGATCTCCACTAGAAAATTGTAACAAGTGGTTCAATCGAACAAGTCCAAAAATTAACCAACGAAGTAAACGCAAGCGTTTCATACCACTCGTTTTACTAAGTCGTTTAATTAGATTTCTCATACGAGTGAGGTAAAGGCTTATATATACTAATAGATTGGAAAACGGTTTGAGAAAACGAGCTTTGTAATAAAATAGTGTTGAAATCCTTTGAAGAAAGAGTTTTGATATTTACTACTACTATAGAAAACCTTTATATTTTTAAAGTGACAAATCATAGAAGTGATTGTAGAAACAATCGGGCATAAAAATTCACATTCGAAGACGTGAATAAAATCCAAAGAAATCGATAAAAAATCCATCAAAGTGGATATATCTAAAATTCCCAAAGAGAAGGTCATCAAAGTCGATAATAAATGACAACAACAAAAGGGTGACAACACGAATCGATTAAAGTTGGATATTCAAACGAATTAGCAATATAGGCTAATCTGGCAAATAGTAGCAGGTCGGTCGACCGGACTCCCTGAGTCGGTCGACCGAACCAGAGGTTGGAAGTGCTCGGGGCACCAGGTCGGTCGACCGGCCCAGGGGGCTCGGTCGGCCGAAGCCTGTAACCAACACTTCCAAACAGAGGCAGGAAGTGCCTGGACTACAGGTCTGTCGACCGGCCCAGGGGCTCGGTCGGCCGAACCTGTAAGCTTGCACTTCCTACCCTATTTCAAAAGAGGTGCAACTCTCGATCAAATTGCAATCGCACGAGCAACGGCGCTAAGGGTTTATGCCAATCGACTACCCGGCCCTATATGCTCCTCGATGCATCACCAAAAACATGTTCAAACATCAAAGTTAGGATTTTTAACGAATTGAACTCAAAACACTAAAAATTGAAATATTCACAAAAGCAATCCAAATCAAAATCAAATGCACATGAATAAGTGTTAGGAATTCATACCTAACAATAGAAGAGAATTATAAGCATAGATGTGAGATTAAAAATCTCACCTTTGAACCCAAACAATAGAAGAAGAAGCTTGAAAGCAAGCTAAGATCAATTCCTCTTCAATAACAACTCAAGAAGCTTCAATCTAAGCTTAAAAAACATTTCCTAAATTAGGTTTAGGAAATTTCTGAAATCAAAGAGAGAATGAGTTGGAGAAGAAGAAGGAGATGCTTACTAATGGGTTCTCTTTGAATTTGGAGCAAGAACTTGAGCTAGCAAGAGGAACTAGGGCTTGGAGTTTCTAATTCCCTTTCCTTTCCACCATTTTCAGTTGGAGCTTGAGTTTGAGGAGTGGGAATGAGTGAATGGAGAGGAGAGGGCTGAGCTAGAGTATAAGTGGGGTTAATGGGCTGAAACCCCACCCAAAGCCCTAAAGTAAAAGTAGCAAAATTCATCTTACTCCAAACATATCGAAGTTTATACTCAAAAAGGTCGCAAACGTCATTTTGAACTCAATGGGGTTGGTCTCGAGTCCCAATTCGACTGTTTGCAAAAAGTAGATTTTCGGACCAAAATCCGACGAACGATAGAATATTTAAATATAAAATTGATAAATATGCGGGTTGTTACAGACTCCCCTCCTTAAAGAAATTGCGTCCTCGCAATACTTAAGAAGAAAATAAGAAGTAACAACCATAGAAGCATATCAACACAAAAGAAAATTGAAATAAGAAGTTCACCATAAAGAGCACGAAAGAGTTATCAAGAACGGGATCGCTCAAAGAATTTCTCTGGATTCTCTAAAGCAATCCTTAGGATCGGAGAACTATTGAACTCTCATAAGAAGAACATCTTTATTTCGCAGTCGTTTGAGCTCCGAAGCAATAATTCGAATAGGATGTTGCTCAAAAAATCAAATCTGGTGAAACTTCATTTCCACAATATCACCGGGCTCAAGAATGAAAACCGGAATCCCTAAGGCATTTCCGTAAATGAAAGACGTGGGGAACGTCAAGAATAGCAGAAAATTGAGCCGGTGCAACGGCGTAGTACAAAAACGGTACGCCCGAGGAACTAGAATCTCAAATAATTTGGGACATCAGCGTAGTACAAAAAGGGTACGCCCAACGAACCAAAGCAAAGACATTGATGTAGTACAAATGGTACATCCAATGAATCAAATAACAAAGACATTGATGTAGTACAAACGGTACATCCAATGAATCAAATAGCAAAGACATTGATGTAGTACAAACGGTACATCCAATGAATCGAAAAGCAAAGACAATGATGTAGTACAAACGGTACATCCAATGAATCCAAAAGCAAAGACATTGATGTAGTACAAACGGTACGTCCAATGAATCAAATAGCAAAGACATTGATGTAGTACAAACGGTACATCCAATGAATCGAAAAGCAAAGACATTGATGTAGTACAAACGCTACATCCAATGAATCAAATAGCAAAGACATTGATGTAGTACAAACGGTACATCCAATGAATCGAAAAGCGAAGACATTGATGTAGTACAAACAGTACCAATGAATCCAAAAGCAAAGACATTGATGTAGTACAAACGGTACATCCAATGAATCAAATAGCAAAGACATTGATGTAGTACAAATGGTACATCCAATGAATAGAAAAGCAAAGACATTGATGTAGTACAAACGGTACATCCAATGAATCAAATGAGACAGAACATCGATGTAGTATAATAACAGTACATCCGATGAACCGAACACCATAAAAGAACACCGGACACTAGTCCATAAAAGGAATGAGATAAAGCTCAATAAAACGAAGTATACCAAAACGTCCGATGAACTTGATAGAAAGATAATTCCATTCAGACAACATCAAAGAATCAACCACTTGTTGCTTATGACAACGCGCATTGGGAACACGATTTCCCTTCTCAGGAATAAAAGAATATCAAGATCATAAGATGGTAGGAACTCGAGTCAACATGAAGTTCCTTATGAGAAAATAAATATTCCAAGGATTTATGATCGATATGGAGAACAAATTCCTCCCCTAAAAATGATGATGCAAAACTCTAAAAGTAGAAACAATAACCGCGAGCACTAGATCATGAGCGGTATATCTAGTCTCGATAGGCTATAATGATTTAGAAGCACAAGTGATAGCACGTTCTCCTTTGCAAGAGAACGGCATACAAACCAATATGACTAGTATCGGTACAAATAGCAAAGTCTTGGTTCCCCTTCAGGAATCACAAGAATAAGAGTATCGAAAAGAAAGAATTTCTTTTAAATAATCTTCTTTCCCGAAAAACTAAAACTTTCAAAATCACAATTATTTTTATGTAATAATCTTTCCAGAAAAATTTACATTTTTACAAGTCAACATATCGTGTCTGACTGTCTCATCAAAGCGTTTAGGAAATTCCTATCGATAACGTTGATCAAGCGCATCGACCAAAATTCTTAAAGCACTCAACGGGCAATACAATCACAAAATCATCTTTTATAGGATAAGTAAGTTTCTCAAAAACTTCTAAGAATATTCTTTGTTCGTTTTAAGAACAAAAATCCGGTTATACTTCTAAATAAATCTTATGAAAAAGGTTTTGCAAAATTTTAAATTGCTATTTTCATCCAAAAATCAATAAATAAAAGAATGGTCTCATCGAAATATTCATAGAATATTTGATATATAAAATGGATGAAATAAGCTGGACAAATTGAATGACATAATAAGTCATTCATAAGAATCATAACGAGTGCGGAATACGGTAAGTGGAATGCTAACTTCCGCAACTCGTAGCAAACGAAAACTGGTGGTAAAGTCAAACTGAAAAGACCTTAGCACCACACAAAAGATATTGCTTAGGTGATGATCCTAAGTGTAACAACCCGCATATTTGTCGATTTTAATATTTAAATATTTTCTTTAAATATTTTATCGGTACTCGAAATTTAGTCCGAAAAGCTACTTTTTGCATACGGTCGAATTAGGACTTGGGACCACTCCTATTGAGTTTAAAATGCCGTTTGCGACCTTTTTGAGTATAAGCTTCGATATGTTTGGAGAAAGTTGATTTTTTGCTACTTTTCACTTTGGGTTTGAGTTTGGGTTTAGCCATTAGCCAACTTATACTTAAAAACTGAACCCCTCCTCTCCATTCTCCCTCACTTCTTTCTCTTTTCGGTTTTTATAGCATTAATGGTGCGAGAGATTGGGAATTAAAACTCCAAAACCCTAGTTCCTTTTTGCAACTTCAAATTCCTAGCTCCAAACTCAAGAAGAACCCATTGGTAAGCTTCTCTCCTTCTTCTCCAACTTATTCTCTTATCAATTTCAGAAATTTCTAAACCTAATTTTGGGAATGTTCTTGTTTTGATCTTAGATTAAAGCTCATTTGGGTTGTGTTGAAGAGAGGTTGATTTTCCATTTGCTTTCAAGCTTCTTCTTGTTCGATTTTGTAAAAAGGTGAGATTTTTATCTCACATCTTAGTTTATAATTATCTTCGATTGTTAGGTATGAATTCCTAACACTTATTCTTGTGCAATTGATTTTGGTTTGGATTGATTTGGTGTATATTCCAACTTTTGGTGTTTTGGTCTAATTTATGAAAATCCTTTTATGGATATTTGGACATTGATATTTGAAGCGTATCGAAGAGCTGTTTAGGCTGGGTTGTCGTTCGACGTAATTCCTTAGTCATCGCCATTTGCTCGATTGGACGTTTCCGATATTCGTTTGGCCATTTATGGCCTAGGTTCAGGGAAGGCCCTGAACCCCAGATTCAGACGTCTGAAACGTGATATTCAGACGTCTGAATATTGGCTGGGAAGTTTTCTATTCCCAGATTCAGACGTCTGAATTGCCTTATTTTCAAACAGAAAGAAAATAGGCTAATATATGCCTATTTCAGACGTCTGAAACATTTGGTTCAGACGTCTGAATCGTGTTCTGGAAATTTTTATATTTCCAGATTCAGACGTCTGAACCACTTGTTTCAGACGTCTGAAACTGTTGTGATTTTGCCTTCTTGCCTTTTGGTTTGAGAATTCCAATTTATATCGATTCGTGATAATCCTATTTGTTGTTATCATTTATTATGACTTTGATGACTCTTTTTAGGGATTTTTGAATATCCATTTCGATGGATTCTTTATCGGTTTCTTTGGATTTTATTCACGTCTTCGAATGTGAATTTTAGTGATTGATTGTCCTTACAATCTTCTTTGTGATTTGTCACTTTAAAAATATAAAGGTTTTCTATACTAGTAGTAAATATCAAAATTCTTTCCTCAAACGATTTCAATACTATTTTAATACCAAATTCGTTTATAAAACCGTTTTCCAATCTATTAGTATATACAAACCTTTACCTCACTCGTATGAGAAATCTAATTAAACGACTTAGTAAAACGAGTGGTATGAAACGCTTGCGTTTACTTTGTTGGTTAATTCTTGGACTTGTTCGATTGAAACCCTTGTGACAATTTTCTAGTGGAGATCTACAATTTGTTCGTAAATATTTAAGTTAAGCAAGTGGTTATGGGACATGAAGCTAAACTCATATATTTACTAGCTTAGTGTAATTGACACTTCTCGTTGATCATGACGATCATCTTTGTGATTTAGACTAGCAATGTGCGATGTCTCTTTGTCTGCGAGGGACACTAAACCCCGTTTTGTGGAGTTTCGACTCAATTTGGTGGGGTAGCAACCCATGGTCTTCGGGCCGTTTGTGGAGCTTCGGCTCAATTTGTGATGGTTAGCAACCATGGAATTAGCGTTCCGTTTGTGATACACGTGTTGGTGGGCTTTATGCTCCCGTTTGTGATAGGCCTCCCCCCCTTTGTGATTTCTGGATTTCTTGAGATGATTTCTAGAATTTGTGTTTCACCAATTTTCGTGATTTCCATTGATAAGTTTTATCAATATTTGTGCATTGGTGAATTTGTGCGTCATTGACTTTTGTGATATCTGGATTTCGTGTATTGAATTCTGGAATTTGTGTGTCATTGACTTTTGTGATTGACATTGATATTATCGTCAATATTTGTGTTTTGATGAACGAAATAAGGAGTATGGCATTTCTTTGATTCTTGTGTAGATTTGGTGATATTGATTAATCTCTCGTTGATTTTCAATTACTTTTATATATCACAGCTTGGGATTGTGATTATTATGTGTTTAGTCATATCTCTTATTCTATATCGTTTCATCTGATATCTATAGTTAGACTGATCCGTTTATTATTTTCTTATTAAATAATACTCAGGTCAGACCGAGATGTTACAGGTGCTTCTGCTTGACTTCTCTCTTGGGATTGATTTCTCTGACTTTTGGTTAACTACTTAGATTAGTAGTTTTTGTTATATACATTTGAGATATAGACTCCATTATGTATACTTATTCTTTTGTGTAGTTCATGTAACTATTCTTTTGTGATATTGTGGATCTTTCTGACCACTGCTCTGATGTACACTTTTATGTGTAATATTCATATCTTATTCCGCCTTTGTGATATGAATTGTCTGTGACTGATTTATGTTATGTTTGTTTCTATATTTGTTTCTGAAGATATTATAGCCACTGTGTAGTAGCTTTGAGTTTGTGTCGGCATGTCGGATTTCCACTTGAAAAGATTTGCATGTTATACTATCTGACATATCGATGCTCGCACAAAGCAATTACACGGATGGTCGCTCCTCAACAGCCTTATTCTCCGTGCTAGTTGACAGCATTCACCGTAATGTTCTTGGCTAGCGTGGGTATAGAGGTGGGGCGTCAGAGCTTGGTATCAGAGCCAAACTTCGGAACAATATGGAATAATATAACAAGGATCATCGTCCTAAGTCCATCTTAGGAGTCGTGCTTTAGGATTTAATTCGAGTCTTCGTACCGATTCATCCTATTTTCCTTATGATTCCTTGTTTATCTATCAAGATTGCTTGATATTCAATTTGGTGAATAACCTTTTTCTTCTTCTTCTTTCTTTCTAAAGGGAGAAAAATGTCTAGACCAGGCCGCCCCAGAGCCGTACCGTCTAGCACTCCACCACAAGATGGAGTTTTTATGACTGCTCAACAGCTTCTTGATTTAGTGACGAATGCTCAAGCAGCTGGAGCTAACCCGAAACCTACTCACCCAAAGTCGGGATTTGCACGCTTGTGTAGCGATTACACTAATTTGGGTGGGGAGCCATTCAAAGGTTCCGAAACTGTTATTGAAGTACATGCTTGGCTAAGGTCATGCGATCGAATCTTTCCTCGCATGAATCTTATTGACCTTCACCGAGTTCAGGTGGCCTCTAGTATGCTCCGAGAAAGAGCATTGGACTGGTACGAGCTTCTTATTTCTGAGATTAATGAAGCGGATCTCACCTGGGAGCAATTCTGGGAACGCTTCGAGTTGAAATTTGTACCGGAAGCAGAGAAAGTGACATTGGCTCGACGATTTATAGACCTTGTTCAAGGTGAGTCCTCCGTGACTGATTACGTCGCCTCCTTCGAGTCGCTTTCTAAATACGGGGTTGAATACATCAACACCCCTTTTAAGAAGAACCAGAGGTTCGTCTATGGCTTAAACAAAAATCTCAAGAAACCATTACTTCTAAAATTAGAAGTTTCTTTCGACCAACTCGTTGATATCGCTCTTCGTCTTGAAGAGGCGGATAGGGAGAATGATGTTGAAGTGGTGGGTTCTAAACCAAGCTTCAACAACAAGAAGAAGGGGCCAAACAAATTCAAAGGCCCCTATCCTAATAAGAAAGGGAAGCAAACAACCTCCGTGACAAAGACTTCTTCCTTTGGTCGTGGGGAATGCTATAACTGTGGTTCGAAGGACCATTATGCGAACAAGTGCCCAAGGTCTCTCTCTTGTTGCTACTGCAAAGTTCCCGGTCATGTTATATCTTCATGCCCCAAGCTTCAGGGCAAGAAGGAGGGAAAACTTAATGTTGCTCAAGCCCCTGGCAACACATCTCGTGGCCAAGGTATTTCTCATTCTATTTTGGATGGAATTATTTTATTTCGTGATCATCCTATTCGAGTTCTTTTTGATACGAGTGCGTCCCATTCTTTTATATCAAAAGAACTTGTTGATACTTTTTCTTTGAATGTTTTGTGTTTAATGACTTCTTTGAGAATTGCGAATCCGGTTGGTGGATCCGCAATAATCAGTTTATTGTGTAAAGATGTCGAGATTATTTTGTGTGATTTTCCTTTCCTAGCCGATTTGCATGTCATGCGTTATTTAGGCTTTGGAATGATTTTGGGAATGGATTGGCTTAACCGTTATGAAGCTCATATCCTATGTCCTGAGCGGACTATTCATCTTCGACATCCTCGATCTGTTAATCAGGTTTCTGTTATTCTTAAAGATTCGGATTCTGCTTTGGTTGCATCTTTATATTCTTTAAACCCTCGTGATGACGATGATGATGATGAGGGTGATATTATTTCTCTTATTCACGTCGTTTGTGAATTTTCCGACATATTCGAGCCCGTTTTAGGATTACCACCTAAGCGAGCAATTGAGTTCATAATTAATCTCATTCCTGGAGCTCAACCTATCACTAGCCCTCCTTATCGTATGTCCAATAAAGAAAACGAGGAGATGCGTAAACAATTATCCGAATTGGAGACGAAGCAATTTATTCGCTCTAGTTCCTCGCCTTGGGGAGCTTCGGCTATTTTTGTGAAGAAATCCGATGGTACACTTAGGCTTTGCGTTGACTATCGCAAGCTTAATGATCTTACTATCAAAAATAAATATCCTTTACCTCGGATTGATGACCTATTTGATCAACTTAGTGGTGCTAGAGTCTTTTCGCAATTAGACTTAGCTACTGGATTTCATCAGCTTCGTATTACAGAGGATAGCATTCCTTTGACATCGTTCCGTACTCGTTATGGATCTTATGAATGGCTTGTTATGCCATTTGGTTTAACGAATGCTCCGGCTTATTTCGTTGACCTTATGAATAGAGTTTTCAAAGACTTCCTTGATCGATTTGTTCTCATCTTTATTGATGATATTCTTGTGTATTCAAAAACCGAGGAGGAGCATGAAAAACATCTTCGGATTGTGTTAGAAACTCTTAGGAGTAATCAATTAAAAGAAAAGTTTTCTAAATGCCACTTTTGGCAATCTCGTGTGAAGTTTCTCGGTCATATTATTTCCGAATCCGGAGTTTCCGTGGATCCTTCAAAGATTGAAGCGATTCAAGATTGGAAGAGACCGGAGAGTGCGACAGAGATTCGTAGTTTTCTCGGATTGGCGGGCTATTACCGTCGTTTTATCAAAGACTTTTCTAAGATTGTCATACCTCTCACTAGCTTGACGAAGAAAGGTGTTAAATACATTTGGTCGGACAAATGTGAAGCTTCTTTTCAGAGATTAAAAGAGCTTCTTTCTGATGCTCCTATTCTTGTTATCCCCGAGGGGAATCAGGATTTCATTTTTTGTACCGATGCTAGTCGCGTTGGTTTGGGTGTCGTTCTTATGCAAAGAGAACATGTTATTGCTTATGCTTCTAGGCAATTGAAGCCTGCCGAGACTAGATATGCCACTCATGATTTAGAGCTCGCGGCTATTGTTTTCTCCCTTCGTATTTGGCGTCACTATCTATTAGGAGAGAAATTTGTTCTTTATACCGATCATAAGTCTTTGAAATATTTATTTTCTCAAAAGGAACTTAATTTGCGTCAACAACGTTGGCTCGAGTTCCTTGCTCCTTATGATCTTGATATTCTTTATACTCCCGGAAAGGGTAATCGTGTCGCCGATGCTCTTAGCCGAAAACAACAAGCTGTTGTTTCTATGATGATATCCGAATGGAACGATCTTGAGATCTTATCCACTTGTGAGATTCGAGACCGCGTATCCGATTTATGTTCATCACTTGTTTTATGTAGCCTTGAGGCTCATCCTTCTCTTCTAGACCGCATTCTTGAAGCTCAAAGGCTAGATCCCGAATTGGCTCTTCTTGGCCAAAATATTAAGGATAAAATTGATATTGAAGGTTTGAAAGACTTTGATATCGATTCTCGTGGCGGCATTCGGAGATTTGGTAGACTTGTCGTGCCAAATATTAGTGATCTTCGTAAAGATATTTTAGAAGATTCACATCGTTCTAAATTCACCATTCATCTCGGTAGTAGTAAAATGTACGCGGATATGAAGCGACTATATTATTGGGAGGGAATGAAATTCGATATTGCTAACTTTGTTAAGTGTTGCATGACTTGCCAACTCGTTAAGGCCGAACATCAAAGGCCCGGTGGGTTATTGCAACCTTTAGAAATCCCAATTTGGAAGTGGGACCAAATTTCCATGGATTTTATAGATGGCCTTCCCCGTTCTCGTTCGGGTCATGATAGCTTATGGGTGATCGTTGATAGACTTACTAAATCCGCCCATTTTATTCCCGTTCGGTCTAACCGAACCGTTCCTCTTTTGGCCAAGCTCTTTATCAAAGAGATTGTTAAATTGCATGGAGTCCCTACTTCTATTGTTAGTGATCGTGATCCATTGTTTACTAGTGGATTTTGGAAGAGTCTTCAAAAATTTTTGGGAACAAAGCTTAATTTTAGCACCGCTTATCATCCTCAGTCCGATGGACAAACCGAGCGTGTGAATCAAACTCTTGAAGATCTTCTTCGTGCTTGTGTTCTGGATTTTGGTGGAAGTTGGGAAGATCATATTTCACTTGTTGAATTTTCCTATAATAATAGCTTCCAATCTAGTATTGGTATGGCACCTTTCAGGCACTCTATGGAAGGCCATGCCGATCTCCTTCTTGTTGGCTTGAGGCCGGTGAGAAGCTGGTTTTAGGTCCAGATTTTATTCGCGATTCCACAGAAAAGATTGATCTTATTCGTCATAGGATGAAAGAAGCCCAGAGTAGACAAAAATCCTATGTCGATAACCGGAGAAGGAAGTTAGAATTTTCTGTGGGAGATCTTGTGTTCATTCGTGTACCACATATGAAAGGTGTTGTATGTTTCAGTCGATCGAGAAAATTGGCGCCTTGATATATTGGGCCATTTCCTATCACTGAACGTATTGGTTCCATGGTTTATCGCCTTTTATTACCGGCTCAATTTTCTGCTGTTCATGACGTGTTTCACGTTTCTCAATTACGGAAGTGCCTTCGAGATTCCGATTCTGTTCTTGAGCCCGGTGTTGTGGAAGAGATTGAAGTTTCGCCTAATTTAACTTATGAGCAACATCCTATTCGTATCATTGCTTCGGAGGTCAAACGACTTCGAAATAAAGATGTTCCGCTTGTTAAAGTTCAATGGTCTTCAAATCCTAAGGATTGTTCTTGGGAATCTAGAGAGTACATCGAGCGAACACATCCGGACTTACTTTCTCGTGCTCTTTGAGGTGAACCTTTTATTTCAAATTTCTTTTGTGTTGAATATGCTTTTATGGTTATTACTATATACCTTCTTCTTAAATATTGCGAGGACGCAATTTCTTTAAGGAGGGGAGTCTGTAACAACCCGCATATTTGTCGATTTTAATATTTTAATATTTTATTTAAATATTTTATCGGTAATCGAAATTTAGTCCGAAAAGCTACTTTTTGCATACGGTCGAATTAGGACTCGGGACCACTCCCATTGAGTTTAAAATGCCGTTTGCGACCTTTTTGAGTATAAGCTTCGATATGTTTGGAGAAAGTTGATTTTTTGCTACTTTTCACTTTGGGTTTAGCCATTAGCCAACTTATACTTAAAAACTGAACCCCTCCTCCCCATTCTCCCTCACTTCTTTCTCTTTTCAGTTTTTATAGCATTAATGGTGGGAGAGATTGGAAATTAAAGCTCAAAAACCCTAGTTCCTTTTTGCAACTTCAAATTCCTAGCTCCAAACTCAAGAAGAACCCATTGGTAAGCTTCTCTCCTTCTTCTCCAACTTATTCTCTTACCAATTTCAGAAATTCCTAAACCTAATTTTGGGAATGTTCTTGTTTTGAGCTTAGATTCAAGCTCATTTGGGTTGTGTTGAAGAGAGGTTGATTCTCCATTTGCTTTCAAGCTTCTTCTTGTTCGATTTTGTAAAAAGGTGAGATTTTTATCTCACATCTTAGTCTATAATTATCTTCGATTGTTAGGTATGAATTCCTAACACTTATTCTTGTGCAATTGATTTTGGTTTGGATTGATTTGGTGTATATTCCAATTTTTGGTGTTTTGGTCTAATTTATGAAAATCCTTTTATGGATATTTGGACATTGATATTTGAAGCGTATCGAAGAGCCGTTTAGGCTGGGTTGTCGTTCGACGTTATTCCTCAGTCATCACCATTTGCTCGATTGGTCGTTTTCGATATTCGTTTGGCCATTTATGGCCTAGGTTCGGGGAATGCCCTGAACCCCAGATTCAGACGTCTGAAACAAGATATTCAGACGTCTGAATATTGTCTGGGAAGTTTTCTATTCCCAAATTCAGATGTCTGAATTTGGGATTTCAAACGTCTGAATTGGCTTATTTTCAAACAGAAAGAAAATAGGCTAATATATGCCTATTTCAGACGTCTGAAACATTTGGTTCAGACGTCTGAATCGTGTTCTGGAAATTTTTATATTTCCAGATTCAGACGTCTGAACCACTTGTTTCAGACGTCTGAAACTGTTGTGATTTTGCCTTCTTGCCTTTTTGTTTGAGAATTCCAATTTAAATCGATTCGTGATAATCCTATTTGTTGTTATCATTTATTATGACTTTGATGACTCTTTTTAGGGATTTTTGAATATCCATTTCGATGGATTATTTATCGGTTTCTTTGGATTTTATTCACGTCTTCGAATGTGAATTTTAGTGATTGATTGTCCTTACAATCTTCTTTGTGATTTGTCACTTTAAAAATATAAAGGTTTTCTATACTAGTAGTAAATATCAAAATTCTTTCCTCAAACGATTTCAATACTATTTTAATACCAAATTCGTTTATAAAACCGTTTTCCAATCTATTAGTATATACAAACCTTTACCTCACTCGTATGAGAAATCTAATTAAACGACTTAGTAAAACGAGTGGTATGAAACGCTTGCGTTTACTTTGTTGGTTAATTCTTGGACTTGTTCGATTGAAACTCTTGTGACAATTTTCTAGTGGAGATCTACAATTTGTTCGTAAATATTTAAGTTAAGCAAGTGGTTATGGGACATGAAGCTAAACTCATATATTTACTAGCTTAGTGTAATTGACACTTCTCGTTGATCATGACGATCATCTTTGTGATTTAGACTAGCAATGTGCGATGTCTCTTTGTCTGCGAAGGAGACTAAACCCCGTTTTGTGGAGTTTCGACACAATTTGGTGGGGTAGCAACCCATGGTCTTCGGGCCGTTTGTGGAGCTTCGGCTCAATTTGTGATAGTTAGCAACCATGGAATTAGCGTTCCGTTTGTGATACACGTGTTAGTGGGCTTTATGCTCCCGTTTTTGATAGTCCTCCCCCCCTTTGTGATTTCTGGATTTCTTGAGATGATTTCTAGAATTTGTGTTTCACCAATTTTCGTGATTTCCATTGATAAGTTTTATCAATATTTGTGCATTGGTGAATTTGTGCGTCATTGACTTTTGTGATATCTGGATTTCGTGTATTGAATTCTGGAATTTGTGTCATTGACTTTTGTGATTGACATTGATATTATCGTCAATATTTGTGGTTTGATGAACGAAATAAGGAGTATGGCATTTCTTTGATTCTTGTGTAGATTTGGTGATATTGATTAATCTCTCGTTGATTTTCAATTACTTTTATATATCACAGCTTGGGATTGTGATTATTATGTGTTTAGTCATATCTCTTATTCTATATCGTTTCATCTGATATCTATAGTTAGACTGATCCGTTTATTATTTTCTTATTAAATAATATTCGAGTCAGACCGAGATGTTACAGGTGCTTCTGCTTGACTTCTCTCTTAGGATTGATTTCTCTGACTTTTGGTTAACTACTTAGATTAGTAGTTTTTGTTGTATACATTTGAGATATAGACTCCATTATGTATACTTATTCTTTTGTGTAGTTCATGTAACTATTCTTTTGTGATATTGTGGATCTTTCTGACCACTACTCTGATGTACACTTTTATGTGTAATATTCATATCTTATTCCGCCTTTGTGATATGAATTGTCTGTGACTGATTTATGTTATGTTTGTTTCTATATTTGTTTCCGAAGATATTATAGCCACGTGTAGTAGCTTTGAGTTTGTGTCGGCATGTCGGATTTCCACTTGAAAAGATTTGCATGTTATACTATCTGACATATCGATGCTCGCACAAAGCAATTACATGGATGGTCGCTCCTCAACAGCCTTATTCTCCGTGCTAGTTGACAGCATTCACCGTAATGTTCTTGGCTAGCGTAGGTATAGAGGCGGGGCGTCACACTAAGACTAACTCAAAAATACCGGAAAAGTTTCTCAAACGATATGATTGAGAGAAATAACACTTTCCTCATCATGCGGGTTTAAAGAATAAAATGATGCCATCAAAAATTTTGAAATCGGAATCACAAAGAAAATAGAAAGTTGCTTAATAGATAGAAAATGTCGAAGATGAATAGTCCACTCGAAAAATAGGATACGGGCCTCACAATTAAGTCGACCCTTTCAAAAAATCAATTCCGAAGCCTAAGTAAAAATATCGGCTCGGAAAGAAAAATCTCATAAAATAATTTCGACATCAATAAAGACAAATTGAGTGTTGCGGATCTACCATCCGGATTCGCAACTCTCAAAGAAGTCATCAAGCCCAAAATATTTTCAAAGAAAAGGAATCACCAAGTTCTTTTGATACAGAATAGTGAGCCATATCAAAAAGAACTCAAATAAGAAGATCACGAAATAAAACAATGCCATCAAGGATTGAGTGAAAAATACCTTGACCAAGAGAAGTGTTGCTAGGGGTTTGCACAATATTTAACTTTCTCATGTCCTTATTCAAAAGTTTAGGACATGCAGATAAAAGATGACCGGTTTCTTGCAATAGCGACAAGAATGGGGTTTTGGACACATATTCGCATAGTGTTCCGTAGAATTACAATTGTAGCATCCTCCACGATTAGGGATTGGAGTCTTTGCTACAAAAGTAGTTTGCTTCACTCTCTTATTGGGATTAAGGCTCTTGAACTTAATATGCCTCTTCTTGGAAGTCCCAATATCACAAACACTTCCCTTACCTACCTCTCCATGAAGAAGAGTAACATCCACAAGCTGATTGAAAGAAACTTCAAGTTTCAAAGGTAGAACCATTTCGGGGTTCTTACTCAAAGCATAGATAAACTCTTGATTCTTTACAAGATCCAAAAGTTGTTGAGCAGACATAAAAACTCCATCTTGGGAAGCAGCACTAGATTGACCGGCGCTGGGACGGCCTGGTTTAACCATTTCTCTTCTTTAAGAAAGAAAGAAAGAAGAGGAAAAAGTTATTCTCAAAATAAATTTCAATCAAACTTGATTGATAAAACAAGGAATCATAAAGAAAATAGGATGAATCGGTACGAAGACTCGAATAAAATCCTAAAGCACGACTCCTAAGATGGACTTAGGACGATGATCCTTGTTACATTATTCTACATTGTTCCGAAGTTTGGCTCTGATACCAAGCTATGACGCCCCACCTCTATACCCACGCTAGCCAAGAACACTACGGTGTAATGCTGTCAACTAGCACGGAGAATAAGGCTGTTGAGGAGCGACCATCCGTATAATTGCTTTGTGCGAGTACCGATATGCCGGATAAAAATATAACTTTTCATCTCAAGAGGGAATCCGACATACCGACACAAACTCAAAGCTACTACACAGTGGCTATAAAGGTCTTCGGAAACAAATATAGAAATAAACATAACACAAATCAGTCACAGATAATTCATATCACAAGGGCGGAAATTGATATGAATATTACACTAGGAAGTGTACATCAGAGTAGTGGTCAAAAAGATCCACAATAATACAAAAGAATAGCAACACGTGCTATACAAAAGAATACATCTATGAGTCCATATCTCAAGTGTATACAACAAAATAAACTACTAATCTAAAGTAGTTAGCCAAAAGATCAAATGAAAGTCCAATAAGGAGTCAAGCAGAAGCACCTGTAAAATCTCAGTCTGACCCGAGCATTATTTAATAAGAAAATAATAAACGGATCAGTCTAGCTATAAATACCAGATAACATGATATAGAATTAAGAGATATGGCATAAACATATAATAATCACAATGCCAAGCTGTGATAAATAAGTAATTGAAAATCAAGAAGAGATTAATCAATATCACAATAATCTACTCAAGATAAAAAGGAATGTCTTACTCCTAATTTCATTCACCAAGCCACAATAAATGACATATATATTAATGCCCATCGTAAAAGTTGGTGAAGCATAAATTCCAGAATTCAACACATGAAAACCAGAAATCACAAGAAAAAGGATGGCCAATCCCAGAAAAATAAACTCCTCCTGACAGGGTATAGTTCCCCATTGCGAACATTGAGCCGAAGCTCCTCCTGGTGAGCCGAAGCTCCTCGTGACAGGGTATAGTCCCCCATTGCGGACTTTGAGCCGAAGCTCCTCCTGGTGAGCCGAAGCTCCTCGTGACAGGGTATAGTCCCCCATTGCGGACATTGAGCCGAAGCACCTCCTTGGTGAGCCGAAGCTCCTCGTGACAGGGTATAGTCCCCCATTGCGGACTTTGAGCCAAAGCTCCTCCTGGTGAACCGAAGTTCCTCATGACAGGGTATAGTCCCCCATTGCGGACATTGAGCCGAAGCTCCTCCTGGTGAGCCGAAGCTCCTCGTGACAGGGTATAGTCCCCCATTGCGGACTTTGAGCCGAAGCTCCTCCTGGTGAGCCGAGGCTCAATAAAAACGACGTACAGTCCTCCACGTGGACAAAGAGACATAGCACAATGCTAGTCTAAACCATAAAATGATCGTCATGATCAAAGAGAAGTGTCAATTAGAGTAAGCTAGTAAACATATGAGCTTAGCTTCATGTCCCATAACCACTAGCTTAACTTAAATATTTACGAACAAATTGTAGATCTCCACTAGAAAATTGTCACAAGTGGTTCAATCGAACAAGTCCAAAAATTAACCAATGAAGTAAACGCAAGTGTTTCATACCACTCGTTTTACTAAGTCGTTTAATTAGATTTATCATACGAGTGAGGTAAAGGCTTGTATATACTAATAGATTGGAAAACGGTTTGAGAAAACGAGCTTTGTAATAAAATAGTGTTGAAATCCTTTGAAGAAAGAGTTTTGATATTTACTACTCGTATAGAAAACCTTTATATTTTTAAAGTGACAAATCATAGAAGTGATTGTAGAAACAATCGGGCATAAAAATTCACATTCGAAGACGGGAATAAAATCAAAAGAAATC
Organism: Allium cepa; assembly: GCA_030765085.1. Taxonomy (NCBI): domain Eukaryota; kingdom Viridiplantae; phylum Streptophyta; class Magnoliopsida; order Asparagales; family Amaryllidaceae; genus Allium; species Allium cepa. The sequence goes on from CM060931.1 coordinate 802,254,155, forward strand.
GATATAAAATCCATCAAAGTGGATATATCTAAAATTCCCAAAGAAAAGGTCATCAAAGTCGATAATAAATGACAACAACAAAAGGGAGACAACACGAATCGATTAAAGTTGGATATTCAAACGAATTAGCAATATAGGCTAATCTGGCAAATAGTAGCAGGTCGGTCGACCGAACTCCCTGAGTCGGTCGATCGAACCAGAGGCTGGATGTGCTTGGGGCACCAGGTCGGTCGACCGGCCCAGGGGGCTCGGTCGGCCGAAGCCTGTAACCAGCACTTCCAAACAGAGGCAGGAAGTGCCTGGACTACAGGTCGGTCGACCAGCCCAGGGGCTCGGTCGGCCGAACCTGTAAGCTTGCACTTCCTACCCTATTTCAAAAGAGGTGTAACTCTCGATCAAATTGCAATCGCACGAGCAACGGCGCTAAGGGTTTATGCCAATCGACTATCCGGCCCTATATGCTCCTCGATGCATCACCAAAAACATGTTCAAACATCAAAGTTAGGATTTTTAACGAATTGAACTCAAAACACTAAAAATTGGAATATTAACAAAAGCATTCCAAATCAAAATCAAATGCACATGAATAAGTGTTAGGAATTCATACCTAACAGTAGAAGAGAATTATAAGCATAGATGTGAGATTAAAAATCTCACCTTTGAACCCAAACAATAGAAGAAGAAGCTTGAAAGCACGCTAAGATCAATTCCTCTTCAATAACAACTCAAGAAGCTTCAATCTAAGCTTAAAAGAGAAACATTTACTAAATTAGGTTTAGGAAATTTCTGAAATCAAAGAGAGAATGAGTTGGAGAAGAAGAAGGAGATGCTTACTAATGGGTTCTCTTTGAATTTGGAGCAAGAACTTGAGCTAGAAAGAGGAACTAGGGCTTGGAGTTTCTAATTCCCTTTCCTTTCCACCAGTTTCAGTTGGAGCTTGAGTTTGAGGAGTGGGAATGAGTGAATGCAGAGGAGAGGGCTGAGCTAGAGTATAAGTGGGGTTAATGGGCTGAAGCCCAACCTAAAGCCCTAAAGAAAAAGTAGCAAAATTCAACTTACTCCAAACATATCGAAGTTTATACTCAAAAAGGTCGCAAACGTCATTTTGAACTCAATGGGGGTGGTCTCGAGTCCCAATTCGACTGTTTGCAAAAAGTAGCTTTTCGGACCAAAATCCGACGAACGATAGAATATTTAAATAAAACATTTAAATATAAAATCGATAAATATGCGGGTTGTTACACCAATCCTTGCCACCACCTTGTTAGCAGGTACCCTAGTCGCCTTATCCCAAAATGTGAAATTTGGTGTTTATTTTGTTTATTTTAATATCACTATATAAACACTTTATTATGGCAATGGTCATCTTATAACTTGAATAACTTTCGCATACAATGTCCGATTTACACACGATTTTTTTTTGAAGGATTGTATTGAGATTTATGACATTTTGACGCTTGTTTGGGCAGATTCTGAGGCTGTTGAATTTTTGGGTTTAAATTGGATTTTAATTCAATTTAAATCCAAAAGGTGAGTGTTTTATCCCACTCACAACTCTAAAATTTCTTATGTTTGTTAAATTTATTTGAGATATGAGTAGAAATTTATTTATGGCTGTTTTGCATATTTTATTCATCATCTTAGTTAAATCGCATTTATATAATATAACTTTTATTTAATTTTATTATTGCATATAAATTGACAGTTAAAATTTATTTATTTTGCATATAAACTGATAGTTAAACTGTTAAATAAATTTATTGTTGCATATAAACTGTTAGTTAATAACTGTCATTTTACCTGTTATATTTCATATGCTCTATATTGATGTTTGTTTAAATTTGGATGATGATTGTAATAAATGGTTGATTATTGATATTTGGATGAATGGATGCTATATTTTATATTGTATAAACTGCAAATTATTATGCATTTTCATTCATTTGGGATTGCGGCGTGAAATGATATACAACCGCAAATTTTTATTTTAAATTGCGGATTGAAATGATAAATATCCGTATCACTTGACCATAGGATAGAAAATTTTATACAGGCACCGCGACATATATGTAAAATTATTTTTGAAATGATTTTTATGGTTTGGATATGATACGGTTTAATAAATATTAAATTTGGATATGATATAAAAATATTTTATACATACATAGTTAAATTGTTGAATTTAAGCTATGCATAAATCTGTTAAATAAAAATGAATAAGTTGAAAAATGGCATTTGATAATTTGTATTATATGAGTAAGTACAAGTTTAAGATCTTGTATATATATATATATATATATATATATATATAGAGTTTTAAACGATTCAAATTAATCAAGATTGAAAGATAAATTGGAAATTTAATTGGAATTGAGTTTATTTGAAAAATTAACTCCATAAGTGATGTTAACTTACTAAAATTGGAAATTTTAAGGTATGATATTTATAACGGGATTTAATGAATAATTCTAGTATAAATAAATGGAAGGAAAAAAATTTAGTGTTAATAAATTTGGTTTATTTTAAATGGTTATGGATTTATCATGTAAACCTTTCAAACTAAATAATAGAAAAATGAATTGTTGATTTGAAATTCCCAACCTTGGTTTTGAAATTCATTTATTACTCAAAGTTTGAAAATATTGAAATCAAAGTGTTTTATTCAAACTGAAAGTGAATCTAAAAGTTATGGGTTTAGACTGAAGTTAAAATGAATAAAATTGTGAAGGCATGGAAATTATTTACTTTTAAAGAAATTTTAAATTCAACTATTTTATTTTATACACTGTTGAATATCCAAACCATTTAAGTTTGAAAGTTATGGTTTTAAAACTATGGATTTCGAAGTATTATGTTGAAAGTTAAAATTCAAATATTTGGTTTCGAGGTATTATAAATTTTAAAAGTAGCATGATTTTGGAAAGGAAATATATTTGAAATAAAATGATATCACATTTATTTGGGTTCAAAAGGAAATGATATCGTATTCATGGGTTTTGAAATGGATACTTATATTCTGGTTTTGAAAGTATAAACATTTTTAAAGACCGCGGTGTTATAATAACGTTTGGTTGTTGAAGAGACCGGGATCGGAAGTTGTCATACTCTCTACCAACTTCGAAAACCACTGTAACAATCGTGTACGCGGTGGAGATTCCAGAATGAAGTAGGATGGTGTCGATGTTTTCTGTAAGGTAAATACATGGGCCCAACTCCCGTGAGTTGGCATAAGGTGGCTAAAATAGGAGCGATCGACGAGTTAATAAGGTAGCACCTTTGATCGGAAACATCCCTTCGATATTATACTTTGACTCTTGGATTGATTCGTTGGCCACTTTTGATTTTTATTTGGGGGCGTGGCTAGAGGTGGGCGGTAGCTGCGACTATGCGTTACCACCGACCCGGAAGCGTAATTGGTATATCTACTCTGGCATTGCCTAGTTGTGCCGTGTCACCTACCCTAGCGCGCCTTATACGATTTTGGTTTTGTACCATACCTATAGAGTGCCCTTGTAACGACCCGCTATTTTGGACCATTCAAATCGACAATAAAACCATACATGTCCCACTTGAATAATTCAAAATACCGAATTGTTAATTAAAATTTGGCAAAACTTAAAATATACAGTAAATAAATCAATCACAGATCACTTACACAGAGTAATACAATGCAGCGGAAAAGATAAAGAATAGTAGTTCATGAAGCTACTATATACATTGGAGTTAGAAATAAAATACAACTGAATATCTTAGATGTAGTGAAGTCTCCAGTATGCGTAGATGACTTCTCTAAACAAATCAACAGGATGACTGAAAGGATAGATAGCTGGATCTTCAAGCAAGGCTCCAACTTCGAAGGTGAGTCTCAAATGTTGTATCACTCAGTCTGACCCGAGCGTAAAGCAAAACACAAAACACTCGAGTCAGGATTAACATTCTAATATCAATAAATCCAACTCAAGTGAAATATCAACCGAAATACAAATAACTTAAAGGATGTTTGGAAGGGTCCAAGGAACTATCTACAGGGTAGAAATATACACTATAACACCGTGGTTCTTTCATCTTAATTTATACCTCAAAATCAAATATCATTTCACTTCAAATATAGCTATTTTCCAAAATAGTATTTAGATATATTAAATAATTTATACCGTAAAATATTTTCAATTCCCTCAACTTAACAAATTGTTTTAACATCAACCCGACCTTCCCACTTTAATTAAATTCAATCTCAATTTATCAATTTAAATTCAACTCAATTCCTAAAATAACCACTTCAATTTTATCGATCTCAAATTCGGATTTGTAATTGCAAAATATCCCTTTATATTCAATATTTTTAAACCTTTAAGTATTCAACGTTTCAACTAAATTTTTATTCAATTTAGTTTTCTAAATAATAAATTCAAATTTAATTCAACCTAAATTTTCATTTTAATTCAATTTAGTTTCTAAATAACAAATTCAACTATTGATTTCAAATACAGATCTGAATCTCAAATTTAAACCATTTAAATTCCAATATGGTTCAAGGCTTTAATATTTAAATGTTCTATATAACAGTTTCATATAGATCTCGATTTATCCTCATTATTATTTAGTCTTGAAATACTACCTTATTAGATTCAATACCATTTAAGTAACCTTAAATTACATTTTCCTCAAAATTTTCTTTAATTTATTTAAACGTGAAATATTCATTAAATCACTTAAATTAAAAAATCCAATTATAAAATCATGCCTTTTAAATTTCCCATTCAAAAATTTCAAATCAATTTAATTAAATAAATCCTTATTTAAATACCAACTTAATAAACCCAAATTTATCTCCCAATCCTAATTATTCAATTTGATTACAAGAGAATCTATTTGAAATATAGATTTACATAAATACTTAACCATATTATATGTATTAAATCAATCTAATTTAAATCAAATATTACTAATAAATCTATATATACAATTTTCATTTACATAATATCTTAAGAATCAAATTTATTAAACTATATATTTCTTTCCAAAATTATAGCAATTATTTTCAAAATATTTATATGGATCAACGGTGTCTGTATATATTTCCTATCATATAGTCTAGTGCTACGGATATTTATCATTTCAATCTGTACACTAAATATATACGGGTGGATATCATTTCAACCCGTAATCCCAAATTCAATTAAATGAAAATCGCTTGGGTTTATCATTTCAACCCATAACGATTTCTAAACAACACAGGGAACTTGCAGAGTGATAACAGAAAATACAAAAATAACAGGCATATATCATCAATAACAATATAATATATACAACAGGATATGATGTCATATCCCGTAGGTGAACAGTTACAGATAATAGCATATATAACATATTTAAATAACTACAGCAGCATATTTCAGTTGTCGTTTCAATTGAAATCAAATTTAATGAATAAAAAATGTTAATCGTGAGTGATTGCTCACCTTTCGAGGTTAGAGAAAAGAATAGAATTCAATGACCTATGAATCCAAACACTGGTTCCAAAGCAAAGCTAAATTGGCACGAATTTTGAGCAAAGCTGATAAATAGGAATTCACGAAATAAATCAGAACTGGATCGATGGAGATGATTGGTATAAGAGAACTTAAATATAACTATTTATAACTATAAATATATAAATCATATCCTAAATCTAAATACAATTTAAATTTAAAATATATAAGCACTTCAAAATCATATCTCAAAATCAAACGTACATTTAAAATAATATAAATTTATCTTCAAATAAATAGTTAATCCCAGATGCACTATATTAATAAAATCTATTATAAAACCCTATACATAAACAGCAGCCTGTTAAAAAAAAATCTTAAGAAAACTTGCTATATAGATACATATATATACTAATTAAAGCTGCCACTATAAAATAAAAATATATTATATACTTAGACAATAAACAACCTATAACAGAATATACTATCATGTTTCAAAATCTATAACCACCACTTATACTGTCACATAATATATAACCGATACATTATTTTTTTTATAGACTTATGCAAATAAAAGATGACATACTTTATAAAACACAGAATATCATATATCATCCAGGTTAAAAATAAATATATAAACTGTCGTAATGTATAACTCGTATAAACTATATTTTTTTAAAATCCAAGTATTTATATATGAATTACCTTATATATATAATGAAACTATTAAGCAAGCGTCACTTATAGATTAGCCGAGAATCAGATTATATTAACATATCAAAATACTTTCATATAGTATGAAATATGTTATCCAGTAAGCAAAGAGAAGGAAAAACGTAAAATAGACGAACAAAGCAATTTGCCTATGATATACTAACGTATTTAAAACAAATGTAACCATATAAAACAAAACACGTAATAAAGTTATTATCTAGATTTTGTAAAACTGTATTATATGCGCAACAGACATGCTCACAATCCAAGTATGTATCAAAATATATATGTACCTCTGTCCTATATATATACCTATCACCGCATATATTATAAATAACATAGCATAATATATTACAGACTATATATATACACTAAAATATTACAAGACTTGCTATGCCTATATACAAAAAGGACGAACAAGCAACTATATACATAAACCAATCACACAGCAATTATGTATATACATATATAATATAAATAATTACTTAAATAACTATATATAATATATATTAAATATTACATACCTACAGGAAAAAAAAAGGCGGCCGAGCTCGGGCCGGAGAGGAGAGGAAGAGCGGATCTGGTTGCAGGCTGATGCGGCAGTGGCGGAGAGCAATGGTCGTGGGTTGGTGGGGTTGAGGCGCGGGATGCATGCGGATGTGGTGATGGGGAAACAGAGGCTGTGGCTTGCAGGCTGGAGGGTGCACGTGAAGTGAGGTGGGTGGCCTGTTGTTGTGGGGATGCTCGGCAGCGGAGTGGATCCGGGAGGTGAGGGCGAGGTTGGTTGTTTAGGCGGAGATGAGGTCGGGTCTGAGGTGGGTGAACACGGGCGTTGTGTAGGGGAGGTGGCGAAAGAAAAAGAGGAGAGGAAGGAGTGTTTCACATGAAAAGTGGGGATGCAGACGTAAGTGGTGAGGTAAGAAAAATAAAGAGGAGAGAAGAAAGGCTGATTGCGGAGAGAAAAGTGAACAGAAAGGGTATAAATTAGATTGAAATGGAAACGTACAGGAATTTAGAAGGAAATAAATGAATGGAATGAAACGTATAGGAAATTAGAAAGGAAATAAATGAAGGAAATGAAACGTATAGGAAAATAGAAAGGAAATAAATAAAGGAAATGAAACGTATAGGAAAGTAGAAAGGAAATAAATGAAGGAAATGAAACGTATAGGAAATTAGAAAGGAAATAAATGAATGGAATGAAATCGTCAGGAACATATTAAGGAAACAAATGCATGGGCCTATAGTATTTTATAAGTTTCGAACTTTTGAAATGGCATGGGATGGAAACAGTTGTACGCTGATTTAGAAGTTATTAAAGCAATTTATTTTATTGCTTGGGATTTACGTTGAAGTTTGAAAAGCAAAGCAAAGCTAACGGTCAACATTTAAAGGTATCGTTACAACGAATATTTTATTGGTTCAATACAGAAATAAATTGTGACGCCCCGGCTCTATACCCACGCTAGCCAAGGACACTACAAATTAATGCCGTCAAGTAACACAGAAAATAAGGCTCGTTAGGAGCGACCATCTATAGCCTTGCTCTAACTATCTATTGAATACATCGACAATAAACATACCAACCAGGTCGACATACCCAATGAATACTTAAAACAAAACCATAGGTGGTTGGATCTATCAAAACAGAATATAATAACTCAAATGTAATATACATCACAGAACAGTAAATCATCATATACACATATACAGATACATAACAGAGTTACAAAACAATACATATCAAGTGGTATAGCAAACCACCATATACAGACGAGTCAAAAGAATACATATCAGAGTTACTACAAAATAGGACTACACAAAAAGCTATGACAAAAAGAACAAGCTGAATGGTCCATGCGGAAGCAAAATAGGCTAAGTCCAAAAGCACCTAACCTGAAACATCTCGGTATGACCCGAGTATAAGATACACGGGTCAGTCTAGCTAAACAAATCATTTAGATAAACTGAACAACAATAAACCTGCAAGGTTACAAGGTATAGCAAATATCTCTAAAAGAGATAACATAATCATCTAACAAAAGATGAATCATTGATAACAAGCCTTATATCAACGGCAACATATATAAACAAAGGATACGAATATCCCAAAACAAGCCAAAAGGCAATAACAAATACCAATAAGGTATATAAGTTCCACAAGGTAACCGCTACGCATCATGCGGCTCATAATGACCAACACCGAAGGGCGATATCAAGGGAATATACATATGAATGAAACATCATAAAATTGCTCGAGCTCAGTACTGTATAAACAAGGATCCATGAGCCCGAAGGCTCCAAACCCAATATCACCCATGCGGCTCATAACGACCAACATCGGAAGCGACACTAAAGGGTGACCCAATATCACCCATGCGGCTCATAACGACCAACATCGGAAGCGATACTAAAGGGCAACAAACCCGAAGGCACAAACCCGAAGGCACATACCCGAAGGCAACAAACCGTAGTGGTGAAGGTCAGAGACCCAGTATTGGACACCACTAACTGGCGGAATGTGTCACAACTCTCGAAAAGGAATCCGAAAAGTGTTAACGTATGACCCATAACCACTCGTTCGCACTAAATGGTTTACTATCCGTCAGCCACTTTCACACTCAAAGCAGTACAAAGTTCACCTCATATCATCGGTAAACCAAACCCGAAGGTTAAAACGATCAATTGAATAGGTTGGGAATTAATCGGAAGGATAAACGCACAGATTCATGGTCCGTGTTTGCCCAACCATTTAATCACCCTTCCACTTCGCTCGAAGTGCGAAATTTGTACGTATGGTTTAAATAGAATTTATAAATCGGAGAAGCGAACTTTTAATACAATTTGAAGAAATAATTTATAAAAACCCATGAATGAATTCAAAAAGGAATTATCAAGGTCAAATATGCATAAACAACTAATTGGAATCAATATGCATCTATCAAATTTGGAAAATTAAACGAACAAGGCAAATTGGCCAAAAACAGCATATTCAAACGTCTCAAAGAAGGGATTCAGACGTCTGAATCTGGAAATCAATTTGTTTTCCAAAACAGAATTCAGACGTCTGAATCCTAACATCTAGACGTCTGAAATTGGCAATATTTTGCCTATTTCCTTTCTGGTCGAAATTTAGCCAATTCAGACGTCTGAATCTGGGAGTAAAATTTCTTCCAAGAACAATATTCAGACGTCTGAAATAGGCATTTCAGACGTCTGAAACCTGATGGTCAGGCAATTCCTGAACCTAGGCCAACTATGGCCAAACAAATCGAAAGCGATCGAGTGCGTGTTGATTATGGGCTTACGTCAAACGACTACCCAACCTTAACAACACCCCCAAACACTCCGAACAACATAAACACCAACCATAAAAGGTTTTACATAGATTTGGCTTCAAAAATCATAATTTGGCAATTTCATCCAAACAATCCAAATCGAAAGCAAATGCACATGAACAAGTATTAGGAATTCATTCCTAACATCAATGATATCAAAAGAAGTAGATGTGAGTTCAAAACTCACCTTTAACCCAAAACAAAGAAGAAGGAGTTCAATTTGCAAGGAGAAGACCAACCAAACACTACTTCAACTCAACAAGCTTCAATCTAAGAATAAAACACATATTTCCCAATTTAGGTTTAGGAAATTTTCTGAAATTGAAGAAGAGAAGAGTTGGAGAAGATGAAGAAGAACTTACCAATGGCTTCTCTTTGATTTTGGAGCAAGAATTTGTAGTTTGCAAATGGATTTAGGGCTAGGAGTTTCTAATTTCCTTTCTCTTCCTCCATTTCAGTTTTTGCTTAAGCTTTTATGAAATGAATAAGTGAATGGAAGGAGAGAAGGGCTGAGTTAAGGTTAATCGAACAGTTTGGGTGAAACCCAAACCCAAAGCCCATTTAGCAAATAGAAAAATTCAACTTACTCCAAACATATCAAAGCTTACACTCAAAAAGATCGCAAACGCCATTTTGGAATCAATGGAAATGGTTTCGAGTCCCAATTCGGCCGTTTGCAAAAAGTAACATTTCGGACCCAAAATCCGACTAACGATGCTATATTTAAATTAAACATTTAAATATAAAATCGTTACATATGTGGGTTGTTACAGATCTCCCCTCCTTACAAAATTGCGTCCCCTCAATTCCTAGAGACGATATTTGTAACAACTACATACATAAAACATTCCAAAGAGAAGGAAACAAGTTAGAAACGAAAAGATAATCTCACCATCGACAAGTAAAGATAGAAAACCCGGATAAGATCCCTAGATATACTCTCTGGTTTCCAAAGTATAGTCATTGGGATTAGCGGATCATTGAACTTTAACGAGCGGCACGTCCTTGTTCCGAAGGTGTCGCACCTCCGTGTCAAGCACGCGAATAGGTTGCTGTACAATAGATAAGTCCGGCAAGATCTCAAGCTCTTGCAAATCAGGAGAAGTAATAACAGAATCCGACTCCCGAAGACACTTCCGAAGTTGCGAGACGTGAAACACGTCATGAGTGCCAGATAAATGAGCTGGAAGTGAAACTCTATAAGCCACAGGGCCAATACGTTCTGTAATAGAAAATGGTCCTACAAAGCGAGGAGCCAATTTCCCAGTCGTACTGAAACGCATAACCACCTTCAAAGGAGAAACACGAATAAAAACAAGATCGCCGATCGAGAACTCGAGAGGCTTCCTACGGTTGTCCGCGTAGGATTTCTGACGACTCTGTGCCTCTTTCATTCTCAATCGAATAAGGTCATTCTTCTCAGAAGAATGACGAACAAAGTCCGGGCCAAGAATAAGCTTCTCCCCAGATTCCAACCAACAAGAAGGTGATCGACATGGCCTTCCGTATAAGGCTTCGAAAGGAGCCATACCGATACTAGACTGAAAACTATTGTTGTAGGAGAACTCTACAAGAGGTAGGTGATCCTCCCAAGTACCACCGAAATCAAAAATACAAATACGGAGAAGACCTTCCAAGATACGATTCACCCGTTCAGTCTGTCCGTCAGACTGCGGATGATAAGCTATAGAAAAATTAAGCTTTGTTCCCAAAGCTTGCTGAAGACTCTTCCAAAAATGACTCGTGAATAAAGGATCACGGTCACTCACAATAGAACTAGGAACACCGTGAAGTCTCACGATTTCGTTGACATATAACTTAGCCAGAAGCGAAGCAGTCCTATTAGACTTAATAGGGACAAAATGAGCAGACTTGGTGAGGCGATCAACAATAACCCAAATGCTAGAATGGCCAGATCTCGAACGAGGTAGGCCGTCAATGAAATCCATAGAAATCTGATCCCATTTCCACAATGGAATCTCAAGAGGCTGAAGAAGACCCGAAGGACGCTGATGCTCAGCTTTAAAACGCTGACAAGTTATGCAATTGCTCACATAACTCTCCACATCGCGCTTCATGCCTTCCCAATAATAAAGACGACGCATATCGGCATACATCTTGCTACTACCGGGATGAATGGTATACTTAGAACGGTGACAGTCATCAAGAATGTCATGCCTAAGTGCAAGATCAGAAGGCACAAAAAGACGGTTCTTCTTGCGAAGACACCTATGAGAATCAATACTGAAATCTTGCAACGCCTCATCGCAAGATCCAGACTCACAAAGCTGAATAAGATGCAACAACTCAGGATCACGCCGCTGACCATCGGCAATACGATCCAATAAAATAGGTCGAGCTCCCAAACTAAATAATAGAATAGGAGAATCAGAAGATGAACCTCGATCACGAACTTCACAAAAAGATAGAGTCTCAAGAACATCCCATTCGGCAAACATCATAGAAATAATGTAACGACTAGCCGCTCTGACCGCCTCTAGTCGGTAATTAAACCAACTAGGAACGTTCAAAATGACGGATTGTTATTTAGTTTATAACATTTAAACAGAATCAGCCACAGAATCACAGAATAATAATCATATTTCTCATAAATGAATTTTCTTTTATATACAAATATCAGAGTTATACAATGAATTACATTTAATACAGCGGAACAATTTATTTTTTTAAGTACAAGAAAATTTCCCGAAAAACTTTAGTGATGCGGTAATCCCCCTCTCTCTAACTTCGCTGCGTGAAAATCTGATTCATTGTATAAAACTCTGATGTATAAAAGAAAAATTATTTCTGAGAAATATATGATTGTTCTGTGATTCTGTGACTGATTCTGATTAAACTCTATAAACTAAATAACAATCCATCATTTTGAACGTTTCTAGTTGGTTTAATTACCGACTAGAGGCGGTCAGAGCGGCGGGTCGTTACAAAAGTGGTATCAGAGCTTTGGTTTACACAAAGCTTAGTTTATAGCGTTTAATATGAATAGTTACTAGAATCACTTTAAAGGAAGTGTTTTCAAATCTAAAGAAGTTTAAAATTGTTTTCTTTAAAATAAAAGGTATTTTGAAAATTAGAATCTTTTCGGAAATTCCCCTCTCTAAATGTGAGTTTGCGATAGTTCTCTTCGGTGAGGTCTCATTAGATTTGAGTTTCGATCGTTCGAAAACTCATTATCAAATTATTGAGATTTAGGGAAAATGAAATATAAGTTAAGTGAATTAATGAATTGGTTTAAATTGGTTTAAATCAAATGTTTTGAATATCTCCAAAATAACTGTGAAATAAAATGACATGTTGATTTGGTAATAACCAAGCGGATCATTGAATTGTAGCTTGAGAATTTGATTCTGAATTCTTTTGACAAATTCATTTCAAATGTTGTGAAGAACGATTTAGTAAATAAACGGATTATAAGTATTTAACTTATAATATGGACTTTGGTATATAAATAAGTTATATAGATTGAATCAAATTAATAAAGGAGATTATAAATCGAAGTTTATAAATGGAAATGGAATTTGCAAAGAATGTTTATAAATTCCGCAAACGACTTATTTTGATAAGTAAATTGTTATAGCTTATTTATGGAGTTATATCTATGATTTGAACAGTGAATAAGATATAAAAGGAATGTTTTTGGGAAGGAAATTTATTTGTCAACTTAACTGTATGAATAAAACCAGTTTTGATGTAAAGCTTATATTTCAAGTTTAGACTAATGCCTAAAATCGTTAATGTGGAAATATAAGATCTAATGAAACCAAGTCGATGAATAATTTACTAAAGAACTAGTTGATTATTTTGAAATAGAAAGCAAGTGCAAAGTTCAAATGAGATTTAGATTTCAAATTGAAGTTTGTTAATATGAAAATCCATAATAGATTAAATAGATTCCGTGATGAATTTGAATTTGAACGGGCAGAGAATTAAGTTAAGTGGAAAACTTAATATTGGAGATTTGAAGTTAGGTTAAAACCAATCTTTTGAAATGTATGCGGAATTCAAACTATGAATTAATTCGAAGTTGAAAAAGTTAAATGAGAATGTTTTTTGGGAAATAATATTATGAAATGAAGTTAATCCATTTGAAGTTGTTTTAAAATGTGTTAAGAATCGAAAGCATAGATTTCAACATCCATTGTTGAAATAGACGTTTTCGAGAGAATGAAAGGAAATGGTGGACTATAACATTGTTGTTATAGTAAATGATTTCCAAAAGGAAATGTTTTATTTAGTATTGGAATTTATATATCTATCTTAAATTCGAATCCCTATACCAGTTATTTTGGGTCGTCGTAACAATGTTTTACGCAACATTCGTTTTGACTCAAACAAATGTGTTTAAAAGAATGGTTTCCTTTAAGAATGAAATATATACTTGATTATGATTTAAGTATATTGAATATTTTCCAAGTGTTGAAAATGAATGGATTTGTGAATTACCTATTATTTAAATAAGTATGGAAATGTTTTCCAATATGAAATGAAAGGTTTTATCTTTTAAAGATAAATTGAAAAAAATGAATATTTGAAATTTGTTTCAAATAGTTAAGTGTGGAAAATTATATATCTTGTAAAGATATTATTTTGAGAAATATGAACAATTAGTACAACTTGGAAGTTTTCAGAAATGATTGAATCTTGAGTTAAATTGAGTTTAACTTTGACACCAAAAACAATATAAGCTGAGCTTTGAATTTTGGATAGTCGATTTGGATCGTATGTCTAACATTGTGAATTGATGACATATCAATTGGTCTCTATTAAATATATATCTGTTGGTGGCGGAGAATTTATTCTTTTAGCTTAACACCCTTCTCTGAGACATACGAGCTTAGAGGTTATATATCGGTAGAAATCAATTATGTGTTGAGAATTGACGATGTAACGTGAAATCCAAATCGAATGTGAAGTCGATAATAAATTGAATTATGAATGTGAATTGGGTTTGAAATAACCTTAAATTTTCAAATCGACTTAGAGGAAAATTTAAAATGGATAATGAAATGGAAAATTTGTGAATCCTCTATTTGTTATGGATATAAAATATTGTGGTTTTTAGAACGTATATATGAGAATACGATAAATTCGAAAACCATTAGTTTGGAAAGAAATTGTTATGGAAAACTTATGTAAGTACATGAGTATGATATGTACGAACTATGAAATGAAGTACTATGTATGTATGATATTATGTTTTCCAAACTGAGGATATGGAAAAGTACCTTCCATTTGAAAATTGGTGAAGGTATTGGAACTCGATATGAGTGTCCATTTGAAATTCGTAGCTACGTTGAATTTCCATATGTGGAATGTCCATTCGGACTAAAATCCCCCACGATGGATCATCGTGTTTGGGATCGAGAACTAGCGGAATTCGAGGGGCGAGATGCCTATGCGTACAAGCGACTCTACTGGGATAGTAGCGTAACCACCGGGTATACCGCGATCTAGATGATATGAAATAGCGTAATTCGAGAGGCGAGATGCCTATGGTTTACAAGCGACTCTACTGGGATAGTAGCGTAACCGCCGTGTAAACCGCGATCTGATGGTATAACGTAATTCGTAGGGCGAGATGCCTACAGTTACAAGCGATTCCACTGGGATAGTGGCGCAACCACCGAGTAAACTGCGATCTATGCAACAACCATGGCGAAATTCAAGAGATGAGAAATCTATAGTTTACAAGCGATTCTACTGGGATAGTAGCGGAACCGCCGGGTAAACTGTGATCCATGGGGGAACGTGCTTTCCATATCCATTTTTTTTAAAAGAATTTTTAAAAGTATTTTCACTGAGAATTGAAGCAAGTATATTTAGTACTTAGAGATTTTTAGTCCTGCGCCTGGCCAGCGTATGCCTAAAGTCTGTAAGAACGACAATAGACTTGTTAAATTTCGAGTTAGTAAGTATTTTCAAACTTTAGATGGAAAATCAATAATCTGGAATTAAAAATTTCATAATTCCAACCTAATAAATTAAGGAAGAGGATTTTTGAGATATTTTGGAAGTCCATAGCTTTGGAAAAGATATGATATGTAAATCTCTTAAATGAAGAATTTCAAGTTTAAATTTGAAATTTGTAAGTCGAAATTTTTTTTTTTGGTAAAAGACTTTTGCGTCTTGATTGTAGAAATCAATAAAACAAATGGAATGAATCCTATACTTATTTATTTTTAATAAGTTTCAAACTTGATAAAATTGAGTAGGGTATAAATATTACTGAAATTTTAACAATCATTTTTTCCTTACTTGTAATTTCGGGACGAAATTCTTTTAAGGAGGGGAGATTGTAACGATCCTGAATTTTGAACAATTTAAATTGAAAATATTTAATTAATTTTAAATATTTGAATGATGGTTTAAATTGAATTCTCAATATAAGAATGAATTTAGCGATTAAATTTTAGAATTTAATCTATTAAAAGTCGAATAAAAATTTGAATATTCAATTTTAAGCTGATTAAGAATATTTTAAAGGCTTAGAAAATTCACATTGGTAATACTGAAGATAATAAAAGCTTCAGAATTGAATTTGAAAGTGATTCGTCCAGTTTTGGAGTTTTATCATTTAAATTGAATTTAAAAATAGCCTTTTGAGGCACAGTCTCGGAATTCGACGAAATCAGTTCCATTGGGTCCGTAATATTGAATTATTATCGGATTTCAATTTTCGTGGCGTTCGGAGTTGTTATGTGAGCATACGACGTATAAACGCGTGAAAATTTAAATCGAATTCAAATTAAATTTCTGTAACAGTCCGGGGTTTTTGCATCGATTTGATATCATCATTAAACGATTAATCTGCTAGCTAATTGCTTATTGGAGTTTTTAAGTTGAGTTGAAATTCGTTTAATAATCTGTTGCGATGGTTAGTTTTAATAACCTAAATTGATGTTTGAGAGTTGAACTTCAAAAACAATATATATCTATGAAGCTTGCTAAGGAAGATGATGATGATAATAATAATAATAATAATAATAATAATAATAATAATAATAATAATAATAATAATAATAATAAGATTGCAGGATCTTTTGTACACATCGTATTTCACTTCAGCCACCCTAAAATCATCTCAGCCGAGATATCGTTTATTAAAAAAATAGATATGGTACCTCTCTTTGTTTTGTTTATTCATTCGTTCGAACCCTAAGCAAAATCATTCAAGAAAAAGAAAAAAAAAGAAACGAACAATAATGGCGGCTTCGATTCTCATCTTCGTTCCTTCGTTCAAAAGAAGAATTTTGGGGCTTCGATCTTCGTTCCTCTCCGAAGCTAGGGCTTCACGAATTTGTGGCTGCTCGACCTCGTTGCGCGCTCGTCGCTGATGGCCTCGGCCTCGACTTTTGCTTAATTCGTGCTGGGGGAAATAAAAAGGTGTGTAATCCTTAATTACTCACATCTAATTCAAGGATTTAGCGATTTTGAACTTGTGATTTCGTGATTTCCTCGGTTTGTTTGAATTTTTGCTGATATTTGATTTTGTTCTTTGTTTCTTTCGGTTCCAGTCAGCGGTTCATGGATTGGACTTCGGTCGATTTGATATGTGAAAACACTGAGTTTGAAACTTAACTAGAATTCGGCATACTTTGATTCAAACTGCTGTTGTTTTTGGACTTGATTGAAAACTTGATTTTTGCGAAAATAAATGGAATTTGATACTGTCTTGACTGGAAACTGTTGTTTCATAATTTTGAACTCGTTTTGACTCGTTGACCTCGGCATTCCTGAATTGTCGCTAGTCGTTGTATATGTCTTGAGTGGCCTTGCCTTTGACCTGTAGCTTGGATATCTTGATGGCACTTCATGCTGTATCTTTTATGTGCAGTAATATCAAACTGCTTCATGCTTCACTGATTTGTTAAAACACGGTATTCTAGCCTCTGCGTTTTACTGTGCCTTGTACCTGATTGCTTGGTCTAGATACACGTGATTTTTGTGAATTTTTTTTTTTTGCAGTAGTTTGCCAATTTTTATTTTTGAAATATTTGCTGGTCATTACCATGTATATACATACATATATGTATGTATATATGTGTGTGATGGGTGCAGCTCCAATATGTTCATATTTGTAGCTTGATATGTCTAATTCTGGTTGTTTTTGAATCTAGTTCATTATTCTTTGCACTTGAAATCTGTCCTTTGTTACAGTTGAGTCTGCACTTGGTTCTTCATGTGTACATTTTTTGAATTTCTTGCATATATGAGCATATCTGATTCAATATGTTGTTTTGTTCCCTGCTATGGATTTCTTTGCTCAATTGTGTACATCTGTGCACAATTGATGTATATGCTTTCATTGTGTACTTGCACTTGTAATAATTTCCACACTTGTGCAAGTTGGTTCAATCTGGGTTTGATTTTCACATCTTCCCTGCCTATACCGTGTTCATGTTGTTTGCAACACTGGCATATGCATATTGCAGTGATATTTCTTTCATTTGGTATATTGTTGCATTGCATCATGTTGCATTTTCATTTGTGCCTCACTGCTATGTGTAGTTCTATGTTGCATCCGTATCATGTTCTTGCAGTCCTATGCAGTTGCTATGCTTTGTGATCTTCACTTTAGTTCATTTTCATCTGAACAGCTGCCACTGTCTTCTTTGTAGTTACACTGCACTTCGATGGCTGATCATTTGTATACATACATTCTTGTATGTATATATATGTGTATGGCCACTGCACTTTGAAAATTTTGAATTGGATTTGTCTGCACCTTGTCCTTAAGGGTTTCTTTTGCTCCATGTTGCATTTAAACACCTCGGTGGATCCATTTGCATTTACTTCGGAAGTTGTTGACTTCACTTGAGCATATTATTGCCTTTGACTTTTCATATTTATGTGCAGACATATGAGGGCATTTTGTTGTTCATTACAACTTTTGTTTGCATATTTAATATGCAAATACACTTGGTACACATTTATGTTATATACAGGTATGGAATTGTTCCACCTGAACCTGCACTTGCACTGTCTCCGGCCTTTTTGCACTTATGTTGCAATTCTTTTTGTTGTTGGTTGGGCAACGCTTATTGATGTGTCACTGCACAGTGTACTTAGTCTCCTTTATGTTGGTTAGCGTGCGCTTTGGTGTTGAGCATTGCATCTGCAGTCTTCACTGCAATCTTTGTCTGCATATCGCGTGTTTCACTGACGCATTCGTTTGTACATCACTTGGTTGCCTCTTTTATTGTCTATTCTTCACAACATGTTGTCTTGTACACTTGTAACCTTGTGGTGACTGTAGTTTTAGTTGCAGTTGCCCTTGTTGTTACGCATTGCCTTGATTTAAAGGGATTGATTTCTGACTACACTTGAGTTGAATCCAGTCGTCGACTCAGATTTGACCTTGTGCTCGTTTGTGCCTTTTTCTATGCATTTCCTGATTTTTGCTTATTTCCGCGCTGCAGTGGCGAGGCCGTGCACGCGTGCGTGTACGGCAGCCAATCTGTTTTAATTTTTCTTTAAGTAACTTTTCAATTATTTAAATTGATTTGATTTAAATTGATGATTTTGTTGTAAATTGCCGTTTAGGCAAATTTTGATGTTTTTAGAAAAAAAATTATCTTTTTAAAAGAAAAAAAATCTTTTCATCTATCTTCGTAAAAATTTGAATCTGCTGATTTGTTGTTTTAACACTGTTAAGTGTTATATTTACCGTTATCCGATTTCTTGTAAAGGGTCGGATAGGTAAATTTATTTTTGACTGTCGTCTGATTGCTATTTGATTATTATTGCTTCTATGCACTAATAACTGAGTTTGAATTAGACTGACCCGTGTATTATTTTCTTTCGAATGTAATACTCGGGTCAGACCGAGTATTTTTACAGCTTGAAGATTTTCACGCAGTGAAGTTAGAGAGAGGGGGATTAAAGCTTTACTAATAACAATCCGTCATTTTGAACGTTTCTAGTTGGTTTAATTACCGACTAGAGGCGGTCAGAGCGGCGGGTCGTTACAAATAACAGCCGAATGTTTGCGACTAAGCGCATCAGCAACACGATTACCCTTACCAGGGGTATACTGGATATCAAAGTCATAAGTAGCAAGAAACTCGAGCCAACGCTGTTGTCTCATATTGAGTTCCTTCTGAGTGAATAAATACTTCAAAGATTTATGATCGGTATAGAGAATGAAGCGCTCGCCCAATAAATAATGTCGCCAAATCTTCAAGGCAAAGACAATGGCGGCAAGCTCAAGATCATGAGTGGCATAGCGAACTTCATTCGGACGCAGTTGCCTAGAAGCATAAGCAACTAGCAACGACCCGCCGTTCTGACCGCCCCCAGTCGGTAATTAAACCAACTTGAGACGTTCAAAATGACGGATTGTTATTCAGTTTATAGAGTTTAAACAGAATCAGCCACAGAATCACAGAATAATCATAATATATTACATAAATGAATTTTTATACATATATCAGAGTTTGTACAATGCATTAAATTTTATACAGCGGAATATTTCTTTTAAGTACAAAAATCCCTGAAAAGCTAAAGTGAAGCAATTTCCCCAACTCTCTCTAACTTCGCGGCCTGAAAATCTTCAAGCTGTAAAATACTGGGTCTGGCCCGAGTATTATGTTAAAAAGAAAATAATACACAGGTCAGTCTAATTCAAACTCAGTTATTAGTGTATAGAGGCAATAATAATCACAATTAGACGACAGTCAAATATAAATTTACCTACCCGATCCTTTAACAAGAAATCGGATAAGGTAAATATAACACTTAACGGTGTTAAACCATAAATCAGTAGATTCAAATTATCAACAAAGATAGATGAAGGGATTATTGATGAAGATAATTTAGAAAACAATCAAAATCTGCCTAAACGGCAGTTTACAACAAAATCATCAGTTTAAATCAAATCAATTCAAATAATTGAAAAGTTACTTAAAAACATCAAAACCGATTGGCTGCAGTACACGCACGCGTGCACTGCCTCGCCACATATAAAATGTTAAAACTGTGTGGCTGCAGTTCACGCTTGCGTGCACTGCCTCGCCACTATAGTGATGATGTACCCAAAAGATCAATGAACCGAAATTTATGAAATGAAATGTCGATGCAACGCAAACCGACATAGGCAAAACTGCATATAAAAACGAAACTGCAGTCACAAATGGATACAAGGGAAAATATGCAATCAAAAATTTGCAGCCACCACATCACAAACCGCGAAGGCTCGAATGACCCAATGCGCAAAGGTAGGGGTTCAAACTACACGAAGACAGCAAAATGAGGTGAGAGCACCGAAACATGGCACCACAACAGCCAACATTATAGGACACAAAGCATCAATACCCAACAAAGGCAACTGGCAACATGTATACGGATACGTGTTATCAGCAATTACAAAATGCAAAGGTCAAGTCACAACTATCATGACTCAACGTAACTGCAAAAAAATCAAGGGAAAACTGCATACATATGAACTGCAGTTGAAACAATCAAATAGTCAGAAAACTAAACAGTCAAGCAACGACAACGTAAGTGCCGAGCTCGACTGGACAACACAAGCAAAATGCATGAACAAAGCATGCTACAAGTCTCACTACATGGATGGACAAGAAAAGTGCATATCAAGTATGCAACTACCAAACTGGGTCAAGCAAGTGCAAACAAAACGAAAGATACCAGTGATATATATACAGTGAACAACAATGCAAGATCCAACAGCTACATGAATGCACATGAGGACCAGACTACAGAATGAATACCATGCCACAAACGAAAGTATCAGTCTTGAACAAGACAGTGGCAAAATAGAACATATCAGAATGAAAGTAGTGCACAACATAAATATGAATCAATTTATATATACTGCAAGTAGCATTTAAAAGTATGCAATTTGGAAATATGGATAAAGACTTCAAGTATTCAGTCAATTCAAATGCTCTAAATATGTTCAAGTCTCACGAAAACAAATCAATGCAGACCCATATAAGTGCACATGTGTATATGTTATAAGTGCTAACAAGTAACAAGTGATGTACATATGAACGCACTATGAAAGTTTACATTCGAGTACAGGGTCAAACCCAAGTCTTTGAGACTGGATTCAACTAACATGTTAAATCAGTACTAGAGATGAGTTTTACTCACTTGCAAAACTTGATGAACAGAGATGCATACATACTTATTCACAGACATGTAGGTACAACAGATTTTTATACCTTTCAAATTATAATAAAATAGTGTTACTCATTATTCAAACCAATAAAATGCAACTTAAATTAAAAGCTATACGGTGATCGAACAGACTGCAAGATGTATGCAAACCTAAGGCATGAAAACACAGTGCAACAGATCAGCAAGTCAGATGCAAGACTAGATTAATGAATATGAGAACAAGCATATATGAAGACTACAAGAATGCACAGTTAACTTAAACGAAGACATGAGTGCTAAACTGGAATGCACGCGATGTCAAAATAAAGGCCAAAGTGAACAAGACCAGTGGGAAGGCCGAAGTCAATATTAATTCATGAAATCAAAATTTCCAGAAAAATAAAAATCAAAACAAGGCAATCTGCAGAATCAAAGTGATCGAAGTCACAGTTGAAAATAAATATGTGGTAGCCACGAAATCCAGCAACAATAAAAATTAAGTTGAAACCGAGACAATGAAAACAAAAATAAGCAGACGAGGATGAACAATTTACAGTTAAATGCAGCCCAGGCCGGAGCCGAAGTCGACATTTATAAACATTAGAGATTTCAAAATAATCGAGCAGTGGGTTTCAAACAATTGGCCGAGACCAAATAAATCAACTCGAAAGCCAGAGAATCCAAAGCAATAAGTTCCAAAAATCAAAATCAAAACCCATGGAAATCGAGAACAAAAGATCAACTAACTTTGAATTAGACGTGAGTAGAAAAATATACTCACTTGCTTCGAAGCAGCGACGAATTGGAATCGAAGCCGAAGCCCTAATTTCTCAGACAAATCAAGAGAAGCAGCGACTTCATCAGTTTGAAAATCCCTAATTTTGGAGCACGGAATCGAAGAGACGAGGCCGCCGTTAATTTGCTTCGTATGTTTTTTTTTTTGAAGTGAATAGAAGAGGGTTTCGGGTATAAAAGAATAGGGGAGAGACGTGAATTTTGCGTGATTTAGGGCGTGATGGAAGGCAGAATTTGGCTGATAAGAGTAAGGCAGTATACTCTTTTTATTTTATGTTTATTTTTATATATGTTCTTTTTTTTTTCTTTTTCCTTTTTTTTCAATTTAAATTCAATTTGTTTTGCATAATTATTTTCTTTAATAAACATATAAACGTTTTGCAGTTCAACTATCAAACATAAATTTATATTAACGTGTTTTACAATTAGATTTTATACTTGTATCCAAATTATTTTTCTAAGTCATTAGTTTGAATTTAAAATACAAATTCAATATTCAATTCAACTCCAAAGTCAAATTCAAATTTTATTCAACTTAAATAGATTAAATTCTAAAATTTAATCGCCAATTTATCCTGAAAATTTGAAATTCAAGTCAATCATCATTCGAATATTTAAAATTAATTAAATATTTTCATTTTTAAATTGTTCAAAATTCTGGGTTGTTACACAACTACCCGATCCTTCTGCATAAGAACAGCACCGAGACCACTACCACAAGCATCGGTGTAGACAACAAGATCATGATTCCCTTCGGGAACCACAAGAATAGGAGCATTAGTGAGAAGTTCCTTCAATGTCAAAAAGGAAGCTTCACACTTGTCGGACCAAATAAAATGAATGCCTTTCCGAGTAAGGCAAGTGAGAGGAAGCACAACACGGGAAAAGTTCTTAATGAACCGACGGTAATAAGCCGCCAATCCAAGGAAACTACGAATCTCATGAACATTTTCAGGCCTCTTCCAATTCTGGATGGCTTCGATCTTTGAGGGATCGACAGAAATGCCATCAGAAGATACAACATGGCCTAAGAACTTAACCTTATTCTCCCAAAAGTGGCATTTGGAGAATTTGGCTCTAAGTTGATGACGACGGAGAGTACTCAAGACAATTCTCAAGTGATTAACATGCTCAGCTTCAGACTTAGAATAGATAAGGATATGATCAATGAACACAAGGACGAACTTATCGAGATATTCTCGGAATACTCGATTCATGAGATCGACAAAGAAAGCAGGAGCGTTCGTCAAACCGAACGGCATAACGAGCCACTCAAAAGAACCATATCGAGTGTGGAAAGCTGTAAGAGGTATGCTATCCTCCGCGACTCGTAACTGATGAAAACCCGTGGCAAGGTCGAGCTGAGAAAAGACCTTAGCACCACTCAATTGATCGAACATGTCATCGATCCTAGGCAATGGATACCTATTTCTTATGGTTAACTCGTTAGGCTTGCGATAATCAATGCAAAGCCTAAGAGTTCCATCAGACTTCTTCACGAAGACGACCGCAGATCCCCACGGAGAAAAACTGGACTGAATCAACTGTTTGGACTCAAGCTCCAAAAGCTGCTTCTTGAGCTCCTCATTTTCCTTTGTAGACATCCTCGTGGGAGGACGACTAACTGGCTGCGCGTCTGGAATGAGATCAATGCGGAACTCAATTACCCGTTTGGGTGGCAAACCCGATACAGGCTCAAAAACATCAGAAAAGTCACAAGCAACCGGAATACGAGATATATCATCATCATCTCGTGAGTCAAGAGAATATAAAGCCATTTCGGAATTATCCACATTCCGAAGAACAAGAGATAGCTGAGTAGGCGAATCCGGATGACGAAGATATATAGTTCTCTCCGAACAAATAATCCTGGCATCATATCTCACTAGCCAGTCCATACCCAAAATCATATCGAATCCTAGACAAGAAATAACGTGCAGATTCGCACGGAAAGAAAAGTCACATAAAACAATCTCAACATCATCACAAAGCAAACTAAGGGTCGCGGATCCCCCAATTGGATTCGCAATCCTTAAAGAAGTAATCAAACAAGAAACATCCAAAGATAAATCATCTACGAGCTTTTTTATACGAAAGAATTTGATGCACCCGTATCGAAAAGAACTCGAATACTATGGTCATGAAATAAAATAGAACCTTCCAAAATAGATGAAGATATACCTTTGGACTGAGAAGGACCTTCAAAAGCCTTAGCAGCATAAAGCCTGCTAGACTTGGCACTAGCCAGAACAGTAGGGCAAGCTGAAACATGATGACCTTCCTTCTTGCAATAACGGCAGAAGAGAGGCTTAGGACAAGCTCGAATAATATGATCAGGAGAACCACAATTGAAACACTTTCGAACGAAAGGTGTTCCAAAAGACTGAGGCTGAGATCTAGGAAAACCGGTCTTCTTTTTCTTAGAAGGAAAAGGCTTCTTCTGAATTGAAAACGGCCTCTTGTTGGGGTTCTTGGAAACCTCAACATCAACATCACTATCACACTCCTTCTCGACGGTCTCGAGATGAAGTGCCGAATCAACCAACTCCTCAAAAGAAAGTTTAAGCTGGAGCAACAAAGACTTCTTAAGATATTTCTTAAGACCAGAAACAAACTTCAAATTCTTCTTATAAGAAGTACTGATAAATTCAAGACCATACTGAGATAAAGCCTCGAACGATGCGACATACTCAGAAACAGAAGATTTCCCTTGCTTCAACTCAAGAAAGCGACGGGTCAATAAAACTTTTTCAGATTCAGGAACGAACTTGAGTTCAAATCGCTCCCGAAACTGAGTCCAAGTAAGAGTAGACTCATCAATCTCGGCTACAAGAAGCTCATACTAATCAAGAGCACGCTCTTGTAATAAACTAGAAGTCACAAGAACTCTATCATGGTCAGAAAGATCCATGTGAGAGAAGATACGCTCGCACGTGCGAAGCCAAGCTTGGACTTCAAGAACGGACTCGGAGCCCTTAAACGGCTTCCCTCCAAGATGAGAAAAATCACTACACTGACGTGCAAAGGCAGACTTGCGAGGTGGAGACACTCGAGGAGGAACTGGAGGTTGAGTGCTCCTAAACAACTCCAACAACTGATCAGCAGACATATATACGCCATCCAGATGTGAGCCACTGGATTGCCCAGCACCCGAACGTCGTCCCCTGCCTCTTCCAGCCATACGCTGAAGGTAAGATAAGAACAAGATTATTCACAAGGTAGATATTGCAATATGGAATACTACGGAATAAAATGCATTCCTAGACGTATTCCCAAACTCTATCTAACCTTGATGGAATAAAAAGACACAATGATTCAAAGATTTGTATCACTTATACACTTTGATGTACCATAATATGTGCATCTATTCTGTGTTTATCATATTTTGTTCTGAACCTAGCTTTGATACCACGCTGTGACGCCCCACCTCTATACCCACGCTAGCCAAGGACACTACAAAGTAATGCCGTCTACTAACACAGAGAATAAGGCTGGTTAGGAGCGACCATCTATAGCCTTGCTCTAACTATCTATTGAATACATCGACAATAAACATACCAACCAGGTCGACATACCCAATGAATACTTAAAACAAAACCATAGGTGGTTGGATCTATCAGAACAGAATATAATAACTCAAATGTAATATACATCACAGAACAGTAAATCATCATATACACATATACAGATACATAACAGAGTTACAAAACAATACATATCAAGTGGTATAGCAAACCACCATATACAGACGAGTCAAAAGAATACATATCAGAGTTACTACAAAATAGGACTACACAAAAAGCTATGACAAAAAGAACAAGCTGAATAGTCCATGCGGAAGCAAAATAGGCTAAGTCCAAAAGCACCTAACCTGAAACATCTCGGTCTGACCCGAGTATAATATACACGGGTCAGTCTAGCTAAACAAATCAGTTAGATAAACTGAACAACAATAAACCTGCAAGGTTACAAGGTATAGCAAATATCTCTAAAAGAGATAACATAATCATCTAACAAAAGATGAATCATATGATAACAAGCCTCATATCATCGGCAACATATATAAACAAAGGATACGAATATCCCAAAACAAGCCAAAAGGCAATAACAAATACCAATAAGGTATACAAGTTCCACAAGGTAACCGCTACGCATCATGCGGCTCATAATGACCAACACCGAAGGGCGATATCAAGGGAATATACATATGAATGAAACATCATAAAATTGCTCGAGCTCAGTACTGTATAAACAAGGATCCACGAGCCCGAAGACTCCAAACCCAATATCACCCATGCGGCTCATAACGACCAACATCGGAAGCGATACTAAAGGGCAACCCAATATCACCCATGCGGCTCATAACGACCAACATCGGAAGCGATACTAAAGGGCAACAAACCTGAAGGCACAAACCCGAAGGCACATACCCAAAGGCAACAAACCGCAGTGGTGAAGGTCAGAGACCAGTATTGGACACCAATAACTGGCGGAATGTGTCACAACTCTCGAAAAGGAATCCGAAAAGTGTTAACGTATGATCCATAACCACTCGTTCGCACTAAACGGTTTACTATCCGTCAGCCACTTTCACACTCAAAGCAGTACAAAGTTCACCTCATATCATCGGTAAACCAAACCCGAAGGTTAAAACGATCAATTGAATAGGTCGGGAATTAATCGGAAGGATAAACGCACAGATTCATAGTCCGTGTTTTCCCCAACCATTTAATCACCCTTCCACTTTGCTCGAAGTGCGAAATTTGTACGTGTGGTTTAAATAGAATTTATAAATCGGAGAAGCGAACTTTTAATACAATTTGAAGAAATAATTTATAAAAACCCGTGAATGAATTCAAAAAGGAATTATCAAGGCCAAATATGCATAAACAACTAATTGGAATCAATATGCATCTATCAAATTTGGAAAATTAAACGAACAAGGCAAATTGGCCAAAAACAGCATATTCAGACGTCTGAAAGAAGGGATTCAGACGTCTGAATCTGGAAGTCAATTTGTTTTCCAAAACAAAATTCAGACGTCTGAATCCTAACATCCAGAAGTCTGAAATAGGCAATATTTTGCCTATTTCCTTTCTGGTCGAAATTTAGCCAATTCAGACGTCTGGAATTTAAATTCAGACGTCTGAATCTGGGAGTAAAATTTCTTCCAAGAACAATATTCAGACGTCTGAAATAGGCATTTCAGACGTCTGAAACCTGATGGTCAGGCAATTCCTGAACCTAGGCCAACTATGGCCAAACAAATCGAAAGCAACCGGGTGCGTGTTGATTATGGGCTTACGTCAAACGACTACCCAACCTTAACAACACCCCCAAACACTCCGAACAACATAAACACCAACCATAAAAGGTTTTACATAGATTTGGCTTCAAAAATCATAATTTGGAAATTTCACCAAAACAATCCAAATCGAAAGCAAATGCACATGAACAAGTATTAGGAATTCATTCCTAACATCAATGATATCAAAAGAAGTAGATGTGAGTTCAAAACTCACCTTTAACCCAAAACAAAGAAGAAGGAGTTCAATTTGCAAGGAGAAGACCAACCAAACACTACTTCAACTCAACAAGCTTCAATCTAAGAATAAAACACATATTTCCCAATTTAGGTTTAGGAAATTTTCTGAAATTGAAGAAGAGAAGAGTTGGAGAAGATGAAAAAGAACTTACCAATGGCTTCTCTTTGATTTTGGAGCAAGAATTTGTAGTTTGCAAATGGATTTAGGGCTAGGAGTTTCTAATTTCCTTTCTCTTCCTCCAATTTAGTTTTTGCTTAAGCTTTTATGAAATGAATAAGTGAATGGAAGGAGAGAAGGGCTGAGTTGAGGTTAATAGAACAGTTTGGGTGAAACCCAAACCAAAGCCCATTTAGCAAATATAAAAATTCAACTTACTCCAAACATATCAAAGCTTAAACTCAAAAAGATCGCAAACGCCATTTTGGAATCAGTGGAAATGGTTTCGAGTCCCAATTCGGCCGTTTGCAAAAAGTAATATTTCGGACCCAAAATTCGACTAACGATGCTATATTTGAATTAAACATTTAAATATAAAATCGTTACATATGCGGGTTGTTACATAAATATACTATTTAGATCAGCACGACGAGACGATCACAACGGTGTACAGATATCGGTGGTATGATCATCCGATCAAAAGTCGATAATCGACACTGAAAATGCTGTTATTTGATCAGAATTAAGATAAACGGAGCAATAGGAGTCCAAATTTGGAAAAACGAAAGATGACGTCTCACTCAGGAGAGGATTTAGAATTTTTATATGGAAAAATATTCAGGCTTGAAATTATCTTATTACCATCAAATTTTAACCGATTTAAATTGAAACAGAATTTCAACATAAAATAAACATTCATATTATTTGGTGAAAATTTACCAGTTGCCATTTTTAATGAGACGTATTTCAAATAAAAAAATTATTCCAAAATATTATTATTTTAAAATTTCACCAAAATTCAATTAAATAAGTTAAATAAACCAATAAAAATTACTAAAATTTTACGCGTCGTTACACTCTCCCCCCACTCAAAACTTTTCGTCCCCGAAAAGGAAGGAGGTATGAGAATAGAAACAACCAGGAGAAAATTAGATTGGAAGGCAAAATAACTCAATTAATTTGAAGCCATATAAATTTCATTTTAAATTAATTAATATTCAATAAATTTGGTTAAACCCATTTTATTATATCCTTAAATAGCCATTTATAAACCTTGCAAATCAAACTATTTCCATCTATATGTTTAAATAGCACCTTTATAAGTATATGAAAATTATTTGAAAACAATTATTTACATAATTAGTTGCATTTAAAGGAGCTATTTGAAAACATTAGACCCATAACTCATGAAAATTTTAATTTATCTCAAGATACTTTTCAAATATTATCAATAAATTAATAATCATTTTCTTTAAATATGTTTCATTTAACTAATAACTTCAAAAATATTTAAAATTTCCTATTAAACCATGTAGTATATAAATAAACAATATTTTAAAGATTATATTCAAAAAGGAAAGGAAGGTAGATTCAGGAAGCAGAATATAGGTGAATAAATAAAGCTGATCAGATAAGATAGATTCAAAAGAATAGCATCGGGCACGAATAATTAATTCAAACCATAAGAATTTCAAATTTCAAATATTAAAACAAAATTTTCTTGTTGGAAATATTTTTATAATAAAATACCCTTATAATAAAATAATTTTATATCAAAACAAATTTTTTTCCTTTCGAAAATACTTTTATAACTCGATGTTTCAACGAGTTTATCCTCGCTCTTTCAGACTCTGGCTATGCGTTGATCAGGCGCAAAGCTAGAATTCTTCAAGTACTTAGCAGACCCGTTTTAACACCCAGTGAAAATACTTGAAAAATACTTTTAAAAACAGATATGGAAAGTACAATCCAAACAACCAAACCAAAACCTTTGCCCGATCATGGTTCGCAGATACACAATGGTTACGCCTGGGTCCCCTAGGAAACAATCCATATCCGTAAGCTTTCTCAGCCCTGCGAATTACGCCATGATGACTAGTAGAGTGCAGGATACACAATGGTTACGCCTGGATTCCCCAGGAAACAATCCGTACCCCTAGGCAAGACTCAGCCAGGCACTTGCGCTACTATTCGCGACCTACACAGATTGCAGGTTACACAATGGTTACGCCTGGATCCCCCAGGAAACAATCCGTACCCCTAGGCAAGACTCAGCCAGGCAATTGCGCTGTGCATTCGCGAGAGAAAAAAAAGAAACCATGGGTTACGCCACGGTGGGAACACTCGAGTATTACATCCGGAAAACCGAAAATCAGAGAGAATAATATCGATAGAATGAATCCACGATGTGGCCACAAAGAGGATATCAAGCAAAAGGCACTTTCCATATCTTTACTTCGAAAATATATATCATATAGTACCTTTCCAAATACTTTCAAATATCATACTTATATAAAGTCCATATATATAGGATTCCATTTTTCCCAAATCGAATACTTTCCAAATGAATAGTAGATCAAATCATACTTATATAGACTTCGATTATATAAAATCTCTTTCCAAATTGAGTACCTTTCAAATCAATAGATTTCAAATCAACTTCATACTTATACAATCCATTTTATATAAGTTCGATCACTCCCAAATCAAGTGCTTAATAATATAAGGTTCTCAATTTCAAATCATTCAATATCCATTCAGTTTCCAAATCATATATGATTTCACCAGATTTTCTTCCAAATTAAGTATCTAAATTTCAAAGTTTCCAAAATAATAGGTTTAGAAAATTATCCCAGTTTCTAAATTAAAATAATTCAAGTCAAACAAATTCATTTCCAAAATCTGCATAAGAGTACTGGTTTTTAATTTCAATCTAATTTCAAAACTAAAAATTTTCTCAAAATCAATTATACTCAAATGGTTTCCAAATTTATAATTATCCTTTTAAAACTTTTAAACTATCTATTTCTAGTTGAAATATTCAATTTACCTTTCTGAAAACTATTATTCAAAACTATATTTTTTTTCAAAACATTTCAAACTAAATTTATATTCTTTATCAAACATTTTATACTCTTCGAAATTTCTTAGTTTTAAAATTTTAGACCTTGACTTGGAAGTGTTCGAACCTTCAAAACGATAAGGGGAAATCACATTTTCAATTCAAGAGTTGAAATCAATAATAAATCAATTTCAATATATAGGGTTATACCAAAACAAATTCGAAACTCGAGGACTGAACACCGGTCTCACTTTAAATTGTTTCAAATATATACATATATCTTTCGAAAATATCAAATTATACTTCGGAATTTGAAATCAAAAACGGTTTTACAAAATCACTTGCATAGCGAAGCTATTAAAGTGGCCTCTCCCCCACTCTGAAACTCGAAAATCAATGTCGATGTTGCGTGCACTCATCACTAAAATTATATTCCAGCGACATAAGTGAGTTCTGGACTTCTATTTTCTTGAAAACTTCTTTGAAATTTCTTCAAAATTATTGGAATTCATTTGAACTCATTTGAAACATTTCTTATTCGAAAAAATACTTTAAATCGTATTATTTTTATATATTTTCCAAAATCTTAAATCCAATTTCAAAATACCAGAATTCAATTCTCGAATTTCAAATTTAACCCTTCGGTTGTAAATCATTTTTATATAAATCAATTTCTTACAAGTTTCCAAATTTTCAAATCCTTTCAAAAGTTTTATATATATAGAATAACATTTCTTATTTGCTTTATATATATAGGTATATAATCCTTATCGAAAACATTTTCACTATATATCAAAAAAAATTCATAGTTGTCAAAATAAAATTTCTGTATAAACAATTTCAAAAATACAAACAAAACCTGATTTTCAAAGGATGATTCAAGAATAAATTTTAAACAAAGATAGAGATTTGAATTAGAGGAACGCAAATCAATAGAATTCTGATTCGAAGATAAACTCGATCGAAGATGAGATAATTAAATTACAAAATAGAAGATGGATATACTTCTATAAATCGCAGGCGACCCTAATCCGGGTCAACCGTGACTTTAGGAATATAATCGATGCGGACTTCCAAAACAAATCGACATTCGATCGCTGGAGATAGAATTCGGCATGTCAAGATATAGCAGCATCGTAAACTGAGGATACAGATATCTTCGGTAAACCATTGCCGATTGTAAAGGAGTTTTCACCCCCTTTATAAAACATTCAGTGGAGTTATGGAATATTCCAGAACCAAACGAATATAAAAAGAAAGAGACAAGAATGAATTTCGGAACCGAGGGACATTCCAAAATTCAAAGGAAATCGAGCCAGAAAGGAAGAGATTCAACTCGAACGAAAGTGATTCTGTAAATAAATTTACCATATATGATAAGTTTTGCCTAGATCCAAAGCTCTGATACCAACTGTAACGACCCGCTATTTTGGACCATTCAAATCGACAATAAAACCATACATGTCCGACTTGAATAATTCAAAATACTGAATTGTTAATTAAAATTTGGCAAAACTTAAAATATACAGTAAATAAATCAATCACAGATCACTTACACAGAGTAATACAATGCAGCGGAAAAGATAAAGAATAGTAGTTCATGAAGCTACTATATACATTGGAGTTAGAAATAAAATACAACTGGATATCTTAGATGTAGTGAAGTCTCCAGTATGCGTAGATGACTTCTCTGAACAAATCAACAGGATGACTGAAAGGATAGATAGCTGGATCTTCAAGCAAGGCTCCAACTTCGAAGGTGAGTCTCAAATGTTGTATCACTCAGTCTGACCCGAGCGTAAAGCAAAACAAAAAACACTCGAGTCAGGATTAACATTCTAATATCAATAAATCCAACTCAAGTGAAATATCATCTGAAATAAAAATAACTTAAAGGATGTTTGGAATAACCATCCTCTAAGGGTCCATGGAACTATCTACAGGGTAAAAATATACACTATAACACCGTGGTTCTTTCATCTTAATTTATACCACAAAATCAAATATCATTTCACTTCAAATATAGCTATTTTCCAAAATAGTATTTAGATATATTAAATAATTTATACCGTAAAATATTTTCAATTCCCTCAACTTAACAAATTGTTTTAACATCAACCCGACCGTCCCACTTTAATTAAATTCAATCTCAATTTATCAAGGGTAGAGATACCCTAGAATGAGTGAAATCAATCTCAGAATCCTTTCTTGTGAGAGAACGTATTTTCGAAGTATAAAATAATTTCCAAATGATTTTTTAAGGATTTTCAAAGATTATTTTGCTATAAAAAATTTCTTATTTTGAAACCAAGATTATCAAAACTTCATCCCTTCAGTATCCATCTTGTTAGAAATCTCTTGGTTAGGATTCTTATCGATTAGGATTCCTTGAACTTTGGAACGCTACCACTTGTCATGAAATCCAGTCTTGTCTTCCCTATTCTATCCATTTTGATTTTGGAGCATTTCATAACTCCACTTTGGAATGACCTCTATAAAATCGGTGATTCCGCAAATCTTTGAATGATTTGTAAAGGGGTGAAAATCCTTTATAATTGGCAATGATTCACCGGAGATTCCTGTATCCTCGGTTTTCGATGCTATCTATCTCTTTCTCTACCCGGATTCTATCTTTGGCGTTCGAATGTCGATTTGCCTTAGATTTACGAATTGATTATGTGAGGAACAGGTTCTTCGACTTACGAAAATCGACATCAATACGTCCACTGTATCAACTACCGAGCAATCGAAGGCCGGAAAACCGAACCCTTAGGGTTTAAGAAAAAGAAAGAGGTAGAAGAAGAGAGAAAAGGGTTGAGCAGAACAGAAAGAAACAACAGAACAATATCATAATCTCACAATCGCAGCGGAACAACATATAATAGATAAATGAACATCTTTAAAACAAAGATATTATATCAGTTATTACATTACATCACTTTACATTACATTATCGGAGTTTACAACAACAAACAGCGAAAAAGAAATACTATATACTAGTGAATACGCCATGCCATCCAGCATGCCTCCAGCAACTCCTGAACTCCAGAATATCCTGATAAACCTGACTCTTGACTGCCCGTGTGGAAATTGGTGGGCACCCAGAGTTTAGGAAGTAAAACAATAAACTCCGAGTCAGTCATGGGACTGGTGTGAGAACTAAAACAGTTATTTAACTTTAAAAAAACAAGAACAGGATAATTTTAAAGTCAATTCGCAGTGCTTTTGGAAAATGAGACTACCATAAGACCTCCCGCCACACACACAATGCAAACACAGAATAGGAGGAGATTTCTTCTTATGATAGTCAAAGATGCTTGATACGCATTAAAAAGAAACATTTGATATTATTACTAGTGCATAGTGTAGGAAAAAATATCATTTCGAAAGTAAAGATATAAATCTTAGCCAACATACGACCATTATCGTATGCCTACTATAGCTACCATGTTCAATAGCAGGTTACCGCCACATTCCATGGCAGGTTATACAACTAAAACCGTACAAGGATCGTATTATTTCTTTGGATTTCCAACAAATGGTCAGGCTAAGGAACTTCCTACTGCCACATGGGATCGCCTCTGGCAGGACGTCCCAAGAACTTAACCAACTCTCTACCAACACAAGGCCGGGTTACCTTTGTCACTAGGTAACTACTACACGACTATGCCATCCCCCGGTCCCTTTGGACCTTTATCCGAGCGCTTGATTCCAACAACACCACACAGTAATAGATATAGTGTATCAACATGAGTAAGTATCTTGGCTTCATACCATGATACCACCCTTTCCAGAAGGAAATGACATACCCTAAAGGGCGCGACCCTCATAACCTTGCCGCATATTCCTGTTTTGACCATTTCCGGGGAGTGAGGTCTGATGAAGTCTCGTCCACAAAGCTAGGCACAAAGCCATGCTTTGATCAACAAATGATCAATAAATAATCATCATACAGCAACACTCAGCATGCGACATTACCAAATTGGGAATATATCGCTGATAACCTTCAACTACATAACCTCTGAGCGCGTACGTCTCAGAGAAGGGCGTTAAGCTAAGAGAATAAATTCTCGGCCACCAATTTTCTGCTATCCATGGCGTGTTTCACGCTTCTCAACTTCGGAAGTGTCTTCGAGATTCCGATTCTACTCTTGAGCCCGGTGTTGTGGAAGAAATTGAAGTTTCGCCTAATTTAACTTATGAGCAACATCCTATTCGAATTATTGCTTCGGAGGTCAAACGTCTTCGAAATAAAGATGTCCCGCTTGTGAAAGTTCAATGGTCTTCAAATCCTAAGGATTGTTCTTGGGAATCTAGAGAGTTCATCGAGCGAACACATCCGGACTTACCTTCTCATGCTCTTTAGGGTGAACTTCTTACTTCAAACTTCTTTTCTATTGAATATGCTTTGATGGTTGCTACTATATATCTTCTTCTTAAATATTGCGAGGACGCAATTTCTTTAAGGAGGGGAGTCTGTAACAACCCGCATATTTGTCGATTTTTATATTTAAATATTTTATCGATACTCGGAATTTAGTCCGAAAATCTACTTTTTGCATACGGTCGAATTAGGACTCGGGACCACTCCCATTGAGTTTAAAATGCCGTTTGCGACCTTTTTGAGTATAAGCTTCGATATGTTTGGAGAGAGTTGATTTTTGCTACCTTTTCACTTTAGGTCTGGGTTTGGGCTCAGCCCTATGTTTAACTTATACTCAAATCTGAGCCACTCTTTCCCATTCATCCTCACTTTCTCCTCTTTTCAGTTTTAAAGCATCAATGGTGGGAGAGGTGGGAAATTAAAACTCCAAAACCCTAGTTTCCTTTTGCAAATCAAGCTCTAGCTCCAAACTAATAGAGAAACCCATTGGTAAGCTTCTCTTCTTCTTCTCCAACTCATTGTCTTACCAATTTCAGAAATTTCCTAAACCTAATTTAGGAAATGTTTCTCCTTTATGCTTAGATTTAAGCTTGTTGGGTTGGAATTGAAAAGTGATTGTTCTTACCATTGCTCTATAGCTTCTTCTTCAACCGTTTGGGTTCAAAGGTGAGATTTTTATCTCACATCTTTGTCTATAATTATCTTCGATTGTTAGGTATGAATTCCTAATGTTCATTCGTGTGCAATTGATTTTGGTTTGGATCGATTTCGTGTATATTCCAATTTTTGGTGTTTTGGTCTAATTTATGAAAATCCTATTATGGATATTTGGACATTGATATTTGAGGAGTATCGAAGAGCCGTTTAGGCTGGGTTGTCGTTCGACGTAATTCCTTAGTCATCACCATTTGCTCGTTTGATCGTTTCCGATATTCATTTGGCCATTTTTGGCCTAGGTTCAGGGAATGCCCTGAACCCCAGATTCAGACGTCTGAAACGTAACATTCAGACGTCTGAATATTGTTCTGGGAAGATTTCTATTCCCAGATTCAGACGTCTGAATATATGGTTTCAGACGTTTGAATTGGTTCATTTGGAACCAGAAAGGAAATAGGCTAAAAAGTGCCTATTTCAGACGTCTGAAACACTTGATTCAGACGTTTGAATTGTGTTCTGGAAATCTTTATATTTCCAGATTCAGACGTCTGAACCACTTGTTTCAGACGTCTGAAACTGCAGTGTTTTGCCTACTTACCTATTTGTTTGAGAATTCCAATTTAAATCGATTCGTGATGATCCTATTTGTTGTTATCATTTATTATGACTTTGATGACTCCTTTTTAGGGATTTTTTAATATCCATTTCGATGGATTCTTTATCGGTTTCTTTAGATGTTATTCACGTCTTCGAATGTGAACTTTAGTGATTGATTGTTCTTACAATCTTCTTTGTGATTTGTCACTTTAAAAATATAAAGGTTTTCAATACTAGTAGTAAATATCAAAACTCTTTCCTCAAATGATTTCAATACTATTTTGATACCAAATTCGTTTATAAAACCTTTTTCCAATCTATTAGTATATACAAACCTTTACCTCACTCGTATGAGAAATCTAATAAAACGACTTAGTAAAACAAGTGGTATGAAACGCTTGCGTTCACTTTGTTGGTTAATTCTTGGACTTGTTCGATTGAAACTCTTGTGACAATTTTCTAGTGGAGATCTACAATTTGTTCGCAAATATTTAAGTTAAGCTAGTGGTTATGGGACATGGTGCTAAACTCACATATTTACTAGCTTATTGTAATCGACACTTCTCGTTGATCACGACGATCATCTTTGTGATTTAGACTAGCAATGTGCGATGTCTCTTTGTCTGCGAGGGAGACTAAACCCCGCTATGTGGAGTTTCGACTCAAATAGGTGGGGTAGCAACCCATGGTCTTCGGGCCGTATGTGGAGCTTCGGCTTAATTTGTGATGGTTAGCAACCATGGAATTAGCGTTCCATTTGTGATACACGTGTTGGTGAGCTTTATGCTCCCGTTTGTGATAGGCCTCCCCCCTTTCCTTTGTGATTTCTGGATTTCTTGAGATGATTTCTAGAATTTGTGTTTTTCACCAATTTTCGTGATTTCCATTGATAAGTTTTATCAATATCTGTGCATTGGTGAATTTGTGAGTCATTGACTTTTGTGAGTGACATTGATATTATCGTCAATATTTGTGGTTTGATGAACGAAATAAGGAGCATGACATTTCCTTTGATTCTCGTGTAGATTTGGTGATATTGATTAATCTCTTGTTGATTTTCAATTGCTTATATATATATATATATCACAGCTTGGCGTTGTGATTATTATGTGTTTAGTCATATCTCTTACTCTTTATCGTTTCATCTGATATTTATAGTTAGACTGATCCATTTATTATTTTCTTATTAAATAATTCTCGGGTCAGACCGAGATGTTACAGGTGCTTCTGCTTGACTTCTCCCCCGGGATTCATTATTCTGACTTTTGGCAAACTACTTAGATTAGTAGTTTATTTTGTTGTATACACTTGAGATATAGACTCATAGTCGTATTCTTTTGTATAGCACGTGTTGCTATTCTTTTGTATTATTGTGGATCTTTTTAACCACTACTCTGATTTACACTTTCATGTGTTAAATATATATTCATATCTTCTTCCGCCTTTTTGATATGAATTATCTGTGACTGATTTATGTTATGTTTATTTCTGTATTTGTTTCTGAAGATATTATAGCCACTGTGTAGTAGCTTTGAGTTTGTGTCGGCATGTCGGATTTCCACTTGAAAAGATTTGCATGTTATACTATCTGACATATCGATGCTCGCACAAAGCAATTACACGGATGGTCGCTCCTCAACAGCCTTATTCTCCGTGCTAGTTGACAGCATTCACCGTAATGTTCTTGGCTAGCGTGGGTATAGAGGTGGGGCGTCAGAGCTTGGTATCAGAGCCAAACTTCGGAACAATATGGAATAATATAACAAGGATCATCGTCCTAAGTCCATCTTAGGAGTCGTGCTTTAGGATTTAATTCGAGTCTTCGTACCGATTCATCCTATTTTCCTTATGATTCCTTGTTTATCTATCAAGATTGCTTGATATTCAATTTGGTGAATAACCTTTTTCTTCTTCTTCTTTCTTTCTAAAGGGAGAAAAATGTCTAGACCAGGCCGCCCCAGAGCCGTACCGTCTAGCACTCCACCACAAGATGGAGTTTTTATGACTGCTCAACAGCTTCTTGATTTAGTGACGAATGCTCAAGCAGCTGGAGCTAACCCGAAACCTACTCACCCAAAGTCGGGATTTGCACGCTTGTGTAGCGATTACACTAATTTGGGTGGGGAGCCATTCAAAGGTTCCGAAACTGTTATTGAAGTACATGCTTGGCTAAGGTCATGCGATCGAATCTTTCCTCGCATGAATCTTATTGACCTTCACCGAGTTCAGGTGGCCTCTAGTATGCTCCGAGAAAGAGCATTGGACTGGTACGAGCTTCTTATTTCTGAGATTAATGAAGCGGATCTCACCTGGGAGCAATTCTGGGAACGCTTCGAGTTGAAATTTGTACCGGAAGCAGAGAAAGTGACATTGGCTCGACGATTTATAGACCTTGTTCAAGGTGAGTCCTCCGTGACTGATTACGTCGCCTCCTTCGAGTCGCTTTCTAAATACGGGGTTGAATACATCAACACCCCTTTTAAGAAGAACCAGAGGTTCGTCTATGGCTTAAACAAAAATCTCAAGAAACCATTACTTCTAAAATTAGAAGTTTCTTTCGACCAACTCGTTGATATCGCTCTTCGTCTTGAAGAGGCGGATAGGGAGAATGATGTTGAAGTGGTGGGTTCTAAACCAAGCTTCAACAACAAGAAGAAGGGGCCAAACAAATTCAAAGGCCCCTATCCTAATAAGAAAGGGAAGCAAACAACCTCCGTGACAAAGACTTCTTCCTTTGGTCGTGGGGAATGCTATAACTGTGGTTCGAAGGACCATTATGCGAACAAGTGCCCAAGGTCTCTCTCTTGTTGCTACTGCAAAGTTCCCGGTCATGTTATATCTTCATGCCCCAAGCTTCAGGGCAAGAAGGAGGGAAAACTTAATGTTGCTCAAGCCCCTGGCAACACATCTCGTGGCCAAGGTATTTCTCATTCTATTTTGGATGGAATTATTTTATTTCGTGATCATCCTATTCGAGTTCTTTTTGATACGAGTGCGTCCCATTCTTTTATATCAAAAGAACTTGTTGATACTTTTTCTTTGAATGTTTTGTGTTTAATGACTTCTTTGAGAATTGCGAATCCGGTTGGTGGATCCGCAATAATCAGTTTATTGTGTAAAGATGTCGAGATTATTTTGTGTGATTTTCCTTTCCTAGCCGATTTGCATGTCATGCGTTATTTAGGCTTTGGAATGATTTTGGGAATGGATTGGCTTAACCGTTATGAAGCTCATATCCTATGTCCTGAGCGGACTATTCATCTTCGACATCCTCGATCTGTTAATCAGGTTTCTGTTATTCTTAAAGATTCGGATTCTGCTTTGGTTGCATCTTTATATTCTTTAAACCCTCGTGATGACGATGATGATGATGAGGGTGATATTATTTCTCTTATTCACGTCGTTTGTGAATTTTCCGACATATTCGAGCCCGTTTTAGGATTACCACCTAAGCGAGCAATTGAGTTCATAATTAATCTCATTCCTGGAGCTCAACCTATCACTAGCCCTCCTTATCGTATGTCCAATAAAGAAAACGAGGAGATGCGTAAACAATTATCCGAATTGGAGACGAAGCAATTTATTCGCTCTAGTTCCTCGCCTTGGGGAGCTTCGGCTATTTTTGTGAAGAAATCCGATGGTACACTTAGGCTTTGCGTTGACTATCGCAAGCTTAATGATCTTACTATCAAAAATAAATATCCTTTACCTCGGATTGATGACCTATTTGATCAACTTAGTGGTGCTAGAGTCTTTTCGCAATTAGACTTAGCTACTGGATTTCATCAGCTTCGTATTACAGAGGATAGCATTCCTTTGACATCGTTCCGTACTCGTTATGGATCTTATGAATGGCTTGTTATGCCATTTGGTTTAACGAATGCTCCGGCTTATTTCGTTGACCTTATGAATAGAGTTTTCAAAGACTTCCTTGATCGATTTGTTCTCATCTTTATTGATGATATTCTTGTGTATTCAAAAACCGAGGAGGAGCATGAAAAACATCTTCGGATTGTGTTAGAAACTCTTAGGAGTAATCAATTAAAAGAAAAGTTTTCTAAATGCCACTTTTGGCAATCTCGTGTGAAGTTTCTCGGTCATATTATTTCCGAATCCGGAGTTTCCGTGGATCCTTCAAAGATTGAAGCGATTCAAGATTGGAAGAGACCGGAGAGTGCGACAGAGATTCGTAGTTTTCTCGGATTGGCGGGCTATTACCGTCGTTTTATCAAAGACTTTTCTAAGATTGTCATACCTCTCACTAGCTTGACGAAGAAAGGTGTTAAATACATTTGGTCGGACAAATGTGAAGCTTCTTTTCAGAGATTAAAAGAGCTTCTTTCTGATGCTCCTATTCTTGTTATCCCCGAGGGGAATCAGGATTTCATTTTTTGTACCGATGCTAGTCGCGTTGGTTTGGGTGTCGTTCTTATGCAAAGAGAACATGTTATTGCTTATGCTTCTAGGCAATTGAAGCCTGCCGAGACTAGATATGCCACTCATGATTTAGAGCTCGCGGCTATTGTTTTCTCCCTTCGTATTTGGCGTCACTATCTATTAGGAGAGAAATTTGTTCTTTATACCGATCATAAGTCTTTGAAATATTTATTTTCTCAAAAGGAACTTAATTTGCGTCAACAACGTTGGCTCGAGTTCCTTGCTCCTTATGATCTTGATATTCTTTATACTCCCGGAAAGGGTAATCGTGTCGCCGATGCTCTTAGCCGAAAACAACAAGCTGTTGTTTCTATGATGATATCCGAATGGAACGATCTTGAGATCTTATCCACTTGTGAGATTCGAGACCGCGTATCCGATTTATGTTCATCACTTGTTTTATGTAGCCTTGAGGCTCATCCTTCTCTTCTAGACCGCATTCTTGAAGCTCAAAGGCTAGATCCCGAATTGGCTCTTCTTGGCCAAAATATTAAGGATAAAATTGATATTGAAGGTTTGAAAGACTTTGATATCGATTCTCGTGGCGGCATTCGGAGATTTGGTAGACTTGTCGTGCCAAATATTAGTGATCTTCGTAAAGATATTTTAGAAGATTCACATCGTTCTAAATTCACCATTCATCTCGGTAGTAGTAAAATGTACGCGGATATGAAGCGACTATATTATTGGGAGGGAATGAAATTCGATATTGCTAACTTTGTTAAGTGTTGCATGACTTGCCAACTCGTTAAGGCCGAACATCAAAGGCCCGGTGGGTTATTGCAACCTTTAGAAATCCCAATTTGGAAGTGGGACCAAATTTCCATGGATTTTATAGATGGCCTTCCCCGTTCTCGTTCGGGTCATGATAGCTTATGGGTGATCGTTGATAGACTTACTAAATCCGCCCATTTTATTCCCGTTCGGTCTAACCGAACCGTTCCTCTTTTGGCCAAGCTCTTTATCAAAGAGATTGTTAAATTGCATGGAGTCCCTACTTCTATTGTTAGTGATCGTGATCCATTGTTTACTAGTGGATTTTGGAAGAGTCTTCAAAAATTTTTGGGAACAAAGCTTAATTTTAGCACCGCTTATCATCCTCAGTCCGATGGACAAACCGAGCGTGTGAATCAAACTCTTGAAGATCTTCTTCGTGCTTGTGTTCTGGATTTTGGTGGAAGTTGGGAAGATCATATTTCACTTGTTGAATTTTCCTATAATAATAGCTTCCAATCTAGTATTGGTATGGCACCTTTCAGGCACTCTATGGAAGGCCATGCCGATCTCCTTCTTGTTGGCTTGAGGCCGGTGAGAAGCTGGTTTTAGGTCCAGATTTTATTCGCGATTCCACAGAAAAGATTGATCTTATTCGTCATAGGATGAAAGAAGCCCAGAGTAGACAAAAATCCTATGTCGATAACCGGAGAAGGAAGTTAGAATTTTCTGTGGGAGATCTTGTGTTCATTCGTGTACCACATATGAAAGGTGTTGTATGTTTCAGTCGATCGAGAAAATTGGCGCCTTGATATATTGGGCCATTTCCTATCACTGAACGTATTGGTTCCATGGTTTATCGCCTTTTATTACCGGCTCAATTTTCTGCTGTTCATGACGTGTTTCACGTTTCTCAATTACGGAAGTGCCTTCGAGATTCCGATTCTGTTCTTGAGCCCGGTGTTGTGGAAGAGATTGAAGTTTCGCCTAATTTAACTTATGAGCAACATCCTATTCGTATCATTGCTTCGGAGGTCAAACGACTTCGAAATAAAGATGTTCCGCTTGTTAAAGTTCAATGGTCTTCAAATCCTAAGGATTGTTCTTGGGAATCTAGAGAGTACATCGAGCGAACACATCCGGACTTACTTTCTCGTGCTCTTTGAGGTGAACCTTTTATTTCAAATTTCTTTTGTGTTGAATATGCTTTTATGGTTATTACTATATACCTTCTTCTTAAATATTGCGAGGACGCAATTTCTTTAAGGAGGGGAGTCTGTAACAACCCGCATATTTGTCGATTTTAATATTTTAATATTTTATTTAAATATTTTATCGGTAATCGAAATTTAGTCCGAAAAGCTACTTTTTGCATACGGTCGAATTAGGACTCGGGACCACTCCCATTGAGTTTAAAATGCCGTTTGCGACCTTTTTGAGTATAAGCTTCGATATGTTTGGAGAAAGTTGATTTTTTGCTACTTTTCACTTTGGGTTTAGCCATTAGCCAACTTATACTTAAAAACTGAACCCCTCCTCCCCATTCTCCCTCACTTCTTTCTCTTTTCAGTTTTTATAGCATTAATGGTGGGAGAGATTGGAAATTAAAGCTCAAAAACCCTAGTTCCTTTTTGCAACTTCAAATTCCTAGCTCCAAACTCAAGAAGAACCCATTGGTAAGCTTCTCTCCTTCTTCTCCAACTTATTCTCTTACCAATTTCAGAAATTCCTAAACCTAATTTTGGGAATGTTCTTGTTTTGAGCTTAGATTCAAGCTCATTTGGGTTGTGTTGAAGAGAGGTTGATTCTCCATTTGCTTTCAAGCTTCTTCTTGTTCGATTTTGTAAAAAGGTGAGATTTTTATCTCACATCTTAGTCTATAATTATCTTCGATTGTTAGGTATGAATTCCTAACACTTATTCTTGTGCAATTGATTTTGGTTTGGATTGATTTGGTGTATATTCCAATTTTTGGTGTTTTGGTCTAATTTATGAAAATCCTTTTATGGATATTTGGACATTGATATTTGAAGCGTATCGAAGAGCCGTTTAGGCTGGGTTGTCGTTCGACGTTATTCCTCAGTCATCACCATTTGCTCGATTGGTCGTTTTCGATATTCGTTTGGCCATTTATGGCCTAGGTTCGGGGAATGCCCTGAACCCCAGATTCAGACGTCTGAAACAAGATATTCAGACGTCTGAATATTGTCTGGGAAGTTTTCT
Organism: Allium cepa; assembly: GCA_030765085.1. NCBI lineage: Eukaryota > Viridiplantae > Streptophyta > Magnoliopsida > Asparagales > Amaryllidaceae > Allium > Allium cepa. Next base: position 802,298,170 of record CM060931.1, read on the forward strand.
ATTCCCAAATTCAGATGTCTGAATTTGGGATTTCAAACGTCTGAATTGGCTTATTTTCAAACAGAAAGAAAATAGGCTAATATATGCCTATTTCAGACGTCTGAAACATTTGGTTCAGACGTCTGAATCGTGTTCTGGAAATTTTTATATTTCCAGATTCAGACGTCTGAACCACTTGTTTCAGACGTCTGAAACTGTTGTGATTTTGCCTTCTTGCCTTTTTGTTTGAGAATTCCAATTTAAATCGATTCGTGATAATCCTATTTGTTGTTATCATTTATTATGACTTTGATGACTCTTTTTAGGGATTTTTGAATATCCATTTCGATGGATTATTTATCGGTTTCTTTGGATTTTATTCACGTCTTCGAATGTGAATTTTAGTGATTGATTGTCCTTACAATCTTCTTTGTGATTTGTCACTTTAAAAATATAAAGGTTTTCTATACTAGTAGTAAATATCAAAATTCTTTCCTCAAACGATTTCAATACTATTTTAATACCAAATTCGTTTATAAAACCGTTTTCCAATCTATTAGTATATACAAACCTTTACCTCACTCGTATGAGAAATCTAATTAAACGACTTAGTAAAACGAGTGGTATGAAACGCTTGCGTTTACTTTGTTGGTTAATTCTTGGACTTGTTCGATTGAAACTCTTGTGACAATTTTCTAGTGGAGATCTACAATTTGTTCGTAAATATTTAAGTTAAGCAAGTGGTTATGGGACATGAAGCTAAACTCATATATTTACTAGCTTAGTGTAATTGACACTTCTCGTTGATCATGACGATCATCTTTGTGATTTAGACTAGCAATGTGCGATGTCTCTTTGTCTGCGAAGGAGACTAAACCCCGTTTTGTGGAGTTTCGACACAATTTGGTGGGGTAGCAACCCATGGTCTTCGGGCCGTTTGTGGAGCTTCGGCTCAATTTGTGATAGTTAGCAACCATGGAATTAGCGTTCCGTTTGTGATACACGTGTTAGTGGGCTTTATGCTCCCGTTTTTGATAGTCCTCCCCCCCTTTGTGATTTCTGGATTTCTTGAGATGATTTCTAGAATTTGTGTTTCACCAATTTTCGTGATTTCCATTGATAAGTTTTATCAATATTTGTGCATTGGTGAATTTGTGCGTCATTGACTTTTGTGATATCTGGATTTCGTGTATTGAATTCTGGAATTTGTGTCATTGACTTTTGTGATTGACATTGATATTATCGTCAATATTTGTGGTTTGATGAACGAAATAAGGAGTATGGCATTTCTTTGATTCTTGTGTAGATTTGGTGATATTGATTAATCTCTCGTTGATTTTCAATTACTTTTATATATCACAGCTTGGGATTGTGATTATTATGTGTTTAGTCATATCTCTTATTCTATATCGTTTCATCTGATATCTATAGTTAGACTGATCCGTTTATTATTTTCTTATTAAATAATATTCGAGTCAGACCGAGATGTTACAGGTGCTTCTGCTTGACTTCTCTCTTAGGATTGATTTCTCTGACTTTTGGTTAACTACTTAGATTAGTAGTTTTTGTTGTATACATTTGAGATATAGACTCCATTATGTATACTTATTCTTTTGTGTAGTTCATGTAACTATTCTTTTGTGATATTGTGGATCTTTCTGACCACTACTCTGATGTACACTTTTATGTGTAATATTCATATCTTATTCCGCCTTTGTGATATGAATTGTCTGTGACTGATTTATGTTATGTTTGTTTCTATATTTGTTTCCGAAGATATTATAGCCACGTGTAGTAGCTTTGAGTTTGTGTCGGCATGTCGGATTTCCACTTGAAAAGATTTGCATGTTATACTATCTGACATATCGATGCTCGCACAAAGCAATTACATGGATGGTCGCTCCTCAACAGCCTTATTCTCCGTGCTAGTTGACAGCATTCACCGTAATGTTCTTGGCTAGCGTAGGTATAGAGGCGGGGCGTCACACTAAGACTAACTCAAAAATACCGGAAAAGTTTCTCAAACGATATGATTGAGAGAAATAACACTTTCCTCATCATGCGGGTTTAAAGAATAAAATGATGCCATCAAAAATTTTGAAATCGGAATCACAAAGAAAATAGAAAGTTGCTTAATAGATAGAAAATGTCGAAGATGAATAGTCCACTCGAAAAATAGGATACGGGCCTCACAATTAAGTCGACCCTTTCAAAAAATCAATTCCGAAGCCTAAGTAAAAATATCGGCTCGGAAAGAAAAATCTCATAAAATAATTTCGACATCAATAAAGACAAATTGAGTGTTGCGGATCTACCATCCGGATTCGCAACTCTCAAAGAAGTCATCAAGCCCAAAATATTTTCAAAGAAAAGGAATCACCAAGTTCTTTTGATACAGAATAGTGAGCCATATCAAAAAGAACTCAAATAAGAAGATCACGAAATAAAACAATGCCATCAAGGATTGAGTGAAAAATACCTTGACCAAGAGAAGTGTTGCTAGGGGTTTGCACAATATTTAACTTTCTCATGTCCTTATTCAAAAGTTTAGGACATGCAGATAAAAGATGACCGGTTTCTTGCAATAGCGACAAGAATGGGGTTTTGGACACATATTCGCATAGTGTTCCGTAGAATTACAATTGTAGCATCCTCCACGATTAGGGATTGGAGTCTTTGCTACAAAAGTAGTTTGCTTCACTCTCTTATTGGGATTAAGGCTCTTGAACTTAATATGCCTCTTCTTGGAAGTCCCAATATCACAAACACTTCCCTTACCTACCTCTCCATGAAGAAGAGTAACATCCACAAGCTGATTGAAAGAAACTTCAAGTTTCAAAGGTAGAACCATTTCGGGGTTCTTACTCAAAGCATAGATAAACTCTTGATTCTTTACAAGATCCAAAAGTTGTTGAGCAGACATAAAAACTCCATCTTGGGAAGCAGCACTAGATTGACCGGCGCTGGGACGGCCTGGTTTAACCATTTCTCTTCTTTAAGAAAGAAAGAAAGAAGAGGAAAAAGTTATTCTCAAAATAAATTTCAATCAAACTTGATTGATAAAACAAGGAATCATAAAGAAAATAGGATGAATCGGTACGAAGACTCGAATAAAATCCTAAAGCACGACTCCTAAGATGGACTTAGGACGATGATCCTTGTTACATTATTCTACATTGTTCCGAAGTTTGGCTCTGATACCAAGCTATGACGCCCCACCTCTATACCCACGCTAGCCAAGAACACTACGGTGTAATGCTGTCAACTAGCACGGAGAATAAGGCTGTTGAGGAGCGACCATCCGTATAATTGCTTTGTGCGAGTACCGATATGCCGGATAAAAATATAACTTTTCATCTCAAGAGGGAATCCGACATACCGACACAAACTCAAAGCTACTACACAGTGGCTATAAAGGTCTTCGGAAACAAATATAGAAATAAACATAACACAAATCAGTCACAGATAATTCATATCACAAGGGCGGAAATTGATATGAATATTACACTAGGAAGTGTACATCAGAGTAGTGGTCAAAAAGATCCACAATAATACAAAAGAATAGCAACACGTGCTATACAAAAGAATACATCTATGAGTCCATATCTCAAGTGTATACAACAAAATAAACTACTAATCTAAAGTAGTTAGCCAAAAGATCAAATGAAAGTCCAATAAGGAGTCAAGCAGAAGCACCTGTAAAATCTCAGTCTGACCCGAGCATTATTTAATAAGAAAATAATAAACGGATCAGTCTAGCTATAAATACCAGATAACATGATATAGAATTAAGAGATATGGCATAAACATATAATAATCACAATGCCAAGCTGTGATAAATAAGTAATTGAAAATCAAGAAGAGATTAATCAATATCACAATAATCTACTCAAGATAAAAAGGAATGTCTTACTCCTAATTTCATTCACCAAGCCACAATAAATGACATATATATTAATGCCCATCGTAAAAGTTGGTGAAGCATAAATTCCAGAATTCAACACATGAAAACCAGAAATCACAAGAAAAAGGATGGCCAATCCCAGAAAAATAAACTCCTCCTGACAGGGTATAGTTCCCCATTGCGAACATTGAGCCGAAGCTCCTCCTGGTGAGCCGAAGCTCCTCGTGACAGGGTATAGTCCCCCATTGCGGACTTTGAGCCGAAGCTCCTCCTGGTGAGCCGAAGCTCCTCGTGACAGGGTATAGTCCCCCATTGCGGACATTGAGCCGAAGCACCTCCTTGGTGAGCCGAAGCTCCTCGTGACAGGGTATAGTCCCCCATTGCGGACTTTGAGCCAAAGCTCCTCCTGGTGAACCGAAGTTCCTCATGACAGGGTATAGTCCCCCATTGCGGACATTGAGCCGAAGCTCCTCCTGGTGAGCCGAAGCTCCTCGTGACAGGGTATAGTCCCCCATTGCGGACTTTGAGCCGAAGCTCCTCCTGGTGAGCCGAGGCTCAATAAAAACGACGTACAGTCCTCCACGTGGACAAAGAGACATAGCACAATGCTAGTCTAAACCATAAAATGATCGTCATGATCAAAGAGAAGTGTCAATTAGAGTAAGCTAGTAAACATATGAGCTTAGCTTCATGTCCCATAACCACTAGCTTAACTTAAATATTTACGAACAAATTGTAGATCTCCACTAGAAAATTGTCACAAGTGGTTCAATCGAACAAGTCCAAAAATTAACCAATGAAGTAAACGCAAGTGTTTCATACCACTCGTTTTACTAAGTCGTTTAATTAGATTTATCATACGAGTGAGGTAAAGGCTTGTATATACTAATAGATTGGAAAACGGTTTGAGAAAACGAGCTTTGTAATAAAATAGTGTTGAAATCCTTTGAAGAAAGAGTTTTGATATTTACTACTCGTATAGAAAACCTTTATATTTTTAAAGTGACAAATCATAGAAGTGATTGTAGAAACAATCGGGCATAAAAATTCACATTCGAAGACGGGAATAAAATCAAAAGAAATCGATATAAAATCCATCAAAGTGGATATATCTAAAATTCCCAAAGAAAAGGTCATCAAAGTCGATAATAAATGACAACAACAAAAGGGAGACAACACGAATCGATTAAAGTTGGATATTCAAACGAATTAGCAATATAGGCTAATCTGGCAAATAGTAGCAGGTCGGTCGACCGAACTCCCTGAGTCGGTCGATCGAACCAGAGGCTGGATGTGCTTGGGGCACCAGGTCGGTCGACCGGCCCAGGGGGCTCGGTCGGCCGAAGCCTGTAACCAGCACTTCCAAACAGAGGCAGGAAGTGCCTGGACTACAGGTCGGTCGACCAGCCCAGGGGCTCGGTCGGCCGAACCTGTAAGCTTGCACTTCCTACCCTATTTCAAAAGAGGTGTAACTCTCGATCAAATTGCAATCGCACGAGCAACGGCGCTAAGGGTTTATGCCAATCGACTATCCGGCCCTATATGCTCCTCGATGCATCACCAAAAACATGTTCAAACATCAAAGTTAGGATTTTTAACGAATTGAACTCAAAACACTAAAAATTGGAATATTAACAAAAGCATTCCAAATCAAAATCAAATGCACATGAATAAGTGTTAGGAATTCATACCTAACAGTAGAAGAGAATTATAAGCATAGATGTGAGATTAAAAATCTCACCTTTGAACCCAAACAATAGAAGAAGAAGCTTGAAAGCACGCTAAGATCAATTCCTCTTCAATAACAACTCAAGAAGCTTCAATCTAAGCTTAAAAGAGAAACATTTACTAAATTAGGTTTAGGAAATTTCTGAAATCAAAGAGAGAATGAGTTGGAGAAGAAGAAGGAGATGCTTACTAATGGGTTCTCTTTGAATTTGGAGCAAGAACTTGAGCTAGAAAGAGGAACTAGGGCTTGGAGTTTCTAATTCCCTTTCCTTTCCACCAGTTTCAGTTGGAGCTTGAGTTTGAGGAGTGGGAATGAGTGAATGCAGAGGAGAGGGCTGAGCTAGAGTATAAGTGGGGTTAATGGGCTGAAGCCCAACCTAAAGCCCTAAAGAAAAAGTAGCAAAATTCAACTTACTCCAAACATATCGAAGTTTATACTCAAAAAGGTCGCAAACGTCATTTTGAACTCAATGGGGGTGGTCTCGAGTCCCAATTCGACTGTTTGCAAAAAGTAGCTTTTCGGACCAAAATCCGACGAACGATAGAATATTTAAATAAAACATTTAAATATAAAATCGATAAATATGCGGGTTGTTACACCAATCCTTGCCACCACCTTGTTAGCAGGTACCCTAGTCGCCTTATCCCAAAATGTGAAATTTGGTGTTTATTTTGTTTATTTTAATATCACTATATAAACACTTTATTATGGCAATGGTCATCTTATAACTTGAATAACTTTCGCATACAATGTCCGATTTACACACGATTTTTTTTTGAAGGATTGTATTGAGATTTATGACATTTTGACGCTTGTTTGGGCAGATTCTGAGGCTGTTGAATTTTTGGGTTTAAATTGGATTTTAATTCAATTTAAATCCAAAAGGTGAGTGTTTTATCCCACTCACAACTCTAAAATTTCTTATGTTTGTTAAATTTATTTGAGATATGAGTAGAAATTTATTTATGGCTGTTTTGCATATTTTATTCATCATCTTAGTTAAATCGCATTTATATAATATAACTTTTATTTAATTTTATTATTGCATATAAATTGACAGTTAAAATTTATTTATTTTGCATATAAACTGATAGTTAAACTGTTAAATAAATTTATTGTTGCATATAAACTGTTAGTTAATAACTGTCATTTTACCTGTTATATTTCATATGCTCTATATTGATGTTTGTTTAAATTTGGATGATGATTGTAATAAATGGTTGATTATTGATATTTGGATGAATGGATGCTATATTTTATATTGTATAAACTGCAAATTATTATGCATTTTCATTCATTTGGGATTGCGGCGTGAAATGATATACAACCGCAAATTTTTATTTTAAATTGCGGATTGAAATGATAAATATCCGTATCACTTGACCATAGGATAGAAAATTTTATACAGGCACCGCGACATATATGTAAAATTATTTTTGAAATGATTTTTATGGTTTGGATATGATACGGTTTAATAAATATTAAATTTGGATATGATATAAAAATATTTTATACATACATAGTTAAATTGTTGAATTTAAGCTATGCATAAATCTGTTAAATAAAAATGAATAAGTTGAAAAATGGCATTTGATAATTTGTATTATATGAGTAAGTACAAGTTTAAGATCTTGTATATATATATATATATATATATATATATATAGAGTTTTAAACGATTCAAATTAATCAAGATTGAAAGATAAATTGGAAATTTAATTGGAATTGAGTTTATTTGAAAAATTAACTCCATAAGTGATGTTAACTTACTAAAATTGGAAATTTTAAGGTATGATATTTATAACGGGATTTAATGAATAATTCTAGTATAAATAAATGGAAGGAAAAAAATTTAGTGTTAATAAATTTGGTTTATTTTAAATGGTTATGGATTTATCATGTAAACCTTTCAAACTAAATAATAGAAAAATGAATTGTTGATTTGAAATTCCCAACCTTGGTTTTGAAATTCATTTATTACTCAAAGTTTGAAAATATTGAAATCAAAGTGTTTTATTCAAACTGAAAGTGAATCTAAAAGTTATGGGTTTAGACTGAAGTTAAAATGAATAAAATTGTGAAGGCATGGAAATTATTTACTTTTAAAGAAATTTTAAATTCAACTATTTTATTTTATACACTGTTGAATATCCAAACCATTTAAGTTTGAAAGTTATGGTTTTAAAACTATGGATTTCGAAGTATTATGTTGAAAGTTAAAATTCAAATATTTGGTTTCGAGGTATTATAAATTTTAAAAGTAGCATGATTTTGGAAAGGAAATATATTTGAAATAAAATGATATCACATTTATTTGGGTTCAAAAGGAAATGATATCGTATTCATGGGTTTTGAAATGGATACTTATATTCTGGTTTTGAAAGTATAAACATTTTTAAAGACCGCGGTGTTATAATAACGTTTGGTTGTTGAAGAGACCGGGATCGGAAGTTGTCATACTCTCTACCAACTTCGAAAACCACTGTAACAATCGTGTACGCGGTGGAGATTCCAGAATGAAGTAGGATGGTGTCGATGTTTTCTGTAAGGTAAATACATGGGCCCAACTCCCGTGAGTTGGCATAAGGTGGCTAAAATAGGAGCGATCGACGAGTTAATAAGGTAGCACCTTTGATCGGAAACATCCCTTCGATATTATACTTTGACTCTTGGATTGATTCGTTGGCCACTTTTGATTTTTATTTGGGGGCGTGGCTAGAGGTGGGCGGTAGCTGCGACTATGCGTTACCACCGACCCGGAAGCGTAATTGGTATATCTACTCTGGCATTGCCTAGTTGTGCCGTGTCACCTACCCTAGCGCGCCTTATACGATTTTGGTTTTGTACCATACCTATAGAGTGCCCTTGTAACGACCCGCTATTTTGGACCATTCAAATCGACAATAAAACCATACATGTCCCACTTGAATAATTCAAAATACCGAATTGTTAATTAAAATTTGGCAAAACTTAAAATATACAGTAAATAAATCAATCACAGATCACTTACACAGAGTAATACAATGCAGCGGAAAAGATAAAGAATAGTAGTTCATGAAGCTACTATATACATTGGAGTTAGAAATAAAATACAACTGAATATCTTAGATGTAGTGAAGTCTCCAGTATGCGTAGATGACTTCTCTAAACAAATCAACAGGATGACTGAAAGGATAGATAGCTGGATCTTCAAGCAAGGCTCCAACTTCGAAGGTGAGTCTCAAATGTTGTATCACTCAGTCTGACCCGAGCGTAAAGCAAAACACAAAACACTCGAGTCAGGATTAACATTCTAATATCAATAAATCCAACTCAAGTGAAATATCAACCGAAATACAAATAACTTAAAGGATGTTTGGAAGGGTCCAAGGAACTATCTACAGGGTAGAAATATACACTATAACACCGTGGTTCTTTCATCTTAATTTATACCTCAAAATCAAATATCATTTCACTTCAAATATAGCTATTTTCCAAAATAGTATTTAGATATATTAAATAATTTATACCGTAAAATATTTTCAATTCCCTCAACTTAACAAATTGTTTTAACATCAACCCGACCTTCCCACTTTAATTAAATTCAATCTCAATTTATCAATTTAAATTCAACTCAATTCCTAAAATAACCACTTCAATTTTATCGATCTCAAATTCGGATTTGTAATTGCAAAATATCCCTTTATATTCAATATTTTTAAACCTTTAAGTATTCAACGTTTCAACTAAATTTTTATTCAATTTAGTTTTCTAAATAATAAATTCAAATTTAATTCAACCTAAATTTTCATTTTAATTCAATTTAGTTTCTAAATAACAAATTCAACTATTGATTTCAAATACAGATCTGAATCTCAAATTTAAACCATTTAAATTCCAATATGGTTCAAGGCTTTAATATTTAAATGTTCTATATAACAGTTTCATATAGATCTCGATTTATCCTCATTATTATTTAGTCTTGAAATACTACCTTATTAGATTCAATACCATTTAAGTAACCTTAAATTACATTTTCCTCAAAATTTTCTTTAATTTATTTAAACGTGAAATATTCATTAAATCACTTAAATTAAAAAATCCAATTATAAAATCATGCCTTTTAAATTTCCCATTCAAAAATTTCAAATCAATTTAATTAAATAAATCCTTATTTAAATACCAACTTAATAAACCCAAATTTATCTCCCAATCCTAATTATTCAATTTGATTACAAGAGAATCTATTTGAAATATAGATTTACATAAATACTTAACCATATTATATGTATTAAATCAATCTAATTTAAATCAAATATTACTAATAAATCTATATATACAATTTTCATTTACATAATATCTTAAGAATCAAATTTATTAAACTATATATTTCTTTCCAAAATTATAGCAATTATTTTCAAAATATTTATATGGATCAACGGTGTCTGTATATATTTCCTATCATATAGTCTAGTGCTACGGATATTTATCATTTCAATCTGTACACTAAATATATACGGGTGGATATCATTTCAACCCGTAATCCCAAATTCAATTAAATGAAAATCGCTTGGGTTTATCATTTCAACCCATAACGATTTCTAAACAACACAGGGAACTTGCAGAGTGATAACAGAAAATACAAAAATAACAGGCATATATCATCAATAACAATATAATATATACAACAGGATATGATGTCATATCCCGTAGGTGAACAGTTACAGATAATAGCATATATAACATATTTAAATAACTACAGCAGCATATTTCAGTTGTCGTTTCAATTGAAATCAAATTTAATGAATAAAAAATGTTAATCGTGAGTGATTGCTCACCTTTCGAGGTTAGAGAAAAGAATAGAATTCAATGACCTATGAATCCAAACACTGGTTCCAAAGCAAAGCTAAATTGGCACGAATTTTGAGCAAAGCTGATAAATAGGAATTCACGAAATAAATCAGAACTGGATCGATGGAGAAGATTGGTATAAGAGAACTTAAATATAACTATTTATAACTATAAATATATAAATCATATCCTAAATCTAAATACAATTTAAATTTAAAATATATAAGCACTTCAAAATCATATCTCAAAATCAAACGTACATTTAAAATAATATAAATTTATCTTCAAATAAATAGTTAATCCCAGATGCACTATATTAATAAAATCTATTATAAAACCCTATACATAAACAGCAGCCTGTTAAAAAAAAATCTTAAGAAAACTTGCTATATAGATACATATATATACTAATTAAAGCTGCCACTATAAAATAAAAATATATTATATACTTAGACAATAAACAACCTATAACAGAATATACTATCATGTTTCAAAATCTATAACCACCACTTATACTGTCACATAATATATAACCGATACATTATTTTTTTTATAGACTTATGCAAATAAAAGATGACATACTTTATAAAACACAGAATATCATATATCATCCAGGTTAAAAATAAATATATAAACTGTCGTAATGTATAACTCGTATAAACTATATTTTTTTAAAATCCAAGTATTTATATATGAATTACCTTATATATATATAATGAAACTATTAAGCAAGCGTCACTTATAGATTAGCCGAGAATCAGATTATATTAACATATCAAAATACTTTCATATAGTATGAAATATGTTATCCAGTAAGCAAAGAGAAGGAAAAACGTAAAATAGACGAACAAAGCAATTTGCCTATGATATACTAACGTATTTAAAACAAATGTAACCATATAAAACAAAACACGTAATAAAGTTATTATCTAGATTTTGTAAAACTGTATTATATGCGCAACAGACATGCTCACAATCCAAGTATGTATCAAAATATATATGTACCTCTGTCCTATATATATACCTATCACCGCATATATTATAAATAACATAGCATAATATATTACAGACTATATATATACACTAAAATATTACAAGACTTGCTATGCCTATATACAAAAAGGACGAACAAGCAACTATATACATAAACCAATCACACAGCAATTATGTATATACATATATAATATAAATAATTACTTAAATAACTATATATAATATATATTAAATATTACATACCTACAGGAAAAAAAAAGGCGGCCGAGCTCGGGCCGGAGAGGAGAGGAAGAGCGGATCTGGTTGCAGGCTGATGCGGCAGTGGCGGAGAGCAATGGTCGTGGGTTGGTGGGGTTGAGGCGCGGGATGCATGCGGATGTGGTGATGGGGAAACAGAGGCTGTGGCTTGCAGGCTGGAGGGTGCACGTGAAGTGAGGTGGGTGGCCTGTTGTTGTGGGGATGCTCGGCAGCGGAGTGGATCCGGGAGGTGAGGGCGAGGTTGGTTGTTTAGGCGGAGATGAGGTCGGGTCTGAGGTGGGTGAACACGGGCGTTGTGTAGGGGAGGTGGCGAAAGAAAAAGAGGAGAGGAAGGAGTGTTTCACATGAAAAGTGGGGATGCAGACGTAAGTGGTGAGGTAAGAAAAATAAAGAGGAGAGAAGAAAGGCTGATTGCGGAGAGAAAAGTGAACAGAAAGGGTATAAATTAGATTGAAATGGAAACGTACAGGAATTTAGAAGGAAATAAATGAATGGAATGAAACGTATAGGAAATTAGAAAGGAAATAAATGAAGGAAATGAAACGTATAGGAAAATAGAAAGGAAATAAATAAAGGAAATGAAACGTATAGGAAAGTAGAAAGGAAATAAATGAAGGAAATGAAACGTATAGGAAATTAGAAAGGAAATAAATGAATGGAATGAAATCGTCAGGAACATATTAAGGAAACAAATGCATGGGCCTATAGTATTTTATAAGTTTCGAACTTTTGAAATGGCATGGGATGGAAACAGTTGTACGCTGATTTAGAAGTTATTAAAGCAATTTATTTTATTGCTTGGGATTTACGTTGAAGTTTGAAAAGCAAAGCAAAGCTAACGGTCAACATTTAAAGGTATCGTTACAACGAATATTTTATTGGTTCAATACAGAAATAAATTGTGACGCCCCGGCTCTATACCCACGCTAGCCAAGGACACTACAAATTAATGCCGTCAAGTAACACAGAAAATAAGGCTCGTTAGGAGCGACCATCTATAGCCTTGCTCTAACTATCTATTGAATACATCGACAATAAACATACCAACCAGGTCGACATACCCAATGAATACTTAAAACAAAACCATAGGTGGTTGGATCTATCAAAACAGAATATAATAACTCAAATGTAATATACATCACAGAACAGTAAATCATCATATACACATATACAGATACATAACAGAGTTACAAAACAATACATATCAAGTGGTATAGCAAACCACCATATACAGACGAGTCAAAAGAATACATATCAGAGTTACTACAAAATAGGACTACACAAAAAGCTATGACAAAAAGAACAAGCTGAATGGTCCATGCGGAAGCAAAATAGGCTAAGTCCAAAAGCACCTAACCTGAAACATCTCGGTATGACCCGAGTATAAGATACACGGGTCAGTCTAGCTAAACAAATCATTTAGATAAACTGAACAACAATAAACCTGCAAGGTTACAAGGTATAGCAAATATCTCTAAAAGAGATAACATAATCATCTAACAAAAGATGAATCATTGATAACAAGCCTTATATCAACGGCAACATATATAAACAAAGGATACGAATATCCCAAAACAAGCCAAAAGGCAATAACAAATACCAATAAGGTATATAAGTTCCACAAGGTAACCGCTACGCATCATGCGGCTCATAATGACCAACACCGAAGGGCGATATCAAGGGAATATACATATGAATGAAACATCATAAAATTGCTCGAGCTCAGTACTGTATAAACAAGGATCCATGAGCCCGAAGGCTCCAAACCCAATATCACCCATGCGGCTCATAACGACCAACATCGGAAGCGACACTAAAGGGTGACCCAATATCACCCATGCGGCTCATAACGACCAACATCGGAAGCGATACTAAAGGGCAACAAACCCGAAGGCACAAACCCGAAGGCACATACCCGAAGGCAACAAACCGTAGTGGTGAAGGTCAGAGACCCAGTATTGGACACCACTAACTGGCGGAATGTGTCACAACTCTCGAAAAGGAATCCGAAAAGTGTTAACGTATGACCCATAACCACTCGTTCGCACTAAATGGTTTACTATCCGTCAGCCACTTTCACACTCAAAGCAGTACAAAGTTCACCTCATATCATCGGTAAACCAAACCCGAAGGTTAAAACGATCAATTGAATAGGTTGGGAATTAATCGGAAGGATAAACGCACAGATTCATGGTCCGTGTTTGCCCAACCATTTAATCACCCTTCCACTTCGCTCGAAGTGCGAAATTTGTACGTATGGTTTAAATAGAATTTATAAATCGGAGAAGCGAACTTTTAATACAATTTGAAGAAATAATTTATAAAAACCCATGAATGAATTCAAAAAGGAATTATCAAGGTCAAATATGCATAAACAACTAATTGGAATCAATATGCATCTATCAAATTTGGAAAATTAAACGAACAAGGCAAATTGGCCAAAAACAGCATATTCAAACGTCTCAAAGAAGGGATTCAGACGTCTGAATCTGGAAATCAATTTGTTTTCCAAAACAGAATTCAGACGTCTGAATCCTAACATCTAGACGTCTGAAATTGGCAATATTTTGCCTATTTCCTTTCTGGTCGAAATTTAGCCAATTCAGACGTCTGAATCTGGGAGTAAAATTTCTTCCAAGAACAATATTCAGACGTCTGAAATAGGCATTTCAGACGTCTGAAACCTGATGGTCAGGCAATTCCTGAACCTAGGCCAACTATGGCCAAACAAATCGAAAGCGATCGAGTGCGTGTTGATTATGGGCTTACGTCAAACGACTACCCAACCTTAACAACACCCCCAAACACTCCGAACAACATAAACACCAACCATAAAAGGTTTTACATAGATTTGGCTTCAAAAATCATAATTTGGCAATTTCATCCAAACAATCCAAATCGAAAGCAAATGCACATGAACAAGTATTAGGAATTCATTCCTAACATCAATGATATCAAAAGAAGTAGATGTGAGTTCAAAACTCACCTTTAACCCAAAACAAAGAAGAAGGAGTTCAATTTGCAAGGAGAAGACCAACCAAACACTACTTCAACTCAACAAGCTTCAATCTAAGAATAAAACACATATTTCCCAATTTAGGTTTAGGAAATTTTCTGAAATTGAAGAAGAGAAGAGTTGGAGAAGATGAAGAAGAACTTACCAATGGCTTCTCTTTGATTTTGGAGCAAGAATTTGTAGTTTGCAAATGGATTTAGGGCTAGGAGTTTCTAATTTCCTTTCTCTTCCTCCATTTCAGTTTTTGCTTAAGCTTTTATGAAATGAATAAGTGAATGGAAGGAGAGAAGGGCTGAGTTAAGGTTAATCGAACAGTTTGGGTGAAACCCAAACCCAAAGCCCATTTAGCAAATAGAAAAATTCAACTTACTCCAAACATATCAAAGCTTACACTCAAAAAGATCGCAAACGCCATTTTGGAATCAATGGAAATGGTTTCGAGTCCCAATTCGGCCGTTTGCAAAAAGTAACATTTCGGACCCAAAATCCGACTAACGATGCTATATTTAAATTAAACATTTAAATATAAAATCGTTACATATGTGGGTTGTTACAGATCTCCCCTCCTTACAAAATTGCGTCCCCTCAATTCCTAGAGACGATATTTGTAACAACTACATACATAAAACATTCCAAAGAGAAGGAAACAAGTTAGAAACGAAAAGATAATCTCACCATCGACAAGTAAAGATAGAAAACCCGGATAAGATCCCTAGATATACTCTCTGGTTTCCAAAGTATAGTCATTGGGATTAGCGGATCATTGAACTTTAACGAGCGGCACGTCCTTGTTCCGAAGGTGTCGCACCTCCGTGTCAAGCACGCGAATAGGTTGCTGTACAATAGATAAGTCCGGCAAGATCTCAAGCTCTTGCAAATCAGGAGAAGTAATAACAGAATCCGACTCCCGAAGACACTTCCGAAGTTGCGAGACGTGAAACACGTCATGAGTGCCAGATAAATGAGCTGGAAGTGAAACTCTATAAGCCACAGGGCCAATACGTTCTGTAATAGAAAATGGTCCTACAAAGCGAGGAGCCAATTTCCCAGTCGTACTGAAACGCATAACCACCTTCAAAGGAGAAACACGAATAAAAACAAGATCGCCGATCGAGAACTCGAGAGGCTTCCTACGGTTGTCCGCGTAGGATTTCTGACGACTCTGTGCCTCTTTCATTCTCAATCGAATAAGGTCATTCTTCTCAGAAGAATGACGAACAAAGTCCGGGCCAAGAATAAGCTTCTCCCCAGATTCCAACCAACAAGAAGGTGATCGACATGGCCTTCCGTATAAGGCTTCGAAAGGAGCCATACCGATACTAGACTGAAAACTATTGTTGTAGGAGAACTCTACAAGAGGTAGGTGATCCTCCCAAGTACCACCGAAATCAAAAATACAAATACGGAGAAGACCTTCCAAGATACGATTCACCCGTTCAGTCTGTCCGTCAGACTGCGGATGATAAGCTATAGAAAAATTAAGCTTTGTTCCCAAAGCTTGCTGAAGACTCTTCCAAAAATGACTCGTGAATAAAGGATCACGGTCACTCACAATAGAACTAGGAACACCGTGAAGTCTCACGATTTCGTTGACATATAACTTAGCCAGAAGCGAAGCAGTCCTATTAGACTTAATAGGGACAAAATGAGCAGACTTGGTGAGGCGATCAACAATAACCCAAATGCTAGAATGGCCAGATCTCGAACGAGGTAGGCCGTCAATGAAATCCATAGAAATCTGATCCCATTTCCACAATGGAATCTCAAGAGGCTGAAGAAGACCCGAAGGACGCTGATGCTCAGCTTTAAAACGCTGACAAGTTATGCAATTGCTCACATAACTCTCCACATCGCGCTTCATGCCTTCCCAATAATAAAGACGACGCATATCGGCATACATCTTGCTACTACCGGGATGAATGGTATACTTAGAACGGTGACAGTCATCAAGAATGTCATGCCTAAGTGCAAGATCAGAAGGCACAAAAAGACGGTTCTTCTTGCGAAGACACCTATGAGAATCAATACTGAAATCTTGCAACGCCTCATCGCAAGATCCAGACTCACAAAGCTGAATAAGATGCAACAACTCAGGATCACGCCGCTGACCATCGGCAATACGATCCAATAAAATAGGTCGAGCTCCCAAACTAAATAATAGAATAGGAGAATCAGAAGATGAACCTCGATCACGAACTTCACAAAAAGATAGAGTCTCAAGAACATCCCATTCGGCAAACATCATAGAAATAATGTAACGACTAGCCGCTCTGACCGCCTCTAGTCGGTAATTAAACCAACTAGGAACGTTCAAAATGACGGATTGTTATTTAGTTTATAACATTTAAACAGAATCAGCCACAGAATCACAGAATAATAATCATATTTCTCATAAATGAATTTTCTTTTATATACAAATATCAGAGTTATACAATGAATTACATTTAATACAGCGGAACAATTTATTTTTTTAAGTACAAGAAAATTTCCCGAAAAACTTTAGTGATGCGGTAATCCCCCTCTCTCTAACTTCGCTGCGTGAAAATCTGATTCATTGTATAAAACTCTGATGTATAAAAGAAAAATTATTTCTGAGAAATATATGATTGTTCTGTGATTCTGTGACTGATTCTGATTAAACTCTATAAACTAAATAACAATCCATCATTTTGAACGTTTCTAGTTGGTTTAATTACCGACTAGAGGCGGTCAGAGCGGCGGGTCGTTACAAAAGTGGTATCAGAGCTTTGGTTTACACAAAGCTTAGTTTATAGCGTTTAATATGAATAGTTACTAGAATCACTTTAAAGGAAGTGTTTTCAAATCTAAAGAAGTTTAAAATTGTTTTCTTTAAAATAAAAGGTATTTTGAAAATTAGAATCTTTTCGGAAATTCCCCTCTCTAAATGTGAGTTTGCGATAGTTCTCTTCGGTGAGGTCTCATTAGATTTGAGTTTCGATCGTTCGAAAACTCATTATCAAATTATTGAGATTTAGGGAAAATGAAATATAAGTTAAGTGAATTAATGAATTGGTTTAAATTGGTTTAAATCAAATGTTTTGAATATCTCCAAAATAACTGTGAAATAAAATGACATGTTGATTTGGTAATAACCAAGCGGATCATTGAATTGTAGCTTGAGAATTTGATTCTGAATTCTTTTGACAAATTCATTTCAAATGTTGTGAAGAACGATTTAGTAAATAAACGGATTATAAGTATTTAACTTATAATATGGACTTTGGTATATAAATAAGTTATATAGATTGAATCAAATTAATAAAGGAGATTATAAATCGAAGTTTATAAATGGAAATGGAATTTGCAAAGAATGTTTATAAATTCCGCAAACGACTTATTTTGATAAGTAAATTGTTATAGCTTATTTATGGAGTTATATCTATGATTTGAACAGTGAATAAGATATAAAAGGAATGTTTTTGGGAAGGAAATTTATTTGTCAACTTAACTGTATGAATAAAACCAGTTTTGATGTAAAGCTTATATTTCAAGTTTAGACTAATGCCTAAAATCGTTAATGTGGAAATATAAGATCTAATGAAACCAAGTCGATGAATAATTTACTAAAGAACTAGTTGATTATTTTGAAATAGAAAGCAAGTGCAAAGTTCAAATGAGATTTAGATTTCAAATTGAAGTTTGTTAATATGAAAATCCATAATAGATTAAATAGATTCCGTGATGAATTTGAATTTGAACGGGCAGAGAATTAAGTTAAGTGGAAAACTTAATATTGGAGATTTGAAGTTAGGTTAAAACCAATCTTTTGAAATGTATGCGGAATTCAAACTATGAATTAATTCGAAGTTGAAAAAGTTAAATGAGAATGTTTTTTGGGAAATAATATTATGAAATGAAGTTAATCCATTTGAAGTTGTTTTAAAATGTGTTAAGAATCGAAAGCATAGATTTCAACATCCATTGTTGAAATAGACGTTTTCGAGAGAATGAAAGGAAATGGTGGACTATAACATTGTTGTTATAGTAAATGATTTCCAAAAGGAAATGTTTTATTTAGTATTGGAATTTATATATCTATCTTAAATTCGAATCCCTATACCAGTTATTTTGGGTCGTCGTAACAATGTTTTACGCAACATTCGTTTTGACTCAAACAAATGTGTTTAAAAGAATGGTTTCCTTTAAGAATGAAATATATACTTGATTATGATTTAAGTATATTGAATATTTTCCAAGTGTTGAAAATGAATGGATTTGTGAATTACCTATTATTTAAATAAGTATGGAAATGTTTTCCAATATGAAATGAAAGGTTTTATCTTTTAAAGATAAATTGAAAAAAATGAATATTTGAAATTTGTTTCAAATAGTTAAGTGTGGAAAATTATATATCTTGTAAAGATATTATTTTGAGAAATATGAACAATTAGTACAACTTGGAAGTTTTCAGAAATGATTGAATCTTGAGTTAAATTGAGTTTAACTTTGACACCAAAAACAATATAAGCTGAGCTTTGAATTTTGGATAGTCGATTTGGATCGTATGTCTAACATTGTGAATTGATGACATATCAATTGGTCTCTATTAAATATATATCTGTTGGTGGCGGAGAATTTATTCTTTTAGCTTAACACCCTTCTCTGAGACATACGAGCTTAGAGGTTATATATCGGTAGAAATCAATTATGTGTTGAGAATTGACGATGTAACGTGAAATCCAAATCGAATGTGAAGTCGATAATAAATTGAATTATGAATGTGAATTGGGTTTGAAATAACCTTAAATTTTCAAATCGACTTAGAGGAAAATTTAAAATGGATAATGAAATGGAAAATTTGTGAATCCTCTATTTGTTATGGATATAAAATATTGTGGTTTTTAGAACGTATATATGAGAATACGATAAATTCGAAAACCATTAGTTTGGAAAGAAATTGTTATGGAAAACTTATGTAAGTACATGAGTATGATATGTACGAACTATGAAATGAAGTACTATGTATGTATGATATTATGTTTTCCAAACTGAGGATATGGAAAAGTACCTTCCATTTGAAAATTGGTGAAGGTATTGGAACTCGATATGAGTGTCCATTTGAAATTCGTAGCTACGTTGAATTTCCATATGTGGAATGTCCATTCGGACTAAAATCCCCCACGATGGATCATCGTGTTTGGGATCGAGAACTAGCGGAATTCGAGGGGCGAGATGCCTATGCGTACAAGCGACTCTACTGGGATAGTAGCGTAACCACCGGGTATACCGCGATCTAGATGATATGAAATAGCGTAATTCGAGAGGCGAGATGCCTATGGTTTACAAGCGACTCTACTGGGATAGTAGCGTAACCGCCGTGTAAACCGCGATCTGATGGTATAACGTAATTCGTAGGGCGAGATGCCTACAGTTACAAGCGATTCCACTGGGATAGTGGCGCAACCACCGAGTAAACTGCGATCTATGCAACAACCATGGCGAAATTCAAGAGATGAGAAATCTATAGTTTACAAGCGATTCTACTGGGATAGTAGCGGAACCGCCGGGTAAACTGTGATCCATGGGGGAACGTGCTTTCCATATCCATTTTTTTTAAAAGAATTTTTAAAAGTATTTTCACTGAGAATTGAAGCAAGTATATTTAGTACTTAGAGATTTTTAGTCCTGCGCCTGGCCAGCGTATGCCTAAAGTCTGTAAGAACGACAATAGACTTGTTAAATTTCGAGTTAGTAAGTATTTTCAAACTTTAGATGGAAAATCAATAATCTGGAATTAAAAATTTCATAATTCCAACCTAATAAATTAAGGAAGAGGATTTTTGAGATATTTTGGAAGTCCATAGCTTTGGAAAAGATATGATATGTAAATCTCTTAAATGAAGAATTTCAAGTTTAAATTTGAAATTTGTAAGTCGAAATTTTTTTTTTTGGTAAAAGACTTTTGCGTCTTGATTGTAGAAATCAATAAAACAAATGGAATGAATCCTATACTTATTTATTTTTAATAAGTTTCAAACTTGATAAAATTGAGTAGGGTATAAATATTACTGAAATTTTAACAATCATTTTTTCCTTACTTGTAATTTCGGGACGAAATTCTTTTAAGGAGGGGAGATTGTAACGATCCTGAATTTTGAACAATTTAAATTGAAAATATTTAATTAATTTTAAATATTTGAATGATGGTTTAAATTGAATTCTCAATATAAGAATGAATTTAGCGATTAAATTTTAGAATTTAATCTATTAAAAGTCGAATAAAAATTTGAATATTCAATTTTAAGCTGATTAAGAATATTTTAAAGGCTTAGAAAATTCACATTGGTAATACTGAAGATAATAAAAGCTTCAGAATTGAATTTGAAAGTGATTCGTCCAGTTTTGGAGTTTTATCATTTAAATTGAATTTAAAAATAGCCTTTTGAGGCACAGTCTCGGAATTCGACGAAATCAGTTCCATTGGGTCCGTAATATTGAATTATTATCGGATTTCAATTTTCGTGGCGTTCGGAGTTGTTATGTGAGCATACGACGTATAAACGCGTGAAAATTTAAATCGAATTCAAATTAAATTTCTGTAACAGTCCGGGGTTTTTGCATCGATTTGATATCATCATTAAACGATTAATCTGCTAGCTAATTGCTTATTGGAGTTTTTAAGTTGAGTTGAAATTCGTTTAATAATCTGTTGCGATGGTTAGTTTTAATAACCTAAATTGATGTTTGAGAGTTGAACTTCAAAAACAATATATATCTATGAAGCTTGCTAAGGAAGATGATGATGATAATAATAATAATAATAATAATAATAATAATAATAATAATAATAATAATAATAATAATAAAAGATTGCAGGATCTTTTGTACACATCGTATTTCACTTCAGCCACCCTAAAATCATCTCAGCCGAGATATCGTTTATTAAAAAAATAGATATGGTACCTCTCTTTGTTTTGTTTATTCATTCGTTCGAACCCTAAGCAAAATCATTCAAGAAAAAGAAAAAAAAAGAAACGAACAATAATGGCGGCTTCGATTCTCATCTTCGTTCCTTCGTTCAAAAGAAGAATTTTGGGGCTTCGATCTTCGTTCCTCTCCGAAGCTAGGGCTTCACGAATTTGTGGCTGCTCGACCTCGTTGCGCGCTCGTCGCTGATGGCCTCGGCCTCGACTTTTGCTTAATTCGTGCTGGGGGAAATAAAAAGGTGTGTAATCCTTAATTACTCACATCTAATTCAAGGATTTAGCGATTTTGAACTTGTGATTTCGTGATTTCCTCGGTTTGTTTGAATTTTTGCTGATATTTGATTTTGTTCTTTGTTTCTTTCGGTTCCAGTCAGCGGTTCATGGATTGGACTTCGGTCGATTTGATATGTGAAAACACTGAGTTTGAAACTTAACTAGAATTCGGCATACTTTGATTCAAACTGCTGTTGTTTTTGGACTTGATTGAAAACTTGATTTTTGCGAAAATAAATGGAATTTGATACTGTCTTGACTGGAAACTGTTGTTTCATAATTTTGAACTCGTTTTGACTCGTTGACCTCGGCATTCCTGAATTGTCGCTAGTCGTTGTATATGTCTTGAGTGGCCTTGCCTTTGACCTGTAGCTTGGATATCTTGATGGCACTTCATGCTGTATCTTTTATGTGCAGTAATATCAAACTGCTTCATGCTTCACTGATTTGTTAAAACACGGTATTCTAGCCTCTGCGTTTTACTGTGCCTTGTACCTGATTGCTTGGTCTAGATACACGTGATTTTTGTGAATTTTTTTTTTTTGCAGTAGTTTGCCAATTTTTATTTTTGAAATATTTGCTGGTCATTACCATGTATATACATACATATATGTATGTATATATGTGTGTGATGGGTGCAGCTCCAATATGTTCATATTTGTAGCTTGATATGTCTAATTCTGGTTGTTTTTGAATCTAGTTCATTATTCTTTGCACTTGAAATCTGTCCTTTGTTACAGTTGAGTCTGCACTTGGTTCTTCATGTGTACATTTTTTGAATTTCTTGCATATATGAGCATATCTGATTCAATATGTTGTTTTGTTCCCTGCTATGGATTTCTTTGCTCAATTGTGTACATCTGTGCACAATTGATGTATATGCTTTCATTGTGTACTTGCACTTGTAATAATTTCCACACTTGTGCAAGTTGGTTCAATCTGGGTTTGATTTTCACATCTTCCCTGCCTATACCGTGTTCATGTTGTTTGCAACACTGGCATATGCATATTGCAGTGATATTTCTTTCATTTGGTATATTGTTGCATTGCATCATGTTGCATTTTCATTTGTGCCTCACTGCTATGTGTAGTTCTATGTTGCATCCGTATCATGTTCTTGCAGTCCTATGCAGTTGCTATGCTTTGTGATCTTCACTTTAGTTCATTTTCATCTGAACAGCTGCCACTGTCTTCTTTGTAGTTACACTGCACTTCGATGGCTGATCATTTGTATACATACATTCTTGTATGTATATATATGTGTATGGCCACTGCACTTTGAAAATTTTGAATTGGATTTGTCTGCACCTTGTCCTTAAGGGTTTCTTTTGCTCCATGTTGCATTTAAACACCTCGGTGGATCCATTTGCATTTACTTCGGAAGTTGTTGACTTCACTTGAGCATATTATTGCCTTTGACTTTTCATATTTATGTGCAGACATATGAGGGCATTTTGTTGTTCATTACAACTTTTGTTTGCATATTTAATATGCAAATACACTTGGTACACATTTATGTTATATACAGGTATGGAATTGTTCCACCTGAACCTGCACTTGCACTGTCTCCGGCCTTTTTGCACTTATGTTGCAATTCTTTTTGTTGTTGGTTGGGCAACGCTTATTGATGTGTCACTGCACAGTGTACTTAGTCTCCTTTATGTTGGTTAGCGTGCGCTTTGGTGTTGAGCATTGCATCTGCAGTCTTCACTGCAATCTTTGTCTGCATATCGCGTGTTTCACTGACGCATTCGTTTGTACATCACTTGGTTGCCTCTTTTATTGTCTATTCTTCACAACATGTTGTCTTGTACACTTGTAACCTTGTGGTGACTGTAGTTTTAGTTGCAGTTGCCCTTGTTGTTACGCATTGCCTTGATTTAAAGGGATTGATTTCTGACTACACTTGAGTTGAATCCAGTCGTCGACTCAGATTTGACCTTGTGCTCGTTTGTGCCTTTTTCTATGCATTTCCTGATTTTTGCTTATTTCCGCGCTGCAGTGGCGAGGCCGTGCACGCGTGCGTGTACGGCAGCCAATCTGTTTTAATTTTTCTTTAAGTAACTTTTCAATTATTTAAATTGATTTGATTTAAATTGATGATTTTGTTGTAAATTGCCGTTTAGGCAAATTTTGATGTTTTTAGAAAAAAAATTATCTTTTTAAAAGAAAAAAAATCTTTTCATCTATCTTCGTAAAAATTTGAATCTGCTGATTTGTTGTTTTAACACTGTTAAGTGTTATATTTACCGTTATCCGATTTCTTGTAAAGGGTCGGATAGGTAAATTTATTTTTGACTGTCGTCTGATTGCTATTTGATTATTATTGCTTCTATGCACTAATAACTGAGTTTGAATTAGACTGACCCGTGTATTATTTTCTTTCGAATGTAATACTCGGGTCAGACCGAGTATTTTTACAGCTTGAAGATTTTCACGCAGTGAAGTTAGAGAGAGGGGGATTAAAGCTTTACTAATAACAATCCGTCATTTTGAACGTTTCTAGTTGGTTTAATTACCGACTAGAGGCGGTCAGAGCGGCGGGTCGTTACAAATAACAGCCGAATGTTTGCGACTAAGCGCATCAGCAACACGATTACCCTTACCAGGGGTATACTGGATATCAAAGTCATAAGTAGCAAGAAACTCGAGCCAACGCTGTTGTCTCATATTGAGTTCCTTCTGAGTGAATAAATACTTCAAAGATTTATGATCGGTATAGAGAATGAAGCGCTCGCCCAATAAATAATGTCGCCAAATCTTCAAGGCAAAGACAATGGCGGCAAGCTCAAGATCATGAGTGGCATAGCGAACTTCATTCGGACGCAGTTGCCTAGAAGCATAAGCAACTAGCAACGACCCGCCGTTCTGACCGCCCCCAGTCGGTAATTAAACCAACTTGAGACGTTCAAAATGACGGATTGTTATTCAGTTTATAGAGTTTAAACAGAATCAGCCACAGAATCACAGAATAATCATAATATATTACATAAATGAATTTTTATACATATATCAGAGTTTGTACAATGCATTAAATTTTATACAGCGGAATATTTCTTTTAAGTACAAAAATCCCTGAAAAGCTAAAGTGAAGCAATTTCCCCAACTCTCTCTAACTTCGCGGCCTGAAAATCTTCAAGCTGTAAAATACTGGGTCTGGCCCGAGTATTATGTTAAAAAGAAAATAATACACAGGTCAGTCTAATTCAAACTCAGTTATTAGTGTATAGAGGCAATAATAATCACAATTAGACGACAGTCAAATATAAATTTACCTACCCGATCCTTTAACAAGAAATCGGATAAGGTAAATATAACACTTAACGGTGTTAAACCATAAATCAGTAGATTCAAATTATCAACAAAGATAGATGAAGGGATTATTGATGAAGATAATTTAGAAAACAATCAAAATCTGCCTAAACGGCAGTTTACAACAAAATCATCAGTTTAAATCAAATCAATTCAAATAATTGAAAAGTTACTTAAAAACATCAAAACCGATTGGCTGCAGTACACGCACGCGTGCACTGCCTCGCCACATATAAAATGTTAAAACTGTGTGGCTGCAGTTCACGCTTGCGTGCACTGCCTCGCCACTATAGTGATGATGTACCCAAAAGATCAATGAACCGAAATTTATGAAATGAAATGTCGATGCAACGCAAACCGACATAGGCAAAACTGCATATAAAAACGAAACTGCAGTCACAAATGGATACAAGGGAAAATATGCAATCAAAAATTTGCAGCCACCACATCACAAACCGCGAAGGCTCGAATGACCCAATGCGCAAAGGTAGGGGTTCAAACTACACGAAGACAGCAAAATGAGGTGAGAGCACCGAAACATGGCACCACAACAGCCAACATTATAGGACACAAAGCATCAATACCCAACAAAGGCAACTGGCAACATGTATACGGATACGTGTTATCAGCAATTACAAAATGCAAAGGTCAAGTCACAACTATCATGACTCAACGTAACTGCAAAAAAATCAAGGGAAAACTGCATACATATGAACTGCAGTTGAAACAATCAAATAGTCAGAAAACTAAACAGTCAAGCAACGACAACGTAAGTGCCGAGCTCGACTGGACAACACAAGCAAAATGCATGAACAAAGCATGCTACAAGTCTCACTACATGGATGGACAAGAAAAGTGCATATCAAGTATGCAACTACCAAACTGGGTCAAGCAAGTGCAAACAAAACGAAAGATACCAGTGATATATATACAGTGAACAACAATGCAAGATCCAACAGCTACATGAATGCACATGAGGACCAGACTACAGAATGAATACCATGCCACAAACGAAAGTATCAGTCTTGAACAAGACAGTGGCAAAATAGAACATATCAGAATGAAAGTAGTGCACAACATAAATATGAATCAATTTATATATACTGCAAGTAGCATTTAAAAGTATGCAATTTGGAAATATGGATAAAGACTTCAAGTATTCAGTCAATTCAAATGCTCCAAATATGTTCAAGTCTCACGAAAACAAATCAATGCAGACCCATATAAGTGCACATGTGTATATGTTATAAGTGCTAACAAGTAACAAGTGATGTACATATGAACGCACTATGAAAGTTTACATTCGAGTACAGGGTCAAACCCAAGTCTTTGAGACTGGATTCAACTAACATGTTAAATCAGTACTAGAGATGAGTTTTACTCACTTGCAAAACTTGATGAACAGAGATGCATACATACTTATTCACAGACATGTAGGTACAACAGATTTTTATACCTTTCAAATTATAATAAAATAGTGTTACTCATTATTCAAACCAATAAAATGCAACTTAAATTAAAAGCTATACGGTGATCGAACAGACTGCAAGATGTATGCAAACCTAAGGCATGAAAACACAGTGCAACAGATCAGCAAGTCAGATGCAAGACTAGATTAATGAATATGAGAACAAGCATATATGAAGACTACAAGAATGCACAGTTAACTTAAACGAAGACATGAGTGCTAAACTGGAATGCACGCGATGTCAAAATAAAGGCCAAAGTGAACAAGACCAGTGGGAAGGCCGAAGTCAATATTAATTCATGAAATCAAAATTTCCAGAAAAATAAAAATCAAAACAAGGCAATCTGCAGAATCAAAGTGATCGAAGTCACAGTTGAAAATAAATATGTGGTAGCCACGAAATCCAGCAACAATAAAAATTAAGTTGAAACCGAGACAATGAAAACAAAAATAAGCAGACGAGGATGAACAATTTACAGTTAAATGCAGCCCAGGCCGGAGCCGAAGTCGACATTTATAAACATTAGAGATTTCAAAATAATCGAGCAGTGGGTTTCAAACAATTGGCCGAGACCAAATAAATCAACTCGAAAGCCAGAGAATCCAAAGCAATAAGTTCCAAAAATCAAAATCAAAACCCATGGAAATCGAGAACAAAAGATCAACTAACTTTGAATTAGACGTGAGTAGAAAAATATACTCACTTGCTTCGAAGCAGCGACGAATTGGAATCGAAGCCGAAGCCCTAATTTCTCAGACAAATCAAGAGAAGCAGCGACTTCATCAGTTTGAAAATCCCTAATTTTGGAGCACGGAATCGAAGAGACGAGGCCGCCGTTAATTTGCTTCGTATGTTTTTTTTTTTGAAGTGAATAGAAGAGGGTTTCGGGTATAAAAGAATAGGGGAGAGACGTGAATTTTGCGTGATTTAGGGCGTGATGGAAGGCAGAATTTGGCTGATAAGAGTAAGGCAGTATACTCTTTTTATTTTATGTTTATTTTTATATATGTTCTTTTTTTTTTCTTTTTCCTTTTTTTTCAATTTAAATTCAATTTGTTTTGCATAATTATTTTCTTTAATAAACATATAAACGTTTTGCAGTTCAACTATCAAACATAAATTTATATTAACGCGTTTTACAATTAGATTTTATACTTGTATCCAAATTATTTTTCTAAGTCATTAGTTTGAATTTAAAATACAAATTCAATATTCAATTCAACTCCAAAGTCAAATTCAAATTTTATTCAACTTAAATAGATTAAATTCTAAAATTTAATCGCCAATTTATCCTGAAAATTTGAAATTCAAGTCAATCATCATTCGAATATTTAAAATTAATTAAATATTTTCATTTTTAAATTGTTCAAAATTCTGGGTTGTTACACAACTACCCGATCCTTCTGCATAAGAACAGCACCGAGACCACTACCACAAGCATCGGTGTAGACAACAAGATCATGATTCCCTTCGGGAACCACAAGAATAGGAGCATTAGTGAGAAGTTCCTTCAATGTCAAAAAGGAAGCTTCACACTTGTCGGACCAAATAAAATGAATGCCTTTCCGAGTAAGGCAAGTGAGAGGAAGCACAACACGGGAAAAGTTCTTAATGAACCGACGGTAATAAGCCGCCAATCCAAGGAAACTACGAATCTCATGAACATTTTCAGGCCTCTTCCAATTCTGGATGGCTTCGATCTTTGAGGGATCGACAGAAATGCCATCAGAAGATACAACATGGCCTAAGAACTTAACCTTATTCTCCCAAAAGTGGCATTTGGAGAATTTGGCTCTAAGTTGATGACGACGGAGAGTACTCAAGACAATTCTCAAGTGATTAACATGCTCAGCTTCAGACTTAGAATAGATAAGGATATGATCAATGAACACAAGGACGAACTTATCGAGATATTCTCGGAATACTCGATTCATGAGATCGACAAAGAAAGCAGGAGCGTTCGTCAAACCGAACGGCATAACGAGCCACTCAAAAGAACCATATCGAGTGTGGAAAGCTGTAAGAGGTATGCTATCCTCCGCGACTCGTAACTGATGAAAACCCGTGGCAAGGTCGAGCTGAGAAAAGACCTTAGCACCACTCAATTGATCGAACATGTCATCGATCCTAGGCAATGGATACCTATTTCTTATGGTTAACTCGTTAGGCTTGCGATAATCAATGCAAAGCCTAAGAGTTCCATCAGACTTCTTCACGAAGACGACCGCAGATCCCCACGGAGAAAAACTGGACTGAATCAACTGTTTGGACTCAAGCTCCAAAAGCTGCTTCTTGAGCTCCTCATTTTCCTTTGTAGACATCCTCGTGGGAGGACGACTAACTGGCTGCGCGTCTGGAATGAGATCAATGCGGAACTCAATTACCCGTTTGGGTGGCAAACCCGATACAGGCTCAAAAACATCAGAAAAGTCACAAGCAACCGGAATACGAGATATATCATCATCATCTCGTGAGTCAAGAGAATATAAAGCCATTTCGGAATTATCCACATTCCGAAGAACAAGAGATAGCTGAGTAGGCGAATCCGGATGACGAAGATATATAGTTCTCTCCGAACAAATAATCCTGGCATCATATCTCACTAGCCAGTCCATACCCAAAATCATATCGAATCCTAGACAAGAAATAACGTGCAGATTCGCACGGAAAGAAAAGTCACATAAAACAATCTCAACATCATCACAAAGCAAACTAAGGGTCGCGGATCCCCCAATTGGATTCGCAATCCTTAAAGAAGTAATCAAACAAGAAACATCCAAAGATAAATCATCTACGAGCTTTTTTATACGAAAGAATTTGATGCACCCGTATCGAAAAGAACTCGAATACTATGGTCATGAAATAAAATAGAACCTTCCAAAATAGATGAAGATATACCTTTGGACTGAGAAGGACCTTCAAAAGCCTTAGCAGCATAAAGCCTGCTAGACTTGGCACTAGCCAGAACAGTAGGGCAAGCTGAAACATGATGACCTTCCTTCTTGCAATAACGGCAGAAGAGAGGCTTAGGACAAGCTCGAATAATATGATCAGGAGAACCACAATTGAAACACTTTCGAACGAAAGGTGTTCCAAAAGACTGAGGCTGAGATCTAGGAAAACCGGTCTTCTTTTTCTTAGAAGGAAAAGGCTTCTTCTGAATTGAAAACGGCCTCTTGTTGGGGTTCTTGGAAACCTCAACATCAACATCACTATCACACTCCTTCTCGACGGTCTCGAGATGAAGTGCCGAATCAACCAACTCCTCAAAAGAAAGTTTAAGCTGGAGCAACAAAGACTTCTTAAGATATTTCTTAAGACCAGAAACAAACTTCAAATTCTTCTTATAAGAAGTACTGATAAATTCAAGACCATACTGAGATAAAGCCTCGAACGATGCGACATACTCAGAAACAGAAGATTTCCCTTGCTTCAACTCAAGAAAGCGACGGGTCAATAAAACTTTTTCAGATTCAGGAACGAACTTGAGTTCAAATCGCTCCCGAAACTGAGTCCAAGTAAGAGTAGACTCATCAATCTCGGCTACAAGAAGCTCATACTAATCAAGAGCACGCTCTTGTAATAAACTAGAAGTCACAAGAACTCTATCATGGTCAGAAAGATCCATGTGAGAGAAGATACGCTCGCACGTGCGAAGCCAAGCTTGGACTTCAAGAACGGACTCGGAGCCCTTAAACGGCTTCCCTCCAAGATGAGAAAAATCACTACACTGACGTGCAAAGGCAGACTTGCGAGGTGGAGACACTCGAGGAGGAACTGGAGGTTGAGTGCTCCTAAACAACTCCAACAACTGATCAGCAGACATATATACGCCATCCAGATGTGAGCCACTGGATTGCCCAGCACCCGAACGTCGTCCCCTGCCTCTTCCAGCCATACGCTGAAGGTAAGATAAGAACAAGATTATTCACAAGGTAGATATTGCAATATGGAATACTACGGAATAAAATGCATTCCTAGACGTATTCCCAAACTCTATCTAACCTTGATGGAATAAAAAGACACAATGATTCAAAGATTTGTATCACTTATACACTTTGATGTACCATAATATGTGCATCTATTCTGTGTTTATCATATTTTGTTCTGAACCTAGCTTTGATACCACGCTGTGACGCCCCACCTCTATACCCACGCTAGCCAAGGACACTACAAAGTAATGCCGTCTACTAACACAGAGAATAAGGCTGGTTAGGAGCGACCATCTATAGCCTTGCTCTAACTATCTATTGAATACATCGACAATAAACATACCAACCAGGTCGACATACCCAATGAATACTTAAAACAAAACCATAGGTGGTTGGATCTATCAGAACAGAATATAATAACTCAAATGTAATATACATCACAGAACAGTAAATCATCATATACACATATACAGATACATAACAGAGTTACAAAACAATACATATCAAGTGGTATAGCAAACCACCATATACAGACGAGTCAAAAGAATACATATCAGAGTTACTACAAAATAGGACTACACAAAAAGCTATGACAAAAAGAACAAGCTGAATAGTCCATGCGGAAGCAAAATAGGCTAAGTCCAAAAGCACCTAACCTGAAACATCTCGGTCTGACCCGAGTATAATATACACGGGTCAGTCTAGCTAAACAAATCAGTTAGATAAACTGAACAACAATAAACCTGCAAGGTTACAAGGTATAGCAAATATCTCTAAAAGAGATAACATAATCATCTAACAAAAGATGAATCATATGATAACAAGCCTCATATCATCGGCAACATATATAAACAAAGGATACGAATATCCCAAAACAAGCCAAAAGGCAATAACAAATACCAATAAGGTATACAAGTTCCACAAGGTAACCGCTACGCATCATGCGGCTCATAATGACCAACACCGAAGGGCGATATCAAGGGAATATACATATGAATGAAACATCATAAAATTGCTCGAGCTCAGTACTGTATAAACAAGGATCCACGAGCCCGAAGACTCCAAACCCAATATCACCCATGCGGCTCATAACGACCAACATCGGAAGCGATACTAAAGGGCAACCCAATATCACCCATGCGGCTCATAACGACCAACATCGGAAGCGATACTAAAGGGCAACAAACCTGAAGGCACAAACCCGAAGGCACATACCCAAAGGCAACAAACCGCAGTGGTGAAGGTCAGAGACCAGTATTGGACACCAATAACTGGCGGAATGTGTCACAACTCTCGAAAAGGAATCCGAAAAGTGTTAACGTATGATCCATAACCACTCGTTCGCACTAAACGGTTTACTATCCGTCAGCCACTTTCACACTCAAAGCAGTACAAAGTTCACCTCATATCATCGGTAAACCAAACCCGAAGGTTAAAACGATCAATTGAATAGGTCGGGAATTAATCGGAAGGATAAACGCACAGATTCATAGTCCGTGTTTTCCCCAACCATTTAATCACCCTTCCACTTTGCTCGAAGTGCGAAATTTGTACGTGTGGTTTAAATAGAATTTATAAATCGGAGAAGCGAACTTTTAATACAATTTGAAGAAATAATTTATAAAAACCCGTGAATGAATTCAAAAAGGAATTATCAAGGCCAAATATGCATAAACAACTAATTGGAATCAATATGCATCTATCAAATTTGGAAAATTAAACGAACAAGGCAAATTGGCCAAAAACAGCATATTCAGACGTCTGAAAGAAGGGATTCAGACGTCTGAATCTGGAAGTCAATTTGTTTTCCAAAACAAAATTCAGACGTCTGAATCCTAACATCCAGAAGTCTGAAATAGGCAATATTTTGCCTATTTCCTTTCTGGTCGAAATTTAGCCAATTCAGACGTCTGGAATTTAAATTCAGACGTCTGAATCTGGGAGTAAAATTTCTTCCAAGAACAATATTCAGACGTCTGAAATAGGCATTTCAGACGTCTGAAACCTGATGGTCAGGCAATTCCTGAACCTAGGCCAACTATGGCCAAACAAATCGAAAGCAACCGGGTGCGTGTTGATTATGGGCTTACGTCAAACGACTACCCAACCTTAACAACACCCCCAAACACTCCGAACAACATAAACACCAACCATAAAAGGTTTTACATAGATTTGGCTTCAAAAATCATAATTTGGAAATTTCACCAAAACAATCCAAATCGAAAGCAAATGCACATGAACAAGTATTAGGAATTCATTCCTAACATCAATGATATCAAAAGAAGTAGATGTGAGTTCAAAACTCACCTTTAACCCAAAACAAAGAAGAAGGAGTTCAATTTGCAAGGAGAAGACCAACCAAACACTACTTCAACTCAACAAGCTTCAATCTAAGAATAAAACACATATTTCCCAATTTAGGTTTAGGAAATTTTCTGAAATTGAAGAAGAGAAGAGTTGGAGAAGATGAAAAAGAACTTACCAATGGCTTCTCTTTGATTTTGGAGCAAGAATTTGTAGTTTGCAAATGGATTTAGGGCTAGGAGTTTCTAATTTCCTTTCTCTTCCTCCAATTTAGTTTTTGCTTAAGCTTTTATGAAATGAATAAGTGAATGGAAGGAGAGAAGGGCTGAGTTGAGGTTAATAGAACAGTTTGGGTGAAACCCAAACCAAAGCCCATTTAGCAAATATAAAAATTCAACTTACTCCAAACATATCAAAGCTTAAACTCAAAAAGATCGCAAACGCCATTTTGGAATCAGTGGAAATGGTTTCGAGTCCCAATTCGGCCGTTTGCAAAAAGTAATATTTCGGACCCAAAATTCGACTAACGATGCTATATTTGAATTAAACATTTAAATATAAAATCGTTACATATGCGGGTTGTTACATAAATATACTATTTAGATCAGCACGACGAGACGATCACAACGGTGTACAGATATCGGTGGTATGATCATCCGATCAAAAGTCGATAATCGACACTGAAAATGCTGTTATTTGATCAGAATTAAGATAAACGGAGCAATAGGAGTCCAAATTTGGAAAAACGAAAGATGACGTCTCACTCAGGAGAGGATTTAGAATTTTTATATGGAAAAATATTCAGGCTTGAAATTATCTTATTACCATCAAATTTTAACCGATTTAAATTGAAACAGAATTTCAACATAAAATAAACATTCATATTATTTGGTGAAAATTTACCAGTTGCCATTTTTAATGAGACGTATTTCAAATAAAAAAATTATTCCAAAATATTATTATTTTAAAATTTCACCAAAATTCAATTAAATAAGTTAAATAAACCAATAAAAATTACTAAAATTTTACGCGTCGTTACACTCTCCCCCCACTCAAAACTTTTCGTCCCCGAAAAGGAAGGAGGTATGAGAATAGAAACAACCAGGAGAAAATTAGATTGGAAGGCAAAATAACTCAATTAATTTGAAGCCATATAAATTTCATTTTAAATTAATTAATATTCAATAAATTTGGTTAAACCCATTTTATTATATCCTTAAATAGCCATTTATAAACCTTGCAAATCAAACTATTTCCATCTATATGTTTAAATAGCACCTTTATAAGTATATGAAAATTATTTGAAAACAATTATTTACATAATTAGTTGCATTTAAAGGAGCTATTTGAAAACATTAGACCCATAACTCATGAAAATTTTAATTTATCTCAAGATACTTTTCAAATATTATCAATAAATTAATAATCATTTTCTTTAAATATGTTTCATTTAACTAATAACTTCAAAAATATTTAAAATTTCCTATTAAACCATGTAGTATATAAATAAACAATATTTTAAAGATTATATTCAAAAAGGAAAGGAAGGTAGATTCAGGAAGCAGAATATAGGTGAATAAATAAAGCTGATCAGATAAGATAGATTCAAAAGAATAGCATCGGGCACGAATAATTAATTCAAACCATAAGAATTTCAAATTTCAAATATTAAAACAAAATTTTCTTGTTGGAAATATTTTTATAATAAAATACCCTTATAATAAAATAATTTTATATCAAAACAAATTTTTTTCCTTTCGAAAATACTTTTATAACTCGATGTTTCAACGAGTTTATCCTCGCTCTTTCAGACTCTGGCTATGCGTTGATCAGGCGCAAAGCTAGAATTCTTCAAGTACTTAGCAGACCCGTTTTAACACCCAGTGAAAATACTTGAAAAATACTTTTAAAAACAGATATGGAAAGTACAATCCAAACAACCAAACCAAAACCTTTGCCCGATCATGGTTCGCAGATACACAATGGTTACGCCTGGGTCCCCTAGGAAACAATCCATATCCGTAAGCTTTCTCAGCCCTGCGAATTACGCCATGATGACTAGTAGAGTGCAGGATACACAATGGTTACGCCTGGATTCCCCAGGAAACAATCCGTACCCCTAGGCAAGACTCAGCCAGGCACTTGCGCTACTATTCGCGACCTACACAGATTGCAGGTTACACAATGGTTACGCCTGGATCCCCCAGGAAACAATCCGTACCCCTAGGCAAGACTCAGCCAGGCAATTGCGCTGTGCATTCGCGAGAGAAAAAAAAGAAACCATGGGTTACGCCACGGTGGGAACACTCGAGTATTACATCCGGAAAACCGAAAATCAGAGAGAATAATATCGATAGAATGAATCCACGATGTGGCCACAAAGAGGATATCAAGCAAAAGGCACTTTCCATATCTTTACTTCGAAAATATATATCATATAGTACCTTTCCAAATACTTTCAAATATCATACTTATATAAAGTCCATATATATAGGATTCCATTTTTCCCAAATCGAATACTTTCCAAATGAATAGTAGATCAAATCATACTTATATAGACTTCGATTATATAAAATCTCTTTCCAAATTGAGTACCTTTCAAATCAATAGATTTCAAATCAACTTCATACTTATACAATCCATTTTATATAAGTTCGATCACTCCCAAATCAAGTGCTTAATAATATAAGGTTCTCAATTTCAAATCATTCAATATCCATTCAGTTTCCAAATCATATATGATTTCACCAGATTTTCTTCCAAATTAAGTATCTAAATTTCAAAGTTTCCAAAATAATAGGTTTAGAAAATTATCCCAGTTTCTAAATTAAAATAATTCAAGTCAAACAAATTCATTTCCAAAATCTGCATAAGAGTACTGGTTTTTAATTTCAATCTAATTTCAAAACTAAAAATTTTCTCAAAATCAATTATACTCAAATGGTTTCCAAATTTATAATTATCCTTTTAAAACTTTTAAACTATCTATTTCTAGTTGAAATATTCAATTTACCTTTCTGAAAACTATTATTCAAAACTATATTTTTTTTCAAAACATTTCAAACTAAATTTATATTCTTTATCAAACATTTTATACTCTTCGAAATTTCTTAGTTTTAAAATTTTAGACCTTGACTTGGAAGTGTTCGAACCTTCAAAACGATAAGGGGAAATCACATTTTCAATTCAAGAGTTGAAATCAATAATAAATCAATTTCAATATATAGGGTTATACCAAAACAAATTCGAAACTCGAGGACTGAACACCGGTCTCACTTTAAATTGTTTCAAATATATACATATATCTTTCGAAAATATCAAATTATACTTCGGAATTTGAAATCAAAAACGGTTTTACAAAATCACTTGCATAGCGAAGCTATTAAAGTGGCCTCTCCCCCACTCTGAAACTCGAAAATCAATGTCGATGTTGCGTGCACTCATCACTAAAATTATATTCCAGCGACATAAGTGAGTTCTGGACTTCTATTTTCTTGAAAACTTCTTTGAAATTTCTTCAAAATTATTGGAATTCATTTGAACTCATTTGAAACATTTCTTATTCGAAAAAATACTTTAAATCGTATTATTTTTATATATTTTCCAAAATCTTAAATCCAATTTCAAAATACCAGAATTCAATTCTCGAATTTCAAATTTAACCCTTCGGTTGTAAATCATTTTTATATAAATCAATTTCTTACAAGTTTCCAAATTTTCAAATCCTTTCAAAAGTTTTATATATATAGAATAACATTTCTTATTTGCTTTATATATATAGGTATATAATCCTTATCGAAAACATTTTCACTATATATCAAAAAAAATTCATAGTTGTCAAAATAAAATTTCTGTATAAACAATTTCAAAAATACAAACAAAACCTGATTTTCAAAGGATGATTCAAGAATAAATTTTAAACAAAGATAGAGATTTGAATTAGAGGAACGCAAATCAATAGAATTCTGATTCGAAGATAAACTCGATCGAAGATGAGATAATTAAATTACAAAATAGAAGATGGATATACTTCTATAAATCGCAGGCGACCCTAATTCGGGTCAACCGTGACTTTAGGAATATAATCGATGCGGACTTCCAAAACAAATCGACATTCGATCGCTGGAGATAGAATTCGGCATGTCAAGATATAGCAGCATCGTAAACTGAGGATACAGATATCTTCGGTAAACCATTGCCGATTGTAAAGGAGTTTTCACCCCCTTTATAAAACATTCAGTGGAGTTATGGAATATTCCAGAACCAAACGAATATAAAAAGAAAGAGACAAGAATGAATTTCGGAACCGAGGGACATTCCAAAATTCAAAGGAAATCGAGCCAGAAAGGAAGAGATTCAACTCGAACGAAAGTGATTCTGTAAATAAATTTACCATATATGATAAGTTTTGCCTAGATCCAAAGCTCTGATACCAACTGTAACGACCCGCTATTTTGGACCATTCAAATCGACAATAAAACCATACATGTCCGACTTGAATAATTCAAAATACTGAATTGTTAATTAAAATTTGGCAAAACTTAAAATATACAGTAAATAAATCAATCACAGATCACTTACACAGAGTAATACAATGCAGCGGAAAAGATAAAGAATAGTAGTTCATGAAGCTACTATATACATTGGAGTTAGAAATAAAATACAACTGGATATCTTAGATGTAGTGAAGTCTCCAGTATGCGTAGATGACTTCTCTGAACAAATCAACAGGATGACTGAAAGGATAGATAGCTGGATCTTCAAGCAAGGCTCCAACTTCGAAGGTGAGTCTCAAATGTTGTATCACTCAGTCTGACCCGAGCGTAAAGCAAAACAAAAAACACTCGAGTCAGGATTAACATTCTAATATCAATAAATCCAACTCAAGTGAAATATCATCTGAAATAAAAATAACTTAAAGGATGTTTGGAATAACCATCCTCTAAGGGTCCATGGAACTATCTACAGGGTAAAAATATACACTATAACACCGTGGTTCTTTCATCTTAATTTATACCACAAAATCAAATATCATTTCACTTCAAATATAGCTATTTTCCAAAATAGTATTTAGATATATTAAATAATTTATACCGTAAAATATTTTCAATTCCCTCAACTTAACAAATTGTTTTAACATCAACCCGACCTTCCCACTTTAATTAAATTCAATCTCAATTTATCAAGGGTAGAGATACCCTAGAATGAGTGAAATCAATCTCAGAATCCTTTCTTGTGAGAGAACGTATTTTCGAAGTATAAAATAATTTCCAAATGATTTTTTAAGGATTTTCAAAGATTATTTTGCTATAAAAAATTTCTTATTTTGAAACCAAGATTATCAAAACTTCATCCCTTCAGTATCCATCTTGTTAGAAATCTCTTGGTTAGGATTCTTATCGATTAGGATTCCTTGAACTTTGGAACGCTACCACTTGTCATGAAATCCAGTCTTGTCTTCCCTATTCTATCCATTTTGATTTTGGAGCATTTCATAACTCCACTTTGGAATGACCTCTATAAAATCGGTGATTCCGCAAATCTTTGAATGATTTGTAAAGGGGTGAAAATCCTTTATAATTGGCAATGATTCACCGGAGATTCCTGTATCCTCGGTTTTCGATGCTATCTATCTCTTTCTCTACCCGGATTCTATCTTTGGCGTTCGAATGTCGATTTGCCTTAGATTTACGAATTGATTATGTGAGGAACAGGTTCTTCGACTTACGAAAATCGACATCAATACGTCCACTGTATCAACTACCGAGCAATCGAAGGCCGGAAAACCGAACCCTTAGGGTTTAAGAAAAAGAAAGAGGTAGAAGAAGAGAGAAAAGGGTTGAGCAGAACAGAAAGAAACAACAGAACAATATCATAATCTCACAATCGCAGCGGAACAACATATAATAGATAAATGAACATCTTTAAAACAAAGATATTATATCAGTTATTACATTACATCACTTTACATTACATTATCGGAGTTTACAACAACAAACAGCGAAAAAGAAATACTATATACTAGTGAATACGCCATGCCATCCAGCATGCCTCCAGCAACTCCTGAACTCCAGAATATCCTGATAAACCTGACTCTTGACTGCCCGTGTGGAAATTGGTGGGCACCCAGAGTTTAGGAAGTAAAACAATAAACTCCGAGTCAGTCATGGGACTGGTGTGAGAACTAAAACAGTTATTTAACTTTAAAAAAACAAGAACAGGATAATTTTAAAGTCAATTCGCAGTGCTTTTGGAAAATGAGACTACCATAAGACCTCCCGCCACACACACAATGCAAACACAGAATAGGAGGAGATTTCTTCTTATGATAGTCAAAGATGCTTGATACGCATTAAAAAGAAACATTTGATATTATTACTAGTGCATAGTGTAGGAAAAAATATCATTTCGAAAGTAAAGATATAAATCTTAGCCAACATACGACCATTATCGTATGCCTACTATAGCTACCATGTTCAATAGCAGGTTACCGCCACATTCCATGGCAGGTTATACAACTAAAACCGTACAAGGATCGTATTATTTCTTTGGATTTCCAACAAATGGTCAGGCTAAGGAACTTCCTACTGCCACATGGGATCGCCTCTGGCAGGACGTCCCAAGAACTTAACCAACTCTCTACCAACACAAGGCCGGGTTACCTTTGTCACTAGGTAACTACTACACGACTATGCCATCCCCCGGTCCCTTTGGACCTTTATCCGAGCGCTTGATTCCAACAACACCACACAGTAATAGATATAGTGTATCAACATGAGTAAGTATCTTGGCTTCATACCATGATACCACCCTTTCCAGAAGGAAATGACATACCCTAAAGGGCGCGACCCTCATAACCTTGCCGCATATTCCTGTTTTGACCATTTCCGGGGAGTGAGGTCTGATGAAGTCTCGTCCACAAAGCTAGGCACAAAGCCATGCTTTGATCAACAAATGATCAATAAATAATCATCATACAGCAACACTCAGCATGCGACATTACCAAATTGGGAATATATCGCTGATAACCTTCAACTACATAACCTCTGAGCGCGTACGTCTCAGAGAAGGGCGTTAAGCTAAGAGAATAAATTCTCGGCCACCAATTTTCTGCTATCCATGGCGTGTTTCACGCTTCTCAACTTCGGAAGTGTCTTCGAGATTCCGATTCTACTCTTGAGCCCGGTGTTGTGGAAGAAATTGAAGTTTCGCCTAATTTAACTTATGAGCAACATCCTATTCGAATTATTGCTTCGGAGGTCAAACGTCTTCGAAATAAAGATGTCCCGCTTGTGAAAGTTCAATGGTCTTCAAATCCTAAGGATTGTTCTTGGGAATCTAGAGAGTTCATCGAGCGAACACATCCGGACTTACCTTCTCATGCTCTTTAGGGTGAACTTCTTACTTCAAACTTCTTTTCTATTGAATATGCTTTGATGGTTGCTACTATATATCTTCTTCTTAAATATTGCGAGGACGCAATTTCTTTAAGGAGGGGAGTCTGTAACAACCCGCATATTTGTCGATTTTTATATTTAAATATTTTATCGATACTCGGAATTTAGTCCGAAAATCTACTTTTTGCATACGGTCGAATTAGGACTCGGGACCACTCCCATTGAGTTTAAAATGCCGTTTGCGACCTTTTTGAGTATAAGCTTCGATATGTTTGGAGAGAGTTGATTTTTGCTACCTTTTCACTTTAGGTCTGGGTTTGGGCTCAGCCCTATGTTTAACTTATACTCAAATCTGAGCCACTCTTTCCCATTCATCCTCACTTTCTCCTCTTTTCAGTTTTAAAGCATCAATGGTGGGAGAGGTGGGAAATTAAAACTCCAAAACCCTAGTTTCCTTTTGCAAATCAAGCTCTAGCTCCAAACTAATAGAGAAACCCATTGGTAAGCTTCTCTTCTTCTTCTCCAACTCATTGTCTTACCAATTTCAGAAATTTCCTAAACCTAATTTAGGAAATGTTTCTCCTTTATGCTTAGATTTAAGCTTGTTGGGTTGGAATTGAAAAGTGATTGTTCTTACCATTGCTCTATAGCTTCTTCTTCAACCGTTTGGGTTCAAAGGTGAGATTTTTATCTCACATCTTTGTCTATAATTATCTTCGATTGTTAGGTATGAATTCCTAATGTTCATTCGTGTGCAATTGATTTTGGTTTGGATCGATTTCGTGTATATTCCAATTTTTGGTGTTTTGGTCTAATTTATGAAAATCCTATTATGGATATTTGGACATTGATATTTGAGGAGTATCGAAGAGCCGTTTAGGCTGGGTTGTCGTTCGACGTAATTCCTTAGTCATCACCATTTGCTCGTTTGATCGTTTCCGATATTCATTTGGCCATTTTTGGCCTAGGTTCAGGGAATGCCCTGAACCCCAGATTCAGACGTCTGAAACGTAACATTCAGACGTCTGAATATTGTTCTGGGAAGATTTCTATTCCCAGATTCAGACGTCTGAATATATGGTTTCAGACGTTTGAATTGGTTCATTTGGAACCAGAAAGGAAATAGGCTAAAAAGTGCCTATTTCAGACGTCTGAAACACTTGATTCAGACGTTTGAATTGTGTTCTGGAAATCTTTATATTTCCAGATTCAGACGTCTGAACCACTTGTTTCAGACGTCTGAAACTGCAGTGTTTTGCCTACTTACCTATTTGTTTGAGAATTCCAATTTAAATCGATTCGTGATGATCCTATTTGTTGTTATCATTTATTATGACTTTGATGACTCCTTTTTAGGGATTTTTTAATATCCATTTCGATGGATTCTTTATCGGTTTCTTTAGATGTTATTCACGTCTTCGAATGTGAACTTTAGTGATTGATTGTTCTTACAATCTTCTTTGTGATTTGTCACTTTAAAAATATAAAGGTTTTCAATACTAGTAGTAAATATCAAAACTCTTTCCTCAAATGATTTCAATACTATTTTGATACCAAATTCGTTTATAAAACCTTTTTCCAATCTATTAGTATATACAAACCTTTACCTCACTCGTATGAGAAATCTAATAAAACGACTTAGTAAAACAAGTGGTATGAAACGCTTGCGTTCACTTTGTTGGTTAATTCTTGGACTTGTTCGATTGAAACTCTTGTGACAATTTTCTAGTGGAGATCTACAATTTGTTCGCAAATATTTAAGTTAAGCTAGTGGTTATGGGACATGGTGCTAAACTCACATATTTACTAGCTTATTGTAATCGACACTTCTCGTTGATCACGACGATCATCTTTGTGATTTAGACTAGCAATGTGCGATGTCTCTTTGTCTGCGAGGGAGACTAAACCCCGCTATGTGGAGTTTCGACTCAAATAGGTGGGGTAGCAACCCATGGTCTTCGGGCCGTATGTGGAGCTTCGGCTTAATTTGTGATGGTTAGCAACCATGGAATTAGCGTTCCATTTGTGATACACGTGTTGGTGAGCTTTATGCTCCCGTTTGTGATAGGCCTCCCCCCTTTCCTTTGTGATTTCTGGATTTCTTGAGATGATTTCTAGAATTTGTGTTTTTCACCAATTTTCGTGATTTCCATTGATAAGTTTTATCAATATCTGTGCATTGGTGAATTTGTGAGTCATTGACTTTTGTGAGTGACA
Organism: Allium cepa; assembly: GCA_030765085.1. Taxonomy (NCBI): domain Eukaryota; kingdom Viridiplantae; phylum Streptophyta; class Magnoliopsida; order Asparagales; family Amaryllidaceae; genus Allium; species Allium cepa. The sequence goes on from CM060931.1 coordinate 802,340,730, forward strand.
TTGATATTATCGTCAATATTTGTGGTTTGATGAACGAAATAAGGAGCATGACATTTCCTTTGATTCTCGTGTAGATTTGGTGATATTGATTAATCTCTTGTTGATTTTCAATTGCTTATATATATATATATCACAGCTTGGCGTTGTGATTATTATGTGTTTAGTCATATCTCTTACTCTTTATCGTTTCATCTGATATTTATAGTTAGACTGATCCATTTATTATTTTCTTATTAAATAATTCTCGGGTCAGACCGAGATGTTACAGGTGCTTCTGCTTGACTTCTCCCCCGGGATTCATTATTCTGACTTTTGGCAAACTACTTAGATTAGTAGTTTATTTTGTTGTATACACTTGAGATATAGACTCATAGTCGTATTCTTTTGTATAGCACGTGTTGCTATTCTTTTGTATTATTGTGGATCTTTTTAACCACTACTCTGATTTACACTTTCATGTGTTAAATATATATTCATATCTTCTTCCGCCTTTTTGATATGAATTATCTGTGACTGATTTATGTTATGTTTATTTCTGTATTTGTTTCCGAAGATATTATAGCCACTGTGTAGTAGCTTTGTGTTTGTGTCGGTATGTCGGATTTCCTCTTGATAAAGTATAGTATGTTATACTATCTGACATATTGATGCTTGCACAAAGAAATTACACGGATGGTCGCTCCTCAACAGCCTTATTCTCCGTGCTAGTCGACAGCATTACTCCGTAGTGTTCTTGTCTAGCGTGGGTATAGAGGTGGGGCGTCACAGCTTGGTATCAGAGCCAAACTTCGGAACAATGTAGAATAATATAACAAGGATCATCGTCCTAAGTCTATCTTAGGAGTCGTGCTTTAGGATTTTATTCGGATCTTTGTACCGTCCTATCCTATTTTCTTTTATGATTCCTTGTTTTATCTATCAAGATTGCTTGATATTTATTTTGAGAATAACTTTTCTCCTTCTTTCTTTCTTAAAGAAGAGATGGTTAGTTCTAGCAATCCTAGCACTGGTCAATCCAGTAGTCCTTCTCTGGATGGCGCATTCATGTCTGCCCTACAACTTTTGGATATTATAAAGGATCAAGAGTTTATCTATGCTTTGAGTAAGAACCCCGAGATGATTTTACCTTTGAAACTTGAAGTTCCTTTCAATCAGCTTGTGGATATCACTCTTCGATATGAAGAGGTTGGTAAAGGAAGTGATAGTGATATTGGGATTTCCAAGAAGAGGCATATTGTGTTCGAAAGCCCTAATCCCAATAAGATAGTGAAGCAAACTACTTCTGTAGCAAAGGCTCCAATCCCTGATCGTGGAGGATGCTACAATTGTAATTCTAAGAACCACTATGCAAGGGAGTGCCCGAAACCTCTCTTTTGCCGTTATTACAAAAATTTGGGTCATCTTATATCTGCCTGCCCCATACTTCAAAGCAAGAAAAAGGTGGAACAAGAAACTTTGGTAGACAAGACTCCTACCCCAAGTCGTAAACAATGCCACAATTGTGGTTCCACGGACCATTATGTAATTAAGTGCCCGAAACCCCTTTATTGTCGTTATTGCAAAGACTCGGGTCATCTTTTATCTGCGTGTCCCAAACTTTTGAACAAGGACATGAGAAAGCTAAATACTGTGCAAGCCCCTAGCAATACTTCTCTTGGTCAAGGTATTCCTCATTCAATCCTTCATGACATTTGCTTTGTGATTTTCTTGTTCGTGTTCTTTTTGATATGGGTTCCATCTCACTATTTTATATAAAAAGAACTTGTTGATTCTTTTCCGTTAAACAATTTTGGGATTGATGGCGTCCTTTAGAATTGCGAATCCGGATGGTAGATCCGCAACCCTCAATTTTCTTTTAATTAATGTCGAAATTATTTTATGTGATTTTTCTTTCCGAGCCAATATTTTTACTTAGGCTCCGGAATTGATTTGTGCGATAGGATTGGCTTAATCATTAATGAAGCCTATATCCTATTTTCTCGTGTGGACTATTCCTCTTCGACATTTCAATCTGTTAAGCATATTTCTATTTTTCCTTTATGATTTTGATTCCAACTTGATGGCATCATTTTATTTTAAGCCCGCATGATGAGGAAAGTGTTGTTTCTCTCATTCATGTAGTTTGAGAATTTTTCGGTATTTTTGTGTTTGTCTTAGGATTATCACCTAAGAAATATTTTGTGTGGTGTTAAGGTCTTTCAGCTCGACCTTGCCACCGATTTTCAATTGGCTACGAGTTGCGTGAGTTAGCATTCCACTTACGCACTCCGCGCTCGTTATAATTCTTATGAATGACTTATTATGTCATTCAGTTTGCCCCATCTTGTTTCATCCATTTTATAAATCGAGTACTCTATGAATATCTCGATGACTTCATTCTTGTATTTATTGATTTTTGGATGAAAATAGCAATTTAAAATTTTGCAAAATCTTTTTCATACGATTTATTTAGAAGTATAACCGGATTTTTGTTCTTAAAACGAACAAAGAATATTCTTAGAAGTTTTTGAGAAACTTACTTATCCTATAGAATACGATTTTGTGATTGTATTGCCCATTTAGTGTTTTAAGAATTCTAGTCGATGCGCTTCATCAACGTTATCGATAGGAATTTCCTAAACGCTTTGATGAGACAGTCAGACACAATAAATTGACTTGTAAAAATGTAATTTTTTCTAGAAAGATTATTACATAAAGATAAATGTAATTTTGAAAGTTTTAACTTCTCAGGAAAGAGGATTATTTAAAAGAAATTCTTTTTTTTTTCTTCGATACTCTTATTCTTGTGATTCCCGAAGGGAACCAAGGCTTTATCTTTTGTACCAATGCTAATCGTATTGGTTTGGATGCCGTTCTCTTGCAAAAGATAACGTGCTATCACCTGTGCTTCCTAATCATTAAAAGCCGATCGAGATTAGATATGCCACACATGATTTAGAACTCGCGGCTATTGTTTTTGCTCTTTGGATTTGGCGTCATTATCTTTTAAGAGAGAAATTTGTTCTTTATACCGATCATAAGTCTTTGAAATATTTATTTTCTCAAAAGAAACTTAATTTGCGTCAACAACGTGGACTCGAGTTCCTTGCTCCCTATGATCTTGATATTCTTTATACACCCGGTAAGGGTAATCGGGTCGCCGATGCTCTTAGCCGTAAACAACAAGCTGTTGTTTCTATGGTGATATCCGAATGGAACGATCTCGAGATTTTATCCACTTGCAAAATTCGAGACCGTGTTTTCGATTTATGTTCATCTCTTGTTTTATATAGCCTTGAGGCTCATCCTTCTCTTTTAGACCGCATTCTAGAAGCTCAAGGGCTAGATCCTGAATTAGCTCTTCTTGGCCAAAATATTAAGGATAAAGTTGATATTGAAGGTTTGAAAGACTTTGATATCGATTCTCATGGAGGCATTCAGAATTTGGTAGACTTATCGTACCAAATATTAGTGATCTTCGAAAAGATATTTTAGAAGATTCCCATCGCTCTAAATTTACCATTCATCCCGGTAGTAGTAAAATGTACGCAGATATGAAGCGACTTTATTATTGGGAGGGAATGAAACTTGACATCGCTAACTTCGTTAAGCATTGCATGACTTGCCAACTCATTAAGGCCGAACATCAAAGGCCCGGTGGGTTAATGCAACCTTTAGAAATTCCAATTTGGAAGTGGGACCAAATTTCCATGGATTTTATAGATGGCCTTCCCCGTTCTCGTTCAGGTCATGATAGCTTATGGGTGATTGTTGATAGACTTGCTAAATCCGCCCATTTTATTCCCATTCGGTCTAACCGAACCGTTCCTCTTTTGGCCAAACTCTTTGTTAAAGAGATTGTTAAATTACATGGAGTTTCTATTTCTATTGTTAGCGATCGAGATCCATTGTTTACTAGTGGATTTTGGAAGAGTCTTCAAAAAGCTTTGGGAACGAGGCTTAATTTTAGCAACGCTTATCATCCTCAGTCCGATGGACAAACCGAGCGTGTGAATCAAACTCTTGAAGATCTTCTTCGTGCATGTGTTCTTGATTTTGGTGGAAGTTGGGAAGATCATATTTCACTTGTTGAATTTTCCTATAATAATAGCTTCCAATCTAGTATTGGTGTGGCACCTTTCGAGGCACTCTATGGAAGGCCATGCCGATCTCCTTCTTGTTGGCTCGAGGCCGGTGAGAAGCTGGTTTTAGGTCCAGACTTTATTCGTGATTCCACAGAAAAGATTGAACTTATTCGACATAGGATGAAAGAAGCCCAGAGTAGACAAAAATCCTATACCGATAATCGGAGAAGGAAGTTGGAATTTTCTGTGGGAGACATTGTGTTCATTCGTGTTTCACCTATGAAGGGTGTTGTACGTTTCAGTCGATCGGGAAACTTGGCGCCTCGATATATTGGGCCATTTCCTATCACTGAACGTATTGGTTCCGTGGCTTATCGCCTTTTATTACCGGCTCAATTTTCTGCTATCCATGGCGTGTTTCACGCTTCTCAACTTCGGAAGTGTCTTCGAGATTCCGATTCTATTCTTGAGCCCGGTGTTGTGGAAGAAATTGACGTTTCGCCTAATTTAACTTATGAGCAACATCCTATTCGAATTATTGCTTCGGAGGCCAAACGTCTTCGAAATAAAGATGTCCTGCTTGTGAAAGTTCAATGGTCTTCAAATCCTAAAGATTGTTCTTGGGAATCTAGAGAGTTCATCGAGCGAACACATCCGGACTTACCTTCTCGTGTTCTTTAGGGTGAACTTCTTACTTCAAACTTCTTTTGTGTTGAATATGCTTTGATGGTTGTTACTATATATCTTCTTTTTAAATATTGCGAGGACGCAATTTATTTAAGGAGGGGAGTCTGTAACAACCCGCATATTTGTCGATTTTTATATTTAAATATTTTATCGATGCTCGAAATTTAGTCCGAAAAGCTACGTTTTGCATACGGTCGAATTAGGACTCTGGACCACTCCCATTGAGTTTAAAATGCCGTTTGCGACCTTTTTGAGTATAAGCTTCGATATGTTTGGAGAGAGTTGATTTTTGCTACTTTTTCACTTTGGGTTTGGGTTTGGGCTCAGCCCTATGTTTAGCTTATACTCAAATCTGAGCCACTCTTTCCCATTCATCCTCACTTTCTCCTCTTTTCAGTTTTAAAGCATCAATGGTGGGAGAGGTGGGAAATTAAAACTCCAAAACCCTAGTTTCCTTTTGCAAATCAAGCTCTAGCTCCAAACTAATAGAGAAACCCATTGGTAAGCTTCTCTTCTTCTTCTCCAACTCATTCTCTTACCAATTTCAGAAATTTCCTAAACCTAATTTAGGAAATGTTTCTCCTTTATGCTTAGATTTAAGCTTGTTGGGTTGCAATTGAAAAGTGATTGTTCTTACCATTGCTCTATAGCTTCTTCTTCAACCGTTTGGGTTCAAAGGTGAGATTTTTATCTCACATCTTTGTCTATAATTATCATCGATTCTTAGGTATGAATTCCTAACGTTTATTCGTGTGTAATTGATTTTGGTTTGGATCGATTTCGTGTATATTCCAATTTTTGGTGTTTTGGTCTAATTTATGAAAATCCTATTATGGATATTTGGATATTGATATTTGAGGCGTATCGAAGAGCCGTTTAGGCTGGGTTGTCGTTCGACGTAATTCCTTAGTCATCACCATTTGCTCGTTCGATCGTTTCCAATATTCGTTTGGCCATTTTTGGCCTAGGTTCAGGGAATGCCCTGAACCCCAGATTCAGACGTCTGAAACGTAACATTCAGACGTCTGAATATTATTCTGGGAAGATTTCTATTCCCAGATTCAGACGTCTGAATATATGGTTTCAGACGTCTGAATTGGTTCGTTTGGAACCAAAAAGGAAATAGGCTAAAAAGTGCCTATTTCAGACGTCTGAAACACTTGATTCAGACATCTGAATTGTGTTCTGGAAATCTTTATATTTCCAGATTCAGACGTCTGAACCACTTGTTTCAGACGTCCGAAACTGCAGTGTTTTGCCTACTTACCTATTTGTTTGAGAATTCCAATTTAAATCGATTCGTGATGATTCTATTTGTTGTTATCATTTATTATGACTTTGATGACTCCTTTTTAGGGATTTTTGAATATCCATTTCGATGGATTCTTTATCGGTTTCTTTGGATTTTATTCACGTCTTCGAATGTGAACTTTAGTGATTGATTGTTCTTACAATCTTCTTTGTGATTTGTCACTTTAAAAATATAAAGGTTTTCAATACTAGTAGTAAATATCAAAACTCTTTCCTCAAACGATTTCAATACTATTTTGATACCAAATTCGTTTATAAAACCGTTTTCCAATCTATTAGTATATACAAACCTTTACCTCACTCGTATGAGAAATCTAATTAAACGACTTAGTAAAACAAGTGGTATGAAACGCTTGCGTTCACTTTGTTGGTTAATTCTTGGACTTGTTCGATTGAAACTCTTGTGACAATTTTCTAGTGGAGATCTACAATTTGTTCGCAAATATTTAAGTTAAGCTAGTGGTTATTGGACATGATGCTAAACTCATATATTTACTAGCTTATTGTAATCGACACTTCTCGTTGATCTTTACGATCATCTTTGTGATTTAGACTAGCAATGTGCGATGTCTCTTTGTCTGCGAGGGAGACTAAACCCCGCTATATGGAGTTTCGACTCAAATAGGTAAGGTAGCAACCCATGGTCTTCGGGCCGTATGTGGAGCTTCGGCTCAATTTGTGATGGTTAGCAACCATGGAATTAGCGTTCCATTTGTGATACACGTGTTGGTGAGCTTTATGCTCCCGTTTGTGATAGGCCTCCCCCCTTTCCTTTGTGATTTCTGGATTTCTTGAGATGATTTCTAGAATTTGTGTTTCACCAATTTTCGTGATTTCCATAGATAAGTTTTATCAATATTTGTGCATTGGTGAATTTGTGAGTCATTGACTTTTGTGAGTGACACTGATATTATCGTCAATATTTGTGGTTTGATGAACGAAATAAGGAGTATGACATTTCCTTTGATTCTCGTGTAGATTTGGTGATATTGATTAATTTCTTGTTGATTTTCAATTGCTTATATATATCACAGCTTGGCGTTGTGATTATTATGTGTTTAGTCATATCTCTTACTCTTTATCGTTTCATCTGATATTTATAGTTAGACTGATCCGTTTATTATTTTCTTATTAAATAATTCTCGGGTCAGACCGAGATGTTACAGGTGCTTCTGCTTGACTTCTCCCCAGGGATTCATTATTCTGACTTTTGGCAAACTACTTAGATTAGTAGTTTATTTTGTTGTATACACTTGAGATATAGACTCATAGATGTATTCTTTTGTATAGCACGTGTTTCTATTCTTTTGTATTATTGTGGATCTTTTTGACCACTACTCTGATTTACACTTTCATGTGTTAAATATATATTCATATCTTCTTCCGCCTTTGTGATATGAGTTATCTGTGACTGATTTATGTTATGTTTATTTCTGTATTTGTTTCCGAAGATATTATAGCCACTGTGTAGTAGCTTTATGTTTGTGTCGGTATGTCGGATTTCCTCTTGATAAAGTATAGTATGTTATACTATCTGACATATTGATGCTCGCACAAAGAAATTACACGGATGGTCGCTCCTCAACAGCCTTATTCTCCGTGCTAGTCGACAGCATTACTCCGTAGTGTTCTTGTCTAGCGTGGGTATAGAGGTGGGGCGTCACACATACAATCAAGCAATTTTAAATCTAACTATTTAAAATTAAAATCGAAACTAATTCGATTGAGTAAGAAGTTCTCACCTTGATTTCAATTCCCTTTCAGCGTTTTATTTCGAATAAAATTAAACGAGCGTTTAATTTTACCCGAAATTCTCACTAGCTCCAAATGACTCCAATCAAGCTCCATTGCGTAGTTGTAACGACCCGTTAAATTAATAATATTAAATGAGTTAAATTAATATAATTTCTAACCTGATTTAGAAAAAAAAGAAGGGCTTTAAGATTTATTTGAGAAAATGTAGTAATTTGTTATAGTAATTGGAATTTAATGTAACAATTTAGTTTTTATGACAATAGTTTTGGATAATGTAATTGTCACACTTTGTTAAAAGTTAATGTTAAGAAACCAATAAATGTTGAATTAGTGAATATTAATAAAATATTTACTAGAATGGGATTCATTTAATATTAAAATAAATAGTAGGATTGTTTCATTTGGTGACCGTTGAATAAACCAATGCAATAAGTGTAGATAAAATTTTTTATGAATATTGTTCGATAATGAATGTACTTAAAAACGGTAATAAACTTAATATAAGAAAACAAAGGCAAATTGTGTATTAATTAATGAATTCATGAATCAGTGTATGGACTTAGTAACTATACGTAAATGTACGCAATAAGGTTGTGAAATACCAATGATTTGGATTTCCAATTTATATTAAACATAATGTTGGTAGAAATTGGAATTCACTGTTGTGTGAAATATATGAGAAATCAGGTCAAATGTAAATTATACCGTAGATGATATACTCTTTTAAACAGTAGGATTTTTAAATAAATAAACGTTTCACTTAGGTTTCAATTGGATAACTTATGTAGTTTAATGGAGAATCAATTGCAATTAATTGCCATAAATTAGTGATGATAGGGTAGTTTGATTTGGCCTTTAAGAAGCAAAGAAAAAGAAAGCCAAGATTTATGAATTCATTTGCAATGTGAAATGCAAATCTTGTGGATTGTTTTTTTTTTACAAATGGAATTAATATTTAACCATTACGTTAGTGGAGTCTGATAAGTTAAGGTAGATAATCAATGGTAATTTACCTAATTCAAAGGATATATTAATATAAATATGGGTAAAATGAGGTTAGACCAAGGATATAATATTAATTGATTTTTAAGGCTTAATTAATACGTGAAATAGACAAGATTCTACATTCAAACATTTATACAAAGCTAAGTTGTAAATAGAAGTACCAATGTAATATAATGTAAATAGATGGGAATCAACATTTATTTATTTATTTAATGGAATTTAATTTCTATAGTATGATAATCGCAATTAAATGAAATTGAAATAGCTAATTTATACGTTAGTTGAAATTTAGCTGGAATATGAGGATTTTTAATGAAATAGTGAAATCAAATGGAAATAAGGTTTCAATTATACATTGGAATTTATATTCACCATGAAAGGTTAATTGAAAACCAAAGGAGTTAATAAAGGAATCAAGCTTTATCTATTAATTTGGATTTAAGATATGGTAAATTGGATTTATTGCAATAATTAATTCTATAAGATGAGGTTAATACTTATTCTATTTATAATTAGACCAAATTGTTGATATAGATTTTTTGAAAGCAGAATCTATAAATCAATTTGAGTATCAAATTCAATAATTGCGCTTATTGCATAAATAAAGGGAATTTAACGTTAAATATTACGTTACTGAAATTTAAAATGAACTTTAAGAATAATATTGTGAATCATGAACCAAAGTATGTGGCATCCCTATTTGGATAAAGAATGAGTATATAAAAGTTAAAATCTAATATACGGGGTTTTGAGCATTTAATTTTATAATTCTTAAATATAGGAAAGTGCAGAAATTAACACTGCAAATTGATATACTTATAATTTTAATTCACATCCAAGCTTGTTAAATCATTTGAAATTGATTAAATTATATAAGTAATAAAATTTGGACAATTTTAGAATATAATATAAAATTTGGATTTTTGTAATTTATTTTGATTTATTTAATGAATATAAAAATAGCCTTTTTTGTCACGGACTCGGATTTCGATGAAACCAGTTTCATCGGATCCGTATCGGTGAATTATTATAGGGTTTCAAGTTTCGTATCGATCGGACTTGTCGTTTGATCGTACGGGCGTTAAACGCCTTGAAATCAAATTTAATTAAAATCAATTTGAATCAATTTGGAAATTTTGTTTTCAGCATAACTTCTTCATACTATCAAATTTGGACGTGAAACTTTTTCCATCGCGTTCAGAATATTTTAAACTACCTATTTGGATATATAGATTTAATAAATTCGGTTCCGGAGGCATAGCGGGCTTTTTGGGCCATAGTTTGTTCCGCACGTTCATTCTACGGTCTATCTACTCTATCTCTAACCCCTCTATATAAACCTAGCTACAAGCCCTAGCCTCCACCTAATTTCTTTTCATCTGAGCGTATACTTTCTTCAAGCTCCTCTTCTTCTTCAATGGGTGCTAACCCTAGATCCAGTCAGTTCAAAAAAAAAAAATTCAAATTTAAAAAAAAAAAAAAAAAATTCGGATCTGCAGCAGCTTCTGGTCGCGCTTCGTGTTTCAGGGGAGAAAACCCTAGAGCAACTTCGGGTCAGGAAGAAAATGACTCGGGTCGCTCCGGGTCGTTTTAGCGAAAACTCCAAGCAAGCACCGGGGAATTGAGGCGGCGCACCGAAGTCAAACCCGAAGTCGACCCAGGACCAGAATTTTTCCATTTTTCAAATTTCCATAACTTTTGCATACGAGCTCGGATTCACGCGCGGTTTGTTTTGCTGGGATCGTATCGGAATTTCTGACGTTTTGATGCTGGTTTGGATGGATTTGGAGACCGTCAAAATTTTGAGTTTAAATTGAATTTAAATTCGATTTAAATTCCAAAGGTGAGTGTTTAAAACCCACTCACAACTACTAGAAGCTTTTATGTTTGTTAAATTAATTTTAGAAATGAATAGCAATTTATTTATGAGTATTTGGCATGTTTATTTCACTCATATTTGTTGAATTGCATTTATTAAGTTTAACTGTTAATTTAATTTATTTATTGCGTATTAATTGATAGTTAGAATTTATTTGTTTGCCTATAAACTGCTAGTTAACAGTTATATAGATTATTACTGAATATAAACTATTAGATTAATAGTTGTTAAATTTAATCTGAATAAAATTGCTAGTTATTACCTGTTATCTATTATCAAATATAAATTGTTATTGATTGATATTGCTTGATGATTTTGATTGGATGTGTAACAACCCGATATTCGCGTCAATTCATAATCGACGTTAAAACGATTTATATTTTTTTCGTCAGTTGCCATTTTTAAGTTTTTAAAATTAAAATTAAAATTTAAATTACAAATGGTTATTAAGTTTGAGGGGCTTTGATATTTTTTTAAAAATAATAAATGGTCCACGAGTTTTTGTTTGGGCCGTGAAAATTTAATAAAGAAACCCGTTCCCCCCTTTTTCTTTCATACTTCCCATTCACGAACCCTAAAAAGAAAAACCGAACGAAGAAATAATAATGGCGGTCTCTCTCGTCCTACCCCTTCTTCCCGAATTAGGGTTTCGATTCGTCTTTGGCTTCGCTCGTCTCGTGATTGCCTTTGCTCCTAACAAGGTGAGTGATTTATTTCACTCACTTCTAATACAAACTCGTATGATTTCTGATTTGTTCAAGCTTGTTATTTTTATGGTTGATTAAGTGACGCTCACGATTTTGATTGTCGGTAATTTGATTTCGTGAATTTTATGTTGACCTCGGCTTCAACTTGATTTACGACTTTGTCAATTGTTTCCAGCGTTGACTTGAAACCGTTGTTTCATGATTTTGAACTCGGCTTCAACTTGATTTACGACTTTGTCAATTGTTTCCAGCGTTGACTTGAAACCGTTGTTTCATGATTTTGAACTCGGCTTCAATTTGCTCATTTTTTTTCTTTTGACATGTTCATCATCGAACTGTTGTGATAATTGTGTTGATGTTGCACTTGTTTTACTTGAGGCTTTGTCTTTGTATGCTCTGCATATACTCTCTGATACGTGCATAATCGTTTAAACTATAAACTGGGTTTGATTGTCGTGTTCACTGCCTTGGTGCTCGACCACTTCACTGTCGAGTTTTGCAATTGACATTGTGCATATATACATATGTTTGTGTGTATGCATATATGGGTGGATTGACTTGAATTGCAATCTGGCACATTTGTTTGTAGGCTTGTTTTTTTTGTTCACTGTCATCCTTGCTGCATTTTTGAACTTGAATCTGGCTGCAGCCCTTTCGTGTCACTGTTGCATATATGTTAACTTCATTTAATTGTCATTGAGTAGTTGGGGTGCTTTAAGCTCTGGTCAACATGTATATATGTTGCACTGGGTTTTGCCTTCATTGAGGATGCTATGTGTTGATAAACCCTCACCTGGGTTATCACTGCATACTTTGTTCTCGTGCCATTTTGTTGTTCTAGCTGTATTTTGCGTAAGTTCCCTGAGTACATGTATGTAGTGATCATTTGATTTTCCATTTGAGTTAGTGATGTGTCTGCATTGCTGTCACATGAAGTAAACCTGTTCAATTCAGTTTGGTTATGTTGCAATGCTGAACACTTGAGTTTCATTGGGCATATCACTTTCACCACATAAATTATTTAGTTTGAATTTGTATTTCATCAGTGCTTGCTGCCTTGACCATTTGAGACAGCTTGCCTACCTATTTCATGTAGTCTTTGACTTCACAGGTCACTTTTGTACCCTACAGTCACGTGTAGTTGTGTTACTTGATGTTGTACTTGCTTTACCCCCTGCATAGTATATTGGTTCATCTCCTTGAAGCCTTAGGCAATTGTATTCTCGGTCATTTTGTGGTTGCTGCTGTTGTTGGCTATACTTGATTATTTGAGCTTGCAATTGGTGTACATTTGTTTTTGGGTATTTTGTTGGCCAGTAGCACGATGCTGCCACTCATGTGACTGCTGCATACTTATGTTGCCTTTATTTCTTCTCACTTTCTATGACATTTCTATTTCACTTCGAGTTCCATTTGATTGCATCTGGAACCTCTAGATAGTTGCTGTCTTCATGTACATGTTGCAGTATTCATTTATGGTTATTCAAAACCATTTCATTGTTGAAGTTGTTGCACTTTCCATTTGGATCCATCACTGCTGCATTCCTGTTTATGCTCTGAGTCACTGTTGCATTGCTTCTGACCTTTTGACACAAACTTCATTTCATGTTGATCTTCACTATGATATAGTGTCATATCCCCCATGTATTTGCAGTTTGCATTTGAGTTGTACTATGGCCTTGGTGCTTGAGTCTGATGTTTTGAAGCCTGAACTTGTTAGTCGAGTTTGCAGTCTGCATATTATGTTGACTTTGTTCTCGAGTATGATACTTGCATTTGTATCATACTGTCTCTTGTGCCATTTACTTGGTGCTGTTCCATGTTGCACCCCAGTTTCTTTTTATTCATGTGCAACCAGTAGTGTACGTCCATTGTGTACATTTGGGTTTGCATTTATGTCGTCCAAACTTGACGTCTGCAGTTTTTGATTGCTGTCGGTATTCAATGGGTACATCATCACTGTAGTGGCACGGCAGTGCACGCAAGCGTGAACTGCAGCCACACGGTATTCAATGGGTACATCATCACTGTAGTGGCACGGCAGTGCACGCAAGCGTGAACTGCAGCCACACGGTATTCAATGGGTACATCATCACTGTAGTGGCAAGGCAGTGACGCAAGCGTGAACTGCAGCCACACGGTATGGTTTTATGATATCTATTTGTTTTGACTTATGGATCTTTTTGCGTATTCCATATTTCGTAGTGGCGAGGCAGTGCACGCGTGCGTGTACTGCAGCCCTACTTGAATTAATATTTTAATTGATATTTCAGTGGTTTTGAACTGTTTTGTTTACTCAATTCAATATTCTGAATTGCATTTTGATTTGGCTTAATTACTGTCGTCTATTCATTATTTAATTATTATTGCTTCTGTGCACTAATAACTGAGTTTGAATTAGACTGACCCGAGTATTATTTTCTTTTGAATCTAATACTCGGGTTAGACCGAGTATTTCAGGTTGTAGATATTCTGCTTTGGGTTGCTGTTAGATCTATGAAGTTCTTTCATATCTTTTGAAGTAGTCGTCGTCATTTGTAATAGTCTGTAAAATTGTATAGGAAGATATGTGTTCATGTATATTAAATACGTTAATGTACTTGTATATGTAATTTCCTTAGTCGACTGTTGTAGTTGTATCATATGTACCATGTGAATGTATTGTAACTGACATCAGTTATTATATATATATATATATATATATATATATATATATATATATATATGAGACTTTCTGTTTCATCTGTGTTCCGCATCTATATTATCTGTGTTGATATTTTATATTTACTGTTCTAAACCATTACGAACCATCGTAGTTCGTTTTATACTGGAATTGGGGTATGTCGATGGGAGAAAATAAATCAGAAATGGAAAATGAAAGAAAATATATTTATATACCACTCCCATTGAGATAACCAATACTAGTATAAGGCCTAACTATTGATGGTCGCTCCTCAACAGCCTTATTCTCCGTGCTAGTTGACAGCACTACACCGTAGTGTTCTTGGCTAGCGTGGGTATAGAGGTGGGGCGTCACAGCTTGGTATCAGAGCCTGGGGTTTAGAACAAATATAAAACATAACTTAGATAGTACATGTGTTACAACTGTTTGTCGACGTTTTATCTCTCATATTTGCATATGATTGTCTTTGATTGTTAGGTATGAATTCCTAACGCTTATTCATATGCATTTGATTTTGATTCTTGTGTTTTCGGCTTTGATTCGATTTAGCCGATGATTGATTTTGTTCGAATCTCAGCGGTTCTGAACTTGATATTTTATGTTTTCCTTGGCTTGATTTCCATTCGACTTCGGTCACTTTGTTTCTGAGAAATTTCTAAATTCTTGATTTCCAAGACTCTGACTTAGTTTGCCGTTGAGTCCTTTGATGATGATGTTGAATCGTTTTGTACTCTATTATGGCCATTAATTGTTGACTTCGGCATTGAATTGATTTTTATTTTTATTGAAGTCCTTTATGCATTTATGCTCGTTTTGTTTCGTTATTCCAATTGTCAATCGATTCTTCTTTTCCGATTAGTTGTTGTCATCTTTGTCGACTTTGAAAACTTCTATTTTTGGAATTTTTGGATATTCCTACTTTAATGGATTTAAGAATCGAATTCTTTGGATTTTATTAACGTCTTCGAATGTGAATTTTAGTGAATTTATTTGGTTTCCAAATTTAATCGATTCTTGTTAATTTCCCGATTTGTTGCTATCATTTATTAGCAACTTTGATGACCATTTCTTCGGGATTTTTGTGAACATACCCTTCGATGAATTCGGTATCGATTTCTTTGGATTCTATTCACGTCTTCGTATGTGAATTCTTGTGATTGATTGTTTCTACAATCATTTTTGTGATTTGTCATTTTAAAAATATAAACGTTTTAATACTAGTAGTAAATATCAAAACTCTTTTATCAAAATGTTTTCAACTCTATTTTCAATATCAAAATCTTTTCCTAAACCGTTTTCCGATCTATTAGTATATACAAACCTTTATTTCACTCGTATGAGAAATCTAATTAAACGGCTTAGCAAAACAAGTGGTGTGAAACGCTTGCGTTTACTTCGTCGGTTAATTTTTGGACTTGTTCGATTGAACCACTTGTGACATTTTTCTAGTGAAGATCTACAATTTGTTCGTAAATATTTAAGTTAAGCTAGTGGTTATGGGACATGAAGCTAAACTTTTATATTCACTAGCTTAGTGTAATTGACACTTCTCGTTGATCTTGATGATCGCTTTATGAATTAGACTAGCAATTGCGCGATGTATCTTTCATTGCAAGGTTAGACTAGACACCACTTGTGTGATTCCACTCACGCATACCTTTTTGTTTTTTGGTTAGTCTTGACCTCAATCTGTGTGATTCCATTCACACATGCTTAGTGTAATTGACACTCCTCGTTGCTCATTATGATCGTTCTGATGGTCAGACTAGACACCACTTGTGTGATTCCATTCACACATACCTTTCTGCTTTTTGGTTAGTCTTGACCTCAATCTGTGTGATTCCATTCACACATGTGGGGTAGCTCCCCTTGGTCTTCGGACCGTCATGTGATAGGCCTCTTTCTCTTTTTCTGTGATTTCTAGATTCCTTATGTTGATTTCTGGAAATTTTATGCTTCACCTATTTTTGTGCATTGGTGAATTCATATGTATTAATTTGTCATGAGTACAAATTTGGGGTATGATACCTCTTTGGATCTTTGAGAAGATTCTTGTGATATTGATTATCTCTTATCGGTTGATCTCCTGTTGATCATTATTTGCATACTTATAGTTGTATGTCAGTATGGGTATTTCATATTTATGCCATATCTCTTATCGGTTGATCTCCTGTTGATCATTATTTACATACTTATAGTAGTATGTCATTATGGATATTTTATGTTATGCCGTATCTTTTATTCTATGTCATACTCCCATTTGAGTTTTCATACTCCGTTCGAGTTTTCATACTCCGTTTGAGTTTTCATACTCCGTTCGAGTTCTCATACTCCTTTGAGTTTTCATACTCCGTTTGAGGTTTCATACTCCCGTTCGAGTTCTTACACTCTTATCTTGTGATTTCTGGATTTCTTGTGTAGATTTCTAGAATTTGTGCTTCACCAATTTTCGTGATTTCTATTGATAAGTTTTATCAATTCTTGTGCATTGGTGAATTCGTGTGTTATTGACTTGTTATGAATACAAGTTTAGGGTATGATATCCCTTTCTATCTTTGAGAAGATTCTTGTGACACTTTTGATGAATGAAAATCCACTTATCGAAGTTGCTACTGATGTCGCTGTTTTAATCACGTGTTTTAAAAAAAAATGTTTCAAAATATAAATCAAAATTGTTTTCAAAACTTTTACGATTTGCGCTTTCAAAAGAATGAGGAAGCGAATTAAACGCTTGAGAAAAATCGAGGACTATGACCCCTTTCTTTTACTGATTCGCTTAATTCCGGACTTGTCCGTTTGAGAACGTAAAATGTTATTTATTTAAAATACACCATTTTGCACTTCAAGGAAACGATGAAGTGAATTAAACGATTTAGTAAAACTCGTGGTTATGGGTCATGTGCGTTTGCTATTTCGGTTAATTTCGGACTCGTTAATTGAAAATTTGTGATTTCTGATTATCGTTTGTGATAATCAGATATTTGCTGTTTCTGATTATCGCTTGTGATAATCAGATATTTGAGATTTAATTATCGTTTGTGATAATTAAACATTTGCGATTTGAGATTTAATTATCAATTGTGATAATTAAATATTTGTGATTTGAAATTTGATTACCGTTGTGGTAATTTCTGATTATCGTTTTGATAATTGGATGTTTATGATTTCTGATTTATCGTTTTTGATAATCAGATATTTATTGTTTCTAATTATCGTTTGTGATAATTAGATATTTGTGGTTTGATTATCGTTGTGATAATTAAACATTTGCGATTTGAGATTTGATTATCAATTGTGATAATTAAATATTTGTGATTTGAAATTTGATTACCGTAGTGGTAATTTCTGATTATCGTTTTGA
The DNA here is from genome assembly GCA_030765085.1 of Allium cepa. Taxonomy (NCBI): domain Eukaryota; kingdom Viridiplantae; phylum Streptophyta; class Magnoliopsida; order Asparagales; family Amaryllidaceae; genus Allium; species Allium cepa. Next base: position 802,358,182 of record CM060931.1, read on the forward strand.
TAATTGGATGTTTATGATTTCTGATTTATCGTTTTTGATAATCAGATATTTATTGTTTCTAATTATCGTTTGTGATAATTAGATATTTGTGGTTTGATTATCGTTTGTGATAATTAAATATTTGCGATTTGAGATTTGATTATCAATTGTGATAATTAAATATTTGTGATTTAAGATTGATTTTCGATTTTGATAATCGAATACTTGTTGATTTGATTATCGTTTTTGATAATCGAATATTTGTGATTTGAGATTTCTGAATTATCTATTGATAATTAGATTTTGTTGATAAATTGTGAATTTCTTTTATGAAATTAAAAGATTTCTTTGGCCTTTTATATTGTACTACGCCGGTGTACCGACTCAATTTTTCTGCTATTCATGATGTTTTCCACGTCTTCCAATTACGGAAATGCCTTAGGGATTTCCGATTTCTATTCTTGAGCAACCTTATATTCACATCATTGCTTTGGGGGTGTAGCACCTTCGAAATAAAGATGTTCCTCTTGTGGAAATTCTCAATGGTTCTCAAATCCTATGGATTTCACTCCAGAATTCAGGGAATTCATCGAGCAAACACGTTCAGGTTTTCTCTTTCATGCTCTTTATGTTGAACTTCCAATTTCAAAATTCTCCATCTTGTGTCGTTGTGTTTTGGGGTTGTTACCTTTTGCCCATTTATTTCTTAAGATTGCGAGGACGCAATTTCTTTAAGGACGAGAGTCTGTAACAACCCGATATTCGCGTCAATTCATAATCGACGTTAAAACGATTTATATTTTTTTCGTCAATTGCCATTTTGAAGTTTTTAAAATTTAAATTACAAATGGTTATTAAGTTTGAGGGGCTTTGATATTTTTTTAAAAATAATAAATGGTCCACGAGTTTTTGTTTGGGCCGTGAAAATTTAATAAAGAAACCTGTTCCCCTCTTTTTCTTTCATACTTCCCATTCACGAACCCTAAAAAGAAAAACCGAACGAAGAAATAATAATGGCGGTCTCTCTCGTCCTACCCCTTCTTCCCGAATTAGGGTTTCGATTCGTCTTTGGCTTCGCTCGTCTCGTGATTGCCTTTGCTCCTAACAAGGTGAGTGATTTATTTCACTCACTTCTAATACAAACTCGTATGATTTCTGATTTGTTCAAGCTTGTTATTTTTATGGTTGATTAAGTGACGCTCACGATTTTGATTGTTGGTAATTTGATTTCGTGAACTTTATGTTGACCTCGGCTTCAACTTGATTTACGACTTTGTCAATTGTTTGCAGCGTTGACTTGAAACCGTTGTTTCATGATTTTGAACTCGGCTTCAACTTGATTTACGACTTTGTCAATTGTTTCCAGCGTTGACTTGAAACCGTTGTTTCATGATTTTGAACTCGGCTTCAATTTTCTCATTTTTTTTCTTTTGAAATGTTCGTCATCGAACTGTTGTGATAATTGTGTTGATGCTGCACTTGTTTTACTTGAGGCTTTGTCTTTGTATGCTCTGCATATACTCTCTGATACGTGCATAATTGTTTAAACTGTAAACTGGGTTTGATTGTCGTGTTCACTGCCTTGGTGCTCGACCACTTCACTGTCGAGTTTTGCAATTGACATTGTGCATATATACATATGTTTGTGTGTATGCATATATGGGTGGATTGACTTGAATTGCAATCTGGCACATTTGTTTGCAGGCTTGTTTTTTTTGTTCACTGTCATCCTTGCTGCATTTTTGAACTTGAATCTGGCTGCAGCCCTTTCGTGTCACTGTTGCATATATGTTAACTTCATTTAATTGTCATTGAGTAGTTGGGGTGCTTTAAGCTCTGGTCAACATGTATATATGTTGCACTGGGTTTTGCCTTCATTGAGGATGCTATGTGTTGATAAACCCTCACCTGGGTTATCACTGCATACTTTGTTCTCGTGCCATTTTGTTGTTCTAGCTGTATTTTGCGTAAGTTCCCTGAGTACATGTATGTAGTGATCATTTGATTTGCCATTTGAGTTAGTGATGTGTCTGCATTGCTGTCACATGAAGTAAACCTGTTCAATTCAGTTTGGTTATGTTGCAATGCTGAACACTTGAGTTTCATTGGGCATATCAATTTCACCACATAAATTATTCAGTTTGAATTTGTATTTCATCAGTGCTTGCTGCCTTGACCATTTGAGACAGCTTGCCTACCTATTTCATGTAGTCTTTGACTTCACAGGTCACTTTTGTACCCTGCAGTCACGTGTAGTTGTGTTACTTGATGTTGTACTTGCTTTACCCCCTGCATAGTATATTGGTTCATCTCCTTGAAGCCTCAGGCAATTGTATTCTCGGTCATTTTGTGGTTGCTGTTGTTGTTGGCTATACTTGATTATTTGAGCTTGCAATTGGTGTACATTTGTTTTTGGGTATTTTGTTGGCCAGTAGCACGATGCTGCCACTCATGTGACTGCTGCATACTTATGTTGCCTTTATTTCTTCTCACTTTCTATGACATTTCTATTTCACTTCGAGTTCCATTTGACTGCATCTGGAACCTCTAGATAGTTGCTGTCTTCATGTACATGTTGCAGTATTCATTTATGGTTATTCAAAACCATTTCATTGTTAAAGTTGTTGCACTTTCCATTTGGATCCATCACTGCTGCATTCCTGTTTATGCTCTGAGTCACTGTTGCATTGCTTCTGACCTTTTGACACAAACTTCATTTCATGTTGATCTTCACTATGATATAGTGTCATATCCCCCATGTATTTGCAGTTTGCATTTTAGTTGTACTATGGCCTTGGTGCTTGAGTCTGATGTTTTGAAGCCTGAACTTGTTAGTCGAGTTTGCAGTCTGCATATTATGTTGACTTTGTTCTCGAGTATGATACTTGCATTTGTATCATACTGTCTCTTGTGCCATTTACTTGGTGCTGTTCCATGTTGCACCCCAGTTTCTTTTTATTCATGTGCAACCAGTAGTGTACGTCCATTGTGTACATTTGGGTTTGCATTTATGTCGTCCAAACTTGACGTCTGCAGTTTTTGATTGCTGTCGGTATTCAATGGGTACATCATCACTGTAGTGGCACGGCAGTGCACGCAAGCGTGAACTGCAGCCACACGGTATTCAATGGGTACATCATCACTGTGGTGGCACGGCAGTGCACACAAGCGTGAACTGCAGCCACACGGTATTCAATGGGTACATCATCACTGTAGTGGCAAGGCAATGCACGCAAGCGTGAACTGCAGCCACACAGTATGGTTTTATGATATCTATTTGTTTTGACTTATGGATCTTTTTGCGTATTCCATATTTCGTAGTGGCGAGGCAGTGCACGCGTGCGTGTACTGCAGCCCTACTTGAATTAATATTTTAATTGATATTTCAATGGTTTTGAACTGTTTTGTTTACTCAATTCAATATTCTGAATTGCATTTTGATTTGGCTTAATTACTGTCGTCTATTCATTATTTAATTATTATTGCTTCTGTGCACTAATAACTGAGTTTGAATTAGACTGACCCGAGTATTATTTTCTTTTGAATCTAATACTCGGGTCAGACCGAGTATTTCAGGTTGTAGATATTCTGCTTTGGGTTGCTGCTAGATCTATGAAGTTCTTTCATATCTTTTGAAGTAGTCGTCGTCATTTGTAATAGTCTGTAAAATTGTATAGGAAGATATGTGTTCATGTATATTAAATACGTTAATGTACTTGTATATGTAATTTCCTTAGTCGACTGTTGTAGTTGTATCATATGTACCGTGTGAATGTATTGTAACTGACATCAGTTATTATATATATATATGAGACTTTCTGTTTCATCTGTGTTCCGCATCTATATTATCTGTGTTGATATTTTATATTTACTGTTCTAAACTATTACGAACCATCGTAGTTCGTTTTATACTGGAATTGGGGTATGTCGATGGGAGAAAATAAATCAGAAATGGAAAATGAAAGAAAATATATTTATATACCACTCCCATTGAGATAACCAATACTAGTATAAGGCCTAACTATTGATGGTCGCTCCTCAACAGCCTTATTCTCCGTGCTAGTTGACAGCACTACACCGTAGTGTTCTTGGCTAGCGTGGGTATAGAGGTGGGGCGTCACAGGATGATGGATGATGTTGATGGATGTTTATTGAATATCATAAAATTGCGAATTATCATGCATATTTCATTTCATTCGGGATTGTGGTTTGAAATGATATACAACCGCAAAATTTTATATCTTTTAAATTGCGGATTGAAATGATAAATATCCGTATCACTTGACCATAGGATAGAAAATTTTATACGGGCACCGCGGTCTATATATAACTATTTTAATGTGATTTCTATGGTTTGGATGGAATACGGTTTCTAAAAATCTTAAATTTTATATTTCATAAATATTATTCTTCCATATATATACATATGAAGTTGAAAATTTTGAAATTAAAAGGTGTATAAAAATCTTTATTTAAAAATGGAAAAAAATTAAGAAAATGGAGTTTAATAATTTATATCATATGTTTAAATGTTAAGTTTGGAAATTTTAAGATATGATATTTATAATTGGATTTTTCCCAAAATAAATTGAAATGAATATTCTAGTATAATTTGAATTGGGAAAATATATATATTTTATTACTAGAAATTGAAGTCTTATTATTTATGGATTTTATGTGAATATTCAAGACTAATTAATAGAACAATTGATCTGTTGAAAGAATAAAATCCAATTTTAGTTTGAAATATTGTTACTCAAAATGGATATACGTATATATAAATAAATTGAAGTGGTTTTGGAACTTGAGAGAGATAATATAAATTTTGGTTTAGACTTTAATAAAGAAATGTATTTGTAAAGCCATTAGAACTATTTTCTTTACAAAGTAACATTTAAGTTAAACCATTTAATTCATATACCGTTGAATGTCCAAACCATTCAAGTTTTTTTATAGAAGTTATGGTTTTAAATTATGATTTTCAAAATACTATGCTTTGAAAATATTTGATTTTCAGACGATATGAAGTTAAAGCATTTTGATTTTGGAAAAGAATTATATTTGGGATAAGTGATAAAATATGGTTTTGGGTTTTGAAATGATATCGTATTCATGGTTATGAAATGGAATGTTTATTCTGATTTTTAAAGTATAACCTATTTTTAAATGACCGCGGTGTTATAATAACGATGGGTTGGCAAAGAGACCGGGATCGGATATCTGACATACTCTCTGTCGATACCGAAAACCACTTTGACTAACCGTGTACGCGGTGGAGATTCCAGAATGAAGTACGTGGTGGCGACGTTTCCTGTAAGGTAAATACGTGCACCCGACTCCCGTGAGTTGGCATAAGGTGGCTAAAACAGGAGCGATTCTCAGGCCAATGAGGTCATTCCTCTGATCGGACCCTCCTCTTCGATATTGTACTTTGATTTTGGATTGATTCAGTGGCCACTTCTATATTTTGATTTTGGGGAGTTAGTCCGAGGTGGGCGGTAACTGCGGCTACGCGTTTCCACCAGCCTGGATAGCAATTGGTATATCTACCCTGGCATTGCCTAGTTGTGCCGTGTCACCTACCATACCGAGCCTTTACTACGAGTTTCTATTTGTGTCGTACCTATGGAGTATCCTCTGGTAGCTTCCCGATCAGGAGGTATTACGGTACTGTATAGACTATTGGCATTATTTGTGTTAAGGGCTATATGGGTAACCCCTTAACGTTATTTAAAGGTAAGTTTATTTTATAAATAGACACTATTATAATAGCGCAATATACTACATAGTAAATAGTTTAACGGATCCTTAGGAGATGTAAATCCCGAACATCTCTTGAGTTACTGTACTCATATTTATTTCTGTTAATTTAACTCACATAAGATCTTTTAGTCTGACTCGAGTGTTTTTTGTCTTTTCAAATTCGCTCGGGTCAGTCCGAGCGTTTCAGGATCGAAGACTTTAGCTTTGAAGGACGAAGACGAAGGAGTCGTATTATTATTATCTATAGTATTGCACCACACTCTAAATTTCCGCTGCATTGATTGTATTGGTATGTGTAACTCTGATATTCATTGTATAAGTAAAATAAATATTTTGTAAACAGTTATCATGAACTGTATATTGATTATTATATTTTATCCTTCCGCTGTGAGATTCTATTTTGTTTTATTTCTTCTCTGTTTTTCTTATTTACCCCATAACAATCCGCCCTTGCGTATGCTTTGAATTGGCACGTGTGTCGGTTTAAAGTGTGCGAAAAGGCGGGATGTTACAGTTGGTATCAGAGCTTTGGTTTAGCGATAAACCTTGGTTTTGTGGGGTTTGACTCTTTGTTAATAGGGTAGTAATACCCTATGGGAGTCGCTGAGTGTATATATATGAGAGAGCGTATTTGTTAGTGTTAATAAAGATTTTGATATTGTGTTAATCTGTTCCGCTTTGTATTTATAAATTCTAGTTGATGCATGGGACGCTATGACATCAATAGGGATTTCTAAACACTTAATAGGACAGACCGACATAATATTTGTTTTTAATATAGGTGAATGAAATAATTTTGCCTATTATATTTTCTATATATAAAAATATTTTTGTAAAAATATATATATATATATATTTGGTTGCTATAGATTGGGTGTTAGGAAATAAAAATATTTATAACAATTGAAGCTAAGTTGAAATTATAATAAATCAAATTGGAGATTTTAGAACTTAAGTCCGGGATTTTTGAAAATCTTCTTTCAAAGGATTTGTGAAATATAATGATTTGGTTTATAGGTAATTTCTTATATAAATGTTTAGTATAATTCGGAAGAATTGTTTTAAAAGAGGATTTTGGAGAAAATAAATTTTGTACTTTCCTCTCTGTCGCTAGAAAATAATTTCGGTGATGGCGGCCGCATCATCGACTTTCATTTTCGAGTTTCGTAGGGGAAAGGCCACTGTAGTAAATTCTACTGCAGATTTATTTTGAAATTATCTAAAATTTTAAATTGTTTTAAATATAAATTGAGATATAAGTTGTAAGAACTCATTTATCTATTATTTTTAAAATAAAATTGAAATTTGACCCGGTATTTAATTCTAAAATTTTCCACTAATTAATGGTTTAAATTATTTTTAGGGAAATATAAAGTAAGTAATAAATGGATTGAAACCTCTAATTTAAGTAAGAAAATTAATGCTAGGTATAAAGGAAGTTAAAATTTTAACTGATAAATAATGGTAAAGATTTATTGAAAACCAACGAATTAAAAGGGTTGAGATTAAACTTGTATAAGTTCTTTTGCTTTTTCTTTAACATAAATAACTTACCAAGTATAAAAAGTTGAAATGTGAATTAAGAGTGGAATAGAATATTATGCAAGTAGAATTTTTGGAAATAATGAAGTATTCAATAAATTACTGTTATAAATAAGAATTTAATGGTATTAACTTAAGTGATGATTGGAATTTTACTAAAATTAAAGGTTGTATTATTAATAGGTGATTTTAACCTTAAGAAAGTAAAAATGAAATTCCTTAATTTATAAAGTTTGATTGTAGGGTTATTAACTTAAGTACGCCTTAATTTCCCCCTATTCTAATATAATGGAAAGTAAGTAATATATAAATGACTGTAAACCCTAAGTAATTAATTAATAAAATTCCTTATTTTTAAGAATGAAGGTTAAAGGGTTAATAATTTAAGTGTAATTAAAAAGGGTTACTGTAATTAAATATAATAGAAAGTGGGTAATTAAATTGTTACTACTATTAAATATAATAGAAACTTCAACATTAAATAAATGAATGAAATTAAAGGTAAGTTGAAATTGTAATTTATAAAACAAATATATATTAATTTAAGGAATTGAGAAGAAACTTGTAAATTTTCACTTACATTCTTAAAACATACATAACTTACCATATAATAAAAGTTGCAATGTTAATAAGAAAATGTAAGGGTAAATCTTACAAGTGAAGCTTGAGGTAATAAAGGTATTCAATAAATTTGCTGTTATTAATGAGAATTAATTGTATAAACTTAAGTTAAATTGGAAATTTTACTATATAAGTAAAGGTAAGTAGCATAAATAGATGATATAAACTTTAGTCAATAAATTGGAATGCAAATATAATGAATTTTGTAATAAATGGAAAACGAAAATTGTAAGAAATAAAGAAATCCCTCCATAAATGAAAGAAAGAAAATCAAACCACTGAAGCATGAAATAAATGTATAATAAGTTAATTTGGTTGTTGGTTTGAATTGTATTGTTTGATTTATGATTGTGGGGTAAGGAACTTGAAGTTGTTGAATGAATAAATAATCTATCTTTGTTCCATCTAAGACTGTTGAGTAAAGGACGCACTTGATAGTTAATTTCATTTCATACAAATTTCAAGTTTGAACCCAAACAACTATTTGTTTGATGGATTAAATGACTGCTTTGTGTGTGTATGTATGTTGTTGTAAGGTTGATGGTTGTTGAATTGTTTGGTTGATTAATGATTGAATCCACTTGAATAGTTCACTTTAAAATAAATATTTAACCTTTTAGATTGTATAAGTGAAATGCAGGCTATGGAAGCCACTGCTACTGCTCTGGTTCCCTAATAATAAGCGTATTGCCCGACAAATAGGTACGTTTTCGGATTACGTTTAAAGCGCTATTTTATAATTTTGCCCGTGTTGGGATAATATTTTGATAATATATGTAATATATTTGTATATTTTGATATTATATTTTCTCCAGAGTCTCTCCGTACAAAGGAGACTCTGCCAAAAATTTTCGTAAATTTTGGACTTAGAATTTTGTTGAATATTTTCCAAACTTTAATGATTTAAGTATAAAAGGTTATAATGACTATAAAATGGGCATATCTCATTTAAGGAAATTAATTTCGTAAATTATTGTTTATAAGTTAATATTTGAAATAAGATGTAATGTTTTATTCTTCCTTCTCCCTTCTTTTTCCTTTTCGGGGACGAAAAGTTTTGAGTGGGGGAGATTGTAACGACCCGTTAAATTAATAATATTAAATGAGTTAAATTAATATGATTTCTAACCTGATTTAGAAAAAAAAAGGGCTTTAAGATTTATTTGAGAAAATGTAGTAATTTGTTATAGTAATTGGAATTTAATGTAACAATTTAATTTTTATGACAATAGTTTTGGCTAATGTAATTGCCACACTTTGTTAAAAGTTAATGTTAAGAAACCAATAAATGTTGAATTAGTGAATATTAATAAAATATTTACTAGAATGGGATTCATTTAATATTAAAATAAATAGTAGGATTGTTTCATTTGGTGACCGTTGAATAAACCAATGCAATAAGTGTAGATAAATTTTTTTATGAATATTGTTCGATAATGAATGTACTTAAAAACGGTAATAAACTTAATATAAGAAAACAAAGGCAAATTGTGTATTAATTAATGAATTCATGAATCAGTGTATGGACTTAGAGTAACTATACGTAAATGTACGCAATAAGGTTGTGAAATACCAATGATTTGGATTTCCAATTTATATTAAACATAATGTTGGTAGAAATTGGAATTCACAGTTGTGTGAAATATATGAGAAATCAGGTCAAATGTAAATTATACCGTAGATGATATACTCTTTTAAACAGTAGGATTTTTAAACAAATAAACGTTTCACTTAGGTTTCAATTGGATAACTTATGTAGTTTAATGGAGAATCAATTGCAATTAATTGCCATAAATTAGTGATGGTAGGGTAGTTTGATTTGGCCTTTAAGAAGCAAAGAAAAAGAAAGCCAAGATTTATGAATTCATTTGCAATGTGAAATGCAAATCTTGTGGATTGTTTTTTTTTACAAATGGAATTAATATTTAACCATTACGTTAGTGGAGTCTGATAAGTTAAGGTAGATAATCAATGGTAATTTACCTAATTCAAAGGATATATTAATATAAATATGGGTAAAATGAGGTTAGACCAAGGATATAATATTAATTGATTTTTAAGGCCTAATTAATACGTGAAATAGACAAGATTCTACATTCAAACATTTATACAAAGCTAAGTTGTAAATAGAAGTACCAATGTAATATAATGTAAATAGATGGGAATCAACATTTATTTATTTATTTAATGGAATTTAATTTCTATAGTATGATAATCGCAATTAAATGAAATTGAAATAGCTAATTTATACGTTAGTTGAAATTTAGCTGGAATATGAGGATTTTTAATGAAATAGTGAAATCAAATGGAAATAAGGTTTCAATTATACATTGGAATTTATATTCACCATAAAAGGTTAATTGAAAACCAAAGGAGTTAATAAAGGAATCAAGCTTTATCTATTAATTTGGATTTAAGATATGGTAAATTGGATTCATTGCAATAATTAATTCTATAAGATGAGGTTAATACTTATTCTATTTATAATTAGACCAAATTGTTGATATAGATTTTTTGAAAGCAGAATCTATAAATCAATTTGAGTATCAAATTCAATAATTGCGCTTATTGCATAAATAAAGGGAATTTAAGGTTAAATATTACGTTACTGAAATTTAAAATGAACTTTAAGAATAATATTGTGAATCATGAACCAAAGTATGTGGCATCCCTATTTGGATAAAGAATGAGTATATAAAAGTTAAAATCTAATATACGGGGTTTTGAGCATTTAATTTTATAATTCTTAAATATAGGAAAGTGTAGAAATTAACACTGCAAATTGATATACTTATAATTTTAATTCACATCCAAGCTTGTTAAATCATTTGAAATTGATTAAATTATATAAGTAATAAATTTTGGACAATTTTAGAATATAATAAAAATTTGGATTTTTGTAATTTATTTTGATTTATTTAATGAATATAAAAATAGCCTTTTTTGTCACGGACTTGGATTTCGATGAAACCGGTTTCATCGGATCCGTATCGGTGAATTATTATAGGGTTTCAAGTTTCGTATCGATCGGACTTGTCGTTTGATCGTACGGGCGTGAAACGCCTTGAAATCAAATTTAATTAAAATCAATTTGAATCAATTTGGAAATTTTGTTTTCAGCATAACTTCTTCATACGATCAAATTTGGACGTGAAACTTTTTTCATCGCGTTCAGAATATTTTAAATTACCTATTTGGATATATAGATTTAATAAATTTGGTTCCGGAGGCATAGCGGGCTTTTTGGGCCATAGTTTGTTTCGCACGTTCATTCTACGGTCTATCTACTCTATCTCTAACCCCTCTATATAAACCTAGCTACAAGCCCTAGCCTCCACCTAATTTCTTTTCATCTGAGCGTATACTTTCTTCAAGCTCCTCTTCTTCTTCAATGGGTGCTAACCCTAGATCCAGTCAGTTCAAAAAAAAAAAAAAAAATTTCGGATTTGCAGCAGCTTCTGGTCGCGCTTCGGGTTTCAGGGGAGAAAACCCTAGAGCAACTTCGGGTCAGGAAGAAAATGACTCGGGTCGCTCCGGGTCGTTTTGGCGAAAACACCAAGCAAGCACCGGGGAATTGAGGCGGCGCACCGAAGTCGAACCCGAAGTCGACCGAGGACCAGAATTTTTCCATTTTTCAAATTTTCATAACTTTTGCATACGAGCTCGGATTCACGCGCGGTTTGTTTTGCTGGGATCGTATCGGAATTTCTGACGTTTTGACGCTGGTTTGGATGGATTTGGAGACCGTCAAAATTTTGAGTTTAAATTGAATTTAAATTCGATTTAAATTCCAAAGGTGAGTGTTTAAAACCCACTCACAACTACTAGAAGCTTTTATGTTTGTTAAATTAATTTTAGAAATGAATAGCAATTTATTTATGAGTATTTGGCATGTTTATTTCACTCATATTTGTTGAATTGCATTTATTAAGTTTAACTGTTAATTTTATTTATTTATTGCGTATTAATTGATAGTTAGAATTTATTTGTTTGCCTATAAACTGCTAGTTAACAGTTATATAGATTATTACTGAATATAAACTATTAGATTAATAGTTGTTAAATTTAATCTGAATAAAATTGCCAGTTATTACCTGTTATCTATTATCAAATATAAATTGTTATTGATTGATATTGCTTGATGATTTTGATTGGATGATGGATGATGTTGATGGATGTTTATTGAATATCATAAAATTGCGAATTATCATGCATATTTCATTTCATTCGGGATTGTGGTTTGAAATGATATACAACCGCAAAATTTTATATCTTTTAAATTGCGGATTGAAATGATAAATATCCGTATCACTTGACCATAGGATAGAAAATTTTATACAGGCACCGCGGTCTATATATAACTATTTTAATGTGATTTCTATGGTTTGGATGGAATACGGTTTCTAAAAATCTTAAATTTTATATTTTATAAATATTATTCTTCCATATATATACATATGAAGCTGAAAATTTTGTAATTAAAAGGTGTATAAAAATCTTTATTTAAAAATGGAAAAAAATTAAGAAAATGGAGTTTAATAATTTATATCATATGTTTAAATGTTAAGTTTGGAAATTTTAAGATATGATATTTATAATTGGATTTTTCCCAAAATAAATTGAAATGAATATTCTAGTATAATTTGAATTGGGAATATATATATATTTTATTACTAGAAATTGAAGTCTTATTATTTATGGATTTTATGTGAATATTCAAGACTAATTAATAGAACAATTGATCTGTTGAAGGAATAAAATCCAATTTTAGTTTGAAATATTGTTACTCAAAATGGATATACGTATATATAAATAAATTGAAGTGGTTTTGGAACTTGAGAGAGATAATATAAATTTTGGTTTAGACTTTAATAAAGAAATGTATTTGTAAAGCCATGAGAACTATTTTCTTTACAAAGTAACATTTAAGTTAAACCATTTAATTCATATACCGTTGAATGTCCAAACCATTCAAGTTTTTTTTATAGAAGTTATGGTTTTAAATTATGATTTTCAAAATACTATGCTTTTAAAATATTTGATTTTCAGACGATATGAAGTTAAAGCATTTTGATTTTGGAAAAGAATTATATTTGGGATAAGTGATAAAATATGGTTTTGGGTTTTGAAATGATATCGTATTCATGGTTATGAAATGGAATGTTTATTCTGATTTTTAAAGTATAACCTATTTTTAAATGACCGCGGTGTTATAATAACGATGGGTTGGCAAAGAGACCGGGATCGGATATCTGACATACTCTCTGTCGATACCGAAAACCACTTTGACTAACCGTGTACGCGGTGGAGATTCCAGAATGAAGTAGGTGGTGGCGACGTTTCCTGTAAGGTAAATACGTGGACCCGACTCCCGTGAGTTGGCATAAGGTGGCTAAAACAGGAGCGATTCTCAGGCCAATGAGGTCATTCCTCTGATCGGACCCTCCTCTTCGATATTATACTTTGATTTTGGATTGATTCAGTGGCCACTTCTATATTTTGATTTTGGGGAGTTAGTCCGAGGTGGGCGGTAACTGCGGCTACGCGTTTCCACCAGCCTGGATAGCAATTGGTATATCTACCCTGGCATTGCCTAGTTGTGCCGTGTCACCTACCATACCGAGCCTTTACTACGAGTTTCTATTTGTGTCGTACCTATGGAGTATCCTCTGGTAGCTTCCCGATCAGGAGGTATTACGGTACTGTATAGACTATTGGCATTATTTGTGTTAAGGGCTATATGGGTAACCCCTTAATGCTATTTAAAGGTAAGTTTATTTTATAAATAGACACTATTATAATAGCGCAATATACTACATAGTAAATAGTTTAACGGATCCTTAGGAGATGTAAATCCCGAACATCTCTTGAGTTACTGTACTCATATTTATTTCTGTTAATTTAACTCACATAAGATCTTTTAGTCTGACTCGAGTGTTTTTGTCTTTTCAAATTCGCTCGGGTCAGTCCGAGCGTTTCAGGATCGAAGACTTTAGCTTTGAAGGACGAAGACGAAGGAGTCGTATTATTATTATCTATAGTATTGCACCACACTCTAAATTTCCGCTGCATTGATTGTATTGGTATGTGTAACTCTGATATTCATTGTATAAGTAAAATAAATATTTTGTAAACAGTTATCATGAACTGTATATTGATTATTATATTTTATCCTTCCGCTGTGAGATTCTATTTTGTTTTATTTCTTCTCTGTTTTTCTTATTTACCCCATAATAATCCGCCCTTGCGTATGCTTTGAATTGGCACGTGTGTCGGTTTAAAGTGTGCGAAAAGGCGGGATGTTATAGTAGTGTTCATCCATACGAATCCAACGCAACTTGTTTCGTGCGTTTTCGACCTCGTATGAAAAAGATATGAATTTTTAAAGTTTACACGATTTATAATTATAAATACTTTACAACATTTATTTTATTTTTTATACCCTAGCCAATCCTAGCCGTTGATCCCATCCTACTAACATCAGGCACGTGGGTATCATTCTTCCCCTATCATCGCGTTCAACAGAAGGAGCCGAACCCAAAATCACTTTGTAACCCTCCAAGTCGGCCCCCTCCACGATCGATTCCAGCTCGATCAACCACCATCGTTGTGTGCGCCTTCACGAGCTCTACGCTCGGCTACAATAGCATAGCACTCGGTCACGTATATGCCTCGAAATCCGAGCTCGAACGTTGTGGTTTCAACTCCATTTTGCCATCGATTCGTTGAGTTATTCGCCACTCCACCGTATGGATGTGGAGATCTCTCCACGTTCTACAACATTGTAGTTGGGGATTTTTCGAATAGGTGAACGGATTGGAAGACGTTGAAGGAAGAAAATATGAAGATTTCTGCCATTGAACGTACATGGAGGAGGCTAGGGTTTCTAAGTGGAGTTTGTTGCAAATTGTGAGTAACATGGGCTTTTATAGAAAATTTCTAGAATTACTATCCATCAAAATTTTCCGAACTCCAAACGAAGCGTGCCGGTTGGCATTGCTAAGGTTTACGCCGCGTTCCGAACATAATGGAACGTGTTTCGGGAGCCAATTCGATCATCTGTGCGAGTTATAGCAATAAACGATCAAATTTAAATTAAAACGATTAAACGAATTTCCTATGCGTTCTGGCTTGCCCTGGACAAACTGTATATCCGATTGATACGAAATTTGAAACAATACAATAATATCACATTACGGATCCGATGGAACTGGTTTCATCGAAATCCAAGACTGTTTGAAAAATGGCTATTTTATATCGTCAATTAAATATTAAAATATTCAAATTTTCACAAATTAGCTTTAAATTCGATTTTAAAAGTTCTAAAATATCATTCTAACTCCAACATGATAAAATAAAATTTTACAAATCATTTTCAATCATATTAAACTCGATTTTCAATTATTTCTGTAATTTCAACTATTAAATAATCGATTTAATTATCCAATTAAATCCAATATTCGAAATAAAATTTATTCGACTATTTAATTTCACTTATTAATATTTAAAATCAATTAAACAAACGAATTTTAATAAATATAAATTTTGGGTCGTCACAGACTTCCCCCCTTAAAAGAATTTCGTCCTCGAAATTACCAAGTAAGAAAATGTTACATAATCCATTAACTTTTCAAAACAAACCCTTCAAGTTAGATTTTACAATTCTCTTAAGTGCTTAACTTTACCAAAATTCATAGTTAAACTTCATACAAAATCTTTACTAGGTTTCCAAATCCAAACTTAGTTTTGACAAATATTCAATTTCCTCAAAAAGTTTCTAACGCCTTAAATTTTCGAAAAAATTCGCCAGAGTCTCCTTTGCACGGCTTGATCCGAAAAAACAAATGACAGTATATATATATCACAAATATACATCTCATCAAGTGATGAGGCATCCCACAGGAAAAAAAGTGTAAAAGTACGATATTTAATCCGAGATATGTACCTTATTTTTTATTAGCGATTATATACGGCTAATATAGCACGAAAGCGAGCTCCAAATGCGAAGCAAGCGCAATCCGCACCTACTAAACACTCAACAACAACATGAGAAACATGTATATATGAACATAATATCAATATACAACATATTGCAACATAACAACTACATATGCCAACATAGCAAATGCAACAAAAACCACAAATGCAACCATCAACGACTATCATCCAACTAACATCCAAAAATCAATAACCAAATCAATATTCTTTCATTTATCATTAATATTCAGTGAATTGGTTTTCAATTTAATCACATTCGATTTGTTTACAGTGGATTTAATTAACATTCATTCATTCGTTTCCAATTAGTTTATATTCACTAGTTTACATTCACATTAGTTTACTTCCAAATTGAATCAAATTAAGCTCATATTCATTTACTTTCAATTTGGATTCAATTACTATAGCTTTCAAATTTTGCTAATTCAATTTCATTAACATTGATGAAATTATATACAATCAACTAACATCCAAATAACAAACAATGTATATCCAATACAACCAAATTCATTCAATTACTTTCAATATTCAATTTGGTTCAACACTTTTAGTTTCAATTGGTTTAACGTTTAATTGATTTTCATTCAATTATTCAACTTCTAATTATATTGGCTTTCAATGAATTAACATATCATTCATTATTTCGTATCAACTTATTTACATTCGACTGATTAATATTTAATCATTTATTAATTTAATTGCTAATTCCTTTAACAATATAAGGTTGAATTTCAGTTATATAACTCAAGTTCATATTCTTAATGACTTCATATCATTAGTTCACTTATTAGTTTACTTTGACATCAAAATCAACTTCTTTCAATTTTTACTTAAGTTATATTCCATTTAAACATCATTTGTTTAACTTACTTAAATTTCCAAATCCAATTCAGATTTCGATTCTAAGGTAAATTCTATTTAACTTTTACCAAAGTCAAATTTTCATATCACTATCAAATTCATATTTCATTTTTCTTAACAAAATTGTTTAACCATTTTAATTATTTGTTTCACTTACATTTTCTCATTTTCTAAGTTATACAACTTATATATTTAAACTTCCAAATTCATTTACCTATCCAAAGCTAAATTTATTATCTCATACCATAAGTTCAAAATTCATTTCACTTATATTTACCAATTTCAACTTGGATTTTTTTAAATTTTCAAATTTGTTTATCACAACAAAACTCAAATTTTCAATTTACTATGGTAGCAAATCCATCACACAGAAACTCGAAAATGATACTGATGATGCTGCAGTCATCACCCTTATTATTTCCCAGCAACAATAGTGAATTCAGTGCTTTAAATTCTTTCAAAAATATTCCTTTTATCTTATAAATCACATTTATAAAAAAAAATTCCTCATATACTTTCACTATTTATATATAAGATTATTTTACAACTGTAAATCATTTTAATTATAATTCCATACTTATAATTCATTTGCTTATACAATTCATTCTTTTACCACTGTTGTTTTATTTAACTTATTCAACAACCAAACAATCAATTTATATACACTTACAATCAATTTATATACACTTTAATAATTCTGAAAAATCATTCCTTTATATATAAAATATAATCAAGGTAAAATTATTTCATTTACCCAATTTAAAATGATACTATGTCGACCTGCCTCGTTTAAGAGTTTAGAAACCCCTATCGATTACGGTTCTACACCCTGCACCGACCAGAATTCATAAACAACTCAACGGATAAGCAAACACAATATAAAACAATTTATATTCACTAACAAATACGCACTCGTATCTATTATTACACTCAAACTCATTCTAGATTGCTACTGACTCTATCTCTAATGAGTAATTCCCAACAGAGCCATGGTTGTCGCTTAACCAAACGCTTTGATACCACGTTGTCAGGAACCGATTCTTCGACTTACGAAAATCGACATCAATACGTCCACTGTCACAATTGCCGAGCAATCGAAGGCTGGAAAACCGAACCCTTGGGGTTTAAGAAAAAGAAAGAGGTAGAAGAAGAGAGAAAAGGGTAGAGCAGAACACAAAGAAACAACATAACAATATCAGAATCTCACAATCGCAGCGGAACAACATATAATAGATAAATGAACATCTTTAAAATAAAGATACTGTATCAGTTATTACATTACATCACTTTACATTACATTATCAGAGTTTACAACAACAAATAGCGGAAAAGAAATACTATATACTAGTGAATACTCCATGCCATCCAGCATGCCTCCAGAAACTCGTGAACTCCAGATTATCCTGATAAACCTGACCCTTGACTACCCGTGTGGAAATTGGTGGGGACCCAGAGTTTAGGAAGGAAAACAATAAACTCCGAGTCAGTCATGGGACTGGTGTGAGAACTAAAACAGTTATCTAACTTTAAAAAACAAAGAACAGGATAATTTTAAAGTCAATTCGCAATGCGTTTGGAAAATGAGACTACCATAAGACATCCGGCCACACACACAATGCAAATGCAGAATTGGAGGAGATTTCTTCTTATGATAGTCAAAGATGCTTGATGCGCATTAAAAAGAAACATTTGATATTATTACTAGTGCATATAGTGTAGGAAAAAAAATCATTTCGAAAGTAAAGATATAAATCTTAGCCAACATACGACCATTATCGTATGCCTACTATAGCTACCATGTTCAGTAGCAGGTTACCGCCACATTCCATGGCAGGTTATACAACTAAAACCGTACAAAGATCGTATTGTTTCTTTGGATTTCCAACAAATGGTCAGGCTAAGGAACTTCCTACTGCCACATGGGATCGCCTCTGGCGGGACGTCCCGAGAACTTAACCAGCTCTCTGCCAACACAACGTCGGGTTACCTTTGTCACTAGGTAACTACTACACGACTATGCCATCCCCCGGTCCCTTTGGACCTTTATCCGAGCGCTCGATTCCAACAACACCACACACGCTCGATTCCAACAACACCACACAGTAATAGATATAGTGTATCAACATGAGTAAGTATCTGGGCTTCATACCATGATACCACCCTTTCCAGAAGGAAATGACATACCCTAAAGGGCGCGACCCTCATAACCTTGCCGCATATTCCTGTTTTGACCATTTCCGGGGAGTGAGGTCTGACGAAGTCTCGTCCACAAAGCTAGGCACAAAGCCATGCTTGATCAACAAATGATCAATAAATAATCATCATACAGCAACACTCAGCATGCGACATTACCAAATTGGGAATATATCGCTGATAACCTTCAACTACATAACCTCTGAGCGCGTACGTCTCAGAGAAGGGCGTTAAGCTAAGAGAATAAATTCTCCGCCACCAACAAAAATGTATTTGAAAGAAATCTTCTTTATATCTCAAAATGTAATGTCAGACAGGTAACCACACAAGTCTGTTCCGGGTTCGAACAGAACCAAAGGCACTTCCAAAGAAGCCCTTGCAATCTGGGTATTCACAATCCCGATAAAACTTCCCATCACAAAGGAAATCTCCATACCATAGCTAACGGTGCAGAGACAATCGATAGGTCATCCTATCGTTCTCACAAACACCCGGTCTTCAATGCTATCCATTACGTCGTATCACTATTCGGAATGGGTAATCCGAATAACGAGCGCAATAATTTAAAAATAAGAGTAGCATTTCAATTTCAACCAATTCACAATAAATGCCTATTCAAAGGTCAATATTTGATAGTCGGTTATTTAACTATCAATCAGTATTTACAACATCACCTGATTATAAATAATTTTCCCAAATTATTCATTTTCAAAAATATCTTTATAAGATATATATATCCCACACTTCAACCATTTGAAAACCAATTTCAAATAAATTTACACCCTTAGAACTTTCATTTCAAAATGGTTCATTTAAACCAATTAAATAAATCCTTACTGATTTATTAAATTTACGTTCCAAATCCGTAAATTAATTTCCACACTTCAAGATAAATCAACATTTATTTTTAACTAATTTCCCTTTCTTTTATAAATTCCATAGTGAATTTACAATTCCAAAATACCTATGAATATATGATTTTTAAATCAATTTCTAATATTCATTTTCAATTTATCTTTAAAAGATAAAATCTCAAACATTCACTTCATATTGGAAAAACATTTCCATACTTATTTAATAATAAGTATTTCACCAATCTATTTATTTTCAACATTTTGAAAATATTCAATATACTAAAATCTAAATTAAGTATATATTTTATTTTATAAGGGAAACATTCTCTTAAACTGTAACGAACGCGATTTTTCGTTGCCGAAAATCGACATCAATACGTCCACTGTATCAACTGTTGAGCAATCGAAAGCCGAAAAACCGTACCGTTAGGGTTTAAGAAGAAGAAAGAGGTAGAAGAAGAGACAAAAAAAGATAGAATAGAACAGAAAGAAATAACAGAACAACATCAGAATCTCACAATTCGCAGCGGAACAACATATAATAGATAAATGAATAATCTTTAAACAAAGAACTATATCAGTTATTACATTTCATCATATTACATTACATTACATCGTCAGGGTGTACAACAACAAACAAACAGCGGAAAAGAAATACTATATACTAGTGAATACGTCATGCCATTCAGCTTGCCCCCTGCAACTCCTGAATTCCAGAATATCCTGATAAACCTTACTCCTGACCGCCCGTGTGTAAATTGGTGGGCTCCCAGAGTTTAGGAAGGAAAACAATAAACTCCCAGTCAGTCATGTGATGGGTGTGAGAACTAAAACAGTTTATTTTTTCTTTAAAATCAATATAGAGGAATATTTTTAAAGTCAATTCGCAATGCTTTTAAAAATGAGACTACCATAAGGCCTCCCGCACACACACAATGCAAACGCAGAATCGGAGGAGATTTCTCCTTATGATAGTCAAAGATGCTTGATACGCATTAAAAAGAAACAGTTGATATTATTACTAGTGCATAGTGCAGAAAATATTTCGAAAGTAAAGATATAAATCTTAGCCAACATACGACCATTATCGTATGCCTACTATAGCTACCATCTAAACAGTGGTGCGCCACCATAAGTAAATGGCAGGTTCTACAACTAAACCGTACAAGTCTCGTATTGTTTCTTTGGATTTCCAACAAATGGTCAGGCCAAGGAACATCCCATTGCCACATGGAAACACCTCTGGAATGACGTCCCGAGAACCAAACCGGATCTTTGCCAACACAAGGCCGGGTTACCCCTAACTGGGTAACTACGGACACGAATATGTCATCCCCCGATCGTAACCGATCTATCCAAGGATCCTCGATTTCCAACAACCACAAAATTTGCAGCAAAAACATAGGTTAAATATCTGGGCTCCATACCATGATACCACCTCTATCCAGAAGGAATGACATACACTAAAGGGGCGCTACTGTAACAACCCTGTATTTTGTAATTATTTTATTGTATATTTTAATTATTTTTAATGTAAGATTTTGATTTAAAAACTTATTTTACTTATTTGAAATGATTAAATTTATTATTTTAATATAATCTTGATTTTTATATGAGTTATAATTCCAAACTTGTGTAAGTTGAATATTTGCCTGAAATGCTGATTTTGGTCAAAATAGTCAAACTGTGACTTTCAACTTAAAATTTTAAAAGTTTAAAATTTTAAATTTTTTTCTTTTATTATGAAACTACATAAAATTCTAAGAACACCACTTTCGTTTCGTTGAAATCAGATGTAAATTGTGAAAGTTATACCCTTTACAATATTGTGCGTATATAGGGTTATTTTACAATGACTATTTTAAATTGTATAAGTTACTTCTTCTTTGTTCTATTTTACTTTACTATGTGATAATATTTTATATTATGTATATTTTGACTTTTAATTATTTTTAAAATGATAATATAATTTTTCTAAAGTTCATTTGAATTTATTTCTAATTTTAAAGCCTAGTCTACAATTTTAAGCCATTTTCTTAATTTAATTATATATAATTAAAATTTATTTATTTATTTTATGCACTCACTTTTATTTGCTGTGTTTTACTTTATTTTATTCATTTTACATGTATTTAAATTAAAGTAAATTTTTCCAAAGTATATTGAAGTTATTTCTAATTCTTAAGTCAAGTTTTCATTTTCTGTGTTATTTTTCTTGTTTTAATCATATCTAATTAATATTTAATTATTAATATTTTGTTTATCTGTTATACTTTCGAATTTTAACTGAGATATTAATTATTTTCAGTTATTTAGATGTATATAAATATATATGAGAAATTTGAAAGGGTTAAAGGCTAAGAAACGTAAAAACGTTTCACTGTTTCTTTTGCAGTTTCTTTTGTCATCAATACATCTGTTTTTTTTGGCATTTCCCTATACCATCTCCAGCCGACTTCCCTTGCTCATTTGTCACTAAATTTTTCTCTTTCTCAACCCTAAAAATCATGGCCTCCATCTTGAGAAAAAAATCTGGTAATGGCCACATCTTTTTCTACCTTTTTCTTCTCATTTTCTATGTATTTTGCCTAGTTTTCTATGCTTTCTGGATTGGCCTCTACCACCCACCATCACCATCATACTCTCCACCATCCCCTACCACTCTTCCTTGGCATCATCTCCAGCCATCATTTCAGATCCATCCATAGCCACACCTCCCTTGGTGACGAAACTCCACAAAATTGCAAATAATGTCCAAAACAATGCCCTAGCCACCACTATTACTTCACCACCTTCATACTCCACCATGGCCACCACCTCTAGCCATGACCACCACCTTGCTACCATCACTACACTTCATTTTAGCCTCTGTCCAGATCTGAAATTGACATGGCCAAGACTCCATGAACCAAAACTCCACAAAAACAATGCATAATGCCTTGAAACATTCATGATAGCCACCCTATCACTTCATATCTTCATCCACCACCTTGGACACCACCATAGGCCGCCACCACCACCTTTTCCAGACCTCCCCACACCCCTCCATCTACTTTCCAAAACTGTACAAGTATGGCCAAGACCCACTTGACCCAAGGCCGAGCCTTGTTGTGCTCAAAAACTTTATATATGTTGCCTTGACCAATTGTATGCTTCATGTTATAACCCTACCACTCCATACTCCTTCTAGCCGTGAGTTATGGTGCCAAACCTGAGCTATATCATCATCATGGCTGAACCCAAGAACCTCCTAGGCCAAGCATTTTAATGGTTAAAGCAAGGTCAAGTAATCTATTCCTTTGTTGCTTCTTATTTTCATTGTTTCAACATTGTTTTGCGTTGAATATTTATGTGTATATTGTCTTGTTTTGGTTATTGTTTACAAGAAAAATATCAAGGCTCTCCATTCATTCAAATCAAAAGTCATGCTATATCGTGTTTGTCGTGCTTTTGGAATCGCACTTGTGTTTGTTGTTTTGGTCTTCAGCTTGAAACAGTGAGTCTTTCTCACTCTGACATTTATACTTATGAAAAGTGAATTGATGACAAGTGTTTAGTAATAAAAAATATTTATGCAAGTTAATGATGATCATATGATATGCTACACCATGTTATTACCATATTATTACCATGTTAAAACTGTTAATTTTCACCTGACATCTGATATATGACTGTATATTGTGATATTGACCTTGTTTATATTTTTTCTGTATATGATCACACTGCAAGTTCCCTGTTAGAAAAAAAATGTTATGGGCTGAAATGATAGGTCTTAATGATTTTAAATTTTTCATTTTGACTTGGGATTGCGGGTTTGAAATGATAAAACCCGGATTTTCTTTGTAAATTATGGGTTGAAATGATATATTACCCATATCACTTTACCTAGCGTAGAAAATTATATACAGGCCCGTAGTTAAAATATGTTTTTCTAAAATTTTAAATATTTTAGAAATTTAATTATTATAATATTTTGATTTTAAATTTAATACAAAAAAGGATTTTTGTAAATTATTATTGATTTTCTGAATAATTGTAAGTGAAGTGAATTAATGATAAAGATAGAAATTTTGAACGTAAGTTATTTTGGAAATTTTGATTTAATTATAATTGGAAATTTAATTGAATATGAAATTATGATAAATTTATGATAATTTGAATTTAAATAAATTTAAAGTGATTTTTATATCATATTAATGATTTTAATAAAGTTGAAATGTGAAATGAATGAATATTGTAAGTTGAAATTTTGAAATATAACTAAAACTGGAAATTTATGAAATTGACGTAAAGGTGAACTTTTAGTTAAGTAAATAAAAATAAAACTAAGTTATATTTGAGAATTTGCACTTAAGTGTTAAGTTGAAATTTAATGTAATGGATTTTAAAAATTCAACATTGCATTTTAATAAGTGAATTATTATTAAATCTTGATTTTTGAATGGAAATTTAACTTTATAAAATCATGAACTTGAGGAAAATTAAATGATGTTATAAATGTGAAAATGTATGATTTTATAAGTTAAAAATGTTTTTAATAAAAATATAATTGGTTGAGAAATTTTATTGAATATTTGAAGTTAACTGACTGCATTTTTGAAATGCTATTAATTACAATGTAAATGATATTACAGCATTTGTAAACGCTGTAGTTGATGATAATGAACTATAAAGCTAAGTTGAATTAAAAGCTATTATAGCAATCTTTGTAAGTGCTAT
This sequence comes from Allium cepa, assembly GCA_030765085.1. Taxonomy (NCBI): domain Eukaryota; kingdom Viridiplantae; phylum Streptophyta; class Magnoliopsida; order Asparagales; family Amaryllidaceae; genus Allium; species Allium cepa. The sequence continues at coordinate 802,382,712 of CM060931.1, forward strand.
AATTTTTGAATTTCACTAAGTTATTCGAATTTAAGTAAACCCTATTACAACATTTTAAAATGTTGTCTTTTGTTAAATTGAACTGTTTTGAATGTATTTTTCCATAGCGTTTTCTAAATGCCACGAAAAGTGAATTTTCACTGCTTTGATAAACTTATGTGAATAAATGTACTTTGGAAGTCGGAAATTTTGGAGATTTAATAATTTAATTATTAAACATAATAACTTCATTTTAATGATTAAAAATGATTTTTGGAATATATACTGTTTTGAAATATGGATTGAAATGATATTTTAAATTGAATAAAATGAATAATGATTTGAAATGAATGTGGTTTCAAAAAGATATGATATTTTGATATATTAAATGATTGAAATGTGGTTTTGAAAACATATGATATTTTGATATATTAAGATGGTTTGAAAATGGAGTTTTGAAAGATACGATATTTTGATATTAAAATGATTTGAAAAGAAGATCCGAAAGATATGATATTTTGGAATGATTTAATCTTTATTTTGATAAAGATTTGGGTTGAAATAATATTTTATTTTGAAGTATAAATATTGTTTTAAAAAGTCATAACTACGGGTTATAATAACGATTGGTTGTTAAAGAGACCGAGATCGGATATTGTCTTATAGCCGGCCAATACCGAAAACCACTTTAACAACCGTGTACGTGGTGGAGATTCCAGAATGAAGTAGGATGGTGGCGACGTTCTCGAGGTATATATTACGTGGACCCAACTCCCGTGAGTTGGCATATATGACTAAAACAGGAGCTATACCGGGCTACACAAAGGGTCGCACCCTTTCATCGAGCATGCTCCATCGAAAAATCATTCTATTACTGTTGTGATTCGATTCGGTGGCGCCACTTTGATTCGGGGGTATTGTTCGAGGTGGGCGGAAGCTGCTGGCTTGCCGTCACCACCGGTCCGGGAGTGCAAACGGTGTATCCACCCTGGCATTGCCTCGCGTGACGTGTCATATCCTTATATCGAGCCCACTACGATTTTGGTTTTAAAGATCCGACCGCGTTAAGGTTCACCATCCCCTTAACGCTATTTTCTATATGATTATACTTTACTGATTAGACACTACCGTATATAGCATATATTACTACATAGTGAATAGTTTAACGGATCCTCAGAGGATGGGCGGTCCCAAGCATCCTTTAAGTTACTGATGCATTTTGTTACTGTTCACTTGAGTTGATTTACAGTTTATAAGTATTTATGTCCTGACTCGAGGGTTTTGTGTTTTGCTTTATGCTCGTGTCAGATTGATTGAGTTAGCATTCAAGATTCACCTTCGGCGTTAGAGCTTTCCTTGAAGATCCAGCCATCTATTTTGTTTCAGTATCCAAAGGTTCAGTGATGTATCTTATTTAACTCTGATGTATCTCATATTTTATATAGTAGCTTCATGAACTACTATCTCCTCTTTTACTTCCGTTGCATTATCATTAATCTGTGTCTGTGATCTGTGATTTTATTTACTGTATATTCTGAGATTTACCAAATTTTTAATTACAATACGGTATTTTGAGCAATTCAATTCCGGCATGAGTGTCTACCTATACACTTATAATGGATGCGAATGGTTGAAAATATCAGGTCGTTACAGTTGGTATCAGAGCTTTGGTAGCTCTAGGCAAAACTCAGCATATGGAGTGAATGTATTTACAGAATCACTTTCATTCGAGTTTGAATCTCTCCCTTTTGACTCGATTCCTTTGAATTTTGGAACGTTCCCTATAGTTCCAAAATCCATTCGTATCCCTCACTATTCATCTTCTTTTGACTCTGGAGCATTCCATAACTCCGCTTCGAATGATCTTTTTAGTGAGTCACCGGTCACGCCAATTTCAAATTGAATTGAAAAAAAGGGGGAAAACTCCTTTACAATTAGCATCGATTCACCAGAGATTTATATCTATCCTTGGTTTAGATGCTAATATCTTTTATTATTCCAAACTCTAACTCTTGAGATCGAATGTAGATTTACCCTAGAAAAATCAACATTGATCTTATTTTTTAAGTCACGGTTGACCCGGTTAAGGTTGCCCGTGATTTATATAAGCTTATCCATCTTCCTATTCTGTTATTTAATCATGTCATCCTTGTTTCCAACTTATTTTTAAATCATAATCTCCTTTGATTTGTGTTAATCAAAAATTTGAATCTCCATCCTTCTTTGAAAATCTATTCATGTATAGTGTATTTGTAAACTAGTATTTAAAGTTAAAATGTTTTATATATTGTGTTGTTTGAGTTGTTGATGTTGAGTTGGGTTTCTGATCGATACGCCTGATCAGTGCTATCGATAAGATTTCCAAAACACTTTGACAGAACAAACGGACACAATATATTTTAAAAAAAATTTTGGTTAATGAAATAAATTTTGATATATAAGTAAATTTATGGAACTTAATGAAATGAATTTAAAACAAGAATTTGAGGATTTAAATCCCGATTATTTCGAACTTTGGTTTAAAGTTTTAAAAGGTTATATTATTTAAAGTATTTTGAATAGAATTTGTTTTCAAAGAATTTTTAAAGGTTTAAAAATTAGTGCTTTTCTCCTTGTCGCTGGAAAATAACTTCGGTGATGATCGCGACATCATCGACGTTCATTTTCAAGTTTCGAAGTTAGGAGACTGTTCTGTAGTCTTGCTACAGCTTTGTTTTGGGAAATTAAATTGATTTGAATTTCTAAAATATGACTTGATTTATAATATATATATATATAGATATATGATTGAAATTTGATTTGACATATTATATATGTATATATATTATTACTTATCTCTAAATGGTTTGAAGAAATCGGAAATTTAATTCTTAAATTTTATTTTAAAGAATAATTCCCAAAAAAAAATCAATCTATCAAAATTTTGGATGAATATCAAGCATGAAATGATTTAATTGGAAGGTTTATTTGTATAATACAATTGCATTCAAATATAACTTACCAAAATTTCAGAAGTTAGAAATGTAATTGGATAATATACGATATAAAAAGATTTTATAAATAAAATTTGAGTAGTTATAAAAAAAAAAGTGTAAATATATTTAACATGAGTGTTAAATATATTGAGAGGAATAAATTTAATTTTGATTAGGAATAAAGAAGAATAAAATTTATTAAGTACATTGTGAGTGTAATAAATGATTATTTTTCCAAACCCATGGTTTTAGAAATGGTTAATTTTAGATGATTGGATAATAAGATAATGAAATTTGAGATAGTTAAGATTTATGTAACTTGTGTAAAGATTTATTCTCTGTTTAAGTTGAAATTTCCATGCATTCAAATTTATTTCCTTATTCTGTTTTTCAAACTATCTTTTGGTTATCCTTATCATCCTCATCTTGCTATAAACTGGTATATACATCTTTCTATGATCTTTCTGTTTAGAAATCTTTCTATAATCTTTGATAATCTCCACCTTGTAAAACTTACCTATAACAACAGTTATCAAGTATAACTTCAATCTTCTTGTCATCTTATCTTAATCCTATTTCACTCTATCTTTTCTGTGCCCTTCCATACCTCATTCCTTTTCGGGGACGAAAAGTTTTGAGTGGGGGAGAGTGTAACAACCCTGTATTTTGTAATTATTTTATTGTATATTTTAATTATTTTTAGTGTAAGATTTTGATTTAAAAACTTATTTTACTTATTTGAAATGATTAAATTTATTATTTAAATATAATCTTGATTTTTATATGAGTTATAATTCCAAACTTTAGTAAGTTGAATATTTGCCTGAAATGTTGATTTTGGTGAAAATAGTCAAACTGTGACTTTCAACTTAAAATTTTAAAAGTTTAAAATTTTTAATTTTTTTCTTTTATTATGAAAGTACATAAAATTCTAAGAACACCACTTTTCGTTTCGTTGAAATCGGATGTAAATTGTGAAAGTTATACCCTTTACAATATTGTGCGTATATAGGGTTATTTAACAGTGACTATTTTAAATTGTATAAGTTACTTCTTCTTTGTTATATTTTACTTTAGTATGTGATAATATGTTATATTATGCATATTTTGACTTTTAATTATTTTTAAAATGATAATATAATTTTTCTAAAGTTCATTTGAATTTATTTCTAATTTTAAAGCCTAGTCTACAATTTTAAGCCATTTTCTTAATTTAATTATATATAATTAAAATTTATTTATTTATTTTATGCACTAACTTTTATTTGCTGTGTTTTACTTTATTTTATTCATTTTACATGTATTTAAATTAAAGTAAATTTTTCCAAAGTATATTGAAGTTATTTCTAATTCTTAAGTCAAGTTTTCATTTTTTGTGTTATTTTTCTTGTTTTAATCATATCTAATTAATATTTAATTATTAATATTTTGTTTATCTGTTATACTTTCGAATTTTAACTGATATTTTAATTATTTTCAGTTATTTAGATGTATATAAATATATATGAGAAATTTGAAAGGGTTAAAGGCTAAGAAACATAAAAACGTTTCACTGTTTCTTTTGCAGTTTCTTTTGTCATCAATACATCTGTTTTTTTTGGCATTTCCCTATACCATCTCCAGCCGACTTCCCTTGCTCATTTGTCACGAAATTTTTCTCTTTCTCAACCCTAAAAATCATGGCCTCCATCTTGAGAAAAAAATCTGGTAATGGCTACATCTTTTTCTACCTTTTTCTTCTCATTTTCTATGTTTTTGCCTAGTTTTCTATGCTTTCTGGATTGGCCAGTACCACCCACCATCACCACCGTACTCTCCACCATCCCCTACCACTCTTCCTTGGCATCATCTCCAGCCATCATTTCAGAACCATCCATGGCCACACCTCCATTGGTGACAAAACTCCACAAAATTGCAAATAATGTCCAAAACAATGCCCTAGCCACCACTATTACTTCACCACCTTCATACTCCACCATGGCCACTACCTCTAGCCATGACCACCACCTTGCTACCACCACTACACTTCATTTTAGCCTCTGTCCAGATCTGAAATTGACATGGCCAAGACTCCATGAACCAAAACTCCATAAAAACAATGCATAAAGCCTTGAAACATTCATTATAGCCACCCTATCACTTCATATCTTCATCCACCACCTTGGACACCACCATAGGCCGCCACCACCACCTTTTCTAGACCTCCCCACACCCCTCCATCTACTGTCCAAACCTGTACAAGTATGGCCAAGCCCCACTTGACCCAAGGCCGAGCCTTGTTGTGCTCAAAAACTTTATATATGTTGCCTTGACCAATTGTATGCTTCATGTTATAACCCTACCACTCCATACTCCTTCTAGCCGTGAGTTATGGTGCCAAACTTGAGCTATATCATCATCATGGCCGAACCCAAGAACCTCCTAGGCCAAGCATTTGAATGGTTAAAGCAAGGTCAAGTAATCTATTCCTTTGTTGCTTCGTATTTTCATTGTTTCAACATTGTTTTACGTTGAATATTTTTGTGTATATTGTCTTGTTTTGGTTATTGTTTACAAGAAAAATATCAAGGCTCTCCATTCATTCAAATCAAAAGTCATGATATATCATGCTTGTCGTGCTTTTGGAATCGCACTTGTGTTTGTTGTTTTGGTCTTCAGCTTGAAACAGTGAGTCTTTCTCACTCTGACATTTATACTTATGAAAAGTGAATTGACGACAAGTGTTTAGCAATAAAAAATGTTTATGCAAGTTAATGATGATCATATGATATGCTACGCCATGTTATTACCATATTATTACCATGTTAAAACTGTTAATTTTCACCTGACATCTGATATATGACTGTATATTGTAATATTGACCTTGTTTATATTATTTCTGTATATGATCACACTGCAAGTTCCCTGTTAGAAAAAAAAATGTTATGGGCTGAAATGATGGGCCTTAATGGTTTAAAATTTTTCATTTTGACTTGGGATTGTGGGTTTGAAATGATAAAACCCGGATTTTCTTTGTAAATTATGGGTTGAAATGATATATTACCCATATCACTTTAACTAGCGTAGAAAATTATATACACGCCGTAGTTAAAATATGTTTTTCTAAAATTTTAAATACTTTAGAAATTTAATTATTATAATATTTTGATTTTAAATTTAATAAAAAAAAGGATTTTTGTAAATTATTATTGATTTTCTGAATAATTGTAAGTGAAGTGATTTAATGAAAAAGTTAGAAATTTTGAACGTAAGTTATTTTGGAAATTTTGATTTAATTATAATTGGAAATTTAATTGAATATGAAATTATGATAAATTTATGATAATTTGAATTTAAATAAATTTAAAGTGATTTTTATATCATATTAATGATTTTAATAAAGTTGAAATGTGAAATGAATGAATATTGTAAGTTGAAATTTTGAAATATAACTAAAACTGGAAATTTATGAAATTGACGTAAAGGTGAACTTTTAGTTAAGTAAATAAAAATAAAACTAAGTTATATTTGAGAATTTGAACTTAAGTGTTAAGTTGAAATTTAATGTAATGGATTTTAAAAATTCAACATTGCATTTTAATAAGCGAATTATTATTAAATCTTGATTTTTGAATGGAAATTTAACTTTATAAAATCATGAACTTGAGGAAAATTAAATGATGTTATAAATGTGAAAATGTATGATTTTATAAGTTAAAAATGTTTTTAATAAAAATATAATTGGTTGAGAAATTTTATTGAATATTTGAAGTTAAGTGACTGCATTTTTGAAATGCTATTAATTACAATGTAAATGATATTACAACATTTGTAAACGCTGTAGTTGATGATAATGAACTAAAAAGCTAAGTTGAATTAAAAGCTATTATAGCAATCTTTGTAAGTGCTATAATTTTTGAATTTAACTAAGTTATTCGAATTTAAGTATACCCTATTACAACATTTTAAAATGTTGTCTTTTGTTAAATTGAACTGTTTTGAATGTATTTTTCCATAGCGTTTTCTAAATGCCACGAAAAATGAATTTTCACTGCTTTGATAAACTTACGTGAATAAATGAACTTTGGAAGTCGAAAATTTTGGAGATTTAATAATTTAATTATTAAACATAATAACTTCATTTTAATGATTAAAAATGATTTTTGGAATATATGCTGTTTTGAAATATGGATTGAAATGATATTTTAAATTGAATAAAATGAATAATGATTTGAAATGAATGTGGTTTCAAAAAGATATGATATTTTGATATATTAAATGATTGAAATGTGGTTTTGAAAACATATGATATTTTGATATATTAAGATGGTTTGAAAATGGAGTTTTGAAAGATATGATATTTTGATATTAAAATGATTTGAAAAGAAGATCCGAAAGATATGATATTTTGGAATGATTTAATCTTTATTTTGATAAAGATTTGGGTTGAAATAATATTTTATTTTGAAGTATAAATATTGTTTTAAAAAGTCATAACTACGGGTTATAATAACGATTGGTTGTTAAAGAGACCGGGATCAGAAATTGTCTTATAGCCGGCCAATACCGAAAACGACTTTAACAACCGTGTACGCGGTGGAGATTCCAGAATGAAGTAGGATGGTGTCGATGTTCTCGAGGTATATATTACGTGGACCCAACTCCCGTGAGTTGGCATATATGACTAAAATAGGAGCTATACCGGGCTACACAAAGGGTCGCACCCTTTCATCGAGCATGCTCCATCGGAAAACCATTCTATTACTGTTGTGATTCGATTCGGTGGCGCCACTTTGATTTGGGGGTATTGTTCGAGGTGGGCGGAAGCTGCTGGCTTGCCGTCACCACCGGTCCGGGAGTGCAAACGGTGTATCCACCCTGGCATTGCCTCGCGTGCCGTGTCATATCCTTATATCGAGCCCACTACGATTTTGGTTTTAAAGATCCGACCGCGTTAAGGTTCACCATCCCCTTAACGCTATTTTCTATATGATTATACTTTACTGATTAGACACTACCGTATATAGCGTATATTACTGCATAGTAAATAGTTTAACGGATCCTTAGAGGATGGGCGGTCCCAAGCATCCTTTAAGTTACTGATGCATTTTGTTACTGTTCACTTGAGTTGATTTACAGTTTATAAGTATTTATGTCCTGACTCAAGGGTTTTGTGTTTTGCTTTACGCTCGGGTCAGATTGATTGAGTTAGCATTCAAGATTCACCTTCGTCGTTAGAGCTTTCCTTGAAGATCCAGCCATCTATTTTGTTTCAGTATCCAAAGGTTCAGTGATGTATCTTATTTAACTCTGATGTATCTCATATTTTATATAGTAGCTTCATGAACTACTATCTCCTCTTTTACTTCCGTTGCATTATCATTACTCTGTGTCTCTGATCTGTGATTTTATTTACTGTATATTCTGAGATTTACCAAATTTTTAATTACAACGCGGTATTTTGAGCAATTCAATTCCGGCATGAGTGTCTACCTATACACTTATAATGGATGCGAATGGTTGAAAATATCGGGTCGTTACAGCTAGCCCCTAATATCCTTGTCGCATCCTTCCTGTTTTGACCATTTTCGGGGTGTGAGGTCCGACGAAGTCTCGTCCACAAAGCCACGCTTTTGTACAAAAGCTGTGCTTTGGGTCAACAAATGATCAAAGTAATGATCACCAAGATAAATGATCAAACAAATGATCATATCACAAATGATCAAACAATGATCATTTCACAGCAACACTCAGCATGTCACATTACCAAATTGGGAGTATATCACTAATAACCTTCAACTACATAACCTCTGAGATCGTACGTCTCAGAGAAGGGTGTTAAGCTAGGAGAATAAATTCTCCGCCACCAACAGAAATATATTTGAAAGAAATCAGCTTTATATCTCAGCTTGTAATGTCATACATACAATCCATACAAGTCTGTTCCGGGCTCGAACAGAACCGAAGGCACTTACAAAGAAGTCCTTGCATTCCGGATAATTTCTAATCACGTCCGGACTTCCCGTCACTAAGGGTGATAAAACCTCTATATCGGAGATCAACCGATGCAGAGTAACTCAACGGTAATCCTTCCGTTTTCAAAAATATCCGGTCTTCAACACCGGTCATCAAATGCAATCCATTATGACGTATCACATATTCGGAATGGGTTATACGACCCCAATGTCCTTTCCCGGCTAACCCGAATAGTGAGCGCTTATTCAAAAATAAGTGTGGCATTCAATTTCAAGCAAATCACAACAAATACCTATTCAAAGGTAAATATTGATAGTCGGTTATTGAACTATCAATGGATATGCACAACATCACCAGATTCCAAATTATTTTCCAAATTATTTATTTTCCAAAAATATCTTTACAAGATATATAATTTTCACACTTCAAAAATAAATCAATTTTTATTTTTAAACAAATTCCCCTTTCTTTTATAAATTCCATAGTGAATTTACATTCCAAAATATCTATGAATATACGATTTCAATTATTCATTTTCAATTTATCTTCAAATAGATAAATTCTCAAAACGTTTCATTTCACATTGGAAAACATTTCCATACTTATTTATTAATAAGTAATTCACAATTCTATTTATTTTCAACACTTGGAAAATATTCAATATACTTAAATCGAAATTAAGTATATATTCCATTCTTTAAGGAAATCATTCTCTTAAAACACGTTTGTTTGGGCCAAAACGAGTGTTGCGTAAAACATCGTTACGACAACCCAAAATCACTAGTATAGGGATTCGAAATTAAAATAGATATATAAATCCCAATACTAAACAAAACAGTTCCTTTCGGAAATCATTTACTATAACAACAGTGTTATAGTCCACCATTTCCTTCTATTTCTCGAAAACGTCTATTTCAACAATGAATGTTGAAATCTATGGTTTCGAATCTTAACACCTTTTAAAAACATCGTTAGATCGTTTTAATTTTATTTAAAACATCACATCCAAAACATTTTCTTTAACATATTATTCACTATTCAAAAACGTGAATATACTACGTTAACCAATTTCATCATTTCTATACATTTTATTTAAAAAGGATTATTCACTGTCTAAAACGTGAATATAACTCCATTAATAAGTTATAACAATTTACTTATCGAAATAAGTCGTTTGTGGATTTATAAAACAATGTTTATAATTTCCATTTCTATTTATTTTATAACAACTTCCTTTTATAAACCTCCTTTATTAACCTATTCAATTTATAACTCAATTATAAACCAAAAGTCCATAATTTAAGTTTACTTATAATTTATTTGTTTGCAAAATCGTTCCTTTAACTTCCAAATTATAAATCTTATAACTATAAGATTCATGTATTTACCCAAAACTTATTCTTTTAATAATTTTTTACAAATTTTATAAACATACTGCTTATAAAATTCCATTTATAATTTCACCGTTTATAATCCTATAAATTTCATTTCTATTTATTGAAATTCATTTACAATTCATTCTAACACTTATAAAAACTCATTTTATAATTCAAATATTCTAATTTATAAATATCCATCTTATAATTCTTTTATACAAATCAATTTGTATTATTATTTTAAAACATCTTTAAACTCCTTTATAATTTCACCATTTTGATTTATAAAATAATCAAATTTCACAAATCCTACGTTTAAACTTTTTATAATAAATTCCAAAAATCCCGATCTAACCTATTTTATAAAATCATTAATCCCATATTTTCAAAAATCAACTTTTAACTATATTTCTCAAAAATTATAATTTCTATAACATTAACATTATAACGTTTATTTATTTTAAAATGAATCAATTCCAAAAATATTTTATAAACGTATACTTTCAAAAAAAATCAATTTTAAAATCCTTTTAAAATTCCAAAATTGGCCTAGTGATGCTACACACCAAATAGTCAATCACGACAACAACGACATCATATATCGATATGATAATCAATCAAATATCAAAATATTTGAAATCAAATAAATACTGTTGAGGAATCCAGTTGGATCCCTCCAACCTGTTTCCTGCATCCAGAGATGTTAGCACAATACCAATTCCGTTCCAGTACGGAATTATCGCGGTATAAGGGATTTAAAATATTATCCGCTTAATAGGCGGCGCAGTAGGGTCTCATCCGCTATATACTGCGGGAAATCAATTCCTAGTACATAAATAATACCAATTTCACTGTTTATGAAATATTCGTGGTATATGTTTTTAATAAATAACATCCGCTTACTAACGACGCATAATGTCTATTTTAACAATCAATAGTTAACAATCATCATTCAAACATGCATTCAAGAATTTTAAATCTAACTATTTAAAATTAAAATCGAAACCGATTCGATTGAGTGAGAAGTTCTCACCTTGATTTCAATTTCGTTTTAGCGATTTATTTCGAATAAAATTGAACGGACGTTTAATTTTACCCGAAATTTTTGCTAGCTCCAAACGAATCCAATCAAATTCGATAGCATAGTGCTTGTCCATACGATTCCAACGCAACTGGATTCGCGCGTTTTCGACCTCGTATGAAAAAGATACGAATTTTTAAAGTTACACGATTTTTTTATATAAACTTACAACATACTTCTATATTTTAAACCTACATCTAAATCACAGCCGTTGATTCCATCCTCTGCAAATCTTGGCCGCACCCTTCCTCCTTCCTTCTCACGTTCAAATACCCAGTAATGAGCACGCGTCCAAACCCATTTAGCTCCAAATTAGGGTTGGATTTTCGAGCGTCCACGACGAACATGAACACGATCAGAAGCTTCCATATGAATGAGCATCTTCTTCTCTACCTTCGGCTGCAAGGGCATGGAGCTTGGCCCCCTCCAACACCTCGAAATTCGTGCCGACTTGATGTTGAACGTGGGCACATAGCCCCCACCTCGTCGCTCCAATTCCGATCATCACCGTATAGAATCAAAGCTCTCATCGAGCTCTTCTGTAACGAAACCGATTTTTCCCGTTCGAAAATCGACATCCATACTTTACATCGTACTCGAATGCCGCAGATTCGACCGTTCAAATCCGATTCGCCAGAGCTTATAACACCATTAAGTAAACAACACAGCGGAAGAAATAATAAATATCAATATACAACATCTGATACAACATCCTGATACAACAGATGATACAATAGATATCGATATACATCAGAGATATGATACAATAAAATAGTAGCGGAAAAGAAAATAGATAACACTAGCAGCGGAACAAATAACTCTAAGATAGTCTTCAAGAGAGAACTCTAACAGCCGCTCGAACCAACATCTCGATATACTGAGAGAAGCAAGACTGTTGTGCAACCAAAGACTGAAACTAGCTCCAGATAATCCACTGAACCTAACTATCTGAAACCCAACTCTAGACTGCTCGTGTGGGAAATAGTGAGCATCCAGAGTTTAGGAAAGGAACAATAAACTCCGTATCAGTCATGGGACTGGTGTGAGTAACAAAAACAGTTTATCTTTTAAATAAAACAACAAGAGAATTTTTAAGTAAATTCGCAATGCTTTTAGAAAATGAAACTACCATAAGACCTCCCGCCACACACACAATGCAAACGCAGAATTGGAGGAGATTTCTTCTTATGATAGTCAAACATGCTTAATACGCAGAAAATTTCTTGGATGTTATTATAATAAGTGCACAGTGCAGAAAAGCAAATTCGAAAGTAGAATATAAATCTTAGCCAACATAGACATTTCGAACTATGCCTACTATAGTTACCATCCAAACAGTGGTGACCACCATAAGTGAATGGCAGGTTCTACAACTAAAACCGTACAGGGTTTCGTATTGGAAGAATGGATTTCCAACAAATGGTCAGGCTAAGGAACTTCCTACTGCCACATGGGATCGCCTCTGGCGGGACGTCCCGAGAACCTACCCGGCTCTCTGCCAACACAAGGCCGGGTTACCTCTGTAACTAGGTAACTACTTCTCGAGCAAGCCATCCCCCGGTCCTTTGGGACCTTTATCCGAGGTACCTCTAAGCAACAACCACATAGTAAATGAGATTGGAGCAACTACATAGGTTAAATATCAGGGCTCCATACCTAATACCACCCTTTACCAGAAGGGAATGACACACCCTAAAGGGCGCGACCCTCATGACCTTGCCGCATCTTTCCTGTTTCGACCATTTCCGGGGTGTGAGGTCCTGATGCAGTCTCGTCCACAGAGCTACGCTTTATACAAAAGCCATGCTCTGATCACAAATGATCAACAAATGATCATCAACACATAGCAGCACTCAGCATGCCACACTACCAAATTGGGAGTATATCGCTGATAACCTTCAACTACATAACCTCTGAGCTCGTACGTCTCAGAGAAGGGTGTTAAGCTAAGAGAATAAATTCTCCGCCACCACAGATACGTATTTGAAAGAAATCGGCTTTATCTCTCAAAGTGTAGTGTCAGACATACAACCATACAACTCTGTTCCGGGTTCGAACAGAACCGAAGGCACATCAAAAGAAGCCCTTGCAATCCGGGTATCCACAATCCCGATTGGACTTCCCATCACTTAGGGAATCTCTATACCGGGGATCAGCCAGTGCAGAGACAATCGATAGGTTATCCTATCGTTGTTACAAATACCTGGTCTTCACCACCGATCTTCAATGCTATCCGTATACGTCGTATCACTATTCGGAATGGGTTATATAACACAAAGGTCCTCTCCCGGCTAAACCGAATAGTGAGCGCAACATTTAAAACATATGGGTATGAGATTTCAATTAAGTCACAACTTATTACCCAAAAACCTTTCCTTTAAATGGTTAAACAACTACCATTTCAAATCATTAAACAAAAAGATTTATTTCATAAAGTTCACTCAGTTCACAAAGATCCATTCATAAATTTCCCAAATCAATTTCTATTTCAATCGGATTAACTCATTAAATATTTAAATTAAGGATTTAAATTATAGCTTTCAAAACACGTTTCCAAAGATTCATTTATAACTTGAGAACCATTTCCAATTCATTTTATTTTTAATGTATAAAAGATACACCATTTAAAATATTCTTCGTTTTCAAAACGAAGTTCAACAACCTTTCACAGAGATTAGTCCATAGCTTTCAACACAATTTAATTTTTAAATTGAAATCCTTATAACACAAATTGGAAATCCTTTTCCTTAAATGAAAGCTATTTTTACTTGAAACAAACAGTTCTTGTTTTGGAAAACGCGGCTTACCATTTACACAAGTTAAATCTATTCAAGTATAAAACTTAGATGTAAATTTAAATTTCCAAAATCATACCTTTAAATGGTTAAAAACCCATATAACACTTTTATAACTTGTATAATATTTTGACCAAGTCATTGAATTCAATTCCGATCATTGAATTCAAATTTAAATCAAATTATTTAAATTTTAAGTGTTCTTAAGTTATTGAAAATAACTTTTATTCTGAAACACATTTCAAAAGTTCTCAATTACAATCTCAAAACTATTTTGGACTCAAGAATTAAGTTGTTAAGATTGATAAAAATATGTGACTTAACCGATTTCCTCCTGAAATCCATATTCGTGTGTGTATGTGTAGTCCAGGGGTTTAACACAATAGTGCAACATTATTCAATCATCATAAATTAAAACACAGAATATATAGTTGATAAGCGATATAAACTATAACGCTTATCGTCCATTCACAGATAATATACGAATGTAAATAAATGAATAAATCATACACGGCACAGATCACAGAATAAAATATCACAAATCAGGTAGGACAATCAATTCAAGGCAACTCATTCAATACAATCATTCGTAAGTAAGGTCACGTATTTAATAATCATTTATAAATAGGATTAATTAATTGTTTAAATCCTAATTAATTCAATTTATTTCCAATTAAATTAATTACTTATAAATTTATTATCCAATCCTGATTTATTTATTCCAAGTTATTTAATATAAACTAATTTACCAATCACCTTAATTCATTGCTTACCATACCTAATTAATTACTCCATAATTAATAATTATTTATTTATCACTTCCATTAATTAATTACCTTTAAATAAGTTAATTTCTTTAATCAATTAATTATTCTCAAATTTATTACCAAATCAATTTATCACACTATCATTAATTTTTGCTTAATTACTTAATTAATAAATTTTGCTTAATCACTTGATTAATCAATTTTAATCATTAATTAATATTTAAAAAAAAATCCTTAATCATAAATTAATATTTAATTGATAACCTTCAATCACCAATTAATTTCTTCAACCCTTAAATTACTTCTTTAATTAATCCAATCATTAATAAATTAAATAATTAAATTATTCATTTTAATTAACTTAATTATAAATAATTAAATCTTTATTACTTAAAGTACAGCTCATTCATACTTATGATTAAATTATTATTTACCATGTGTTTGGAAACATTGTTTTCAAATTTTCTTTTAAATTTCATTTTTAAATTCAAGATTTAAAATGAGAACAAATTAACTAAAGTTTGAAACAATTTCAAAAATCCCCTTGCTTTCTTTCACAAGTTAATGAATTATTTATCTTATAATGGAAGTTAAAAGGATTTGAAACCCACTTTCATTTTTAATTTCAAATCAATTTTAAAATTCAATTTATTATTGAAAAAAAAACAAATGATTTAAATTTTTAGAACTTCTTTTATTTCAGAACTAAGATTCAAATTATATTTGAATCCGGATTTAAATTTAACTTAAAAACTTATTTACAATTTAAAAACTTTATTTTCAAATTCAAACTATCTAAACATTTAAAGTTTTAAAACAATTCAAATTCTAAAAACTTTATTTTTATTTAAACTCGGATTCAAACTATCTTTAATTCAAATCCACACTTAGATTTAAACTTTGCTTAATAACTTAGATTCAGTTATTAAAGTTTGGAAACAAATCAGGTTATTAAACCTGCTACCCAGACATACCCGAGCCCTACCTAAAATTTCTTCGAGTCCAAAACAAACGAACTTCGAGCCAACATCCCATTTACTCGAGTAACTCGAGTTCAACTGCTGACCAAAACAAACAGAACTTCACCATAATGTTTACCGTGCACGTGCACGTGCACGCAAATCCCAAATTCCTCCGGCCACCGTTCCGATCATCAACAAGTCGACGTCGTCGCCTTGAAGCCCTGCAACCACCCAAACGCGTGAGAAGATCATCAAATCAAAATTTGACTTGAAAGCGAAACCTGGAAACAAGTTCAGGTTCGCCATCAAATCTGGAATTCGCGTCGTCCATGAAACCTCGACCACCAGAGACCAAGCGATTCCGGCCGCGAACTCGACACTGACCTAACTTCCATCACCTGCAAGCGTGAGTGACTCGATCACCTATTGGTAGCAGACGAAACAAAAAAACAGGCGACCACACTAAACTAGGTTTAAAAACTTTAAATGCCTCCTGCCGCCACCATGATCAATGGCCGACCATCGCGACATTTTTCCCATACTCCTTGATCACCCCCACATCTCCAGCCCCAGTCCTGACCTCTCCGATCAACGCGATCGCCCACGGCTACTAGAAATGCCCAAAACAGTTGAACATGAACTACAGCTCACTCCCTCCTCTAAAAATCACGAATCTTGTTTTAAAAATCATTTTTTTGTATACGATTTCTATTTATATTCATGAATTTGTGATTTAAGAAACTCGAAATCTAACATATTTGAAGATTGCTCTGTAGTTTTAACCTTTCCAGAGATAACACAAATTTGTTTACCTTAAACAAATTTTTAAACTAAAATTTATAGTGTAACAAACATATTTTGTTCAAAGCTTAAGTCTTAACATGGATTGGATCAAGATCAAATGAATTTTGAACCAGTTTTGAGCTTGAAATTTGAACAGAGGAGTTATACAGGTATTAGCAAACATGCATTCATTATAAATCACAAATACACAGAAAATTTCACCAATATATATACACAAATACATATTTATCTTCAGGCATAAATCAAGCAATTAGATATAAATATACTTAAGTTTTTTTAACATGAAGTTACTCACAGTTGTTTAAGAAGTGAACAGAGAAGCTTTTATCTTGAAACAACTTTGAATATGCTTGCTGAAACTTCTTTCCTTGATTCTCTTGTTGAATTGATTGTGTTGATGTTTTTAAGTTGAGTTTTGTTTAAGATGTAAATGATATTGCCTCAGCTTTAAAATGGACAAAATGATGAAGAGTGTGATATATAGGAATTGAGTTTTATCTTGTACAAATAGATATGGCTGAATATTGACAGGGGAAGGTGATATCTGGGTATAAGGTATTGCACAGGGTAACATTTTACTGTGTTTTGTACAAAATTTTCAGAGATTTTTTTTTTTGCCAATGGTGGCTGATAGGATATTAGTATATGCTAACATTAATTAGCTTTTGTCTTATTTCATAAGCTTATGCTTATCACATTTTTTTTCCTTTTCGGCTGAAATGATGTGTACTCTGTAAATATATTTGGCATTAATTGTTAGAGATGGAAACATGAACTGAACATGGCTGATATGGTGTGCTAAAGCCAGCATATTAATTACCTTTATCTTGTTTTTTTATATGCTTGCATTAATGAATTTGTACTTAAACATTAGTATATATTTTTTCTTTCATTTGTTTACAGGTGATACAACTTGCTTATGGAGGCAGATATGATATGTTAGGGTGGCTGCAGCTTTGTCTTATTTTCTATTTCATTTTAAATATACATACTTTATTTATTTGTACAAAGATATTTTATTATCTTTGCTTTGCTTATGTTTAAACCCCAGCTTGCATATTCCAGTTAACACCTGAAGTGGCCCATGTATTTTCCTGAGCTTCTGTACTTCTTTTGTAAGCTATTTATATTAACCTTTGTTTTCATACTTCATGTATTTTATTTCTTTTGTTAATGTCATACTTCATTTGTATAATTCCCTTTGCAAGCTATGTTTACATTTGTTTCTTTTGTTTGATACTTGAATGTACGTCTTCTTTTGTTTTGTTTTGCAATACTTCCATATGTATGTTTCATATTTACTTTACAGGCAACACTCCTTTGCTTTGTTATTATTATTTTTATTGTCTTCTTATGCAAGCTTATGGATATTTTAACTTTTTTTTTCTTCAGGTTTTCATGTCAAATTAGTACATACTTGAAGTACATTACTGTCTCCATTTACTTGTACATAAATATACTTCATTTTCTTACTTTAGTATTTGTCTTCATACCTATATATATTAGTTTGTATTATATTTTACAATTTATCTTATATATATATATTTATTTCTAGCTTAATATTTATTTGTTTTATTATATTTTTAAAGACTTCATTTTGAATTTTCAAATCAATTTATAAATAAATTTCACCATTTTAAATCAAAAAGAATTTAATTATCAATTTAAAATAAATTAAAATTCGGGATCGTTACATCTTTAATTTTGCTATTGAACACTTTCTTTAATTGCTTACGGATTTGGAGAGATTGAGGAGGAAAGAAGATGAATTTCTGGCCTTTGAAATGTATGTGGCGGCCGGCCATGTTTTCTGTAACCCTAGGGTTATAATTTTGCCAAATTTATGAAGAGAGGGGGCTTATATTGAAAATTCACGCGACACTATTCACCCCGAATTTTCCGAACTCCAAACGAAGCGTGCCGGTTGGCGTTCCTAAGGTTTACCCCGCGTTACGAACACAATGAAACGTGTTTCGGGAGCTAATTCGGTCATTTGTGCGAGTTATGGCAATAAACGTTCAATTTAAAATTAAACCGATTAAACAATTTTCTAGGCGTTTTAGCTTGCCCCGGACAAACGGTAAATCCGAATGACATGAAATTTGAAACCTTACGATAATATCACATTATGGATCCGATGAAACTAGTTTCGTCGAAATCCGAGACTGTTTGAAAAATGACTATTTTAACTCGTCAAATAATATTAAAACAAATTCAATGCGTTTCGAGCTGCCACGGTCAAACGAAAACTTAGATTGCTATGAAAATTGAAATCCGATAATAACAAACTATTACGGATCCAATGGAACTAGTTTCGTCCAATTCTAAGACTGTTCGAAAAATGGCTAATTTCACTAGTCGATTTAAATATTAAAATATTCAATTTTCACAAATAAACTTTTAATTCAATTTTAAAAGTTCTATAACATCATTATAACTTCAATATGATATAATAAAATTTTACAAATCATTTTCAATCATATTTAACCCAATTTTCAATTACTTCTGTAATTTCACATATTAAATTATTGATTTAATTATCCAATTAAATTCAATTATTCGAAATAAAATTTATTCGACTTATAAATTTCACTTATTAATATTAAAATTCAATTAAATATATAATTTTTAATTGACAGAAATTCTGGGTCGTTACATACTTCACCCCTTAAAAGAATTTCGTCCTCGAAATTATCAAGTAAGAAAAGTTATAGAATTCATTAACTTTCCAAAATCCATAGTTAAACTTCTTACAATACTTTACTAAGTTTTCAAATCATACTTAGTTATCTTTTGGAAACCAACTACTACTGTTTAACTTTCAACCCCAAATCAAAATTATAGTTTTCAAATTTTTCCAATTTTTCTCAAATTTTTCTAACGCCTTAAATTTTCGAAAAAATTCGCCATAGTCTGCTTTGCGCGACTCGATCCGAAAAAAAAATGACAGTATATATATCACTAATATACATCTCATCAAGTGATGAGGCATCCCGTAGGGAAAAAAGTGTAAAAGTACGGTATGTAATCCGAGATATGTACCTTATTTATTATTAGCGAGCGTATACGGCTAATATAGCACGAAAGCGAGCTCCAAAAGCGAAGCAACGCCATCCGCACCTACTAAACACTAAATCAAACATATGAGAACATGTAGATATGAAAATAATATCAATATACAACATATAGTATCATAACAACTACATAATATAGCAAATGCATCTAAAGTAACAAATGCAACCATCAAACAACTATCATCCAACAAATCCATAACCAAATCAATATTCTTTCATTTCTCATTAATATTCAATGAATTTGTTTTCCAATTTAAATCACATTTGATTCATTAACATTGGAATTTTACTAACATTCATTTGTTCATTTTCCAATTAGTATACATCCAAATCAAATTCAATTCTGTTCAAGTTTACATATTATCCATTTGAATTCAATTACATAGCTTGCAATTTCTCTAATTCAATTTCATTAATACTTAATGAATTATATACAATCAATCAACAATCAATTAACAACCAATGTTTATTCAATACAACCAAATTTATTCACTTTACATTCAATTTGGTTCAACACATTTAATTCCAATTGGATCATATTAAATTGACTTTCATTCAATTTATTCAATTTCTCAACTTCATTAGCTTTTAATGAATTTACACTTACATCCATTATTTCATATCAATTTTATTTACATTCAATTGATTTACATTCAATTCATTAGTTCAATTCAATTGCTAATTCCTTTAACAATATAATGTTGAATTTCATTTATATAACTCAAGTTCAAATTCTTAATGACTTCACTTCATTAATTCACTTATTAATCTACTTCGATACCAAAATTAACTTCATTCAACTTCACTTAAGTTATATTTCATTTCAAGCATCTTATCAAATCCAAATCAATTTATTTAACTTTCCCTTTGTTAAATTTCAAATCACATATCTTTGATGACAACTCAAATTTATTTCAACTTGGATTTTATTGATCTACTTATACTTCCTTTAATTTAACTTCATCCTTTAAGTTAAATTTATTCTATCAAAATTCAAATTGTATAAGTTATCAACTCATTTATCATTCCCATAAATATCTTAAATAGGATTCCAGAGTCTTTTCAACCTTTCAAAAACATTTTTTTTAAATCAATTCAAATTACCTTCTGAATTTCCAAAACCAAATCAAAATTTTCCAAACAACTTTCTTTTAAATAATTTGGCAGCAATCCCTCTTTTGGAAACCCGAAAATGAACACCGATGATGTCATGATCATCATCGGAATTATTTTCCAGCGACCGAAAAGAGTTTAGAGCTTTAATTTCTCCAAAACAATTTTCCAAATTATCAAATCCTTTCGAAACACTTCTTTGGAATTTTATTTTCAGATTATAAATCACATTTACAAACCCTTTTACTTATATAATTTCACTTATTATATATAAGATTATTTCACAATTGTAAATCACTTTAATTATAATTCGGTCTTATAATTCATTTTCTTATACAATTATTCTTTTACAACTGTTGTTTTTATTTAATTTATTCAAACAACTTTTGTTTTACTTGCATGCATTCTTACATTTTCAACAATCAACAATCAATTTATATACACTTTCATAATTCTGAAAAGTTATTTCCTTTATATATAAAATATAATCAAGGTAAAATTATTTACCCAATTTAAATAATACTATGTCGACTTGCCTTGTTTAAGTGTTTAGAAATCCCTATCGATAATATGGCATCCCATCTACCGATCAGAATCCACAAACAACTCAACGGATAAGCAAACACACTATAAAACAATTTCATATTCACTAACAAATACGCGCTCATAGCTATTATTACACTCAAAATCATTCTAGAGTACTGCTGACTCTATCTCTAATGAGTTATACCCAACAGAGCCACGGTTGTCGCTTAACCATATGCTCTGATACCAAATGTAACGAACGCGATTTTTCGTTGTCGAAAATCGACATCAATACGTCCACTGTATCAACTGCCGAGCAATCGAAAGCCGAAAAACCGTACCGTTAGGGTTTAAGAAGAAGAAAGAGGTAGAAGAAGAGAGAAAAAAAGATAGAATAGAACAGAAAGAAATAACAGACAACATCAGAATCTCACAATTCGCAGCGGAACAACATATAATAGATAAATGAATAATCTTTAAACAAAGAACTATATCAGTTATTACATTTCATCATATTACATTACATTACATCATCAGAGCGTACAACAACAAACAAACAGCGGAAAAGAAATACTATATACTAGTGAATACGTCATGCCATCCAGCTTGCCTCCTGCAACTCCTGAATTCCAAAATATCCTGATAGACCTTACTCCTGACTGCCCGTGTGGAAATTGGTGGGCACCCAGAGTTTAAGAAGGAAAACAATAAACTCCGAGTCAGTCATGTGACTGGTGTGAGAACTGAAACAGTTTATTTTTTTCCTTAAAATCAAAATAGAGGAATATTTTCAAAGTCAATTCGCAATGCTTTTAAAAATGAGACTACCATAAGGCCTCCCGCACACACACACAATGCAAACGCAGAATCGGAGGAGATTTCTCCTTATGATAGTCAAAGATGCTTGATACGCATTAAAAAGAAACAGTTGATATTATTACTAGTGCATAGTGCAGAAAACATTTCGAAAGTAAAGATATTAATCTTAGCCAACATACGACCATTATCGTATGCCTACTATAGCTACCATCTAAACAGTGGGGCGCCACCATAAGTAAATGGCTGGTTCTACAACTAAAACCGTACAAGTCTTGTATTGTTTCTTTGGATTTCCAACAAATGGTCAGGCCAAGGAACTTCACATTGCCACATGGAATCACCTCTGGAATGACGTCTCGAGAACCAAACCGGATCTCTGCCCACACAAGGCCGGGTTACCGCTAACTGGGTAACTACTGACATGAATATGTCATCCCCCGATCGTAACCGATCTATCCGAGGATCCTCGATTTCCAACAACCACAAAATTTACAACAACAACATAGGTTAAATATCTGGGCTCCATACCATGATACCACCACAATCCAGAAGGAATGACATACACTAAAGGGGCGCTACCCCCTAATAACCTTGCCGCATCCTTCCTGTTTTGACCATTTTCGGGGTGTGAGGTCCGACGAAGTCTCGTCCACAAAGCCACGCTTTATACAAAAGCTGTGCTTTGGGTCAACAAATGATCAAAGTAATGATCACCAAGATAAATGATCAAACAAATGATCATATCACAAATGATCAAACAATGATCATTTCACAGCAACACTCAGCATGTCACATTACCAAATTGGGAGTATATCACTAATAACCTTCAACTACATAACCTCTGAGATCGTACGTCTCAGAGAAGGGTGTTAAGCTAAGAGAATAAATTCTCCGCCACCAACAGAAATATATTTGAAAGAAATCAGCTTTATATCTCAACTTGTAATGTCAGACATACAATCCATACAAGTCTATTTCGGGCTCGAACAGAACCGAAGGCACTTACAAAGAAGTCCTTGCATTCCGGATAATTTCTAATCACGTCCGGACTTCCCATCACTAAGGGTGATAAAACCTCTATATCGGAGATCAGCCGATGTAGAGTAACTCAACGGTAATCCTTTCGTTTTCAAAAATATCCGGTCTTCAACACCGGTCATCAAATGCAATCCATTACGACGTATCACATATTCGGAATGGGTTATACGACCCCAAGGTCCTTTCCCGGCTAACCCGAATAGTGAGCGCTTATTTAAAAATAAGTGTGGCATTCAAATTCAAGCAAATCACAACAAATACCTATTCAAAGGTAAATATTGATAGTCGGTTATTGAACTATCAATGGATATGCACAACATCACCAGATTCCAAATAATTTTCCAAATTATTTATTTTCCAAAAATATCTTTACAAGATATATAATTTTCACGCTTCAAAACTAAATCAATATTTATTTTTAGACAAATTCCCCTTTCTTTTATAAATTCCATAGTGAATTTACATTCCAAAATATCTATGAATATACGATTTCAATTATTCATTTTCAATTTATCTTAAAAAAGATAAATTCTCAAAACGTTTCATTTCACATTGGAAAACATTTCCATACTTATTTATTAATAAGGAATTCACAAAACTATTTATTTTCAACACTTGGAACATATTTAATATACTTAAATCGAAATTAAGTATATATTCTATTCTTTAAGGAAATCATTCTCTTAAAACACGTTTGTTTGGGCAAAAACGAATGTTGCGTAAAACATCGTTACGACAACCCAAAATCACTAGTATAGGGATTCGAAATTAAAATAGATATATAAATCCCAATACTAAACAAAACAGTTCCTTTCGGAAATCATTTACTATAACAACAGTGTTATAGTCCACCATTTCCTTCTATTTCTCAAAAACGTCTATTCAACAATGAATGTTGAAATCTATGGTTTCGAATCTTAACACCTTTTAAAAACATCGTTAGATCGTTTTAATTTATTTAAAACATCACATCCAAAACATTTTCTTCAACATATTATTCACTACTCAAAAACGTGAATATACCATGTTAACCAATTTCATCATTTCTATACATTTTATTTAAAAAGGATTATTCACTGTCTAAAACGTGAATATAACTCCATTAATAAGTTATAACAATTTACTTATCAAAATAAGTCGTTTGCGGATTTATAAAACAATGTTTATTATTTCCATTTCTATTTATTTTATAACAACTTCCTTTTATAAACCTCCTTTATTAACCTATTCAATTTATAACTCAATTATAAACCAAAAGTCCATAATTTAAGTTAAATACTTATAATTTATTTGTTTGCAAAATCGTTCCTTTAACTTCCCAAATTATAAATCTTATAACTATAAGATTCATTTATTTACCCAAAACTTATTCTTTTAATAATTTTTTACAAATTTTATAAACATACTACTTATAAAATTCCATTTATAACTTCACCGTTTATAATCCTATCAATTTCATTTCTATTTATTGAAATTCATTTACAATTCATTCTAACACTTATAAAAACTCATTTTATAATTCAAATATTTTAATTTATAAATATCCATCTTATAATTCTTTTATACAAATCAATTTGTATTATTATTTTAAAACATCTTTAAACTCCTTTATAATTTCACCATTTTGATTTATAAAATAATCAAATTTCACAAATCCTATGTTTAAACTTTTTATAATAAATTCCAAAAATCTCGATTTAAACTATTTTATAAATCATTAATCCCATATTTTCTAAAATCAACTTTTAACTATATTTCTCAAAAATTATAATTTCTATAACATTAACATTATAAAGTTTATTTATTTTAAAATGAATCAATTCCAAAAATATTTTATAAACGTATACTTTCAAAAAAAATCAATTTTAAAATCCTTTTAAAATTCCAAAATTGGCCTAGTGATGCTACACACCAAATAGTCAATCACGACAACAACGACATCATATATCGATATGATAATCAATCAAATATCAAAATATCTAAAATCAAATAAATACTGTTGAGGAATCCAGTTGGATCCCTCCAACCTGTTTTCCTGCATCCAAAGATGTTAGCACAATACCAATTCCGTTCCAGTACGGAATCATCGCGGTATATGGGATTTAAAATATTATCCGCTTAATAGGCGGCGCAATAGGGTCTCAACCGCTATATACTATGGGAAATCCATTCCAAGTACATAAATAATACCAATTTCACTGTTTATGAAATATTCGCGGTATATGTTTTTAATAAATAACATCCGCTTACTAACGGCGCATAATGTCTACTGTAACAATCAATAGATAACAATCATCATTCAAACATGCATTCAACAATTTTAAATCTAACTATTTAAAATTAAAATCGAAACCGATTCGATTGAGTGAGAAGTTCTCACCTTGATTTCAATTTCGTTTTAGCGATTTATTTCGAATAACGTTTAATTTTACCCGAAATTTTTGCTAGCTCCAAACGACTCCAATCAAATTCGATAGCATAGTGCTTGTCCATACGATTCCAACGCAACTGGATTCGCGCGTTTTCGACCTCGTATGAAAAAGATACGAATTTTTAAAGTTACACGATTTTTTTATATAAATTTACAACATACTTCTATATTTTAAACCTACATCTAAATCACAGCCGTTGATTCCATCCTCTGCAAATCTTGGCCGCACCCTTCCTCCTTCCTTCTCACGTTCAAATACCCAGTAATGAGCACGCGTCCAAACCCATTTAGCTCCAAATTAGAGTTGGATTTTCGAGCGTCCACGACGAACATGAACACGATCAGAAACTTCCATATGAACGAGCATCTTCTTCTGTACCTTCGGCTGCAAGGGCATGGAGCTCGGCCCCCTCCAGCACCTCGAAATTCGTGCTGACCTGATTGTGAACGTGGGCACGTAGCCCCACCTCGTCGCTCCAATTCCGATCATCACCGTATATAATCAAAGCTCTCATCGAGCTCTTCAATTTTGCTGTTGAACACTTTCTCTAATTGCTTACGGATTTGGAGAGATTGAGGAGGAAAGAAGATGAATCTCTGGCCTTTGAAATGTAAGTGGCGGTCGGCCATGTTTTCTGAAACCCTAGGGTTATAATTTTTGCAAATTTATGAAGAGAGGGGGCTTATATAGAAAATTCACGCGACACTATTCACCCCGAATTTTCCGAACTCCAAACGAAGCATGCCGGTTAGCGTTCCTAAGGTTTACCCCACGTTCCGAACACAACGGAACGTGTTTCAGGAGCTAATTCGGTCATCTGTACGAGTTATGGCAATAAACGTTCAATTTAAAATTAAACCGATTAAACGATTTTCTAGGCGTTTTAGCTTGCCCCGGACAAACGGTAAATCCGATTGACATGAAATTTGAAACCTTACAATAATATCACATTACAGATCCGATGAAACTAGTTTTGTCGAAATCCGAGACTGTTTGAAAAATGACTATTTTAACTCGCCAAATTAATATTAAAACAATTTCAATGCGTTTCGAGCTGCCACGGTCAAACGAAAACTCCGATTGCTATGAAAATTGAAATCCGATAATAAGAAACTATTACTGATCCAATGGAACTAGTTTCGTCCAATTCTAAGACTGTTCGAAAAATGGCTAATTTCACTAGTCGATTTAAATATTAAAATATTCAATTTTCAAAAATAAACTTTTAATTCAATTTTAAAAGTTCTATAACATCATTATAACTTCAACATGATATAATAAAATTTTACAAATCATTTTCAATCATATTTAACCCAATTTTCAATTACTTCTGTAATTTCACATATTAAATTATTGATTTAATTATCCAATCAAATTCAATTATTCGAAATAAAATTTATTCGACTTATAAATTTCACTTGTTAATATTAAAATTCAATTAAATATATAATTTTTAATTGTCAGAAATTCTAGGTCGTTACATAAACACATTAATTTGGCTCAAAACGAATGTTACGTAAAACATCGTTACGACAACCCAAAATCACTAGTATAGGGATTCGAGCTTAAATAGATATATAAATCCCAATACTATATATAAAACATTTCCTTTCGGAAATCATTTACTATAACAACAGTGTTATAGTCCACCATTTCCTTCTATTTCTCGAAACATCTATTTCAACAATAAATGTTGAAATATATGGTTTCGATAGTTAATCCATTTTAAAACATCTTTAAATCGTTTTAATTCTAACTAAGACATCACTTTTCCAAAATATTTCTTTAATATATTATCCAAAATCGTGAATATATTTCCTTACCCAAATTCAACATTTCTACATATTTTATTTAAAGGTTTATCCACTATCCAAAATCGTGGATATATTTCCTTTAATAAGCTATTATAATTAACTTATCAAAATAAGTCGTTTTCGAATTTATAAAACAACATTTATAAATTCCATTTATATTTTATGGCCACTTCAACTTATAAAATCACTTTATTAACAAATTCTATCCATATTCCATTTACATGCAAAAATCTAATTTATAAGTTAATTACTTATAAATCTTTTATTTTATAAAATCTGTTCCTTTTATAACTTCACAATTTATAAAACTATCAATTTCATTCACTTATGAAATCCATTTATATTCCATTTTAACACTTATAAAAACTTGTTTTATAATTCCAATATTTTTAACTTATAAATATCAATTTTATAAATATTTTAGATAAATCATTTATAATAATTCAAAAATCCCAATTTAAATAAACCAATAATTTACAAATCGTTATTAAAGCTTATATAACTCCAAAATCATACTTAAGTATTATTTTTCAAAAATATCATTTTTATAATAATAAAAATTATAACGTTTATTTATTTAAAATGAATAAATTCCAAAATTAAATTTTATTCTGAATTCTCAACTAAAGTTTTCAAAAATCCAATTTTATTTAATTTCGGCATCTAACGATACCAAAATATATTCAGCTAAAATTTAGCCTTTAACAATCTCAATCACAAAGATAATCACGCAGATTATAAATAGATCAACAAATAGATCAACACACAACATTGTAACCAATTCAAATGTTTGAGTAATCCAGTTGGATTCCTCCAACCTGTTTCCCTGCATCCAAAGATGTTAACACAATACCTATTCCGCTTCAAGACGAAATATCACGGTACATGGGGTTTATAAAATACTATCCGCTTAATAGACGGCGCAATAGGGTCTCATTCGCTATATAATGCGGGAAATCAACTCCAAGTACATATATAATACCAATTTCACTATACGGTGAAATATTCGCGGTATATGTTTTTAATAAATAACCTCCGCTTACTAACGGCGCATAATGTCTATTTAACAATCAGTCGATAACAATCAACATTCAAACATACAATCAAGCAATTTTAAATCTAAATATTTAAAATTAAAATCGAAACTAATTCGACTGAGTGAGAAGTTCTCACCTTGATTTCAATTCCGTTTCAGCGTTTTATTTCGAATAAAATTAAACGAGCGTTTAATTTTACCCGAAATTCTCACTAGCTCTAAACGACTCCAATCTAGCTCCGTTGCGTAGTGTTCGTCCATACGAACCCAATGCAACTTGTTTCGTGCGTTTTCGACCTCGTATGAAAACGATATGAATTTTTAAAGTTTACACGATTTATAATTATAAATACTTTACAACATTTATTTTATTTTTTATACCCTAACCAATCCTAGCCGTTGATCCCATGCTACTACCATCAGGCCTGTGCGTATCATTCTTTCCCCATCATCGCGTTCAACAGAAGGAGCCGAACCCAAAATCACTTTGAAACCCCCCAAGTCGCCCCCCTCCACGATCGATTCCAGGACGATCAACCACCATCGTTGTGTGCGCCTTCACGAGCTCTACGCTTACCTACAATAGCATAGCACTTGGTCGCATATATGCCTTGGAATCTGAGCTCGAACATTGCGGTTTCAACTCCATTTTGCCGTCGATTTGTTGAGTTATTCGCCACTCCGCCGTATGGATGTGGAGATCTCTCCACGTTCTACAACATTGTAGTTGGGGATTTTTCGAATAGGTGAACGGATTGGAAGATTTTGAAGGAAGAAAATCTGAAGATTTCGGCCATTGACCGTATATGGAGGCGGCTAGGGTTTCTGAGTGGAGTTTGTTGCAAATTGTGAATAACATGTGCTTTTATAGAAAATTTCTCGAATTACTATTCATCGAAATTTTCCGAACTCCAAATGAAGCGTGCCGGTTGGCGTTCCTAAGGTTTACCCCGCATTCCGAACACAATGGAACGTGTTTCGGGAGCCAATTCGATCATCTGTGCGAGTTATGGCAATAAACGATCAAATTTAAATTAAACCGGTTAAACGAATTTCCTATGCGTTCTGGCTTGCCCCGGACAAACCGTAAATCCGATTGACACGAAATTTGAAACCATACAATAATATCACATTACGGATCCGATGAAACTAGTTTCGTCGAAATCCGAGACTGTTTGAAAAATAGCTATTTTATCTCATCAATTAAATATTAAAAAATTCAATTTCACAAATTAATTTTAAATTTGATTTTAAAAGTTCTAACATATCGTTCTAACTCCAACATGATAAAATAAAATTTTACAAATCATTTTCAATCATATTAAACTCGATTTTCAATTATTTCTGTAATTTCAACTATTAAATGATCGATTTAATTATCCAATTAAATCCAATATTCGAAATAAAATTTATTCGACTATTTAATTTCACTTATTAATTTTTAAAATCAATTAAAAACGAATTTTAATAAATATAAATTCTAGGTCGTTACAGGTTATATTACTGAAGTCACGGTTGACCGGTTAAGGTCGCCCGCGATTTATATAGGCTTATCATCATCTATTTGGTAATAAAATTATCTTATCTTCGTTCGAGCTTATCTTCGAAACGGAATTCTATTTGATTAGAGCTCCTCTAAATTCGAATCTCCGTATTGCTTGAAATCTAACCTTGAATCATTCTTTGGAAATTTGTATTTGATTGTATTTTGAATTTGTGCATACATCAAAATTATTATTTTGACAAGGATGACCCTATTTTGTATATAAAAGTGAAATGTTTTCAATAAGGATTTTTACCTTTGGAAAATGAAAATTTGAAGCTTTGAAAGGGTTTGAAATTTTGAAAATTTATAAGAAAATGTGATTTATATAAAAATGATTTATAAATGAAGGGTTTTGAATTTGAATTTCGAGGAATCGAACTTCGGTGTTTTGAAATGGGTTTTTAAGATTTTGGAAAATATATAATAATAATATGATTTAAAGATATTTTTCCAAATAAGAAATGTTTCAAATGTATTCGAATTAATTCCAATGATGTCAAAGAGATTTCAAAGAAGTTTCAAGAAATAAAAGTCCAGAACCCACTTATGTCGCTGAAAAATAATTTCAGTGATGAATACATGCATCATCGACATTGATTTTTGAGTTTCTGAGTGGGGAAGAGGCCACTCTAGTAGCTTTTCTATGAGAGTGATTTTTTGAAACCAAATTTTGATTTCCGATTTCGATGTATGTTTTAATATTCGAAAGATATGTGTATACATATAATTGAAATGATTTAAAATAAGCCGGTGCTCAATCCTCGAGATTCAGATTTGTTTTGGTATAACCTTGCCTATTGGAATCGATTTACTAATTTGTTGGTGATTTGCAACTCTGGGATTGAAAATATGATTTCTTCCACTATTTTGAAGGTTCGAGCACTTCCAAGTCAAGGTTAACTTTTCAAAGCTAAGAAATTTTGAATGGTATAAGGTATTTGACAAAGTATAAGTTTAGTTTGGTATGAGTAATGTATAAAGTAATATGATTTATATAAGTTTGAAACTGTTGTAAGTGAAATAAATAAGACTATTTTGAATTATACCGATATGAAATATAGTTTTGAAAAGATATTTGAAGTAAAATGTTGAGTTTTTGTTAAATTTATAAGTTATGAAAAACAGTGAATTTTGACTTAACAAATGAAAGTGAGTTTTAAATTGAATATTTGATTTAAAATTTTGTTGTGATAAATCATATGTTAAAATTATTTAAATATGAAATTTTGAAGTCTACAAATATGATTTATATGTTTAAAATTTTCTAAAATTGAAGTTGTATTGTTTTTTAAAAGTTATAATAAAATCTGGAATTTTATTAATAGCATTTCTAAAATGCTATAGTTTTATGACAACACTTTAAAATGCTGTTGTTTTTGAATTTAACTTTGTTTGAATTAACTAAATATAGGTTATGGCATATTATAAATGTCGTTATTCTTGAACTAAACTATTTTGGAAACTATAAGTTACGATAGCACTTTTAAATGATGTCATTGTTATAATTTGACAATGTTTCGTAATGTTATAGTTTTTAACACTGTTGAGTTATGTTTTAAAAAGTTAAATGATTTAATGTTGGAATTGATTATTTGTGAAATTTAAGTTGTTTTGAATATAATTTAGTATTTAAATTTGAATTTTAAGAATTTAAATTGAATTTGAATTTAAATAAGGTTTACTTTGTTTTGTGTTAAATGGAATGAAATGTAATGAGACAAATGAATTTTTGAATGGAATTTTGAAATGTATTTTTGCAATGATATTTGAAATAATAATTGAATGACATATTTGAATTTTTTTAAATGATATTTAAATTTAAATATTTGAAATTGAATTCAAATAATGATTTGATAATGAGGCATTGAATGATATAATCTTTATTTGATAAAGAATGTGAATCATGAATGATAGCTGATTTTGATATATGAAATTTAAAGTTTATATTTGTATGAAAGGATATTTGGTTTACTTGTAATTTGAGTTTAATTAAAAGTGATGGATTTATGGAATGAATATGTCAAAACTAAGTAATAATGAAGTAAAATTTGAGATATATGAAATTATAAAATTTAGTTTTGGAATACGGTACATTTAAGCTCTGAAATATATTAAAGATTGAATAGTTTATTTTGCGGATCAAATCTTTATTTGAAATTTGATAATATTTGAAATGGTTTTATTGGAAAACTAAATTGAATTGAAACTGATGGTTTGAATTGAATTAAAGCTGGAACTTGTAGACTTGGGTTTAAATTGAATAAATTTGTGAAATGTAAAAGCATTAAAGGGACGTTTTATGATTTCAAATGTATGATTTAGAAAAGTTATGATTTTCAAAGTGTAATGATTTCAAGTATTTTGGTTTCGAAAGATTTATAACTTTGAAAGTATTATGATTTTTGAAAGTGAATATATGTTTGAAATGGAAATGAATTTGTTTGACCTAAATTTTTTGTTGATTTGGAAATTTGGATTATTTTCTAAATCTATTGTTTTAAGAAACTTTGAAACTGAGTATATGTAATTTAGAAGAAATGATTTGGCGAAATCATATATGATTTTGAAACTGAAATGTTATTGAAATAAATTAAAATTGAGAACCTTGTTTTACTAAATACTTGATTTAGGAGTTATTGAACTTATACAAATGGATTTGTATAAGTATGAAGTTGATTTGAAAATGTTGAATTGAAAAGGTACTCAATTTGTAAATTAAAATATTATATAATCGAAATTTATATAAGTATGATTTGATATACTATTGATTTTGGAAAGTATTCGATTTGAAAATGAAATCTTATATATAATGGAATTTAGATAAGTGCGATATTGAAGCTATGATTTTGAAGGGCTACTATATATGGTATATTATATTTTGAGGTAATAGGTATGGGAAGTACCCTCCGGAAGAAGTATAGTGATATGCTTCGACCCAGATGGACTTGGGGAATCCAGGAATGGATTCGACTGATAAACCCTAATGGACTTGGGTGAATTCAGAAATGGATTCGAACTGATATGGTTGTCCGGACTTAAACTCATGAGTTCCTCGATTTTTTTCTTCAGGGTAGATGGTTCTTTAGTTTACCCAATGGAGGCGCTTTCGATCCTAGGATCTGTTGTTTATGGATCTTTCGGGAAGGAAGTGCATCCATTGCGTAAATCATTGAATCAGCAGAGTACCACTGCAGCAGGGGTCGATGGTCCCTTGTTTACGAACTGGCTACGATATTTTTTCGGGAATCCGGAAGGTAGAAGGATCTTCTGGAAAGTGTTGTGTCCATTTCGTAAATACTGGATCAGCAGCGGGCCACTGCTATCGTATTATCATCATTTGACATTGGATTTTGAGCGGAACTTCTCATACCTATTTTCTTTAGTACTTCCACTGGGTGTTGAAATAGGTCTACTAAGTACTTGGAGAATTCTAGCTTTGCGTCTGATCAACGCATAGCCAGAGTCTGTAGAAATGAAAGTAAACTTGTTAAGACATCAAGTTATAAAAGTATTTTGGTAAAGTATTGTATAAAGGATATTCTAATCATGATTTAAAATGTCTTAAATATTGTTTACTTCGAACTATCAAATTTGAATCAAATAACTAATTATAATATTAAATGTTTAACATGTCAAATATATATAAAAAAAAAATTATCCATGTCTTTCAACCTGCTTTCCCTCCTAGCTACTTTTTCCTTACCTTCTTTCAGGATGTCTTCCAACCTACTTTTCTTTCTTGTTGTTTCTCCGCTTCCTTCCTTTTCGAGGACGAAAAGATTTGAGCGGGGGAGAGTGTAACAATCCTAGATTTTTCATATATTTTAATATTTGACTTTGTTTTATATTGAAATTATTTTAAAATTATTTTATTTCAAACATTTCATATTTAAATGTAGGTGTTGATTATTATGTGAATTATAATTTCAAACCGGTATAAATTGGATATTTTACTGAAAGATGAATCTCTGTTCAAACTGGTCAAACCTTGACTTTTAAATTTCAAATTTAAATATTTAAATTCTTAAATTTATCTTTTATTATGAAAATAGATTTAACAACTTGAATACTGCTTTTCGTTTCGTTGAAAACGGATTTAATTTGTGAAAGTTATGTACATTTTAATTTTGAGTATAATTTGTTTATTTTGAAATTTTGTCTATTTTAAATTATATAAATCATATTTTCTATATTATATTTTATTTATATTTTGTCTTTTGATATTTTTAAAGTGATAATAAAAATTTTCCAAAATTTACTGTATTTATTTCCTATTTTTAAAGGCTGTTTTCTATTTTTCTGCTATTTTCTTCATTTAAATTATATTTAATTAAATTTTATATATTTATTTTGTGCATGTATTTTTATTTTGTTTTATTATTTATGTTTAAAAATTTTTTACAAGCTCATATGAATTTTCTAAAAATTATTCTATTTAATTTCAAATATTCTAGTCTGGTTCACTATTTTTAGCTATTTTTTTTAATTTAACTCTATATAAGTAATAAATAATATATAATTTTTATATTTTGATAAATTTTCGAAATTTTATCTAGGATTATTATTATTTCCAGAAATATAAAGTTATATAATTAAGATAAAGAAATATGAAAGGGTTTTGACTTTTGAATTGCCTTTTGCCTTTTTGAATTCCGCCTCTTCATTTTCCTCACAACTCTTCATTTCTTTGGCATAACTCCCCACATTTCAGCTGACTAATTCATTTTCATTTCATGTATCTTCCTTTCCTCCTACTTGAGAAAAAAATTTCGGCCCACCCTTGCTTGAAGAATTTGGTAAAACTTTATTTCTTTTATCTCTTTTTCTATTTACATCGTTTATTTATAGCTTGATTTTGCAAATGCTTTCACCTCTTTTAGGATCGGCCATGCCTCCCTTGCTGCCTAGCCGCCTCCAGCACCTGATGACACACCACCAGCACCTCCTCCTCACCAGCCACCCAAGCCATGAACCCCTTTGGTGACGCATATCCACAAAAGTTTCAAAACACCCTTCATACTAGCCTAACCGACCACCACTCTCATTCCATCACCTCACCACCCCTCTAGCCGCTACCTACCACACCACCACCACCTCCAGCACCTCCAGGACCCACAGCCACACCACCACAGTGGACCCCACTCCTCTGGCCGTGAAACCTAGGGCTTTGGCCGAGCCCAAATCCTTGACCAAATTCATGTATGCATGCTTATGTGTATTATTGCCTTCACCCACCTTTACACCATCATTCCAACATGTAGGTCGAACCCATACTCACCCAAACTAGACCCAAACACTTGCAATTATGTTGTATTTCCCCTTATGGCTAAGCCTAGTAAAGGTTAAAAGCAAGTGCAAGCATTTCTATTTGATTCTGTGCAGTCTATTCTAGTGTAGTTTTGATCGTAGTTGATTTGAAACTCATCGTTGTTATATTGTTTTTGTTTGATGTGTATCCAAGGAATTTGACACTTGGCTTCTCCAATCAAATCTGTGTCGTGCTTTTGTGCTTGTGTAGATCCCGTTTGTGCAGTTCGTCGTAGGTCATCAGCTCAAACAGGTGAGTTATTCTCACCAGACAATATGTACTTTTATAACTAGTAAATTGACCCCTTTTGAATCTGTAAAATACATTATCATGTTGCACCTTCCATGTTATGATTTTATGATGTTCACCCATGCTTAAACACCTGTTATATCATATGTTACTGTTATATTATGTTGTTCTATTATTTTTATCAGTTTATCACACTGCAAGTTTCTTTTAGATTAGAATCACTATGGGTTGAAATGATACATACCCGAGCGGACTTTAGAATAAGAGAAAATCATTATGGGCTGAAATGATTGGCCTGAATGATTTTCAATTATTTTCATTTACTTGGGATTGCAGGTTTGAAATGATCAAACCCGGGTTTTCTTTGTAAATTACGGATTGAAATGATATATTACCCGTATCACTTTACCTATGCTAGAAAATGAAATACATACCCGTTGTTAAAATATGTTTTTCTTAAAATTTTAAAATATTTTAGGAATGTAAATATTATAATATTTTAATTTAAATTTGATTAAAAATGATTTTTGTAAAGCATTATCGACTCACTGAAAATTTATAAGTGAAATAAATTAATGGTAAAGTTAGAAAATCTGAAATGTAAGTTTTTTTTGGAAATTATAATTTGGTGATAAATGGAATTTAAAGTAAATATGAAAATATGATAAATTTATGATATTTTGAACTAAATGAATTTAAAATAATTTTATAATATATTAATGATTTTTGAATTAAGTTAAAATGTGAAATGAATGAATATTTAAGTTGAAATTTGGAAATATAACTAAAATTGGAAATTTGTGAATTTGGCTTAAAAGTGAATTTTAAGTTAAGTAAATAAAAATGAAATTAAGTTATATTTGAAAATTTTAACTTAAGTGTTAAGTTAAATTTAATTTAATGAATTTAAAATTTAATGTTGGAATTTAATAAGTTAATTACTATTAAATTTTGATTTTTGAATAGAGATTTAACTTTATAAAATCATGATATAAGGGTATTTGAATGATTGTTTTAAAAGTGAAATTATATGATTTTTTAAGTTAAAAATGGTTTAAATAAAAAATATAATTGTTTGTGAAATTATACTGAATATTTGAAGTTAATTAGTGCATTTCTAAAATGCTATTAATTCTAATGTAAAGGATAATACAGTATTTATAAATGTTGTAGTTGATAATAATGAACCAAATGGCTCAATTTAATTAAAGGCTATTATAGCATTTTTTGTGAATGTTATAATGGTTGAATTTAACTAAGTTTATTTGAAACTAATGGAACCCTATTACAGCATTTTAAATATTGTCTTTTGTTAAATTGAACTGTTTTAAGTGTGACTTTCCGCAGCATTTTCTAAATGCTGCGGAAGTTGAATTTTCCTTGTTTTAATAAATATAAGTGAATGAATGAACTTTGAAAGATTAAAATTTTGGAAATTTAATAATTTAATTATTAAATATAATATCTTCATTTTAATGATTTAAATGAAGCAATTTGTTTCGAAATATAAACTATTTTGAAATGTGTTTTGAAATGGTATTTAAATTAAATAAAAATTAATGTGGTTTGGAAGATATGATATTTTGATATTTTGAAATGGATTTTGAATGATATTGAATTTTTAAATGATATTTGATTTCGAAGTATAAATACTATTTTGAAATTTTAACCACGGGATGTATTTAATTTATGGTTTAACTGATCTTTAAAGGATGGGCGATCACAAGCATCCTTTAAGTTATGGTGCATTTGTACTACAGTTCACTTGATTTGATTTACATTATATAAGTATATATTGTCCCGACTCGAGTGTTTTGTGTTTTACTTTACAGTCGGGTCAGCCTGAGTATTCACAGCTTTGGATTCTCTTTCTGGAGCTGGTCTTTGCTGGAGTTTCTGCTTATCTACATTTATATCTACTTTCTGTTCAGCTATTCTAGTATATCTCGTGTGTTAGTGAACTTCTATGTATTTGAGATTTCTATTATGTTGTTTCCAGACTGTATTATGTTTTTGGTTTGAGACTCTGCCGTAATAGCTTCATGAACTACTATGTGTTTTATATTCCGCTGCGAGGTATTCTGTTTGTTCTGTTTCTGTGATTCTGTGATTTGTATTTCGTTTGCTCCAAATTTATTTACAATGCGGTATTTTGAGCAATTCAAGTCCGACATGTGCAGCTGCGAATGGCTAAAAATACCGGGTTGTTGCAGGTCAAGTGATGCGGATATTTATTATTTCAACCTGCAATTTAAAATTTTACGGTCATATATCATTTCAAACTGCAATCCCGAATTAAATAAAATCCATAAAATCGCTTGAGTGTATCTGTAACATCCCGCCTTTTTGTACGCTTTAAATCGACGATAAACCACACATTTTAGACTTTAACCATACAGAACGACGGATTGTTATGGGGTAAATAAGAAAAAGGATGAAAGAAATAAAACAAAATAGAATTTGCAACAGAACGATAAAATATAATAATCAAATATACATTTCATGAAGCTGTTTTACAAAACATTTTATTTTACTTATACCATACATATCAGAATTACACATACCAGAGAATAATAACTAACAATACAAATCCTCGTCTTCGTCTCTCGGAATAAAATCTTTAAATCCTGAAATACTCAGACTGAACCGAGCGAATTGAAAAGACAAAACACTCGAGTCAGAACTAAAAGATCTTACGTAAGCTTAATCAACGGTAAATACGAGTGGAACGGCGTCAGAGATGTTTACGGGATTGACATCTCCTATCCAGTGTCAAACGTGAGTGCAGTAACTTAAGAGTTGCTCGGGATTCACATCTCCTAAGGATCCGTTAAACTATTTACTATGTAGTAATATTTCTCTATTATAATAATGTCTATAGTAAAATAAACTTACTTTTAAATAGCGTTAAGGAGTGACCCAATATTCCCCTTAACACGTAATAGCGCCA
The DNA here is from genome assembly GCA_030765085.1 of Allium cepa. Lineage (NCBI taxonomy): Eukaryota > Viridiplantae > Streptophyta > Magnoliopsida > Asparagales > Amaryllidaceae > Allium > Allium cepa. The sequence continues at coordinate 802,421,310 of CM060931.1, forward strand.
ATTGTCTATACAGTACCGTAATACCTCCTGATCGGGAGGCTACGAGAGGATACTCCATAGGTACGATACAAATCAAACTTGTACAAGGCGCGCTATGGTAGGTGACACGGCACAACTAGGCAATGCCAGGGTAGATATACCGATTACTATCCGGACTGGTGGTGACGCATAGCATCTAATACCGCCCATCTCGAACAACACCCCCAAAATCAAAAGTGGCCACTGAATCAATCCAAAAGTCAGAGTATAATATCGAAGGAGTGTGTCCGATCAAAGGAATGACCTCATTGGCCCGGAATCGCGCCTGTTTTAGCTACCTTATGCCAACTCACGGGAGTCGGGTCCATGTATTTACCTCAAAGGAAACACCGCCACCATCCTACTTCATTCTAGAATCTCCACCGCTTACATGGTTGTTAAAGTGGTTTTCGGAGTTGGCAGAGAGTATGACAACTTTCGATCCCGGTCTCTTTAACAACCAAACGTTATTATAACACCGTAGTCATTTTAAAATAAACATACTTCAAAACCAAAATATAATATCCATTCCAAAACCATATAAATATGATATTGTTTCCGTTTTAAAAACCCAAATCAATATAACATTATTTTGTAAAAACCCAAATCAGTATAATATCATTTTATTTCAAATATATTCTTTTTTCCAAAATCATAGCACTTTCAAATTTTATATATTTTGAAACCAAACGCTCGAAATATAACCTTTCAAAACATAATACTTTGAATTTCATAGCTTCCAAACCATAACTTCCAAGACTTAAATGGTTTAGATATTCAACAGTATATAAAACAAAATAGTTTGAATTTAAAATTTTCTTTATAAAGTAGAAAATTTTCCTCAACTTCACAGTTTTATTCACTTTTAAATTGAATCTCAATTTATAACTTTCAACTCACTTTCAGATTTTAATAAACCATTCAAATTCAATATATTGCAATTTTTAAGTATTAAACAACTTCAAAACTAAGGTTGGTATTTAGATTCAACAACTCCATTATCTATTACTAGTTCCGAAATATTTGCATAATAAGTCCATTATCATTTACATAAAACTCAAATTCAAATAACTAAATATTTCCTCCAAATTAATTATACTTGGAATATTCGTTTAATTCATCTTAAACCCAAAATCAAGTTATAAAATTACACCTTTAAAATGTCAATTTTTATTAAAGTTCAAATCAATTCCATATTTATCTTCCAACCTTATTCTCATTTAAATCATTATAAACTCTAGAAATATAATTTAAATAAATATTTAACCATATTAAATCTTAATAAAATCAAACATTACTATTAAACTTATTTTATACATTAAACCAATTTTATACATAGCTTAAAACCAAGAATTTAATTATATATAAAATAACATTTATATAATACTCAAAAATCAATATTTATATAAATCCATATATTTCTTTCCAAAACCATAGAAAATCATTTCAAAATATTTTTATATATAGACCACTATGTCTGTATATAATTTTATACCATATGGTCAAGTAATACGGATATTTATCATTTCAATCCGCAATTTAAAATAAAAAATTTGATTGTATATCATTTCAAACCGCAATCCTGAATCAATAATAACAAATCAATAAAGAACTTGCAGATTATAATGATATAAATAAAACATCCATTCATCCATCATCCAAATCACACATTCATCACAATCATCATCCAAAACAATCAATCAATATCATTATATAACTGATAATATATACAGGTAATTAACAGATAGTTATATTCAATAATAGATTAAATAACAATTTGATTTTAAATAAATGCAGTTAGCTAAGATGATTAAAATATACAAAATAGTCATATATAATTCAAAATCACAACATAAATTAAATTTAACAAACATAAAATTTTTTGAAAGTCGTGAGTGGGTTAAAACACTCGCATTTTGAATTTAAATTGAATTTTAATCCAATTTAAACCCAAGAATAGAACAGTCTCCAAATTCGTCCAAACCGGTGTCAAACTGTCCAGAATTCCAATACGAACCTAGCGGAGGAAACGCGCATAAAACGGATGTCGTATGCAAAAGTTATAGCAATTAGAACGGGTTGAAGATTAAATTTAAACTAAAACAATATAAAATAAACCTACCCAAATTTTTTTTCCCCGCCACCCTCCCCAAATCGCATGCATCTTCTCTACTTCGCAACATACAGAGCACGCGAACCCAATAACTCGTGCAAATGTCCACCTTTGACAGCCGCCGCTCGCCGCCCAGAGCCTCGATACGTCGTGCCAACACCGCCCACCTCCACGTCCCATCACCCTCTACACGCGGCCAAGTTCCGGCCCCCTCCGGTGCATGCCTCCGCCACCACAATCTAGGGGTTCGAAACCCTAATTCATGAAATTGGAGTGCCATACGTCGAATTGGAGGAAGCCCTACCCACGTTAGCTTCCTGACATCGCTCTCCACAAAACCCACAAACCGATTTCAAGAATCATCGCCTAAATCGAATTCGCCCAAATCGCCATCATCGGTTTCATGATTTAGATTTTGACCTTGATTTCCCGCTGATTCGAGCAACATTTCCACAAATGAATAGTTGACACAGATTCGTATCATTGAGATCTTCGATCTTATATTTTTTTTTGAATTTTTTTGAAGAGTTTGAAATTTCAATTTGATTTTTGAATTGCAATCGGATTTGGAATTGTCTACCATTGAAATGAGGATGTGAAGAGGAATTGTACGTATAGGCAATGAGAAATAGAGGTAGGCTAGGGTTTATAACAGGGTACTTATTGACAAATTTGAAATAGAATAGACCGGATCGGTTGGATATACGCGTTGAACGATAAAATGGCCCGAAAAGCCCGTTCTGACTCCAGACGAAATTGGGTCAACCCATATATCAAAATAGATGTTTTAAAGTATTTTAAACGCAATGGAAAAGGTTTCAAGTCCAAATTCCATCGTATGAAGAAGTTACGCTAAAATCAATATTTTTCAAATTGATTTCAATTTCATTGATTTCAAGGCGTTTCGATTCCGCATGATCAAACGACAAGTCCGATTGATACGAAACTTGAAATCCTACAATACTTCACCATTACACATTCGATGAAACTGGTTTCGTCGAAATCCGAGTCAGTGGCCAAAACGGCTAATTTTACATTAATTAATTAAATTAATAAATTAACAAATTAAATCAAAATTTCAATTTCAACTCTATAATTAAAAAATTTGATCATTTTTAAATTCCTAAATAATTAACACTAATTCGCCCAAATTTAAATGTCAAATTAGAGTTGATTAATTTCCAATTTCAGTGTTAACCACAATTTCATTAAATTCATAAATTACAAATTTAATTTCCTAAAAATTCTATTAAATTATTTTTCATTCTACTATTTATTTCGTTACTATCTAACGGATGAAATTAACACTGGTTCATGGTTTTATTGCATTATTATTCACAAATTTAATCTTAATTTCAATTAACGCAAAAATTAAATATTCTTCAATAAATTTATTTACTTGGTTTCATGCTTTTTATTTTGTAACGACCCAGAATTTTGAATAATTTAATTTGAAAATATTTAATTAATTTTAAATATTTGAATGATGGTTTGGATTGAATTTTCAATATAACTTTGAAATAGGCGATTAAATTATAGAGTTTAATCTATTGGAAGTTGAATAAAAATTTGAATCTTCAATTTTAAGCTGATGAAAAATATTTCAAAGGCTTGTAAAATTCATATTGATAATACTGAAGATAATAGAAGCTTCAGAATTGAAATTAAAAGTGATTTGTTCAGTTTTGAAATTTTAATCGTTTGAATCGATATTTAAAATAGTCGTTCGAGGCACAGTCTCGGAATTCGACGAAACCAGTTCCATTAGGTCCGTGATATTGAATTATTGTCGGGTTTCAAATTTCGTATTTTTCTGAGTTGATATGTGAGCACACGGTGAGTAAACGCATTGAAATCGAATCGAATTCAATTTAAATTTAAATTTAAAATAAAAGACAGCATCCCTAGATTCTTGCCTAAAATCATGTTATCGCCTAAAATTACGCCTAATATCACGATGATGATCGTGCCGAGCATACTTCATTCAGTTTTAAGTATTCCTCTCCCTCGTTCAAAAGTAAAAATCAAGACGAAGAAAAAAATGGCCGAAGCCAATTTTCGTACCTCCCTCCCCTCTTTCTTTTCCTCCGTTCCTCTCTTCCATTGATTTTCAATTTACATCAGAAATAAAAAAAATGGCCGCATGCAACAATTTCAAAATTGAACCAAAATCATCTAGCCGGGGTCGAAATCTTCGTTCGCGAGTTGATCTCGAGCATCACAGGAGGCGCGGCGGCTACTGGCGTTCGCGATGGAGTTAGGGTTCGCACGAGGCCATGTCGCGAGGGATATGTGATGGCGGCGACGACAAGGCGCGCGTGGCTAGGGAATGGAAGCGACGGCGATGTCGTGGAGCTCGAGGCGCAGGAGTCGATTCAAGGCGGCGGCGAGCGTTTGGGGTTGTGCGCGAGGCGTCGAGGCTGCGACGACGAAGTGGAGGCTCGAGTTCGAGCTGATGGTTTTGCAGTAAGGTAGTTTTGAAAAATTTGTTTTGTTTTCAAAATTTTTATTAAAGACAGTAAAGAAAAAAAAAATATAAATTGTTATTGAATAAAAAAAAAATGAAACAGTTTGTTAATTTATTTGAAATTAGGAAATTGGTTTAAATTATCTTATTAAATTTTAGTGGAAAAAAATAATTTATTTAAAGAGAATTTAGTTTAAAATTTAAATTCTTAGTTAATCAAATTTATTAAAAATAAGGGGGAATTTAATCATTAGTTAGATAAATTTAATTATTTAAAAGAAATTGATTTAAAGATATTAATTTAAAGTGAAATGATTAGTTAAGTAGTTATAAACAATAGTTTACGATAATTAATTTGTTTTATCTATTGTAGTTACTAAAAAGAAAATTTTTAGTAAAAAAATTGAACTTATAATTGATTAAGTTATTAAAAGAGAGTTTGGTTAATTAAATTTAATTTTTAGTTAAAATAAATTTATTTAAGAAGAAATTGGTTTAAATAAAACTATTGATTAATTAAACAATCAAGAACGCAAATTTATTATTCAATCTGTTTGAATATTAATGAATGTGTATAATATTTATACAAGGTTCAAAAGTAGTGAAGAAAACAAGTTGAATGGGAAATGGATTGCTAATAAAAGCAAAGGTGAGAACTTCTCACCCAAAAGGATTTATTTAAATTTTAAATAGTTAGATTTAAAATTGTTAGTTGTGTTGATTGAATGCTTGTATGATGATTGTTATATATATATATATATATATATGTATATATGTATATATATATATGTATATATATATATATGTGTGTGTGTGTGTGTGTGTGTATATATATATATATACATATATATATATATATATATATATATTGGATGTGAATAGACCCTATACGCCGTTAGTAAGCGGAGGTTATTTATTACACCCATATACCGCGATATTCCACCTTGAAGTGGAATTGGTATTATATTAGTATACAGCAATATATATATATATATATATATATATATATATATATATATATATATATATATATATTGGCATATGTATATTGCAGTTGATTGATTTCCCGCATTGTATAGCGGATGAGACCCTATTGCGCCGTTAGTAAGCGGATAATATTTTATAAAATCCCATATACCGCGATATTCCGTCTTGAAACGGAATTGGTATTGTGCTAATGTTTGTGGATGCAGGGAAACAGGTTGGAGGGATCCAACTGGATTCCTCACAAATATTTATTTGATTCAGATATTGTGATATTTGATTGTTTATCATATCGATATATGATATTTGAAAGTCGTGATTGACTATTTGATGTGTTGCGTCATTAGATCCAATTTTGAAGTTTAAAAATAACGATTTTTATTTTAAAGGATTCCTAAAGTAATTTTTGAAAGTATACGTTTATAAAATATATTTTTTGAATGGGTTCATCTTAAATAAATAAACGTTATAATTTTAATATTATAAAAATTATGATTTTTGAGAAATACAGTTAAAAGTTTATTTTTTAAGATATGAGATTAATGATTTTATAAAATAGTTAAAATTAGGATTTCTGAATTTATTATAAAAAGTTTAAAAATAGGATTTATGAAATTTGATTATTTAATAAATCAAAATGGTGAAATTATAAAGGAGTTTAAAGATGTTTTAAAACAGTAATATAAATTGATTTATATTAGAAGATTTATAAATTGACATTTATAAATTAAAAATATTAGAATTGTAAACGAGCTTTTATAAGTGTTAGAATGAATTGTGAATGAATTTCATAAATGAATGAAATTTATAGAATTATAACGGTGAAGTTATAAATGGAATTTTATAAACAGTAGGTTTATAAAATTTGTAAAGTTACTAAAAGAATAAATTTTGGATAAATAAATGAATCTTATAAGTTATAAGATTTATAAATTTGGTAAGTTTAAAAGAACGTTTTTGTAAACAAATGAATTATAAGTATTTAACTTATAATATGAATTTCTAGTATATCATTGAGATATGAAATTGAATAGATTAATAAAGGAAGTTATAAAAGAAAGTTGATATAAAATAAATAGAAATGGAATTTATAAACATTATTTTATAAATCCGCAAACGACTTATTTTGATAAGCAAATTGTTGTAACTTGTTAATGGAGTTATATTCACGTTTTAGAAAGTGAATAATCCTTTAAAATAAAGTGAATAGAAATGATAAAATTTGTTAACAAGTATATTCACCTTTTGAATACTGAATAATATGTTAAAGAAATGTTTTGGATGTGATGTTTTAAATAGAATTAAAACGATCTAAAGATGTTTTAAAAAGTATTAACTATCGAAACCATAGATTTCAACATTCATTGTTGAGATAGACGTTTTCGAGAAATAAAAGGAAATGGTGGACTATAACACTGTTGTTATAGTAAATGATTTTCGAAAGAAAATGTTTTGTATAGTATTGGGATTTATATATCTATTTTAATTTCGAATACCTATACTAGTGATTTTGGGTTGTCGTAACGATGTTTTACGCAACATTCGTTTTGGCCCAAATGAATATGTTAAAGAGAATGATTTCCTTAAAGAATGAAATATATACTTAATTTCGATTTAAGTATATTGAATATTTTCCAAAGGTTGAAAATAAATAAGATTGTGAATTACTTATAAAATAAGTAAGTATGGAAATGTTATTCAATATTGAGTGAAAATAGAGAATTTATCTTTTTGAAGATAAATTGAAAATGAATATTAGAAATCGAATGGAAATCGTATATTCATGAATATTTTTGGAAATATAAATTCAATATGGAATTTATAAATGGAATTTGGAAAATGGGTTTAAAAATAAATATTGATTTATTTTTAAAGAATGGAAAATATATATCTTGTAAAGATATTTTTGGAAAATAAATAATTTGGAAAATTATTTGGAATCTGATGATGTTGGCATATCTATTGATAGTTCAATAACCGACTATCAATATTTACCTTTAAATAGGTATTTGTTGTGATTTGCTTGAAATTGAATGCCACACTTTTTTTTTTAAAATAAGCGCTCACTATTCGGGTTAACCGGGAAAGGACCTTGGGGTCGTATAACTCATTCCGAATATGTGATACGTCGTTATGAATTGCATTTGAAGATCGGTGTTGAAGACCGGATATTTTCAAAAACGAAAGGGTTTCTTGTTGATTGTCTCTGCACTGTCTGATCCCCGGTATTGAGATCTCCATATGTGATGGGAAATTCGGACGTGATTAAAGATTATCCGGATTGCAAGGACTTCTTTGTAAGTGCCTTCGGTTCTGTTCGAGCCCGGAACAGACTTGTATGGATTGTATGTCTGACATTACAAATTGAGGTATAAAGCCGATTTCTTTCAAATATATTTCTGTTGGTGGCGGATAATTTCTTCTCTTAGCTTAACACCCTTCTCTGAGACGTACGAGCTCATAGGTTATGTAGTTGAAGGTTATCAGTAATATACTCCCAATTTGGTAATGTGACATACTGAGTGTTGCTGTGAAATGATCATTGTGTTGATTATTTGTGATAGGATCATTTGTTTGATCGTCTATCTTTGTGATCATTTCTGTGATCATTTGTTGACCCAAAGCATGACTTTGTATAAAGCGTGTTTTTGTGGACGTGACTTCGTCGAGCCTCACACCCCGAAATGGTCAAAACAGGAAAGATGCGGCAAGGTTATGAGGGGTAGCGCCCTTTAGGGTATGTGCATTTCCTTCTGGAAAAGGGTGGTATCATGGTATGGAGCCCAGATACTTACCCATTTTGAAAACACTTTATGATTGTGTGAATTGATTACGAGCGCTCGGTGAAAGGTCCCAAAGGACCGGGGGATGGCATATTCGGTCAGTTGTTACTCAGTTAGGGGTAACCCGGCCTTATGTTGGCAGAGATCCGGTTTGGTTCTTGGGGATGTCCTTCCAGAGGCATCTCATGTGGCAATGGGAAGTTCCTTGGCCTGACCATTTGTTGGAAATCCAATTCCCAATACGAAACCCTGTACGGTTTTAGTTGTAGGACCTGCCATTCACTTATGGTGGTCACCACTGTTTGGATGGTAGCTATATTAGGCGTAGTTCGAAATGTCTATGCTGGCTAAGATTTATATCTTTACTTTTGAAATATTTTCCTACAATATGCACTAGTAATATTATCAAATGTTTCTTTAATGCATATCAAGCATCTTTGACTATCATAAGGAGAAATCTCCTCCGATTCTACGTTTGCATGTGTATGTGTGCGGGAGGCCTTATGGTAGTCTCATTTTTAAAAGCATTGCGAATTGACTTTAAAAATATTCCTCTATTTGATTTTAAAGATAAATAAACTGTTTTAGTTCTCACACCAGTCACATGACTGACTCGGAGTTTATTGTTTTCCTTCCTAAACTCTGGGTGCCCACCAATTTTCACACGGGCAGTTAAGAGTTAGGTTTATCAGGATATTCTGGAATTCGGGAGTTGCTGGAGGCAAGCTGGATGGCATGGCGTATTTACTAGTATAGTACTTTTTTTTTCCGCTGCATTGTTTGTTGTTGTACACTCTGATGACATGATGTAATGAAATGGGATGTAATGTAATAACTGATATAGTTCTTTGTTTAAAGATTATTCATTTATCTATTGTATGTTGTTCCGCTGCGAATTGTGAGATTCTGATGTTGTTCTGCTATTTTCTTTTCTCTCTATTCTTCTATCTTTTCTCCCTATTTTCTATCTTTTCTTTCTTTCTTCTGCCTCTTTCTTTTTCTTTTCTTCTTTCTTAAACCCCTAACTATTCGGTTTTTCGGCAACGAAAAATCGATAGCGTTACATTTGGTATCAGAGCATATGGTTAAGCGACAACCATGGTTCTGTTGGGTATTACTCATTAGAGATAGAGTCAGCAGTACTCTAGAATGAGTTTGAGTGTAATAATAGATATGAGCGCGTATTTGTTAGTGAATATAAAATTGTTTTTGAATCGGGTAAATAAGATAATTTTGCCTAAAACTATTTTTGTATAGAAAAGAAATAATTTTCTATGGATTATTATAGTATATGGTTGCATGATTGTTAAGAAGTGATAATATTGAATTATTATCATTAGTATATGGAATTAAATAAAATAAAATGGATTGAATTCAAGTAAACTAACTTGATAAATTATTAATTCATGGACTAATGAATTGGAATTTGAATTGGTTAAATTAAAGTTTAGTCGTGAGCTAAATTTTAAGATAAATTTGAATTCGTATATAAATTCAAGTAAGTAAAAGAAATAAATTGAAATTCCCTTTGTTAGTAATTAAGTAAATTCGAGATGAATTGAATATGGAAATTGAAATTTAAAATGAATAAGTGAATGTACTAATTCAAATGAATTAGTGAATGAAACTAATTTAAAGTAGTAATATGAATTAGTAAATGAAAGTTAATCGATAGAATTCAATATTTAGAATTGAGAATTGAATTCGAATGAAATTTAAATTGTGAATTGAATTCAAATAGAATTGAAATTGTGAATTGAATTCAAATGAATTGAAATGTTAAATTGAAAGAAAATGAATATGTAACTTCAATAGTGAAGTAAAAATGTAAAAGAAGCATATGTTGGAAAATTTTGTAATTAATTGGCAAAATGGTTTGTATATTGGAATTGAATATTATGGATAGCAGGATATACAGGTATTATAAAGGGATTGGATTTTGATTTCAAAGATAAAAAATTAAATGGCTCGACAAAAAGGTACGTATTTCAATTTCAGTATGAAATTTGATGATTTTCTTCTCCAGCCACTTGGCTTTCTCTTTTCGTTTTGATTCTGAGGGGCCGTGGTGCCATTTTGTAGTCGTACCGAGCTAGCCGCGCAAAGGAGACGCTGGCGAAATTTTTTGAAAATCTAGGGTGTTAGAAAATTTTTGAGAAATTTTGAAAGTTTGAAATTTGAATTTGAATTTAAATTTGAATTGTTAGGAAAACAATGTTGGTTGAAACTTATAATTGAAGTTGGAAAGCTAGTTGAAATGATAGTGAATCTCTAGTAAAATGATTTAGGTTAGTAAGTTGAGAAAACTATTTGGATTGTGAAAAATGATAGACGGGATAAGGGCATTCTTCTTAACTTGTAATTTCTGGACGAAATTCTTTTAAGGGGGGAAGATTGTAACGACCCAGAATTTTGAATAATTTAATTTGAAAATATTTAATTAATTTTAAATATTTGAATGATGGTTTGGATTGAATTTTCAATATAACTTTGAAATAGGCGATTAAATTATAGAGTTTAATCTATTGGAAGTTGAATAAAAATTTGAATCTTCAATTTTAAGCTGATTAAAAATATTTCAAAGGCTTGTAAAATTCATATTGATAATACTGAAGATAATAGAAGCTTCAGAATTGAAATTAAAAGTGATTTGTTCAGTTTTGAAAATTTAATCGTTTGAATCGATATTTAAAATAGCCGTTCGAAGCACAGTCTCGGAATTCGACGAAACCAGTTCCATTGGGTCCGTAATATTGAATTATTGCCGGGTTTCAAATTTCGTATTTTTCTGAGTTGATATGTGAGCACACGGTGAGTAAACGCATTGAAATCGAATTGAATTCAATTTAAATTTAAATTTAAAATAAAAGACAGCATCCCTAGATTCTTGCCTAAAATCACGTTATCGCCTAAAATTACGCCTAATATCACGATGATGATCGTGCCGAGCATACTTCATTCAGTTTTAAGTATTCCTCTCCCTCGTTCAAAAGTAAAAATCAAGACGAAGAAAAAATGGCCGAAGCCAATTTTCGTATCTCCCTCCCCTCCTTCTTTTCCTCCGTTCCTCTCTTCCATTGATTTTCAATTTACATCAGAAATAAAAAAAAATGGCCGCATGCAACAATTTCAAATTTGAACCAAAATCATCTAGCCGGGGTCGAAATCTTCGTTCGCGAGTTGATCTCGAGCATCACACGAGGCGCGGCGGCTACTGGCGTTCGCGATGGAGTGAGGGTTCGTGCGAGGCCATGTCGCGAGGGGATGTGATGGCGGCGACGACAAGGCGCGCATTGCTAGGGCATGGAAGCGACGGCGATGTCGTGGAGCTCGAGGCGCAGGAGGCGATTCAAGGCGGCGGCGAGCGTTTGGGGTTGTGCGCGAGGCGTCGAGGCTGCGGCGACGAAGTGGAGGCTCGTGTTCGAGCTGATGGTTTTGCAGTAAGGTAGTTTTGAAAATTTTGTTTTGTTTTCAAAAATTTTATTAAAGACAGTAAAGAAAAAAAATATAAATTGTTATTGAATAAAAAAAAATGAAACAGTTTGTTAATTTATTTGAAATTAGGAAATTGGTTTAAATTAACTTATTAAATTTTAGTGGAAAAAAATAATTTATTTAAAGAGAATTTAGTTTAAAATTTAAATTCTTAGTTAATCGAATTTATTAAAAAAAAAGGGGGAATTTAATCATTAGTTAGATAAATTTAATTATTTAAAAGAAATTGATTTAAAGATATTAATTTAAAGTGAAATGATTAGTTAAGTAGTTATAAACAATAGTTTACGATAATTAATTTGTTTTATCTATTATAGTTACCAAAAAGAAAATTTTTAGTAAAAAAGTTGAATTTATAATTGATTAAGTTATTAAAAGAGAGTTTGGTTAATTAAATTTAATTTTTAGTTAAAATAAATTTATTTAAGAAGAAATTGGTTTAAATAAAACTATTGGTTAATTAAACAATCAAGAACGCAAATTTATTATTCAATCTGTTTGAATATTAATGAATGTGTATAATATTTGTACAAGGTTCAAAAATAGTGAAGAAAACAAGTTGAATAGGAAATGGATTGCTAATAAAAGCAAAGGTGAGAACTTCTCACTCAAAAGGATTTATTTAAATTTTAAATAGTTAGATTTAAAATTGTTAGTTGTGTTGATTGAATGCTTGAATGATGATTGTTATATATATATATATATATATATATATATATATATATATATATATATATATATATATATATATATATATATATATATATATTGGAAGTGAATAGGCCCTATACGCCGTTAGTAAGCGGGGGTTATTTATTACACCCATATACCGCGATATTCCACCTTGAAGTGGAATTGGTATTATATATGTATATAGCAATATGTATATATTGGCATATGTATATATTGCAGTTGATTGATTTCCCGCATTGTATAGCGGATGAGACCCTATTGCGCCGTTAGTAAGCGGATAATATTTTATAAAATACCATATACCGCGATATTCCGTCTTGAAACGGAATTGGTATTGTGCTAATGTCTGTGGATGCAGGGAAAGAGGTTGGAGGGATCCAACTGGATTCCTCACAAATATTTATTTGATTCAGATATTGTGATATTTGATTGTTTATCATATCGATATATGATATTTGAAAGTCGTGATTGACTATTTGATGTGTTGCGTCATCAGATCCAATTTTGAAGTTTAAAAATAACGATTTTTATTTTAAAGGATTCCTAAAGTAATTTTTGAAAGTATACGTTTATAAATTATATTTTTTGAATGGATTCATCTTAAATAAATAAACGTTATAATTTTAATTTTATAAAAATTATGATTTTTGAGAAATACAGTTAAAAGTTGATTTTTTAAGATATGAGATTAATGATTTTATAAAATAGTTAAAATTAGGATTTCTGAATTTATTATAAAAAGTTTAAAAATAGGATTTATGAAATTTGATTATTTAATAAATCAAAATGGTGAAATTATAAAGGAGTTTAAAGATGTTTTAAAATAGTAATATAAATTGATTTATATTAGAAGATTTATAAATTGATATTTATAAATTAAAAATATTAGAATTGTAAACGTGCTTTTATAAGTGTTAGAATGAATTGTGAATGAATTTCATAAATGAATGAAATTTATATAATTATAACGGTGAAGTTATAAATGGAATTTTATAAACAGTAGGTTTATAAAATTTGTAAAGTTACTAAAAGAATAAATTTTGGATAAATAAATGAATCTTATAAGTTATAAGATTTATAAATTTGGTAAGTTTAAAAGAACGTTTTTGTAAACAAATGAATTATAAGTATTTAACTTATAATATGAATTTCTAGTATATCATTGAGATATGAAATTGAATAGATTAATAAAGGAAGTTATAAAAGAAAGTTGATATAAAATAAATAGAAATGGAATTTATAAACATTATTTTATAAATCCGCAAACGACTTATTTTGATAAGCAAATTGTTGTAACTTGTTAATGGAGTTATATTCACGTTTTAGAAAGTGAATAGAAATGATAAAATTTGTTAACAAGTATATTCACGTTTTGAATAGTGAATAATATGTTAAAGAAATGTTTTGGATGTGATGTTTTAAATAGAATTAAAACGATCTAAAGATGTTTTAAAAAGTATTAACTATCGAAACCATAGATTTCAACATTCATTGTTGAGATAGACGTTTTCGAGAAATAAAAGGAAATGGTGGACTATAACACTGTTGTTATAGTAAATGATTTCCGAAAGGAAATGTTTTGTATAGTATTGGGATTTATATATCTATTTTAATTTCGAATCCCTATACTAGTGATTTTGGGTTGTCGTAACGATGTTTTACGCAACATACTTTTTGGCCCAAATAAATATGTTAAAGAGAATGATTTTCTTAAAGAATGAAATATATACTTAATTTCGATTTAAGTATATTGAATATTTTCCAAAGGTTGAAAATAAATAAGATTGTGAATTACTTATAAAATAAATAAGTATGGAAATGTTTTTCCAATATTGAGTGAAAATAGAGAATTTATCTTTTTGAAGATAAATTGAAAATGAATATTAGAAATCGAATGGAAATCGTATATTCATGAATATTTTTGGAAATATAAATTCAATATGGAATTTATAAATGGAATTTGGAAAGTGGGTTTAAAAATAAATATTGATTTGTTTTTAAAGAATGGAAAATATATATCTTGTAAAGATATTTTTGGAAAATAAATAATTTGGAAAATTATTTGGAATCTGATGATGTTGGCATATCTATTGATAGTTCAATAACCGACTATCAATATTTACCTTTAAATAGGTATTTGTTGTGATTTGCTTGAAATTGAATGCCACACTTTTTTTTTTAAAATAAGCGCTCAATATCCGGGTTAACCGGGAAAGGACCTTGGGGTCGTATAACCCATTCCGAATATGTGATACGTCGTTATGAATTGCATTTGAAGATCGGTGTTGAAGACCGGATATTTTCGAAAACGAAAGGGTTTCTTGTTGATTGTCTCTGCACTGGCTGATCCCCGGTATTGAGATCGCCATATGTGATGGGAAATTCGGACGAGATTAGAGATTATCCGGATTGCAAGGACTTCTTTGTAAGTGCCTTCGGTTCTGTTCGAGCCCGGAACAGACTTGTATGGATTGTATGTCTGACATTACAAATTGAGGTACAAAGCCGATTTCTTTCAAATATATTTCTGTTGGTGGCGGAGAATTTATTCTCTTAGCTTAACACCCTTCTCTGAGACATACGACCTCAGAGGTTATGTAGTTGAAGGTTATCAGCAATATACTCCCAATTTGGTAATGTGACATACTGAGTGTTGCTGTGAAATGATCATTGTGTTGATTATTTGTGATAGGATCATTTGTTTGATCGTCTATCTTGGTGATCATTTCTATGATCATTTATTGACCCAAAGCATGACTTTGTATAAAGCGTGTTTTTGTGGACGTGACTTCGTCGAGCCTCACACCCCGAAATGGTCAAAACAGGAAAGATGCGGCAAGGTTATGAGGGGTAGCGCCCTTTAGGGTATGTGCATTTCCTTTTGGAAAAGGGTGGTATCATGGTATGGAGCCCAGATACTTACCCATGTTGAAAACACTTTATGATTGTGTGAATTGATTACGAGCACTCGGTGAAAGGTCCCAAAGGACTGGGGGATGGCATATTCGGTCAGTTGTTACTCAGTTAGGGGTAACCCGACCTTGTGTTGGCAGAGATCCGATTTGGTTCTCGGTGATGTCCTTCCAGAGGCATTCTCATGTGGCAATGGGAAGTTCCTTGGCCTGACCATTTGTTGGAAATCCAATTCCCAATACGAAACCCTGTACGGTTTTAGTTGTAGAACCTGCCATTCACTTATGGTGGTCACCACTATTTGGATGGTAGCTATAGTAGGCATAGTTTGAAATGTCTATGCTGGCTAAGATTTATATCTTTACTTTTGAAATATTTTCCTACACTATGCACTAGTAATATTATCAAATGTTTCTTTAATGCGTATCAAGCATCTTTGACTATCATAAGGAGAAATCTCCTCCGATTCTGCGTTTGCATGTGTGTGTGCGGGAGGCCTTATGGTAGTCTCATTTTTAAAAGCATTGCGAATTGACTTTAAAAATATTCCTCTATTTGATTTTAAAGATAGATAAACTGTTTTAGTTCTCACACCAGTCACATGACTGACTCGGAGTTTATTGTTTTCCTTCCTAAACTCTGGGTGCCCACCAATTTCCACACGGGCAGTTAAGAGTTAGGTTTATCAGGATATTCTGAAATTCGGGAGTTGCTGGATGCAAGCTGGATGGCATGGCGTATTTACTAGTATAGTACCTTTTTTTTTCCGCTGCATTGTTTGTTGTTGTACACTCTGATGACATGATGTAATGAAATGGGATGTAATGTAATAACTGATATAGTTCTTTGTTTAAAGATTATTCATTTATCTATTATGTGTTGTTCCGCTGCGAATTGTGAGATTCTGATGTTGTTCTTCTATTTTCTTTTCCCTCTATTCTTCTATCTTTTCTCTCTATTTTCTATCTTTTCTTTCTTTCTTCTGCCTCTTTCTTTTTCTTTTCTTCTTTCTTAAACCCCTAACTATTCGGTTTTTCGGCAACGAAAAATCGATAGCGTTACATATTTCATCAATTACTGCCTTATAAATGAATTTACGTTTCTATTCAATTTGCATTCACCCTTTCCGTTATTATATTAATTATCATTAAAGTAACATTTAATTACTTTTATTTATAATTTATTACCAAATATTGTTATTTACAAACAATTATAACCTGCATTTTCAATTAATTGGGATTGCACTGGATTAATTATTTATTAGCTTACATCAACCTTCTTACTTTTCATTCCCGTTATAAATTCATTAACACATTGCAAATTTCTTTTATTCATACAACACTTAAATTCATACCTAATTACATTAGTCCATTTATTGAAATTTCATTCAATTTACACAATTTCAACTTTATTTAACTTCGTTGTTACATTTCATCCTAGTTATTATTTCTTTATTCATTTACAAATTTTATTTGTCTCAATGTTATTCCATTTATAAATTTTAAATGTTTGCATTAGTTTTTATTATATTCCATTTATGACTAAGTCATAACATTTAAATTATCTTATTAAATTGGCATGTTCATTCAAGTTCATTAATTATTAAATTGCATTATCTTATTTTCTAAATTTACATTCAATTCACTGTTAACAATGTGTTATTTCATTAATTAAGGCAATACTTACTTTTATTTTCTCACATTCAATGTATATCCAGGTATAACACCTTCACTACATCATTTATTAGAATTTCATTCAAATTACTAAAAATTAGTTTTAAATTAACATTGCTATATTTCATTTTAGCGTTCATACCAATATTAAATTATAAAGTTTTTATTCCTTACTAGATTTAATTACAAAAATCTAATTAAATTAACCAATTTATTTATCAAAATTTATGGGTTGTTACACTATCATTCGAACCCATAACGATTTTTCCCTAATATATAAATCATTCGGGTATGTATCATTTCAACCGATAAGGAACTTGCAGTGTTATAGCAATATAAAAATACAATATCCAGTCATCCAATATCAACAATCAAACATCCACCGCAATCATAATCCAAATCAATCAATAAACATCAATAGATAACTGATAATCAACAAAAGGTATTAAATTGACAATTTAAATTCAATATTAAATTAAACGATGATTAAATGCAATAAAAGTCAAATTTAACTAAAATGATAATTTAAACATACCAAACGTCAATCAATAATTCCTAATCACATCATAAATTTAATCTAACTTACATAAGATAAGCTAGTAGTTGTGAGTGGGTCAAAACACTCACTTCGATTTCAAATCGATTTGAAATCCAATTTAGATCCAAAATTCAAACAGTCTCAGAATTTGTCCATCCCATGTCTACACGTCCGAAATTTTGATATGATCCCAATGGAACAAACCGCGCGTGAATCCAAGTTTGTATGCAAAAGATATTAAGTTTTAAAGTTAGACGATTTATATTTGAAACAAATAAAATAATAATACTTAAATTTACATGTCACCTCCATCACCCTCTGCAGCAAACCCTAAACCATCGCTCGTACATGACATCTTTCAAAGCCGCCGTCGATTATCTTTGAACGCACGCAAGTACAAGCGCTTATGACTAGATCCGAGCTAGATCTGAGCGTGCCACTCACTTCCGTTTTCCGAGCTATGCCTGAACATGGTGGCGCCACCATGTCAGGTGGTCCCAATCAAATGCACTGCCGCCACCTATATTCACCTTTTCTGGTGAACTTCGATGACGTGACGACGAAAGACACCCCAGATGCAAACTACTCGACGATAGCAACACCCCTATACCCTATGATTGGCTAAGGACGTTGATCCATCGTACGATCAAACCCTACCTAATGGATGGCCGTAAATAAATCATCGAATTCAGGACTCATAGAGAATCAAATCGAAAAACCAACTGCAGATTTGACTTGCGCTCATCGAGAGCTTCAAATCGATATGATTCGATATGGTTTGGAGGAGTTTAATTTTGGAATTGAATTAGAAATTAAATTTGCAATTTGGGAATTAGGGTTTTGAGTTTGAATTGGTATCTGCCATTGACAAGAGAGAAGCAGATAGAATTGTACATACAGACAAATGGAATAAGAAATAACTGGGGTTTACAATAGGCTATATATAGGCAGATCAGAAACAGAAATGAATGGAGTAGATCGATTTGAAAGTTGAATGATAAACGACCCGAAAAGCCCATTTCGTTCCCGAAACGAAAATGGGTCATCCTATATATAAAAATAGATGTTTTCAACATTTTTAAACCATATGGGATAGGTTTCAAGTCCTGATTCCATCATATGAAGAGTTAGCTTAAAATTAGCTTATTTCAAATTGATTTCAATTGAATTTAATTAAATTGATTTCTGCACGTTTCAAGCCCGTATGATCAAACGACAAGTCCGGTTGCTATGAAACTTGAAATCCTACAATAATTCACTATTGCGGATCTGTTGAAACTAGTTTCGTCGAAATTTGAGACAGTGGTCAAAATGGCTATTTTCATGTTATTTAAATAAATTATTATTGTGTGTAAGTTTGGCTCACATCCCTAATAAGTTTCAAAATAGAGAAAACATCCTTCACAAACTAAATTTACATTTCCGGTATCTATTTTCAAATTTGCACACACAAAACGACCCAAATGCCCTTTATGTTTTTAACTTTCAAACGCGCATAACTTTATGTAGAAAAATCGGATTCACATACCGTTTTCACCAAAAAATCACAAATTTTATGATCTTTGAAATGAGATCCATTATTGATACCAAAAATTCATATTTGTAGTAAAGGTGCAATTATTTCATATATTTGCAGACAATTCAGCAAATTTTGAACACTTTCGATTTTTTTTTCAAATTTACAACATTTGCAAATAATTGCAAACATTTCTGCAACTATATGGTATAGTTGCAGAAATGTCTGCAACTATTGCATATGGTTGTAGACATTTCTGCAACTATTTCTTATTTGCACGAATGCAAATATTGCATATAGTTGCAGAAATGTCTACAACTGTTGCATAGAGTTGCAGAAATTTCTGCAACTATATGGTATAGTTGCAGAAATGTCTGCAACTATTCCATATAGTTGTAGACATGCTTGCAACAATTGCATATAGTTGCGTAATTGTCTGCAACTATTGCAAATAATTGCAGATATTTCTGCAACTATTGTGTATAATTGTAGTTTTCTATTAAATTGAGAAAGCTAAGTTCGCCATTGAAGAAGAAGATGAAATCAAGAAACATAAGTTCGCCAATGAAGAAGAAGATGAAATCAAGAAAGATAAAGTCGTTATTAAAATCAATCACGCAAGAAGCGGAGGGGTATTTTAGGGAAAAAACAGCCGAAATGAAAAACAGGGACCTGCAAATTATGTTTCTTGCTGGAGGAGTTTAGTGAATTAAATTTGCATTTAGGGATGCGTGCCTAATATTCATTTATTATTAAGTACATTGAATCACATTTTCCATTCAAATTTAATAACTAATAATTTTCACCATTTTTGATTACTTGGACATTTATAATAATTTAAATCAATTTTACAAGTCAATTCATTGTTAAATATTACACCAGTTACAGTGTTCAATTCCAACTGTAATTAAATCTAATTAATTAAAATTTAATTCCAATAAATTGGTTTAATCTGATTTCAATCTTTATATTCAATCAATCTGTAACGACCCAAAATTTCTGTCAATTAAAATTCGTATATTTAATTAATTTTAAATATTAATAAGTGAAATTTATAAGTCGAATAAATTTTATTTCGAATAATTAGATTTAATTGGATAATTAAATCGATAATTTAATATGTTAAATTACAGAAATAATTGAAAATTGAGTTTAATATGATTGAAAATGATTTGTAAAATTTTATTTAATCATATTGGAGTTATAATGATGTTATAGAACTTTTAAAATCGAACTAAGAGTTAATTCGTAAAAATTGAATATTTTAATATTTAATCGACTAGTGATATTAGTCAACTTTCGAACCGTCTCAGAATTGGATGAAACTAGTTCCATTGGATCCGTAATAGATTGTTATTATTGTATCAATTTTCGTAGCAATCAGATTTTTCGTTTGACCGTGGCAGCTCGAAACGCATCGAAAGTGTTTTAATATTTAATTGACGAGTTAAAATAGCCATTTTTCAAACTGTCTCGGATTTCGACGAAACCAGTTTCATCGGATCCGAAATATGATATTATTATATGATTTCAAATTTCGTGTCAATCGGATTTACTGTTTGTCCGGGGCAAGCTAAAACGCCTAGAAATTTGATTTACCGATTTAATTTAAAATCGAACGTTTATTGCCATAACTCGCACAGATGATCGAATTAGATCCCAAAACACGTTCCATTGTATTCGGAACGCGGGGTAAATCTTAGAAACGCCAACCGGCACGCTTCGTTTGGAGTTTGGAAAATCCGGGATGAATAGTGTCGCGTATTTTTCTATAAAAGCCCTCAAATATTCACAATTGCAAAAGAAAAAAAGGCTATGGTTTCAATTCACCAGCCGCCGCCTCCAAAATAATAAATGGCCAAAATTTAATCATCTTCTTCCCTCAAAATCTCTTGATCCGTGAAGAATTTGCAGAAACGTTCAACTAGGAAAGCGTACATCTTGTCGAGGCGAAGTTATCCAACGGCTGTGATCGAAAACAAGTTAACGAATTGATGGCAATTGGAGCTTGAACCATGGCCGGTCACGCACGGTTTTCTAGGCCATAAGGGGGCCGAGCTTCTTGATATGGGGGCCGAAGGTAGCTCTTGTCACGAGCATTCGAGTGCTGTATCCTGATCGTCTTCAAGGCGAGTAAGTTGGTCGCGTTAATTGGATCAAGGGGGCGGCTATGGGTTTGAGGTTGCATGGAAAAATACTGGGTTGGGGAAGATGCAACAGGGGACGACCACGATGAAGCAGGGGTAAAGATCAACGGCTAGGATTGGTTAGGGTTTTAAATATAAAAAAGAAATTGTAATTTATTTATGTAAAAATTCGTGTAACTTTAAAAATGTATATCTTTTTCATATGAGGTCGAAAACGCACAAAACTAGTTGCGTTGGGTTCGTATGGACGAGAACTACAACATGGAATTGGATTTGAGTCATTCGGAGCTAGCGAAAATTTCGGGTAAAATTAAACGTCCGTTTAATTTTATTCGAAATAAAAGCTGAAAACGAAATTGAAATCAAGGTGAGAACTTCTCACTCAATCGAATCGGTTTCGATTTTAATTTTTAATAGTTAGATTTAAAATTATTGAATGTATGTTTGAATGATGATTGTTATCTAATAAACATTATACGCCGTTAGTAAGCGGAGGTTATTTGTTAAAAACATATGCCGCGAATATTTCACAGTACAGTGAAATTGGTATTATTTATGTAATTGGAGTTGATTTCCCGCATTATATGGCGGATGAGACCCTATTGCGCCGTCTATTAAGCGGATAATATTTTAAATCCCATATACCGCGATAATTCCGTACTGGAACGGAATTGGTATTGTGCTAACATCTTTGGAAGCAGGGAAACAGGTTAGAGAGATCCAACTGGATTCCTCAACGGTATTTATTTAATTACAGATATTTTTATATTTGTTGATTATCATATCGATATATGATGTCGTTATTGTCGTGATTGACGATTTGGTGTGTAGCATCATTAGGCCAATTTTGGAATTTTAAAAGGATTTTTAAAGTGATTTTTGAAAGTATACGTTTATAAAATATTTATGGAATTAATTCATTTTAAATAAATAAACGTTATAATTTTAATATTTTAAAAATTATGATTTTTGCGAAAGATAGTTAAAAGTTGATTTTTAAAAATATGGGGTAAATGATTTTATAAAAAAGTTTAAATCGGAATATTTGAATTTATTGTAAAAAGTTTAAAATGTAGGATTTATGAAATTTGATTATTTTATAAATCAAAGAAAAGGGTGAAATTTATAAAGGAGTTTAAAGACGTTTTTAAAATAATAATATAAATTGATTTATATAAAGGATTTATAAATTGATATTTATAAATTAAAATACTTGAATTATAAAACAAGTTTTTATAAGTGTTAGAATGAAGTGTAAGTGAATTTCATAAATGAATGAAATTTATAGAATTATAAACGGTGAAGTTATAAATGGAATTTTATAAGCAGTAGGTTTATAAAATTTGTAAAGTTATTAAAAGAATAGTTTTGGGTAAATAAATGAATCTTATAAGTTATAAGATTTATAATTTGGGAAGTTTAAAAGAACGATTTTGTAAACAAATAAATTATAAGTATTTAACTTGAAATATGGACTTTTGGTATATAATTGAGTTATAAATTGAAATAGGTTAATAAAGGAGATTTATAAAAGGAAGTTGTTATAAAATAAATAGAAATTCGCAAACGACTTATTTTGATAAGTAAATTTGTTATAACTTATTAATGGAGTTATATTCACGTTTTAGACAGTGAATAATCCTTTAAAATAAAATGTATAGAAATGATGAAATTGGTTAACGAAGCATATTCACGTTTTTGGATAGTGAATAATATGTTAAAGAAAATGTTTTGGATGTGATGTTTTAAATAGAATTAAAACGATCTAACGATGTTTTTAAAATGTGTTAAGATTCGAAACCAAAGATTTCAACATTCATTGTTGAAGTAGACGTTTTCGAGAAATAGAAGGAAATGGTGGACTATAACACTGTTGTTATAGTAAATGATTTCCGAAAGGAAATGTTTTGTATAGTATTGGGATTTATATATCAATTTTAATTTCGAATCCCTATACTAGTGATTTTGGGTTGTCGTAACGATGTTTTACGCAACATTCATTTTGGCCCAGATAAATATGTTTAAGAGAATGATTTCCTTAAAGAATGAAATATATACTTAATTTCGATTTAAGTATATTGAATATTTTCCAAGTGTTGAAAATAAATGGATTTGTGAAATACTTATTATTAATAAGTATGGATGTAACAACCCTGGTATTGGTGATTACCTGAAATATTAAAGTATAACAATACCTATAGTTTAATATTGAGAACTAAATGAAATGAAGAAAATAAATTTGGTTTAAATTTTTCATTTTAAATAAACAAAATGTTTGGAGTTAAATATTGGTTTAAAATTCATTTTTTGGAGTTTTGATTAAATAAAAATGGAAAATATTGGAATTTAGGTAAATTTGGGTGAATTAATTTACCAAGTGATGTAATTCAACATTAAATTGTTGAAATAAATCCAAATTGATGGAAAGATAGTTTTAAAAACTTTATTTTGAAGTTTTGGAGTGAAATTAATCATTTATTGTATTTTAATTAAGTTAATGTGATAATATTGGTAATTATTTCCAATATTATCCTTTTATTGAATATAAGAGGAAAAAAATGTTAAAAAAAATTATATTTTATAAAAGTATAAGATAGAATATTGGTTGAAAATAATATTTTAATGATACAATAAGGATAGAATGATTTATTGCAACTTATTTGACAAGAAAATAATTTTTATTAAGCTTGTTGTGTTAAAAATGGTATATTTACACTAAAATTGTGTAAATTATAGAATGTCATAATATATATATGTTAACGCTTAAATTTGAACGCTAACACCCCGGTGTGTGAAGTGTAGTTGTGAAAGCACCACCCGATAGATCGGGAAAGAATTACAAGCAAGTAATAACGGAAAAGCAGTAAACAACAGCAATTTTATAGTGGTTCGGCTTATGGGTACAGCCTACGTCCACTTTAAGTACTTTTATTGATGATCTCGTTACAAGTTGATACAATTCTTCCCAAGTACAATTCACTTTGAACTACAAGAAACTTAGAACAAGTATTTTAAACTTCGAAGGAGATGAGAGTCTTTGAATCCATGTTGGATGTACGTGATCTCTTGTTGAAGTTGTTTGTAGCGTTCCTAGTGTCTCGAGAGCTTCAAGTGTTGAATTGGTTTGGAATGCAGCAGAGTATCAGCGCTTGAAGAGAATGAGCAAAAGTCCCTTTCATGTTGAATGCGGCCTTGTATTTATAGGCAAACTGTTTAGGCTGAAATTGCCAAGTCATGAGTCTTGACCGACTCATGATGAGTCGTGACCGACTCATGATGAGTCGTGAGTCGTCTGCGAGTCACCCCTTTGCAACATGATTTTGAACTTGCCTCTGAGTCTTGTGTCGTGTGTCGACCTATCCTTTGAGTCGTAGGCTTTCCTGAGTCGTGCCATCCTTAACCCAGAATCTCCTTAACCCGTCAGGTTCCTTAGGTCGTAGCGGCCTCTTGAGTCGTTCATCTCTTGAGTCGTAAACCCAATGAGATACTTAAGGACCTTGAGTGGATGAGTCGTGATCAGATGAGTCGGTCTTTGATGAGTCGGAACTCGAATGAGTCGTTGGATCGGTCTAGGCCTTGAGTCGCAGACCGCTGAGTCGTTGATTCATACTGTATCTTTAAGGCGCTAACTCGCTGAGTCGTTGCTATCAATGAGTCGTTGACCCATTGAGTCGGCAATCCCTGAGTCGCTTCATCAGTTGAGTCGCTGATTCCTATGAGTCGCTGACTGCCTTATCTGTTGAGTCGGCCTAAGTTTCAGCACGGTTAACAATATATATATATATATATATAGCTTTTATTGTTATTAATTTTGTTCTAATAACAAGTTCATTTTCATAACAAATAATTGTATACATTTTATTTAACTTAAAAATGTGAGTATAGTGTTAAAATAAGGGAAAACATGTACATGGTTTCATATTTATCTAAGTAATTATGCTCTTGGGCTTAATTGGGGAAGATTGGATCCATTAGCCTATCTTAGAAGCTTCTGGTTTGTGAGAATGTGTCTGTATGTAAGTTTCTTTCCTCATCTTCCTTCTCAAACGCAAGTTTACAGAAAAGAAAACAGAAAAAAAGTCATGGCTTTCTCAAATAAAAACCATATCCCCATCCAAAATTGCTGCTAATTCAAAGAATAAATCACCAAAATTAGAAAAGAGAAAGGTACTCACAACCAATTCTATAAAAATTTCATCAAAATTCATGAGCTTGATATGAATTTGTTTGTAACATGTTCTATTTCTTTTGCATGTCTCTTTTCTAGCTTCTACAGGTCATTAAGGATCATTTCTTCACCAAAAGTCATCATCTTGCTTCCAAATTCACTACTATATCGTTAAGGTGAGTGCATGCTCATAAATTTGCTAGCTGAAACGGTAATTTGTGAGAGCTTGGCCATAGAAGAAAAAAAATAATAGAAAATCATCTCTGGAAAACTTGTTTGTGTTTGAATCTAAAACTAAATTAAGCATAACTTTTGCGTTTCTTAACCAAATTAGAAGATCTTAGATGTTCTGGAAAGCCCTGATATAGAGCTACGATTTTCATGTTTTGTTTTTTCCAAAATTCTTTATTTATCTATTTCAAAATTGAGTATTTCTATTGCAATCCCGAGAGCAAAATTATATTTGCTCTATTGTTGAATCTGAAACTAAATTAAGCATAACTTTTTTGTTTCTTAACCAAATTAGATGATCTTAGATGTTCTGGAAAGCAATGATATAGAGCTACAATTTTCATGTTTTATACTTTCCAAAATTCTGAAGTTATCTATTTCAAAATTGAGTATTTCTATTGCAATCCCGAGAGCAAAATTATATTTGCTCTGTTGTTGAATCTGAAACTAAATTAAGCATAAATTTTGCGTTTATTAATTAAATTTGATGATCTTAGATGTTCTGGAAATCTCTGATATAGAGCTACGATTTTCATGTTTTGTGTTTTTCAAAATTCTGAAGGTATCTATTTCAAAATTGAGTATTTCTATTGCAATCCCGAGAACAAAATTATATTTGCTCTCTTGTTGAATCTGAAACTAAATTAAGCATAACTTTTGTGTTTCTTAATCAAATTTGATGATCTTAAATGTTCTGGAAAGCTATGATATAGAGCTACAATTTTCATGTTTTGTGTTTTCCAAAATTATGTAGTTATCTGTTTCAAAATTGAGTGTTTCTATTGCAATTCCGAGAGCAAAACTATTATTTGCTCTGTTGTTGAATCTGAAAGTAAATTAAGCATAACTTATTCATTTCTCAACCAAATTACATAATTTTGGATGTTCTAGAAAGCTTAGACATAGTGCTACAAGCTTTGTGTTTTGAGCTTTCTATAATTTTGATGTTGTCTGGGTCAAAATTGAGGAGAATTAAGAGTAAGAAGTTCCTATATGGAATTATGGTTATAAATAACCATCTAGATGTTATTTTTACTTGGCGATGAGATGAGGTAAGCTAGTTTATGATGATTTTAAGACATTGATATGTATTATGATGATTTTCACTTGTCGATGAGATAAGACAAGTTACGATGCCACTAGTGCTCGTCAATGAGATAAGACGAGTAGGGTATTGAATTTACTCGCCGATGAAATGAGGCAGAGTATATATTTTCATGATGTTTATGATGTTTTATTAGTGTGGCACCAACTAGCGGCTAGTAAACCGTTAGGTGCGAACGTATGGTATGGGACGTGCGTTAACAACTATTGGGTTCCTATCCGAGAAGTTGAGACACATTCACGATGTTTACTAGTACTATAGACCACGAGTACTTAATTGGAGTCATCACGATGTAGCTGCGACTCTGATCATCAAGATGTTATTGACTCGGGTCTTTATGACTGAGAGTCATTATGATATTATAGACTATAGTCATCACGATGTTCACGATGTTATGATGTTACTGACTCCAGTCATCACGATGTTTATGGTACCAAATATTAGTACTAGTCACGATGTAAGCACGTGCAGTATTCCATGAAGTTTTAGATGTTTTGATTTCACCTTTTTATGAGGATGTTATTATAGCCTTGAGTAAGATGAAGGCTTATATGTATTGATGGTTTTATGGTGATTTATAATATTATGTTTGAACCCTCATTGAGTTCTATTATGATGGTTTTATGAGGTTTTAGACAGTTTTATGACAATTATTTATATGGTTTAAATCCTTGCCTATTTCACTTATATAACTATAGAAGATGAACCATTGTTAGATAACTAATTGAATTCCCTTATGAAATCATGATGGACCCATAGATGTCTCACCTTAGAGGTGATTTTGATGATACTTACATCGTTCCGTTAGCAACAACGGAATGGTTCTTTTTTTCCTATTACCGTTATCTTTACTAATGATTAGTTCTAGCTAGCCTGACCCGTGTATTTATTACTCGGGTCAGACCGAGTTGCAGGTTAGGTATGGATTTAGCTCACTCCTTCTTGGATCCGTTAGCTTGCTTTTGTCTTAACCATTTTTTTTCTTTTCGGACTTGGATGTTGTACCTATTATTTTGTGGGATGGTTGTGTATGTATATTTTGCAGTTGATGCTACTTATATGTATAATGTATTATGTATGATGTATGTAGATGTATGTATACTCTAATCTGGGTTTGTTGTTCTGTGTCTGTTTATAATTAATTGTATATTGCATTTATTCTTAAATGATCCTAAACCATCATGGTATCGTATTAGTTAAGGACTAGGTGTGTCGACCATATAAAAAAAATTATCGACATACTTAGCTCTTAGCTAATGCATTATCATGAGGGTCACCGTTAGCCAGCCTATTCCCTACATTAGTAGACAGGATTACTTAGTATTTCTCTTTACTAATGTAGGTCTCGGGGTGGGGCGTTACAGCTTGGTATCAGAGCATTGTTTTAGAATATAATGTAATATATACAGAACAGCATACGAGATATCATACATCAGATATAATACATCCATATACATCATCCCTTAATCATGATCGGTTCCACCTTGACCTTGCCTTTCCCCTATCCTTGTTTTGATTCGTGTCCCTTTTTACTTCTTTTGGGGTAGATAAAAAGGAATATGTCTAGGAATGTTAATTATATTCCGTAGTATTCCTTAACTTCTGCACTTGAATTGCTAATATATCTATTTACCCCGTGAATAATCATATCTTATCTTATCTTTCAGCTATGTCGAGTAGAGGTAGAGGACGCTCTTCGACGGCGGGACCGTCCAGTGGTCCTCGTCCCGAAAGCGTATATATGTCTACCGATCAGATCCTTGAGCTTATTCGGAGCACTCAGCCTTACGCTCCAGCTCACTCTTCTCCTCCCGTAAATCCATGTTTGCGCGCATGTGTAGTGACTTCACTCATCTTGGAGGCAATATCTTTAAAGGCACCGAGACTG
Organism: Allium cepa; assembly: GCA_030765085.1. Lineage (NCBI taxonomy): Eukaryota > Viridiplantae > Streptophyta > Magnoliopsida > Asparagales > Amaryllidaceae > Allium > Allium cepa. The sequence continues at coordinate 802,450,042 of CM060931.1, forward strand.
TTTTAGAGGTTGAGGCATGGCTCAGTTCTTGTGAGCGTATCTTTAGTCGTACGGAGATCTCTAGTCATCACCGAGTCCTTGTAGCATCTAGTATGTTGCAAGAACGAGCTTTACATTGGTATGATCTTCTTATTACTGAGATTGATGAGTCCACTCTAGAGTGGGATCAGTTCTGTGAGAGATTTGAACTCAAGTTTATTCCAGAATCCGAGAAGGCTATTCTTGCTCGACTTTTCCTTGATTTCAAATAAGGAAAGTCGACCGTTTCTAAATATGTTGCTTCTTTTGAAGCCTTGTCTAAGTATGGTCTCGAGCACATCTCTAATCCTTATAAGAAGAATATTAAGTTCGTCTCTGGGCTTAAGAAATATCTAAAGAAGTCCCTCATGCTTCGCCTTGAGCTCACCTTTGAAAATCTTGTGGATGCGGCACTTCAGCTTGAAGCGGTCGAGAAGGAGAAAGATAGCGATGATGAAGGTGATGTTCGGGGGAACCCGAATAAGAAAAAGTTTTTCCATAAGCCGAAGCCGTTCCATCCCAGTAAGAAGAAGAAACAGAGGGGATCTTCTTCCCAGTCTCAGTCTACTCCTCAACTAAGCCTTTTGCATGCTACAATTGTGGTGCACCTGACCATCCAGTGAGGGAGTGTCCCAAGCCTAAGCGTTGTCTTTATTGTAAGAAGGAGGGACATTTAGTGTGAGCTTGTCCCAAAAAGGAGAAGAGTTCTCGTCAGGGTCATCTTGGTGTGGCTACTACCTTTGGAGGTGCTGCTCAGTCTAGAGGTACTTCCTCTTCTGTTTTAGAGGGCTCTATTTTATTCCATGATCGTTATATTCGAGTGCTTTTCGATACGGGTGCATCTCACTCATTCGTATCGAAAGAACTCGTTGATGCTTTGCAGTTAGATGTTTCTCGCATGCTTACATCTTTACGAATTGCGAATCCTATTGGAGGATATGCAACTCTTAGTTTGCTTTGTGATGATGTTGAAATTTTGATTTGTGGCTTTTCTTTCTGTGCGAATCTGCACGTTATTCCTTTTCTTGGATTTGATATGATATTGGGAATGGACTGGCTAGTTCGATACGAGGCCGGGATTTTATGTTTGGAGCGAGTCTTATATATTCGACATCTAGATTCTTCTGATCAGTTATCTCTTTCGCTTCGTGATTCCGATTGTGATTCCATGGCTTCTTTATTTGCTCTTGATTCTCGAGATGACGACAACGATGTATCCTGTATTCCTATCGTTTGTGACTTTTCAGATTTATTCGAACCCGTTTCTGATTTACCTCCTAAGAGAGCTATTGAGTTCCGTATCGATCTTATTCATGGCGCACATCCAGTTAGTCATCCTCCCACGAGGATGTCTACACGAGAGAATGAGGAACTCAAAAAGCAACTTCTCGAGCTTGAAGCCAAGCATTTCATTCGCTCTAGTTCTTCTCCGTGGGGAGTCGTGGTAGTATTCGTGAAGAAGTCCTATGGGACTCTTAGGCTTTGCGTCGACTATCGCAAGCTTAATGAGTTAACCATCGAGAATCGTTACCCTTTACCGAAGATCGATGACATGTTCGATCAATTAAGTGGTACTAAGGTCTTTTCACAGTTAGACCTTGCCACTGGTTTTCATCAGCTCCGAGTCGCGGAAGATAGTATTCCTCTCACCGCATTCCGCACTCGCTATGGTTCTTATGAGTGGCTCGTCATGCCGTTCGGATTGACGAACGCACCTGCCTACTTTGTCGATCTTACGAATCGGGTATTCTGGGAATATCTCGATAAGTTCGTGCTTGTTTTCATTGATGATATTCTAGTATATTCGAAGTCCGAAGAGGACCATGCTCGACATCTTAGAATTGTTTTGAGTACTCTCCGAAAGCATCAACCCAAAGCAAAAATTTCTAAGTGTCACTTCTGGGTAAAGCAAGTGAAGTTCTTTGGCCATGTTGTATCTTCAGAAGGTATTTCCGTTGATCCTTCTAAGATCGAGGCTATTCAGAGTTGGAAGAGACCTGAGAATGTTCACGAGATTCGTAGTTTTCTGGGTTTGGCTGGTTATTACCGCCGTTTCATCAATGACTTTTCCCGTATCGTGCTTCCATTGACTAGCCTTACGAGGAAAGGCGTTCGATTCATTTGTCTGTTAAGTGTGAGGCTTCTTTTCAGAAATTGAAGGAGCTTCTCACTAATGCTCCCGTCCTTGTGGTCCCTGAAGGGAACCAAGATCTTATTGTTTATACTGATGCCAGTCATAGTGGCCTCGGTGCTGTTTTGATGCAGAAAGATCGTGTTGTTGCCTATGCTTCTAAGCAGTTGCGTCCGAATGAGGTTCGGTATGCTACTCATGATTTAGAGCTTGCTGCCATTGTCTTTGCTCTGAAGATGTGGCGTCATTATTTGTTGGGAGAGCACTTTACTCTTTTCACCGATCACAAGTCTCTTAAGTACTTGTTCACCTAGAAGGAGCTCAACATGCAACAACACCGTTGGCTCGAGTTTCTAACTTCATATGATTTTGATATTCAGTATACTCCTGGCAAGGGGAATCGAGTAGCTGATGCTTTGAGTCGCAAGCATTCAGCTATTGTTTCCATGATGATTGCAGAATGGAAAGTTCTTGAGACTCTTTCCATATGCGATATTCGTGATCATGCTTCCACATCCAACTCTCCTGTTCTATTATATAGCATGGAAGCTCGTCCTACTCTTCTTGATCGGATTGTCGAGGCTCAGCGGCAAGACTCCGATATATCTGCTCTTATTCAGAAGTATAAGTCTGAATCCCACAATGACATTGAGATGAGGGATTTCAACATCGATATGCATGGGTGTCTTCGAAAGAAGAACCGTCTAGTCGTGCCTTCTATTTTAGAACTTAGGCGGGACATTCTAGCCGAGTGTCACCGTTCTAAATATACTATTCATCTAGGAAGCAGCAAGATGTATGCTGATATGCATCGCCTCTATTACTGGGAAGGAATGAAGCGAGATATAGCAAGTTATGTAAGCAACTGCATGACTTGCCAGCTTATTAAGGCCGAGCATCAACGACCCAGTGGTCTTCTTCAGCCTTTAGAGGTTCAATTGTGGAAATGGGACAAAGTTTCTATGGATTTCATCGATGGCTTACCTCGTTCGAGGTCGGGCCATAGCAGTATTTGGGTTGTTGTGGACCGTCTTACTAAGTCTGCACATTTCATTCCTATTAAGTCTAATAGGATGGCGTCTCACTTATCGTAGCTTTATATTAAGAAGATCGTGCGTTTACATGGTGTTCCTTCATCTATTGTGTGTGATCGTGATCCTCTTTTCACTAGTCACTTTTGGCAGAGTCTCCAGCAAGCTTTGGGTACAAAGCTTAATCTTAGCACAGCTTATCACCTACAGTCTGATGGACAGACTGAATGGGAGAATCGTATCTTGGAAGATCTGCTTCGTGCTGGTATCTTGGATTTTGGTGGTAGTTGGGAGGATCATCTTCCTCCAATTGAGTTTTCTTATAATAATAGCTACCAATCTTCTATCGGCATGGCTCCTTTCGAAGCCTTATATGGAAGGCCGTGTCGTTCTCCATCATGTTGGCTTGAGTCGGGGGAAAAGCTCATTCTTGGCCCCGAGTCTATTCGAGAATCATCTGAGAAGATCCATCTTATCCGAGAGAGAATGAAAGAGGCTCAGAGTCGACAGAAATCCTACGCGGACAACCGTAGGAGACCTCTTGAGTTCTTAGTGGGCGATCTTGTTTATATCCGAGCTTCTCCTCTGAAGGGAGTGATACGGTTCAGCCAGACAGGGAAATTGGCACCACGCTATATTGGACCATTTCCTATTACAGAGCATATCGGTCCTGTTGCATAATGTGTAGCACTTCCCGATCAGTTTTCTGGAGTTCATGACATATTCCACGCCTCTCAGTTAAGGAAGTGTCTACGAGATTCAGATTCTGTGTTCGATTCTCGTGCTTTAGAAAGCTAGAAGTCTCTCCTGATCTATCATTCATGCAGCATCCTGTGAGGGGTTCTTGCTTCGGAGGTTAGACGCCTTCGAAACAAGAATATTCCGCTCGTGAAGATTCAATGGTCCGATAATCCCAATGACTGCACTTGGGAAACCAGAGAATTCATCTAGCAAATGTATCCTGATTTCTTATCTTCTCACTCCGAAGGTAAGAATTTTCTAGTTTAATCTATCTAAATTCCCTTTGTTAGATGAAATAAAGTATATTGAATATGGATTACCTCTACGAATTGCGAGGACACAATTTTTTTATAGGGGGTAAGTCTGTAACAACCCTGGTATTGGTGATTACCTGAAATATTAAAGTATAACAATACTTATAGTTTAATATTGAGAACTAAATGAAATGAGGAAAATAAATTTGGTTTAAATTGTTCATTTTAAATAAACAATATGTTTGGAGTTAAATATTGGTTTAAAATTCATTGTTTGGAGTTTTGATTAAATAAAATGGAAAATATTGGAATTTAGGTAAATTTGGGTGAATTAATTTACCAAGTGATGTAATTCAACATTAAATTGTTGAAATAAATCCAAATTGATGGAAAGATAGTTTTAAAAACTTTATTTTGAAGTTTTGGAGTGAAATTAATCATTTATTGTATTTTAATTAAGTTAATGTGATAATATTGGTAATTATTTTCAATATTATCCTTTTATTGAATATAAAAGGGAAAAAATGTAAAAAAAGAAAATTATATTTTATCAAAGTATAAGATAGAATATTGGTTGAAAATAATATTTTAATAATACAATAACGATAGAATGATTTATTGCAACTTATTTGACACGAAAATAATTTTTATTAAGCTTGTTGTGTTAAAAATGGTATATTTACACTAAAATTGTGTAAATTATATAATATCATAATATATATATATATATATATGTATATATATATATATAAATAGCTTTTATTGTTATTAGTTTTGTTCTAATAACAAGTTCATTTTCATAACAAATAATTGTATACATTTTATTTAACTTAAAAATGTGAGTATAGTGTTAAAATAAGAGAAAACATGTACATGGTTTCATATTTATCTAAGTAATTATGCTCTTGGGCTTAATTGGGTAAGATTGGATCCATTAGCCTATCTTAGAAGCTTCTGGTTTGTGAGAAAGTGTCTGTATGTAAGTTTCTTTCCTCATCTTCCTTCTCAAACGCAAGTTTACAGAATAGAATACAGAAAAAAAGAGTCATGGCTTTCTCAAATAAAAACCATATTTCCATCCAAAATTGCTGCTAATTCAAAGAATAAATCACCAAAATTAGAAAATAGAAAGGTACTCACAACCAATTCTATAAATTTTCATCAAAATCCATGAGCTTGATATGAATTTGTTTGTAACGTGTTCTATTTCTTTTGCATATCTCTTTTCTAGCTTCTACAGGTCATTAAGGATCATTTCTTCACCAAAAGTCATCATCTTGCTTCCAAATTCACTGCTATATCCTTAAGGTGAGTGCATGCTCATAAATTTGCTAGCAGAAACGGTAATTTGTGAGAGCTTGGCCATAGAAGAAAAAAAAGAAAGAAAATCATTTGTGGAAAACTTGTTTGTGTTTGAATCTAAAACTAAATTAAGCATAACTTTTGCGTTTCTTAACCAAATTAGATGATCTTAAATGTTCTGGAAAGCCCTGATATAGAGCTACGACTTTCATGTTTTGTCTTTTCCAAATTTATGAAGTTATCTATTTAAAAATTGAGTATTTCTATTCCAATCCCGAGAGAAAAATTATATTTGCTCTGTTGTTGAATTTGAAACTAAATTAAGCATAACTTTTGTGTTTCTTAACCAAATTAGATGATCTTAGATGTTATGGAAAGCACTGATATAGAGCTACAATTTTCATGTTTTATGCTTTCCAAAATTTTGAAGTTATCCATTTCAAAATTGAGTATTTCTATTGCAATCCCGAGAGCAAAATTACATTTGCTCTGTTGTTGAATCTGAAACTAAATTAAGCATAACTTTTGCGTTTCTTAATTAAATTTGATGATCTTAGACGTTCTGGAAAGCACTGATATAGAGCTACGATTTCCATGTTTTGTGTTTTTCAAAATTCTAAAGTTATCTATTTCTAAATTGAGTATTTCTATGGCAATCCCGAGAACAAAATTATATTTGCTCTGTTGTTGAATCTGAAACTAAATTAAGCATAACTTTTGTGTTTCTTAATCAAATTTGATGATTTTAGATGTTCTTGAAAGCTCTGATATAGAGCTACAATTTTCATGTTTTGTGTTTTCCAAAATTCTGTAGCTATCTGTTTCAAAAATGAGTGTTTCTATTGCAATTCCGAGAGCAAAACTATTATTTGCTCTGTTGTTGAATCTAAAAGTAAATTAAGCATAAATTTTGTGTTTCTTAATCAAATTTGATGATCTCAGATGTTCTGGAAAGCAATCATATAGAGCCATAATTTTCATGTTTTGTGTTTTCCATAATTCTGTAGTTATCTGTTTCAAAATTGAGTGTTTCTATTGCAATTCCGAGAGCAAAACTATTATTTGCTCTGTTGTTGAATCTGAAAGTAAATTAAGCATAACTTATTCATTTCTCAATCAAATTACATAATTTTGGATGTTCTAGAAAGCTTAGACATAGTGCTACAAGTTTTGTGTTTTGATCTTTCTATAATTTTGATGTTGTCTGGGTCAAAATTGAGGAGAATTAAGAGTTAGAAGTTCCTATATGGAATTATGGTTATAAATAACCATCTAGATGTTATTTTTACTTGCCGATGAGATGAGGTAAGCTACTTTATGATGATTTTAAGACATTGATATGTATTATGATGATTTTCACTTGTCGATGAGATGAGACAAGTTACGATGCCACTAGTGCTCGTCAATGAGATAAGACGAGTAGGGTATTGAATTTACTCGCCGATGAGATGAGGCAGAGTATATATTTTCAAGATGTTTATGATGTTTTATTAGTGTGGCATCAACTAGCGGCTAGTAAACCGTTAGGTGCGAACGTTTGGTATGGGACGTGCGTTAACACCTATTGGGTTCCTATCCGAGAAGTTGAGACACATTCACGATGTTTACTAGTACTATAGACCACGAGTACTTAATTGGAGTCATCACGATGTAGCTGCGACTCTGATCATCAAGATGTTATTAACTTGGGTCTTTGTGACTGAGAGTCATTATGATATTATAGACTATAGTCATCACGATGTTCACGATTTTATGATGTTACTTGACTCCAGTCATCACGATGTTTATGGTACCAAATATTAGTACTAGTCACGATGTAAGCACGTGCAGTATTCCATGAAGTTTTAGATGTTTTGATTTCACCTTTTTATGAGGATGTTATTATAGCCTTGAGTAAGATGAAGGCTTACATGTATTGATGGTTTTATGGTGATTTCTAATATGATGTTTGAGCCCTCATTGAGTTCTATTATGATGGTTTTATGAGGTTTTAGACTGTTTTATGATGATTATTTATATGGTTTAAATCGTTGCCTATTTCACTTATATAACTATAGAAGATGAACCATCGTTAGATAACTAATTGAATTCCCTTATGAAATCATGATGGACCCATAGATGTCTCACCTTAGAGGTGATTTTGATGATACTTACATCGTTCCGTTGGCAACAACGGAATGGTTCTTTTTTTCCTATTACTGTTATCTTTACTATTGATAAGTTCTAGCTAGCCTGACCCGTGTATTTATTGCTCGGGTCAGACCGAGTTGCAGGTTAGGTATGGATTTAGCTCACTCCTTCTTGGATCCGTTAGCTTGCTTTTGTCTGAACCATTTTTTTCTTTTCGGACTTGGCTGTTGTACCTATTATTTTGTGGGATGGTTGTGTATGTATATTTTGCAGTTGATGCTACTTATATGTATAATGTGTTATGTACGATGTATGGAGATGTATGTATACTCTAATATGGGTTTATTGTTCTGTGTCTGTTTATAATTAATTGTATATTGCATTTATTCTGAAATGATCCTAAACCATCATGGTATTGTATTAGTTAAGGACTATATGTGTTGACCATATAAAAAAAAATATCGACAAACTTAGCTCTTAGCTAATGCATTATCATGAGGGTCGCCCTTAGCCAGCCCTATTCTCTACATTAGTAGATATGATTACTTAGTAATTCTCTTTACTAATGTAGGTCTAGGGGTGGGGCGTTACAATGGAAATGTTTTTCCAATGGGAAATGAAACGTTTTGGGAATTTATCTTTTTGAAGATAAATTGAAAATGAATAATTGAAATCGTATATTCATAGATATTTTGAAATATAAATTCACTATGGAATTTATAAAAGAAAGGGGAATTTGTTTAAAAATAAACGTTTATTTATTTTTGAAGTGTGGGAATTAATTTACGGATTTGAAACGTAAATATAATAAATCGTTAAGGATTTATTTAATTGGTTTAAATGAACCATGTTGAAATGAAAGTATTTCCGCGTAAGGAAAATGTTTGAAATTTGTTTTCAAAAGTGGTAAAAATGAAAAGTGATTTGAAAATGAATTGCATTTGAAGACCGTTGTTGAAGATCAGATATTTTTGAAAACGAAAGGATTATAGTCGAATGTTTCTGCACCGAATGGCCCCGGTATAGAAATTCCATATGTGATGGGAAGTCCGGACGTGATTAGTGAATATCTGGATTGCAAGGACTTCTTTGTAAGTGCCTTCGGTTCTGTTCGATGCCGGAACAGACTTGTATGGATAGTATGTCTGACATTACAATTTGAGATATAAAGCTGATTTCTTTCAAATATATTTCTGTTAGTGGCGGAGAATTCATTCTCTTAGCTTAACACCCTTCTCTGAGACGTACGAGCTCAGAGGTTATGTAGTTGATGGTTATCAGCGATATATTGCCAATTTGGTAATGTGACATGTTGAGTGTTGCTATGAAATGATCATTGTTGATCATTTGTGAAATGATCATTTGTTTGATCATTTATCTTTGTGATCATTACTTTGATCATTTGTTGACCCAAAGCATGACTTTGTACCAAAGCGTGGCTTTGTGGACGAGACTTCATCGGACCTCACTCCCCGGAAATGGTCAAAACAGGAAGGATGCAGCAAGGTTATTAGGGGTAGCGCCCTTTAGTGTATATCATTCCTTCTGGATAGAGGTGGTATCATGGTATGGAGCCCAGATACTTAACCTATGTTGTTGCTGCAAACTTATTACTTTGTGGTTGTTGGAAATCGAGGATCCTCGGATGTAGATCGGTTACGATCGGGGGATGACATATTCATGTCAGTAGTTACCCAGTTAGGTGTAACCCGGCCTTGTGTTGGTAGAGATCCGGTTTGGTTCTCGGGACGTCATTCCAGAGGCGTTTCCATGTGGCAATGGGAAGTTTCATGGCCTGACCATTTGTTGGAAATCCAAAGAAACAGTACGATCTTGTACGGTTTTAGTTATAGAACCTATCATTCACTTATGGGGTCACCACTTGTTTGGATGTTAGCTATAGTAGGTATACGATAATGGTCGTATGTTGGCTAAGATTTATATTTTTACTTTCAAAATGATTTTTTTCCTACACCATGAACTAGTAATAATATCAAATGTTTCTTTTAATGCGTATCAAGCATCTTTGACTATCATAAGGAGAAATCTCCTCCGAATCTGCATTTGCATTGTGTGTGTGTGCGGGAGGCCTTATGGTAGTCTCATTTTTAAAAGCATTGCGAATCTATTTTAAAATTATCCTATTCTTTGTTTTAAAAATAAATTGTTTTGAGTTCTCACAGCAGTCACATGACTGACTCGGAGTTTATTGTTTTCCTTCCTAAACTCTAGGTGCCCACCAATTTCCACATGGGCATTCAAGAGTTAAGGTTTATCAGGATATTCTGGAATTCGAGAGTTGCTGGAGGAAAGCTGGATGGCATGGCGTATTACTAGTATATAGTATTTCTTTTACGCTGTTTATTGTTGTTTGTTGTTGTTGTTGTATACTCTGATAATGTAATGTAATGTGATGCAATGTAATAACTGATATAGTTCTTTGTTTAAAGATTATTCATTTATATATTATATGTTATTCCACTGCGATTGTGAGATTCTGATATTGTTCTGCTGTTTTCTTTCTGTTCTGTTCTATCTTTTCTCTCTTCTTCTACCACTTCCTTTTTCTTAAAACCCTAAGTGTTCGGTTTTTCGGCATTCGAGTGCTCGGTAGTTGATACAGTGAACGTATTGATGTCGGTTTTCGGAAGTCGAAGAATCAAGTCCTTACAATGTGGTATCAGAGCATATGGTTAAGCGGCAACCATGGCTCTGTTGGGTATTACTCATTAGAGATAGAGTCAGTAGTGCTCTAGAATGAGTTTGAGTGTAATAATAGCTATGAGAGCGTATTTGTTAGTGAATAAAAATTGTTTTATATTGTGATGATTGGTTTGTTGAGTGGTATACGGATTCTGTTTAATATGAGTAATTAACGTTGTTGATAGGGATCTCTAAACACTTGTACAGAACAATTCGACACGATATTGTTTTAAAATTGGATAAATGAAATAATTTTACCTTGAGTATATTTTATATATAAAGGGATAATTTTTCAAAATTATTAAAGTGTATATAAGTTGATTGTTTGGTTGTTGAAAATGTAAGAATATATATAAGTTAATTAAAAGATGTTTGAATAATCTAAATTAAGAAATAATTGTATAAGCAAATGAATTATAAGAATTGAAATTATAATTGATCTGATTTACAATTGTGAAATAAACTTATATATATAATTGTGAAACTATATGAATATATTTATGAATATGAGTTGTAAATAAAAATGAGTTTGAATAAGTAATGAAATTTGACTTTGGTAAAGGTTAAATAAAATTTAGTTCAGAATTGGGAATCTGAATTGATTTATAAGTGGGAATTTAAGTTAAGTAAAGCCCAAATAATGTTTAAATGGAATATAACTTAAGAGATGTTGAATGAAGTTGATTTTGGTATCAAAGTAAATTAATAAAGTTAAGTGATAAATGTGAACTTGAGTTATGTAATGAAATTCAACTTTAGTAATTGAATTGAATGAATGGATTGAATGTTAATCAATTAAATGTAAATAATTGATATGAAATAATGAATGTAAGTGTAATTCATTAAAATCTAATGTTATTGGAAGTTGAATAATTGAATGAAAATCAATTTAATTAAACCAATTGAAAGTAAAGGTGTTAAACCAAACTAAATGAATATAAGCAAAGGAATTTGGTTGCAATTAATATACATTGGTTGTTATATGATAATTAGTTGATTGTATAAAAACCCATATGCAACCGAGTTAATGAAATTGAAAGCTAAAGTAATTGAAATCCAATTGCAAGTCAAGTGAATCTTAAATAGAATTGAATTTGATTTGAAAGTGAACCAACTTGAATATGAATTAGTGAATATAAATGGATTGAAAATGAATGTTAGTAAAAACATCCACTATTAATGAATCAAATGTGACTAAATTGAAAACCCGTTTCATTGAATATTAATGAGAATATGAATGAATATTTATTGGTTAAGGATGTTAGTTGAATGCTAGTTGGTTGATGGTTGAATATATTGCTTTTACTGCATTTGCTATGTTGGCATATATAGTTATTATGTTGTATATCGATACTATTGTCTATATACATGTTTCTCATCTGTTTGTTGAGTTTTTAGTAGGTGCGGATCGCGTTTGCTTCGCATTTGGAGCTCGCTTTCACGCTATATTAGTCGTATATGCTCGCTAATAATATATAAGGTACGTGTCTCAGATTAAATATCGTACTTTTACACTTTTTTCCCTGCGGGATGCCTCATCACTTGATGAGATGTATATTTGTGATGTATATACTATCATTTTTTTTCGGATCGAGCCACGCAAAGGAGACTCTAGTGAATTTTTCCGAAAATTTAAGGCGTTAGAATATTTTTGAAAAAAATTGGAAAGTTTGTGAAAACTAAAATTTGATTTGGAGTTGAAAGTTAAACAATAGTAGTTGTTTTTGAAAAGATAACTATGTATGATTTGAAAACTTAGTAAAGTTGTTGTAAGAAGTTTAACTATGGATTTATGGAAAGTGAATAGATTCTGTAACTTTTCTTACTTGGTAATTTCGAGGACGAAATTCTTTTAAGGTGGGGAGATTGTAACGACCCAGAATTTCTGTCAATTAAAATTCATATATTTAATTAATTTTGAATATTAATAAGTGAAATTTATAAGTCGAATAAATTTTATTTCGAATAATTAGATTTAATTGGATAATTAAATCGATAATTTAATATGTTAAATTACAGAAATAATTGAAAATTGAGTTTAATATGATTGAAAATGATTTGTAAAATTTTATTTAATCATATTGGAGTTATAATGATGTTGTAGAACTTTTAAAATCGAATTAAGAGTTAATTTGTAAAAATTGAATATTTTAATATTTAATCGACTAGTGAAATTAGTCAATTTTCGAACAGTCTCAGAATTGGACGAAACTAGTTCCATTGGATCCGTAATAGTTTGTTATTATCGGATTTCAATTTTCGTAGCAATCGGATTTTCGTTTGACCGTGGCAGCTCGAAATGCATTGAAATTGTTTTAATATTTAATTGACGAGTTAAAATAGCCATTTTTCAAAAGTCTCGGATTTCGACAATACCAGTTTCATCGGATCCGTAATGTGATATTTTTGTATGGTTTCAAATTCGTGTCAATCGGATTTACCGTTTGTCCGGGGCAAGCTAAAACGCCTAGAAATTTGATTTACCGATTTAATTTAAAATCGAATGTTTATTGCCATAACTCGCACAGATGATCGAATTAGCTCCGGAAACACGTTCCATCGTGTTCGGAACGCGGGGGTAAACCTTAGGAACGCCAACCGGCACGCTTTGTTTGGAGTTCGGAAAATCCGGGATGAATAGTGTCACGTATTTTTCTATAAAAGCCCTCAAATATTCACAATTGCAAAAGAAAAAAAGGCTAGGATTTCAATTCACCAGCCGCCGCCTCCAAAATAATAAATGGCCGAAATTTAATCATCTTCTTCCCTCAAAATCTCTTGATCCGTGAAGAATTTGCAGAAACATTCAACTAGGAAAACGTAGATCTTGTCGACACGAAGTTATCCAACGGCTGTGATCTAAAACAAGTTAACGAATTGATGGCAATTGGAGCTTGAACCATGGCGGGTCGCGCACTGTTTTCTAGGCCATAAGGGGGCCGAGCTTCTTGATATGGGGGCCGAAGGTAGCTCTTGTCATGAGCATTCGAGTGGTGTATCCTGATCGTCTTCAAGGCGAGTAAGTTGGTCGCGTTAATTGGATCAAGGGGGCGGCTATGGGTTTGAGGTTGCACGACAAAATACAGGTTTGGGGAAGATGCAATAGGGGACGGCCACAATGAAGCAGGGGTAAAGATCAACGGCTAGGATTGGTTAGGGTTTTAAATATAAAAAAGAAATTGTAATTTATTTATGTAAAAATTCGTGTAACTTAAAAAATGTATATCTTTTTCATACGAGGTCGAAAATGCACGAAACCAGTTGCGTTGGGTTCGTATGGACGAGCACTACGCTATGGAATTGGATTCGAGTCGTTGAAGCTAGGGAAAATTTCGGGTAAAATTAAACGTCCGTTTAATTTTATTCGAAATAAAAGCTGAAAACGAAATTGAAATCAAGGTGAGAACTTCTCACTCAATCGAATCGGTTTCGATTTTAATTTTAAATAGTTAGATTTAAAATTCTTGAATGTATGTTTGAATGATGATTGTTATCTATTGATTGTTAAAATAGACATTATACGCCGTTAGTAAGCGGAGGTTATTTATTAAAAACATATACCGCGAATATTTCACAGTACAGTGAAATTGGTATTATTTATTTAATTGGAGTTGATTTCCCACATTATATAGCGGATGAGACCCTATTGCGCCATCTATTAAGCGGATAATATTTTAAATCCCATATACCGCGATAATCCCGTTCTGGAACGGAATTGGTATTGTGCTAACATCTTTGGAAGCAGGGAAACAGGTTAGAGAGATCCAACTGGATTCCTCAACGGTATTTATTTAATTACAGATATTTTGATATTTGTTGATTATCATATCGATATATGATGTCGTTATTGTCGTGATTGACGATTTGGTGTGTAGCATCATTAGGCCAATTTTGGAATTTTAAAAGGATTTTTAAAGTGATTTTTGAAAGTATACGTTTATAAAATATTTTTGGAATTAATTCATTTTAAATAAATAAACGTTATAATTTTAATATTATAAAAATTATGATTTTTGCGAAAGATAGTTAAAAGTTGATTTATAAAAATATGGGGTAAATGATTTTATAAAAAAGTTTAAATCGGAATATTTGAATTTATTGTAAAAAGTTTAAAATGTAGGATTTATGAAATTTGATTATTTTATAAATCAAAGAAAAGGGTGAAATTTATAAAGGAGTTTAAAGACGTTTTTAAAATAATAATATAAATTGATTTATATAAAGGATTTATAAATTGATATTTATAAATTAAAATACTTGAATTATAAAACAAGTTTTATAAGTGTTAGAATGAAGTGTAAGTGAATTTCATAAATGAATGAAATTTATAGAATTATAAACGGTGAAGTTATAAATGGAATTTTATAAGAAGTAGGTTTATAAAATTTGTAAAGTTATTCAAAGATTAGTTTTGGGTAAATAAATGAATCTTATAAGTTATAAGATTTATAATTTGGGAAGTTTAAAAGAACGATTTTGTAAACAAATAAACTATAAGTATTTAACTTGAAATATGGACTTTTGGTATATAATTGAGTTATAAATTGAAATAGGTTAATAAAGGAGATTTATAAAAGGAAGTTGTTATAAAATAAATAGAAATCCGCAAATGACTTATTTTGATAAGTAAATTTGTTATAACTTATTAATGGAGTTATATTCACGTTTTAGACAGTGAATAATCCTTTAAATAAAATGTATAGAAATGATGAAATGGGTTAACGAAGTATATTCACGTTTTTGGATAGTGAATAATATGTTAAAGAAAATGTTTTGGATGTGATGTTTTAAATAGACTTAAAACGATCTAATGACGTTTTTAAAATGTGTTAAGATTCGAAACCAAAGATTTCAACATTCATTGTTGAAATAGACGTTTTCGAGAAATAGAAGGAAATGTGGACTATAACAATGTTGTTATAGTAAATGATTTCCGAAAGGAAATGTTCTGTATAGTATTGGGATTTATATATCTATTTTAATTTCGAATCCCTATACTAGTGATTTTGGGTTGTCGTAACGATGTTTTACGCAACATTCGTTTTGGCCCAAATAAATATGTTTAAGAGAATGATTTCCTTAAAGAATGAAATATATACTTAATTTCGATTTAAGTATATTGAATATTTTCCAAGTGTTGAAAATAAATGGATTTGTGAAATACTTATTATTAATAAGCATGGAAATGTTTTTCCAATGAGAAATGAAACGTTTTGGGAATTTATCCTTTTGAAGATAAACTAAAAATGAATAATTGAAATCATATATTCATAGATATTTTGAAATATAAATTCACTATGGAATTTATAAAAGAAAGGGCAATTTGTTTAAAAATAAACGTTGAATTATTTTTGAATTGTGGGAATTAATTTACGGATTTGGAACGTAAATATAATAAATCGCTAAGGATTTATTTAATTGGTTTAAATGAACCATGTTGAAATGAAAGTATTTCCGCGTAAGAAAAATGTTTGAAATTTGTTTTCAAAAGTGGTAAAAATGAAAAGTGATTTGAAAATTGATTTCAAAGGGTTGAAGTGTGAAAATTATATATCTTGTAAAGATATTTTTGGAAAATAAATAATTTGGCAAATTATTTTGAATCTGGTGATGTTGTGCATATCCATTGGTAGTTCAATAACCGACTATCAATATTTACCTTTGAATGGGTATTTTTTGTGATTTGCTTGAACTTGAACGCCACACTTATTTTTGAATAAGCGCCCACTATTCGTGTTAGCCGAGAAAGGACCTTGGGGTCGTATAACCCATTCTGAATATGTGATACGTCGTTATGAATTGCATTTGAAGACCGGTGTTGAAGACCGGATATTTTTGAAAACGGAAGGATTACCGTCGAATGTTTCTGCACCGAATGGCCCCGGTATAGAAATTCCATATGTGATGGGAAGTCCGGACGTGATTAGTGAATATCCGGATTGCAAGGACTTCTTTGTAAGTGCCGTCGGTTCTGTTCGATCCCGGAACAGACTTGTATGGATAGTATGTCTAACATTACAAATTGAGATATAAAGCTGATTTCTTTCAAATATATTTATGTTGGTGGCGGAGAATTCATTCTCTTAGCTTAACACCCTTCTCTGAGACGTACGATCTCAGAGGTTATGTAGTTGATGGTTATCAGCGACTTGGTAATGTGACATGCTGAGTGTTGTTTTGAAATGATCATTGTTGATCATTTGTGATATGATCATTTGTTTGATCATTTATCTTTGTGATCATTACTTTGATCATTTGTTAACCTAAAGCATGGCTTTGTACCAAAGCGTAGCTTTGTGGACGAGACTTCGTCGGACCTCACACCCCGAAAATGGTCAAAACAGGAAGGATGCAGCAATGTTATTAGGGGTAGAGCCCTTTAGTGTATGTCATTCCTTCTGGATAGAGGTGGTATCATGGTATGGAGCCCAAATACGTAACCTATGTTGTTGCTGCAAACTTATTACTTTGTGGTTGTTGAAAATCGAGGATCCTCGGATGTAGATCAGTTACGATCGGAGGATGACATATTCGTGTCAGTAGTTACCCAATTAGGGGTAACCCGGCCTTGTGTTGGCAGAGATCCGGTTTGGTTCTCGAGACGTCATTCCAGAGGTGTTTCCATGTGGCAATGGGAAGTTCCTTGGCCTGACCATTTGTTGGAAATCCAAAGAAACAATACGATTTTGTACGGTTTTAGTTGTAGAACCTATCATTCACTTATGGTGGTCACCACTGTTTGGATGGTAGCTATAGTAGGCATACGATAATGGTCGTATTTTGGCTAAGATTTATATCTTTACTTTCGAAATGATTTTTTCCTACACTATGCACTAGTAATAATATCAAATGTTTCTTTTAATGCGTATCAGGCATCTTTGACTATCATAAGGAGAAATCTCCTCCGATTCTGCGTTCGCATTGTGTGCGTGTGCGGGAGGCCTTATGGTAGTCTCAATTTTACAAGCATTGCGAATCTATTTTAAAACTATCCTATTCTTTGTTTTAAAAATAAACTATTTTGAGTTCTCACACCAGTCACATGGCTGACTCGGAGTTTATTGTTTTCCTTCCCAAGCTCTGGTGCCCACCAATTTCCACATGGACAGTCAAGAGTTAAGGTTTATCAGGATATTCTGGAATTCGAGAGTTGCTGGAGGCAAGCTGGATGGCATGGCGTATTACTAGTGTATAGTATTTCTTTTCCGCTGTTTATTGTTGTTTGTTTTTGTTGTTGTAAACTCTGATAATGTAGTGTAATGTAATAACTGATATAGTTCTTTGTTTAAAGATTATTCATTTATATATTATATGTTGTTCCGCTGCGATTGTGAGATTCTGATATTGTTCTGCTGTTTTCTTTCTGTTCTGTTCTATCTTTTCTCTCTTCTTCTACCTCTTTCTTTTTCTTAAAACCCTAAGCGTTCGGTTTTCCAGCATTCGAGTGCTCGGCAGTTGATACAGTAAACGTATTGATGTCGGTTTTCGAAAGTCGAAGAATCGGGTCCTTACAAAATCATTACTCTAATAACATAGTTAACATTTGTTTATATCTTACTTCGCTAATATGCTACAATTCCATCTTTTATTTGTATTATATTTCAATTACATTGAATTTTGTGGATTATTTACATTAATTAAAATTTGAGATTCCAATTAATTTATTTATCTTGGTTTCAATCTTTTATTAAATCAATTATCACGTTATGAATATAATTAACATTACTATTTATTTTATTACATTCACAAATTGGCAGTTATTGTCTTAACTCACATTAATGTAATATTTAATGACATTCAATTGCAACTGATTTAAATAAATTGGTAACAAATAACAATTGTCACCATTTCTATATTTAATAACATTTGTAAGTTTATTATCCACAACAAGTGTTATAATTACTACTACAAAACTAAATTTATTTAATTAAAATTTATTACACATTGTTTTATTAATTAGTTAATACTTAATTTATCAGTTGCTCTTTTAATCCAATTCCCATTAATACATGCATTACTATAATTTATTTACAATCTATCTCAAATGTAACTCTTTAATCGTTTTACTTAATTGGAATTTCCATTAAACAATTATAAAATACCTTAAATTAATACTATTTCATTTTATTCCAGCTATATTCTTATTATTAAATCACAAATTTTTACCAACATCAAGTCATAAAAACTTATTAAATTTACAATTTTAGTTATCAAAAATTACGGGTCGTTACACTCCCACACTCAAAATTTTTCGTCCTCGAAAAGGAAAATGGACAGGAAAAGATGGAATTAAGAAATCAATATATCTTATTCAAAATATTAAAATTCTAATTTACATAATTAAATAATTGAAATAAAATATATAAATTATAAACAATTAAATCTTCTATATTCAAGTTAACAAAAGTTTGGAATAAGTTTCGAAAATTTTTCTAAGTCCAAAATCGACGAAAAATTTCGATAGAGTCTCCTCTGTACGAAGAGGTCTGGAAGAAATAATAATATCAGTAATAACATGTGACGACCCGGAATTTTTAGACATTTGAAATGGGAATATTTAATTTATTTTAAATATTCGAAAGTTAATTATTAACTTTAATTTCAAATATTAATAATTATCGGATAATTAATTGTTGAATTTAATTATCAGAATTGGGTAAATTAATGAATCTGGAGTTTTAAGCCGGTTAAAAATAGTTTGAAGGCTTATAAAATTTATATTGATAGCATTAACGATAATAGAAGTTGTGCAATTGAATTTAACACTGATTTGTTCAGTTTTAAAAATACATCGTTTAAATTGAAATTAAAAATAGCCGACCGTGGCACAGTCTCGGATTTCGACGAAACCAGTCTCGGATGACGAAACGTACTCTCGTACTTGTATATTTATATATGTATTCCGCTGTGTGGAGTTGTTGTGTACCTATTGTATGATATTGATGTTGAGTTGTGACTGATGTATTCTGATGATGTAATGTATGTAAACAGATATATTTGATTTTGAGTAAAGATTATTTACTATCTGTTATATTTTATTCTGCTGCGATGGTTAGATTCTGATGTTGATTTTGTTTTCTCTTCTTCTACCTCCTTCTTTTCATTTAAATGGTCCGATTTTTCTGGCACGAAAAATCTTGGTCGTTACAGTTGGTATCAGAGCTTAGGTTGACGACAACCTAGGCTTTGGTGGGAATTACTCAAGTAGAGTCCGTAGTACTCTATAATGAGTTTGAGTGTATTAATAGATATGAGCGCGTAATTGTTAGTGAATAAAATGAATTTTATATTGTGTTGATTGGTTTATTGAGTAGGTTATGGATTCTGGTCAATACGAGTAATTAACGTTATTGATAGGGATCTCTAAACACTTGAATAGAACAATTCGACACCGTATTGTTTTAAATAGGGTAAATGAAATAATGTTACCCAAATTATTTTTGTATATGAAAGAAATAATTTTCAGAAATTATGATAGTATTTGGATGCTTGATTGTTAAGGAATGTTAATATTAAATTATTAACAACATTGTGTAGAAATTGAATAAGAAATTGAAACTTATAACCAAAGTTGAAGAATAAATTTATATAACAAAATGGAATCTGAAATATAGATTATAAATGTAATTTATAAATTGAAATAAATTTCATATACAAATGAGATCTGTAAATGTAAACTGTAAAGGTGATTATAATTTTGAAATTGAAATGGGATAAAATTCCAGAGAATGTTTGAATATAGATTTAAAGGAATTGCAATTTGGAATTTTTGGGAAAAATCTAAATTCCTTTGGATTTGGAAATGGTTTTCAAAAGTTTTGGAAAAAAAATAGTGGTATTATTTCGGGAATATTTTTGGATTGAGATTGAATCTGGAGAGATTTGGAAATTAAAAATATTTGAAATGTTTTAAAGAGATAAAAGCACTAAACTCTCTGTAGTCGCTGGAAAATAATTCCGATGATGATCGCGACATCATCGGTGTTCATTTTCGAGTTTCCAAGAGAGGGATTGCTACCTGAATGATTTTGGATTGGTGTTTATTTCTAAGAAGTTGAATTTGGTTTGGAAATGCAAAGGATTTTGGATGTAGTTGGTTTCGAAAGTAATTTTGAAATTTTGGGAAATTGTTTAAAACTCTGGAATATTATTTAAATGTTTATGGAATAATAAAAATATACTAGACTAAATAAATGTAACAGAGAAAGTATCGAATTGGAATAAATAAGATTTGACAACTTATAAACGAATTGAACAGTATTGAAATAAAAATTCCTGGATATAAGTAAAAATTGTGAATGAGATTGATTGTGGACAGACGGAAGTGTGAAAATAAATAAAATGTGACCTCTAAAATTTAGAAATGAGATTAATAAGCCAAAATAAAATAGTTTTGAATTTGGAAAGTGAATGAAAATCCAAAACTTAACTTATAAAATAAATAGGTTAAACTTCAGTAAAAATAGATAAAGAAACTTTGAAATAAAAATCAAATATTGATTTAATGTATGTTGAATGTAACAACCCGCATATTTATCGAGTTTGTATTTAAATATTTTATTTAAATACTAACTCGTTAATCGGATTTTGGTCCGAAAAGCTACTTTTTGCAAACGGTCAAATTAGGGCTCGAGACCACTTTCATTGAGTTCGAAATGTCGTTTACAACTTTTTTAAGTATAAACATCGATAGGTTTGGAGTTAGTGAAATTTCACTAACTTTTCCCGCTTTGGACTTTGGGTTAGTTTAGCCTATTAAGCCCAAGTTCCAACCCTCTTCTCCTCACTCTTCATAAATTTCCTAACTAATCAAGCTTTGGCATTAATGGTGGAGGGAATGGGAAATTAAAATTCCAAAACTCAAATTCAATTGCAATCCATCTTTCTACTCCAAATTCAAGAAGAAGACATTGGATTCAAGCTTCTTGTGCTTAGATAGAAGAAGGATTGATTCTTGCTTGCTTAAAACTTCATTTTCATTGATATTTGGTGCAAAGGTGAGATTTTTATCTCACAAATCTAGTCTATAACAATATTGGACTGTTGGGAATGATTCCCTATCACTTTTGCATGCACATTTGCATTTGGTTTGGATTGGATTGGCGAAAAACTCCAATTTTTAGCGTTTTGGTGAATTTTCTGCACTTAGGTCGTTCTGGCCATTTTTAGGTCGTTCGGAGTTAGGTCGTTCGTCCATGGGTCGTGAGTCGTTCACGAGTTAAACTTAGGTTGTTCTGGCCATTTTTAGGTCGTTCGGAGTTAAGTCGTTCGTCCCTAGGTCGTGAGTCGTTCACGAGTTAAACTTAGGTCGTTCTGGCCATTTTTAGGTCGTTCGGAGTTAGGTCGTTCGTCCATGGGTCGTGAGTCGTTCACGAGTTAAACTTAGGTCGTTCTGGCCATTTTTAGGTCGTTCGGAGTTAAGTCGTTCGTCCCTAGGTCGTGAGTCGTTCACGAGTTAAACTTAGGTCGTTCTGGCCATTTTTAGGTCGTTCGGAGTTAAGTCGTTCGTCCCTAGGTCGTGAGTCGTTCACGAGTTAACCATAGGTCGTTCTGGCCATTTTTAGCTCGTTCGGAGTTAAGTCGTTCATCCATAGGTCGTTTACGAGTTATCCCGATAGGTCGTTGGACCTTATCTCGTTAGGTCGCTCCTGGCCTAACTCTTAAGTCGTGCAACTCTTAAGTCGTGTAACCCTTAAGTCGTGCAACCCTTAAGTCGTGCAACTCTTAAGTCGTGCAACTCTTAAGTCGTGCAACTCTTAAGTCGTGCAACCCTTAAGTCGTGGAACCCTTCAGTCACGCAACTCTTAAGTCGGTCACGAGTTATCCTGTTAGGTCGCGACCTCTGTTAAGTCGGCCATGTTGGGTCGTGAGTCATCGTTAGGTCGCGAACACCTCTAGGTCGCAACCACTAAGTCGCTTGACCCCTTAGACCCCTAGGTCGCAGCCGTTAGGTCGTATGACCCTTGAGTCGTTAGGTCGTTAGACCTCATTTTGTCTTCACTAGGTCGTACCGTTTTGGTCGGGGCGCTGCCCCCTGGACCCCCGCGACCTGACCGGGCAGGTCGAACCCCGTAAGCGGTGGCGTTGCCCCCGCACCCCCACCTTGGGGGGTTGCCACCCCCCCTGGACCCCCCTCCGTAGGGGATCTTATCTGAAAAACATTGAGCTGATTTCCTTGGATTTTATTCACATCTCCGTATGCGATTTTTGTGACTGATTGTTTCTACAATTGCTTCTGTGTTTTGTCACTTTATAATATAAAGGTTTCAATACTAGTAGTAAATATCAAAACTCTTTTAACAAACAATTTCAACTCTATTTTTAATAACAAAGCTCTTTTCTTAAACCGTTTTCCAATCTATTAGTATATACAAACCTTTACCTCACTCGGATGAGAAATCTAATTAAACGACTTAGTAAAACAAGTGGTATGAAACGCTTGCGTTCACTTCGTCGGTTAATTCTTGGACTTGTTCGATTGAACCTCTTGTGACAATTTTATTAGTGAAGATTTACAGTTTGTTCGTAAATATTTAAGTTAAGCAAGTGGTTATGGGACATGAAGCTAAACTTCTATATTTACTAGCTTAGTGTAATTGACACTTCTCGTTGATCATGACGATCATTCTGATGATTTAGACTAGCAACTGTGCGATGTATCTTGTTGCGAGGTTAGACTAGACACCACTTGTGTGATTCCACTCACACATACCTTTTTGCTTTTTGGTTAGTCTGGACCTTAATCTGTGTGATTCCATTCACACATGTGGGGTAGCTCCCCTTGGTCTTCGGACCGTCATGTGATAGGCCTCTTTCTCTTTTCTATGATTTCTGGACTTCTTGCATTGATTTCTAGAATTTATGTCATTGACTTGTTATGAGTACAAGTTTGGGGTATGATGCCCTTTTCGAATCTTTGAGAAGATTCTTGTGATATTGATTATCTCTTATTGATTGATCTTCTGTTGATCATTATTTACATACTTATAGTGGTATGCCATTATGGATGTTTATGTTTATGCCATATCTTTTATGTTATATCATGTCATCTGATATTTATAGCTAGACTGACCCGTTTATTATTTTCTTAAATAATACTCGGGTCAGACCGAGATGTTACAGGTGCTTCTGCTTGACTTCTTCCCAGGGATTCATCACTCTGACTTTTGGCTAACTGTTTGGATTAGCAGTTTTTGTTGTATACACTTGAGATATAGACTCATAGTTGTATTCTTTTGTATAGCACGTGTTGCTATTCTTTTGTATTATCGTGGAACTTACTGACCACTACTCTGATGTACACTTTCATGTGTTAGTTATATATTCATATCTTCTTCTGCCTTTGTGATATGGATGTCTGTGACTGATTTGTGATATGATTATTTCTATGTTTGTTTCCGAAGATTATTTATAGCCACCATGTGATAAGCAATTACATGGATGGTCGCTCCTCAACAGCCTCATTCTCCGTGCTAGTTGACAGCACTACTCCGGAGTGTTCTTGGCTAGCGTGGGTATAGAGGTGGGGCGTCACATTGAATATCAAATTTTGTGGTGACAAATGTTGAGTTTGTAAATGAATTATGGGATGAATATTCGATGTAAATAATATGGAATGTTCCAAGATTAATTAATGGAATATGGAAATGGAACTCGAATTGTTTAAATAAAAATTTGAGTTGCGAATAAATGATAAAATTTGAAAGAGATGTTGAGTTATTAATAGAAATTCAACTTGAAATTGTAAGTGAATTAAATTTGAATTGAAGTTGAATGGAATTGAATTAATATAAAAATGATTTGTATTGCCAATAAAAAATCCAAGTAGGGATAATTGGAAATGGCCTCATTATAAAATGAAAGGAATTCCGAAATGAATTATTGAATGTGAATTAGAATTCATATTGATTCAATGAAATATACTAATTTAATTTAAGCGAATGGAGCTAACAATGAAATTGGAAATGAGCTCGAGTAACATATAAATTCAACTTAGACCAATGATGAATTAAAAATAATTGGGAGTATCGTCCAACAAAATGAAATTGGGTTATAACAGCGATGGTTGGAATTTGTGAATCAATTCCAAGTAGGTTGAAATAGAATGGAAAAGACCTTGTTATTAATAAAATCAAAATTCTACGAATGAATAGAAATTGACTAAAAATTGATTTTTAAAATCGGTTGAATTATAAATGGTTTATAATAAAACCTGTTTGGTAAGTGGAATGAAATTAGTAATTAAGTTGAGTAACTCAAGTTATATTAACAAGAGCTTGGTTCGAATAAAATGGGAATTCATTGAATAAAATTTTATGAGTTGATAGAAGTGAAATAAAATTTATTTTGAATCACTTGGAATAAAAATAAACTCGTTTGGATTCAAATGACTTGGAAGTAGGCAATGAAGTGTAAATCATTTAATTGGAATGTAAAATGAATTCAATGAAATGGTATTGGAATGGATTGGAAGCATACAAAATAAATGTCGAAATGTTTCACATGTGCTTGTGGATGTACATGATATGCATCGTTTATGAAACCCATGTTTTAATTATTTATATTTAAGTGAAATGCTATAAATTTGTGTAATTGTCACTTACATATTTATATTGAGTAAGTACAGGTTCAGGGAAGCCGTTTGGCTGGATTTGATTGCGCAATTTGCTAAAATAAATCGCCGCTTGCTTAAAAACGCTAAAATAAGGTACGCCTACGCAATACAAATAGGAAATATGAACTGTTTTTCTGTTTTCCGACCGTGTGGGTCGATGTATATTGATTTCCGGCCTGAGGCCGATGTATATATGTTTTTGTGCATCCTGCGATATCGCAGAAGTCCCTCCGTACAAAGGAGACTCTGCCAAAATTTTCCGTAAATTTTGGGAGTTAGAAAATTTTTGAAATTCTCGAAAATTTTCATTAACGGCAAATGATCTAAATTTTCTAAGCAAATAAAATTGAAATTGGATATTGAAATCTAATTGGAATGTAAATGTAAATAGAATGAAATTGAAGAAACTAAAGAAGTAAAGTTTGCAAATAAACTTTAATTGAGATTTAAATTAATTAGTAAGTGCAACTAATATAATATTCAAAGTGGAAACCAAAATTTAAACTTAAATGAAATTGTAAAGGCAAAGAGAATGGTAATGGAAATAAACTTCAATAGTAAAATGAAGATTTATATAAGAATTATATACAATATTCAAATTAAACTTAAGGAATGGAAAATGAAATTCTTAAGTAAATTTGGTATTAGGAAAAAATTATCCCAAGAGAATAATTGAATGGAAATTAACTGAAGGTTAAAGTGATAGCTGGGAATGTGAATAAAAAGGGAATTGGAGTAGCTAAAAATAAATTGGGCTAATTACGTAAGGTGTACGTATATTATTTATTCGCATAGCTATATTGATCCTGGATTCGAGCACAGATTTTCGAGATAGTTATATCGATCCGAGTTAGGATTTTTCACTCGATTTTCGACGGCGAACCTGGATATGGATTGTTGATTGATTTTGGAAATTCTCTATCATAGTTATGACTATGCGAGGAGAATGACGGTTTCTGATCAAGAAACTAGATCTGAGTCCGCACTGGGAAGTCGGGTGGACGATACTAGTTCGGAAGTGAAATTGTGTGATCGAGCGAGCGATCAAATTAGATATTGCGTACGGATGATATATGTGCATCGTACAGGCTTAAGCAAAGCAGATATTGAAAATTTGAAATAAAATGTATAAAATGGTTTTGAAACTGTATTCGGATATTATTGCTTAGTGGGATGTACAGGTTTATTGAAGCAAAAGATAAATTGGGATTTTTGATTTCAGGAGATAAAATTAATGGCCCGACAAAAAGGTATGTGTTTAATTTTCTACATGAAATTGGATTGGTTTTTGGATCGAGCCACTTGGCGTTTTGTTTTCTTTTTGGATTTGGGAGGCCGTAGAGCCATTTTGTAGTAGTACCGAGCTAGCCGCGCAAAGGAGACGCTGGCGAAATTTTTCGGAAATTTAGGGAGTTAGAAAAATTTTGGGAAAAATTGATAATTCAAAAATTTGGTTTCAATGTTAAAATTTGAATTGTCAAGAAAGTAAAATGGTTTGAAATTTATGGATAAGTTAAAAGGGGAGAAAGAGGGATGGTGTGTCTTAAATAAAAGGTTTTGATTGGAAGTTGTTAAAACTATTTGAGTTGAGGAAATAGTTAATGGGTTATGGACCATTCTTCCTAACTTGTAATTTTCGGGACGAAATTCTTTTAAGGGGGGAGGAATGTGACGACCCGGAATTTTTAGACATTTGAAATGGGAATATTTAATATATTTTAAATATTCGAAAGTTAATTATTAACTTTAATTTCAATATTAATAATTATCGGATAATTAATTGTTGAATTTAATTATCAGAATTGGGTAAATTAATGAATCTGGAGTTTTAAGCCGGTTAAAAATAGTTTGAAGGCTTATAAAATTTATATTGATAGCATTAACGATAATAGAAGTTGTGCAATTGAATTTAACACTGATTTGTTCAGTTTTAAAAATACATCGTTTAAATTGAAATTAAAAATAGCCGACCGAGGCACAGTCTCGGATTTCGACGAAACCAGTTCCATTGGATCCGTAATAATGGACTATTATCGGATTTCAATTTTCGTAGTGTTTGGAGTTGTTGTGAGAGCATACGATATATAAACGCATTGAAATCTATATCGAAAATTAAATAATTACTGAACCCAAAGGCTATCTTCTCCATACGGTCGAAATAGGACTCAAAACTTTTTCCATTGCGCTCGGAATACGGGTAAAACCATATGAACGCCTAGCGGTACGCTTCGTTCGGAGTTCGGGATTTCACGAGTCGATCGGGTGAGATATTTTTTTTCTTTTTGTATTAAATAAAATATATTGACTTTCAACCATCCAACATCTCGTACATCCAGCCACCATTTTGTCTTCCCCATACATCTGTATTCCTTTCATTTTAATTCCCCAAATAGAAGAGGAAAATAGCAGCCGCGTTCTCATCTCAAATCCCCCTTTTCTTTTTCCTTCCTCTATACGTTCTAAATCAAATTGGATCTCGGTTTTTAAATGGGAAGCTGGTCAACAGAAATTAGGGTTCGGGTAGAGTCAGGGGGAGGAGCACGACGAGTGCGGTCTTCGACTTGGGTTGCGAGATCAAGGTCATGTGGCGACGTCATTTTGAGGGTGAGGTGACGCGATACTGGCGGTCGCGTATGAGGATGCTACGGTGGCGAGGAGGCGCGCTCGTTTGAGAGTGTTCGAGCTTTAGTTGCACGCAAGGAAGATATCGATCGACGAGGCCAGCTGGAGGGAGTCGATATGTGGAAGATGATCGAGATGGGGATCGTGGGGCTGCTCAACCACGTGCTTTTGGGAGGCAACGACATGGTTGCAGGCGGTTGGAGGGAGGTTGTCTCTGTCGCGATGAGGGCATGGACGATCTCGATCTGAGGGTTGGTGGGTTCGTCGAAGGCAGCGAGGTATAGCTGACCTCATCTTTTCTTATTTATTTAATTTAATAAAGTAGATATACGTATACACCTACAGTTGGAGAAAGAATGTTTGCAGTAAGGACATGTTTTAATTCTGAAAATGAACATGTATATATAAAACAGAGGGAAAAAATTATTTTTGACAACCTTGTTCAACTAGAAATTTTATATAAGAATTTTGAAGGCTGAAATTTTTTTTTTTTATAGTTAAGGTTTGAAAAAAAATAGGAATTTCAATACTGGAAGTTTATAAAATATATATATATATATAGATCTCTTGATCTACAAATTATTTCCTAATAGCTTCGAAAGGAAGATAAATATATATAACACATTATGGAGTTTAAGTTTGTTTAATAAAGGGATTTAGTTTATTTTAGTTACTAAAGATTTCAGAGGAGAATTGGTTTAAATCAAATGGTAAGTTGGAATTAAATCTATTTAGTAGTGATTAATTGATCTAATAAACCTGTTAAATTATATGACAAAAAAAAAGGAACTCGTTTCAATTTAATTATTGATTAATTGAATCTATTCGATGTCAATTGATCATTCAATTATTTGAAATGTTAATAAAATTATAAATTGTTATTCAAGGTCAAAATCTGAAAGAAAACAAGCTGGTTTGGTTGGATAGCAAGCAACATCAAAGGTGAGTTAATCTCACTCAGTTTAAATTTAAATTTAAATGATTAAATTTAAATAATTGTTTGAATGGTTGAAATTGATTGATTGATGTGCTATAGAATGATATATTCTGAAATTAGTAAATAATGTTGTGCTAACATTTGTGGATGCAGGGAAACAGGTTGGAGGGATCCAACTGGATTCCTCAAATTTATTAGATTATTTAATATTCTGTGTGATGAATAGTTGATATCCTGTGATTGTTTTATGGATAACTGGAATATTGGATAGTATGGATGGATGGAATATCTCAGTTTAAAGAGTTACCAAAATCTATGGAATTGGATTTTTGAAAGGTAATAAAAGGGTAAAATTTTAAGTAAATAATTCTAGTAAATTGGAATAAATTGAATAATGAAGTGAAAATAAAATAAAATAGAGTGATTTATAAACTCCAACAAAATATGGAATATGAGGAAATTGAATTAACAAAGGAATAATAAATTCTGGAACTTAAGTGAATAAAAGTCATTATTGTAAATGTAAGGATTAAATTTAAAGGTAAAGGAAGGACATTGAGAAATCTGAATTTGGTATTTTTCAGTTTAAAGATTTTAAACATAAATTGGAAATTAAATCTAAAGTTAATAAATTTTGAAATAAATGAAGTAAGAGAATTTATTTCATGGTAAAGTAAATGGAAATCAATTGTAAAATTGATTTAGGTGTTGAAATTGAAATTTTAAAGTGAAGAGAGATTTTGGGACTTTATGACTGGGTTATAAAGTGAAATAAAATGTCGGAGGATATTTTATATTATAAATTCAAGGTAGGAATTTACTAAAGGATTGGGGATTTGTTTAAAAAAAATAAATGGTGATTTATTTTTAAGAAATGGGAAAGAGAAGAGTATTTCCCTGGAAAGCCAAGTATGAGTTCCAAAAATATTTAAAGGTTTTAAGATCGTTTTAAAAAAGCAGGTTTTGGAAAGTTTATTATTTCTAAATCTAAATTTTTAAAGCAAGTATATTTTTCTAAATCTATTATTGAAATAACTATATAAAGTAACTTGGTATTGAGTTTTAAAGAGGAAATTTAGTTTATATTTTATAAAATGTTTTATACAAAATATTTTTAAAGTATATTTATTTTAATAAAATATTTAAGGTTTTAATTTTAAAGTTATAAGTATATTTTATAAAAAGTGTTTTTAAATTATTTAAAACTTAAGTGTTTGTACTTGGCGTTCCAATGGAAATAATAATTGGGAATGTACCCTGGGAAGGGAAAACGGGTTTTGGAACTGTTTTCAAAAGGTGTTGAAAATTGGATATATATATATCTCGGGAAGATATTTTGGGATTAATAAATAATTTGGAAAATTATTTATTGGTTGATGGATGTTTGTGAATATTAATTGATAGTTAAATAACCGACTATCAATATTGGACAAGTGCGTTGATCGTTTCGAAGAGACCGGGATCGAGATTTATTTCTCGAAAACCACTTCGATCCGGTTTGTACGTTTCGTGCGAAAAACGTGTTCGGAGTCGAAGATGGAGCAGTGAAGTGCAAGGGCTAGTCGCTACTAATCCTGAGGATATTTTCAAAATGGATGCAGTAGGAATAGTGCCTTCGGTTTCGTTCGAACCCGGGACGGACTTGTATGGACGAATGCTTGCGAAACATCGTCAGGTGGACGATGGGCATTCTAAGTGAAACGTTCTAAAAGGTAACGCTTAGCCTCAAGCCTCATCAAATGGGAATGACTGAAAATCAGGGGATATGCAGCAAGGTTAGGTGGGTCATACCCAAGCAGTACAAGATAATTCCCCTGTCTAGATGTCCCTTATATCTTTCGGCTTTGTGGGTGGTTGGTCGCGCCAACCACGGGGTTTATCTTGTTCGGGACTGTTCAGTAAGGAATGGTTCCGGCCTTGTGTTGCAGGGGATGAAGGGAGTAGTCCTCGGTACGGTGATCTAGGCCCCGTACTGTGACAGGTGGTACCCCATTGCCTAGTCACTGTTGGAAATCCATTCTCCCTACGAGCCTTGTACGAGTTTTGTTTGTATTACCCACTTTTGTGGCTAGTAGCTGGAATTTAATAGATGTAACAATTTCGGCTATTTTATAAGTACTTGTGTATAGACCCTATTATAATATCAGAGGATTTCTATAAAATTGTTTTAGCTATCGTATGGTAAAAACCCGACATGTTTATTTGTGGCGTGGTCTTACGAGATGCTTTTGTTTTCAAAGGATTTTTGAAACTTTAATAATAAATTGGGTGTGATTTTCTCACGCTGGTAATCCAGACTGACTCGGGTGTTATTTGACTGTAATGCTCGGGTCAGACTGAGTATTATAGGATACAGGATATGATGCTGTGGAGCTCAGGAGACGAGCTGGATGACGAAACGTACTCTCGTACTTGTATATTTATATATGTATTCCGCTGTGTGGAGTTGTTGTGTACCTATTGTATGATATTGATGTTGAGTTGTGACTGATGTATTCTGATGATGTAATGTATGTAAACAGATATATTTGATTTTGAGTAAAGATTATTTACTATCTATTATATTTTATTCTGCTGCGATGGTTAGTGTAACGACCCAGAATTTTTATTAATTAAAATTTGAATATTTAATTAATTTTAAATATTAATAAGTGAATTTATAAGTAAAATAAATTTTTATTTGAATTATTGAATTTAATTGGATAATTAAATCGATAATTTAATACGTTAAATTATGGAAATAATTGAAAAATTAAGTTAAATATGATTGAAAATGATTTGTAAAATTTTATTTTATCATATGGAAGTTAGAACAATATTTTAGAACTTTTAAAATCGAATTAAAAGTTAAATTGTGAAAATTGAATATTTTAATATTTAAATCGACTAGTAAAAATAGTCAATTTTTGAACAGTCTCAGAATTGAACGAAACCAGTTCCATTGGATCCGTAATAGTTAGTTATTACCGGATTTCAAATTTCGTGTCAATCGGAGTTATCGTTTGATCGTGGCAGCTCGAAACGCATCGATTTATTTTTAATTTAAATTTGGCGAGCTAAAATAGCCATTTTTCAAAAAGTCTCGGATTTCGACGAAACCAGTTTCATCGGATCCGTAATGTGATATTATTGTAAGGTTTCAAATTTCAAGTCAATTGGATTTACCGTTTGTCCGGTACGAATTAAAACGCCTAGAAATCGACTTAAATCGGTTTAATTCAAATTGAGCGTTTATAGCCATAACTCGCACAGATGTCCGAATTAGCTTCCGAAACCTGTTCCATTGTGTCCGGAACGCGGGGTAAACCTTAGAAACGCTGGTTACGGCGCCTAAATCGGAGTTCGGAATTTCCGGGATGAATAGTGTTTCGGTTTTCTCTATAAATAGCCCCCCACTTGAAAAAAAAATAAATAAAAAGAAAATTGTAACCCTAGCCGCCACTATCGGGATGAAGGGCCGAAAATCACTCCACTTCTTCCCTTGATAACTTCAAATCCGTTTACATTTACAAGAAACGTTCAACATGAAAGATGTAGAGGGCAACGAGACGAAGAGATTCAACGGTTATGATCGAGTTTGGAGTTGTACTTTGAGGGATAGGAGGCCGCGTCCATCTGCAGTTCACCCTCGTGATGCGTGCTACAGGGATGGCCGAGCTCCACCAGGGTCAGGCCGAACCTAGAGCATGTTGAAGGCTTCGATTTGCAACTCCCTGATCGTCATATAGTTGAGTATTTTGCTCGTAAAATCAAAACCTAATATCATGATAATGGGTTCAAGTTGCGGCCTTATGTCTGTAGCAAGAACGCAAGGGGAAGAAAGAAAATGCATGGCCGTGATTGCTTGGTGCTGGATCTAGCGGCCCGTGTTAGTTTAGGTTATAAAATTTAAATTTATGTTGATTTGTTTATATAAAAATCGTGTACAAACTTCAATAATTCATAACTTTTTCATACGAGGTCGAAAACGCGCGAAACCAGTTGCGTTGGAGTCGTATGGACGAGCACTACGTGATGGAGTTGGTTTGGAGTTAGTGAGAATTTTGGGTAAAATTAAACGTCCGTTTAATTTTATTCGAAATAAATCGCTAAAACGGAAATTAAAACCAAGGTGAGAACTTCTCACTCAATCGAATCAGTTTCGATTTTATTTTAAATAGTTAGATTTAAAATATTTGAATGCATGTTTGAATGTTGATTGATATCTAGACATTATACGCCGTTAGTAAGCGGATGTTATTTATTAAAAACATATACCGCGAATATTTCATAAACAGTGAAATTGGTATTATAAATAATATCAATATATATATATTGGCATATGTATATATTGCAGTTGTTGATTCCCCGCATTTTTTTGTTTAGCGGATGAGACCCTATTGCGCCGTTATTAAGCGGATAATATTTAATAAGAACATATACCGCGATAATTTCGTACTGGAGCGAAATTGGTATTGTGCTAATGTTTTTGGATGCAGGAAAACAGGTTGGAGGGATCCAACTGGATTCCTCAACAGTATTTATTTGATTTCAGATATTTTGATATTTGATGGATTATCATATTGATATATGATATCGTTGTTGTCGTGATTGACTATTTGGTGTGTAGCATCATTGGACCCAGATTTTGGGATTTTAAAATGATTTTTAAAGTGATTTTTGAAAATATACTATATGTTTGGAATTGATCCATTTTAAATAAATAAACGTTATAATTTTTTAATGTTATAAAAATTATGATTTTTGAGAAATATAGTTAAAAACTGATTTTTGAGAATATGATGCTATTGAGTTTATAAAATAGTTTAATCGAGATATTTTAGAATTTTTGTGAAAAATTTAAATACAGGATTTATAAAATTTAATTATTTTATGAATCAAAATGGTGAAATAATAAAGGAAATTAAAGACATTTAAAGAATAATATAAATTGATTTATATTAAGAGATTTATAAATGGATATTTATAAATTGAAATATTGACATTATAAAACGAGTTTTTATAAGTGTTTGAATGAAGTGAAAATGAATTTTGTAAATGAATGAAATTTATAGAATTATAAATGGAGAAGTCATAAATGAGATTTATAAATAGTAAGATTTATAAATTTGTGAAGTATTAAAAGAATAGTTTTGAATAAATCAATAAATCTTATAAATTATAAGATTTATAATTATGAAGTTTAAAAGAACGATTTTGTAAAATAATCGTTTTATAAGCATTTGACTTATAATATGAACTTTTAGTTTATAATTGAGTTATAAACTGGAATAGGTTAATAAAAGAATTTATAAAAAGAAGTTTTTGTAAATAAATAGAAACGGAATTTATAAACGTTGTTTATAAATTCGCAAACAACTTATTTTGATAAGTTAATTGTTGAAACCTATAAATGGAGTTATATTCACCTTTTTGACTGTGAATAATCCTTTGAAATAAAAAGGCATAGAATTGATGAAATTTATTAACGTAGAATATTCACATTTTTGAATAGTGAATAAATCCTTTGAATTAAAATGAATAAAAGGATGAAATTGTTAATGAAGTATATTCACGTTTTTGAATAGTGAATAATATGTTAAAGAAATTGTTTTGAATGTGATATTTGAAATAGAATTAAAACGATCTAACGATGTTTTAAATGTGTTGAGATTCGAAACCATGGATTTCAACATTAATTGTTGAAATAGACGTTTTCGAGAAATGAAAGGAGATGATGGACTATAACACTGTTGTTATAGTAAATGATTTTCGAAAGGAAATGTTTTGTATAGTATGGGGATTATATATCTATTTAAATTTCGAATCCCTATACTAGTGATTTGGGTTGTTGTAACGATGTTTTATGCAACATTCGTTTTGGCCCAAATAAATATGTTTAAGTGAATGATTTCCTTAAAGAATGAAATATATACTTAATTCGATTTAAGTATATTGAATATTTTCTAAGGGTTGAAAATAAAAAGATTTGTGAATTACTTATGAATAAATAAGTATGGAATTGTTTTCCAATATGAAGTGATATTTAGAATTTATCTTTTTGAAGATAAATTGAAATGAATAATTGAAATCGAATATTCATAGATATTTTGGAATATAAATTCACCATTGAATTTATAAAAGAAAGTGGAATTGGTTTAAAAATAAATATTGATTTATTTTTGAAGTATTGAAATTATATATCTAGTGAAGATATTTTGGAAAATAAATAATTTGGAAAATTATTTGGAATCTGGTGATGTGTGCATATCCATTGATAGTTCAATAACCGACTATCAATATTTCCCTTTGAATGGGTATTTGATGTGATTTGTTTGAATGTGAATGCTACACTTATTTTTAAATAAGCGCTCACTATTCGGGTTAACCGGGAAAGGACCATGGGGTCGTATAACCCATTCCGAATATGTGATACGTCGTTGTGAATTGCTTTGAAGATCGGTGTTGAAGACCCGGTATTTGCGAGAGCGATAGGATGACCTGTCGATTTACTCTGCACCGAGTAGCTACGGTATAGAGTTCTCCATATGTGATGGTGAATCCGATCAGGATTGTGAATATCCGGATTGCAAGGACTTCTTTGTAAGTGCCTTCGGTTTTGTTCGAGCCCGGAACAAACTTGTATGGATTGTATGTCTGACATTACAAGTTGAGATATAAAGCCGATTTCTTTCAAAGATATTTCTGTTGGTGGCGAAGAATTTATTCTTTTAGCTTAACACCCTTCTCTGAGACGTACGAGCTCAGAGGTTATATAGTTGAAGTTATCAGCGATATATTCCCAATTTGGTAATGTGATATGCTGAGTGATGCTGAAATGATCATTGTGTTGATTATTGTGATAGGATCGTTTATTTGATCGTCTATCTTGGTGATCATTGTGTTGATCATTTGTTGACCCAAAGCATGGCTTTTGTATAAAGTATGTTTTTGTGGACGTGACTTCGTCGAACCTCACACCCCGGAAATGGTCAAAACAGGAAAGATGCGGCAAGGTTATAAGGGGTAGCACCCTTTAGGGTATGTACATTTCCTTCTGGATAGAGGTGGTATCATGGTATGGAGCCCAAATATTTAACCTATGTGGTTACTACGAATTTATTACTTTGTGGTTGTTGGCTATCGGGATCCCGTGAGAAAGGTCGTTTACGATCGGGGAATGGCGTGCTCGTGTC
Source organism: Allium cepa (assembly GCA_030765085.1). Classification (NCBI taxonomy): domain Eukaryota; kingdom Viridiplantae; phylum Streptophyta; class Magnoliopsida; order Asparagales; family Amaryllidaceae; genus Allium; species Allium cepa. Next base: position 802,485,700 of record CM060931.1, read on the forward strand.
AGTAGTTACCCAGTTAGGGGTAACCCGGCCTTGTGTTGGCAGAGTTCCGGTTTGGTTCTCGGGGATGTCTTTCCAGAGGCATTCTCATGTGGCAATGGGAAGTTCCTTGGCCTGACCATTTGTTGGAAATCCAAAGAAACAATACGAGACTTGTACGGTTTTAGTTGTATAACCTGCTATGGAATGTGGCGGTAACCTGCTATTGAACATAGTTAGCTATAGTAGGCATAGTTCGAAATGTCTATGCTGGCTAAGATTTATATTCTACTTTCGAAATAAATTTTTCCTACACTATGCACTAATAATAATATGAAATGTTCTTTTAAATGCGTATCAAGCATCTTTGACTATCATAAGGAGAAATCTCCTCCGATTCTGCGTTTGCATTGTGTGTGTGTGTGCGGGAGGCCTTATGGTAGTCTCATTTTTTAAAAGCATTGCGAATTGAATTTAAAAATATCCCTCTATTTTGATTTTAAAGTTAAATAAACTGTTTTGAGTTCTCACACCAGTCACATGACTGACTTGGAGTTTATTGTTTTCCTTCCTAAACTCTGGGTGCCCACCAATTTCCACACGGGCAGTCAAGAGTAAGGTTTATCAGGATATCTGGATATTCTGGAGTTGCTGGAGGCAAGCTGGATGGCATGGCATATTACTTATATAGTATTTCTTTTTCCGCTGCACTATTTGTTGTTGTTGTTGTACACTCTGATGATATGATGTAATGTAATGTATAAAATGTAATAACTGATATGGTTCTTTGTTTAAAGATTATTCATTTATTATTATATGTTGTTCCGCTGCGAATTGTGAGATTCTGATGTTGTTCTGTTGTTTCTTGTTCCGTCCTATTTTCTTCTGTTTTTTTTTCTTTTTCCTCTATTCTCTTTTTCTTTCTATTTCTTCTATTTTTAAAATTTCCTATCTTCTCATCTCTCTATTTTAAAATTCTGATGCTATTCTCCTTATTTTCTATTCTCTCTAATTTCTGTTTTTGTTTTCCCTATCCCTATCTAAATTATCTATCCTTTTCTTTTCTTTTCCTAAATTTTTCTTAAATTCTTTTAAAAACCCATAACTATTCGGTTTTTCGGCAACGAAAAATCTGCGTACGTTACATTTGGTATCAGAGCATATGGTTAAGCGACAACCATGGTTCTGTTGGGTATTACTCATTAGAGATAGAGTCAGCAGTACTCTAGAATGAGTTTGAGTGTAATAATAGCTATGAGAGCGTATTTGTTAGTGAATATGAAATTGTTTTATATTGTGATGATTGGTTTGTTGAGTGGTATATGAACCTTCGTCGGCGCAGCTTCGAAACTGAATTGAAGGGGTTTCTAAACACTTGAATAGAGCAATTCGACACAGTATTGATCTTTAAAATTGGGTAAATGAAATAATTTTACCTTGATTATATTTTGATATATAAAGGAATAATTTTTCAGAATTATTAAAGTGTATATAAGTTGATTGTTTAGATGTTTGAATAATCTAAATAAAAGAATAATTGTATAAGCAAAAGAATTATAAGTATTGAATTATAATTAAAGTGATTTACAATTGTGAAACAAACTTATATATATAAGAAGTGAAACTATATGAATATATTTATGAATTTTGGAAAATAAATAGAAATGGAATCCAACTTGAAAGTGAAGTAAATCAATTTAAATAGAATTGAATTTAAATTGGAAGTGAACCAACTTGAATATGAATTAGTGAATATAAACTAATTGAAAATGAATGTTAGTAAGAACATTCACTGTTAATGAATCAAATGTGATTAAATTGAAAACCAATTCATTGAATATTACTGAGAATATGAATGAATATTATTGGTTATGGATGTTAGTTGGTTGATGGTTGAATATATATTGCATTTGTTGTTTAGTTGCATTTGCTATGTTAGCATATATAGTTATTATGTTACTATATGTTGTATATTGATACTATTGTCTATATACATGATTCTCACGCTGTTTGTTGAGTGATTAGTAGGTGCGGATCGCGTTTGCTTCGCATTTGGAGCTCGCTTTCGCGCTATATTAGCCGTATATGCTTGCTAATAAAATATAAGGTACAAATCTCGGATTACATATCGTACTTTTACACTTTTTTCCCTGCGGGATGCCTCATTACTTGATGAGATGTATATTTGTGATATATATACTGTCATTTTTTTTTCGGATCGAGCCGCGCAAAGGAGACTATGGCGAATTTTTCCGAAAATTTAAGGCGTTAGAAAATTTTTGAGAAAATTGGAAAATTTTGAAAATTTTAACCTTGATTTGAAATTGAAAGTTAAACAATAGTAGTTGTTTTTGAAAAGATAACAAAGTATGATTTGAAACTTAGTAAGTTATTATAAGAAGTATTAACTATGGATTTTGGAAAGTTAATAAATTCTTTAACTTTCCTTACTTGTTAATTTCGAGGACGAAATTCTTTTAAGTGGGGAAGATTGTAACGACCCAGAATTTTTATTAATTAAAATTTGAATATTTAATTAATTTTAAATATTAATAAGTGAATTTATAAGTCAAATAAATTTTTATTTGAATTATTGAATTTAATTGGATAATTAAATCGATAATTTAATACGTTAAATTATGGAAATAATTGAAAAATTAAGTTAAATATGATTGAAAATGATTTGTAAAATTTTATTTTATCATATGGAAGTTAGAACAATATTTTGGAACTTTTAAAATCGAATTAAAAGTTAAATTGTGAAAATTGAATATTTTAATATTTAAATCGACTAGTAAAAATAGTCAATTTTTGAAAAGTCTTAGAATTGAACGAAACCAGTTCCATTGGATCCGTAATAGTTAGTTATTACCGGATTTCAAATTTCGTGTCAATCGGAGTTAACGTTTGATCGTGGCAGCTCGAAACGCATCGATTTATTTTTAATTTAAATTTGGCGAGCTAAAATAGCCATTTTTCAAAAAGTCTCGGATTTTGACGAAACCAGTTTCATCGGATCCGTAATATGATATTATTGTAAGGTTTCAAATTTCAAGTCAATTGGATTTACCGTTTGTCCGGTACGAATTAAAACGCCTAGAAATCGACTTAAATCGGTTTAATTCAAATTGAGCGTTTATAGCCATAACTCGCACAGATGTCCGAATTAGCTTCCGAAACCTGTTCCATTGTGTCCGAAACGTAGGGTAAACCTTGGAAACGCTGGTTACGGCGCCTAAATCGGAGTTCGGAATTTCCGGGATGAATAGTGTTTCGGTTTTCTCTATAAATAGCCCCCCACTTGAAAAAAAAATAAATAAAATGAAAATTGTAACCCTAGCCGCCACTATCAGGATGAAGGGCCGAAAATCACTCCACTTCTTCCCTTGATAACTTCAAATCCGTTTACATTTACAAGAAACGTTCAACATGAAAGATGTAGAGGGCAACGAGACGAAGAGATTCAACGGTTATGATCGAGTTTGGAGTTGTACTTTGAGGGATAGGAGGCCGCGTCCATCTGCAGTTCACCCTCGTGATGCGTGCTACAGGGATGGCCGAGCTCCACCAGGGTCAGGCCGAACCTAGAGCATGTTGAAGGCTTCGATTTGCAACTCCCTGATCGTCATATAGTTGAGTATTTTGCTCGTAAAATCAAAACCTAATATCATGATAATGGGTTCAAGTTGCGGCCTTATGTCTGTAGCAAGAACGCAAGGGGAAGAAAGAAAATGCACGGCCGTGATTGCTTGGTGCTGGATCTAGCGGCCCGTGTTAGTTTAGGTTATAAAATTTAAATTTATGTTGATTTGTTTATATAAAAATCGTGTACAAACTTCAATAATTCATAACTTTTTCATACGAGGTCGAAAACGCGCGAAACCAGTTGCGTTGGAGTCGTATGGACGAGAACTACGCGATGGAGTTGGTTTGGAGTCGTTTGGAGTTAGTGAGAATTTTGGGTAAAATTAAATGTCCGTTTAATTTTATTCGAAATAAATCGCTAAAACGGAAATTAAAACCAAGGTGAGAACTTCTCACTCAATCGAATCAGTTTCGATTTTATTTTAAATAGTTAGATTTAAAATATTTGAATGCATGTTTGAATGTTGATTGATATCTATTGATTGTTAAAATAGACATTATACGCCGTTAGTAAGCGGATGTTATTTATTAAAAACATATACCGCGAATATTTCATAAACAGTGAAATTGGTATTATAAATAATATCAATATATATATATTGGCATATATATATATTGCAGTTGTTGATTCCCCGCATTTTTTTGTTTAGCGGATGAGACCCTATTGCGCCGTTATTAAGCGGATAATATTTAATAAGAACATATACCGCGATAATTTCGTACTGGAGCGAAATTGGTATTGTGCTAATGTTTTTGGATGCAGGAAAACAGGTTGGAGGGATCCAACTGGATTCCTCAACAGTATTTATTTGATTTCAGATATTTTGATATTTGATGGATTATCATATTGATATATGATATCGTTGTTGTCGTGATTGACTATTTGGTGTGTAACATCATTGGACCCAGTTTTTGGGATTTTAAAATGATTTTTAAAGTGATTTTTGAAAATATACTATATGTTTGGAATTGATCCATTTTAAATAAATAAACGTTATAATTTTTTAATGTTATAAAAATTATGATTTTTGAGAAATATAGTTAAAAACTGATTTTTGAGAATATGACGCTATTGAGTTTATAAAATAGTTTAATCGAGATATTTTAGAATTTTTGTGAAAAATTTAAATATAGGATTTATAAAATTTAATTATTTTATGAATCAAAATGGTGAAATAATAAAGGAAATTAAAGACATTTAAAGAATAATATAAATTGATTTATATTAAGAGATTTATAAATGGATATTTATAAATTGAAATATTGACATTATAAAACGAGTTTTTATAAGTGTTTGAATGAAGTGAAAATGAATTTTGTAAATGAATGAAATTTATAGAATTATAAATGGAGAAGTCATAAATGAGATTTATAAATAGTAAGATTTATAAATTTGTGAAGTATTAAAAGAATAGTTTTGAATAAATCAATAAATCTTATAAATTATAAGATTTATAATTATGAAGTTTAAAAGAACGATTTTGTAAAATAATCGTTTTATAAGCATTTGACTTATAATATGAACTTTTAGTTTATAATTGAGTTATAAACTGGAATAGGTTAATAAAAGAATTTATAAAAAGAAGTTTTTGTAAATAAATAGAAACGGAATTTATAAACGTTGTTTATAAATTCGCAAACAACTTATTTTGATAAGTTAATTGTTGAAACCTATAAATGGAGTTATATTCACCTTTTTGACTGTGAATAATCCTTTGAAATAAAAGGCATAGAATTGATGAAATTTATTAACGTAGAATATTCACATTTTTGAATAGTGAATAAATCCTTTGAATTAAAATGAATAAAAGGATGAAATTGTTAATGAAGTATATTCACGTTTTTGAATAGTGAATAATATGTTAAAGAAATTGTTTTGAATGTGATATTTGAAATAGAATTAAAACGATCTAACGATGTTTTAAATTTGTTGAGATTCGAAACCATGGATTTCAACATTAATTGTTGAAATAGACGTTTTCGAGAAATGAAAGGAGATGATGGACTATAACACTGTTGTTATAGTAAATGATTTCCGAAAGGAAATGTTTTGTATAGTATTGGGATTATATATCTATTTAAATTTCGAATCCCTATACTAGTGATTTGGGTTGTTGTAACGATGTTTTACGCAACATTCGTTTTGGCCCAAATAAATATGTTTAAGTGAATGATTTCCTTAAAGAATGAAATATATACTTAATTCGATTTAAGTATATTGAATATTTTCTAAGGGTTGAAAATAAAAAGATTTGTGAATTACTTATGAATAAATAAGTATGGAATTGTTTTCCAATATGAAGTGATATTTAGAATTTATCTTTTTGAAGATAAATTGAAATGAATAATTGAAATCGAATATTCATAGATATTTTGGAATATAAATTCACCATTGAATTTATAAAAGAAAGTGGAATTGGTTTAAAAATAAATATTGATTTATTTTTGAAGTATTGAAATTATATATCTAGTGAAGATATTTTGGAAAATAAATAATTTGGAAAATTATTTGGAATCTGGTGATGTGTGCATATCCATTGATAGTTCAATAACCGACTATCAATATTTCCCTTTGAATGGGTATTTGATGTGATTTGTTTGAATGTGAATGCTACACTTATTTTTAAATAAGCGCTCACTATTCGGGTTAACCGGGAAAGGACCATGGGGTCGTATAACCCATTCCGAATATGTGATACGTCGTTGTGAATTGCTTTGAAGATCGGTGTTGAAGACCCGGTATTTGCGAGAGCGATAGGATGACCTGTCGATTTACTCTGCACCGAGTAGCTACGGTATAGAGTTCTCCATATGTGATGGTGAATCCGATCAGGATTGTGAATATCCGGATTGCAAGGACTTCTTTGTAAGTGCCTTCGGTTTTGTTCGAGCCCGGAACAAACTTGTATGGATTGTATGTCTGACATTACAAGTTGAGATATAAAGCCGATTTCTTTCAAAGATATTTCTGTTGGTGGCGAAGAATTTATTCTTTTAGCTTAACACCCTTCTCTGAGACGTACGAGCTCAGAGGTTATATAGTTGAAGTTATCAGCGATATATTCCCAATTTGGTAATGTGATATGCTGAGTGATGCTGAAATGATCATTGTGTTGATTATTGTGATAGGATCGTTTATTTGATCGTCTATCTTGGTGATCATTGTGTTGATCATTTGTTGACCCAAAGCATGGCTTTTGTATAAAGTATGTTTTTGTGGACGTGACTTCGTCGAACCTCACACCCCGGAAATGGTCAAAACAGGAAAGATGCGGCAAGGTTATGAGGGGTAGCACCCTTTAGGGTATGTACATTTCCTTCTGGATAGAGGTGGTATCATGGTATGGAGCCCAGATATTTAACCTATGTGGTTACTACGAATTTATTACTTTGTGGTTGTTGGCTATCGGGATCCCGTGAGAAAGGTCGTTTACGATCGGGGAATGGCGTGCTCGTGTCAGTAGTTACCCAGTTAGGGGTAACCCGGCCTTGTGTTGGCAGAGTTCCGGTTTGGTTCTCGGGGATGTCTTTCCAGAGGCATTCTCATGTGGCAATGGGAAGTTCCTTGGCCTGACCATTTGTTGGAAATCCAAAGAAACAATACGAGACTTGTACGGTTTTAGTTGTATAACCTGCTATGGAATGTGGCGGTAACCTGCTATTGAACATAGTTAGCTATAGTAGGCATAGTTCGAAATGTCTATGCTGGCTAAGATTTATATTCTACTTTCGAAATAAATTTTTCCTACACTATGCACTAATAATAATATGAAATGTTCTTTTAAATGCGTATCAAGCATCTTTGACTATCATAAGGAGAAATCTCCTCCGATTCTGCGTTTGCATTGTGTGTGTGTGCGGGAGGCCTTATGGTAGTCTCATTTTTTAAAAGCATTGCGAATTGAATTTAAAAATATCCCTCTATTTTGATTTTAAAGTTAAATAAACTGTTTTGAGTTCTCACACCAGTCACATGACTGACTTGGAGTTTATTGTTTTCCTTCCTAAACTCTGGGTGCCCACCAATTTCCACACGGGCAGTCAAGAGTAAGGTTTATCAGGATATCTGGATATTCTGGAGTTGCTGGAGGCAAGCTGGATGGCATGGCATATTACTTATATAGTATTTCTTTTTCCGCTGCACTATTTGTTGTTGTTGTTGTACACTCTGATGATATGATGTAATGTAATGTATAAAATGTAATAACTGATATGGTTCTTTGTTTAAAGATTATTAATTTATTATTATATGTTGTTCCGCTGTGAATTGTGAGATTCTGATGTTGTTCTGTTGTTTTCTGTTCCGTCCTATTTTCTTCTGTTTTTTTTTCTTTTTCCTATATTCTCTTTTTCTTTCTATTTCTTCTATTTTTAAAATTTCCTATCTTCTCTTCTCTCTATTTTAAAATTCTGATGCTATTCTCCTTATTTTCTATCCTCTCTAATTTCTGTTTTTCTTTTCCCTATCCCTATCTAAATTATCTATCCTTTTCTTTTCCTAAATTTTTCTTAAATTCTTTTAAAAACCCATAACTATTTGGTTTTTCGGCAACGAAAAATCTGCGTACGTTACAGTTAGATTCTGATGTTGATTTTGTTTTCTCTTCTTCTACCTCCTTCTTTTCATTTAAATGGTCCGATTTTTCTGGCACGAAAAATCTTGGTCGTTACAGTTGGTATCAGAGCTTAGGTTGACGACAACCTAGGCTTTGGTGGGAATTACTCAAGTAGAGTCCGTAGTACTCTATAATGAGTTTGAGTGTATTAATAGATATGAGCGCGTAATTGTTAGTGAATAAAATGAATTTTATATTGTGTTGATTGGTTTATTGAGTAGGTTATGGATTCTGGTCAATACGAGTAATTAACGTTATTGATAGGGATCTCTAAACACTTGAATAGAACAATTCGACACAGTATTGTTTTAAATAGGGTAAATGAAATAATGTTACCCAAATTATTTTTGTATATGAAAGAAATAATTTTCAGAAATTATGATAGTATTTGGATGCTTGATTGTTAAGGAATGTTAATATTAAATTATTAACACCATTGTGTAGAAATTGAATAAGAAATTGAAACTTATAACCAAAGTTGAAGAATAAATTTATATAACAAAATGGAATCTGAAATATAGATTATAAATGTAATTTATAAATTGAAATAAATTTCATATACAAATGAGATCTGTAAATGTAAACTGTAAAGGTGATTATAATTTTGAAATTGAAATGGGATAAAATTCCAGAGAATGTTTGAATATAGATTTAAAGGAATTGCAATTTGGAATTTTTGGGAAAAATCTAAATTCCTTTGGATTTGGAAATGGTTTTCAAAAGTTTTGGAGAAAAAAATAGTGGTATTATTTCGGGAATATTTTTGGATTGAGATTGAATCTGGAGAGATTTGGAAATTAAAAATATTTGAAATGTTTTAAAGAGATAAAAGCACTAAACTCTCTGTAGTCGCTGGAAAATAATTCCGATGATGATCGCGATATCATCGGTGTTCATTTTCGAGTTTCCAAGAGAGGGATTGCTACCTGAATGATTTTGGATTGGTGTTTATTTGTAAGAAGTTGAATTTGGTTTGGAAATGCAAAGGATTTTGGATGTAGTTGGTTTCGAAAGTAATTTTGAAATTTTGGGAAATTGTTTAAAACTCTGGAATATTATTTAAATGTTTATGGAATAATAAAAATATACTAGACTAAATAAATGTAACAGAGAAAGTATCGAATTGGAATAAATAAGTTTCGACAACTTATAAACGAATTGAACAGTATTGAAATAAAAATTCCTGGATATAAATAAAAATTGTGAATGAGATTGATTGTGGACAGATGGAAGTGTGAAAATAAATAAAATGTGACCTCTAAAATTTAGAAATGAGATTAATAAGCCAAAATAAAATAGTTTTGAATTTGGAAAGTGAATGAAAATCCAAAACTTAACTTATAAAATAAATAGGTTAAACTTCAGTAAAATAGATAAAGAAACTTTGAAATAAAAATCAAATATTGATTTAATGTATGTTGAATATCAAATTTTGTGGTGACAAATGTTGAGTTTGTAAATGAATTATGGGATGAATATTCGATGTAAATAATATGGAATGTTCCAAGATTAATTAATGGAATATGGAAATGGAACTCGAATTGTTTAAATAAAAATTTGAGTTGCGGATAAATGATAAAATTTGAAAGAGATGTTGAGTTATTAATAGAAATTCAACTTGAAATTGTAAGTGAATTAAATTTGAATTGAAGTTGAATGGAATTGAATTAATATAAAAATGATTTGTATTGCCAATAAAAAATCCACGTAGGGATAATTGGAAATGGCCTCATTATAAAATGAAAGGAATTCCGAAATGAATTATTGAATGTGAATTAGAATTCATATTGATTCAATGAAATATACTAATTTAATTTAAGCGAATGGAGCTAACAATGAAATTGGAAATGAGCTCGAGTAACATATAAATTCAACTTAGACCAACGATGAATTAAAAATAATTGGGAGTATCGTCCAACAAAATGAAATTGGGTTATAACAGCGATGGTTGGAATTTGTGAATCAATTCCAAGTAGGTTGAAATAGAATGGAAAAGACCTTGTTATTAATAAAATCAAAATTCTACGAATGAATAGAAATTGACTAAAAATTGATTTTTGAAATCCGTTGAATTATAAATGGTTTATAATAAAACCTGTTTGGTAAGTGGAATGAAATTAGTAATTAAGTTGAGTAACTCAAGTTATATTAACAAGAGCTTGGGTTCGAATAAAATGGGAATTCATTGAATAAAATTTTATGAGTTGATAGAAGTGAAATAAAATTTATTTTGAATCACTTGGAATAAAAATAAACTCGTTTGGATTCAAATGAATTGGAAGTAGGCAATGAAGTGTAAATCATTTAATTGGAATGTAAAATGAATTCAATGAAATGGTATTGGAATGGATTGGAAGCATACAAAATAAATGTCGAAATGTTTCACATGTGCTTGTGGAAGTACATGATATGCATCGTTTATGAAACCCATGTTTTAATTATTTATATTTAAGTGAAATGCTATAAATTTGTGTAATTGTCACTTACATATTTATATTGAGTAAGTACAGGTTCAGGGAAGCCGTTTGGCTGGATTTGATTGCGCAATTTGCTAAAATAAATCGCCGCTTGCTTAAAAACGCTAAAATAAGGTACGCCTACGCAATACAAATAGGAAATATGAACTGTTTTTCTGTTTTCCGACCGTGTGGGTCGATGTATATTGATTTCCGGCCTGAGGCCGATGTATATATGTTTTTGTGCATCCTGCGATATCGTAGAAGTCCCTCCGTACAAAGGAGACTCTGCCAAAATTTTCCGTAAATTTTGGGAGTTAGAAAATTTTTGAAATTCTCGAAAATTTTCATTAACGGCAAATGATCTAAATTTGCTAAGAAAATAAAATTGAAATTGGATATTGAAATCTAATTGGAATGTAAATGTAAATAGAATGAAATTGAAGAAACTAAAGAAGTAAAGTTTGCAAATAAACTTTAATTGAGATTTAAATTAATTAGTAAGTGCAACTAATATAATATTCAAAGTGGAAACCAAAATTTAAACTTAAATGAAATTGTAAAGGCAAAGAGAATGGTAATGGAAATAAACTTCAATAGTAAAATGAAGATTTATATAAGAATTATATACAATATTCAAATTAAACTTAAGGAATGGAAAATGAAATTCTTAAGTAAATTTGGTATTAGGAAAAAATTATCCCAAGAGAATAATTGAATGGAAATTAACTGAAGGTTAAAGTGATAGCTGGGAATGTGAATAAAAAGGGAATTGGAGTAGCTAAAAATAAATTGGGCTAATTACGTAAGGTGTACGTATATTATTTATTCGCATAGCTATATTGATCCTGGATTCGAGCACAGATTTTCGAGATAGTTATATCGATCCGAGTTAGGATTTTTCACTCGATTTTCGACGGCGAACCTGGATATGGATTGTTGATTGATTCTGGAAATTCTCTATCATAGTTATGACTATGCGAGGAGAATGACGGTTTCTGATCAAGAAACCAGATCTGAGTCCGCACTGGGAAGTCGGGTGGACGATACTAGTTCGGAAGTGAAATTGTGTGATCGAGCGAGCGATCAAATTAGATATTGCGTACGGATGATATATGTGCATCGTACGGGCTTAAGCAAAGCAGATATTGAAAATTTGAAATAAAATGTATAAAATGGTTTTGAAACTGTATTTGGATATTATTGCTTAGTGGGATGTACAGGTTTATTGAAGCAAAAGATAAATTGGGATTTTTGATTTCAGGAGATAAAATTAATGGCCCGACAAAAAGGTATGTGTTTAATTTTCTACATGAAATTGGATTGGTTTTTGGATCGAGCCACTTGGCGTTTTGTTTTCTTTTTGGATTTGGGAGGCCGTAGAGCCATTTTGTAGTAGTACCGAGCTAGCCGCGCAAAGGAGACGCTGGCGAAATTTTTCGGAAATTTAGGGAGTTAGAAAAATTTTGGGAAAAATTGATAATTCAAAATTTTGGTTTCAATGTTAAAATTTGAATTGTCAAGAAAGTAAAATGGTTTGAGATTTATGGATAAGTTAAAAGGGGAGAAAGAGGGATGGTGTGTCTTAAATAAAAGGTTTTGATTGGAAGTTGTTAAAACTATTTGAGTTGAGGAAATAGTTAATGGGTTATGGACCATTCTTCCTAACTAGTAATTTCGGGGACGAAATTCTTTTAAGGGGGGAGGAATGTGACGACCCGGAATTTTTAGACATTTGAAATGGGAATATTTAATTTATTTTAAATATTCGAAAGTTAATTATTAACTTTAATTTCAAATATTAATAATTATCGGATAATTAATTGTTGAATTTAATTATCAGAATTGGGTAAATTAATGAATCTGGAGTTTTAAGCCGGTTAAAAATAGTTTGAAGGCTTATAAAATTTATATTGATAGCATTAACGATAATAGAAGTTGTGCAATTGAATTTAACACTGATTTGTTCAGTTTTAAAAATACATCGTTTAAATTGAAATTAAAAATAGCCGACCGAGGCACAGTCTCGGATTTCGACGAAACCAGTTCCATTGGATCCGTAATAATGGACTATTATCGGATTTCAATTTTCGTAGTGTTTGGAGTTGTTGTGAGAGCATACGATATATAAACGCATTGAAATCTATATCGAAAATTAAATAATTACTGAACCCAAAGGCTATCTTCTCCATACGGTCGAAATAGGACTCAAAACTTTTTCCATTGCGCTCGGAATACGGGTAAAACCATATGAACGCCTAGCGGTACGCTTCGTTCGGAGTTCGGGATTTCACGAGTCGATCGGGTGAGATATTTTTTTTCTTTTTGTATTAAATAAAATATATTGACTTTCAACCATCCAACATCTCATATATCCAGCCACCATTTTGTCTTCCCCGTACATCTGTATTCCTTTCATTTTAATTCCCCAAATAGAAGAGGAAAATAGCAGCCGCGTTCTCATCTCAAATCCCCCTTTTCTTTTTCCTTCCTCTATACGTTCTAAATCAAATTGGATCTCGATTTTTAAATGGGAAGCTGGTCAACAGAAATTGGGGTTCGGGTAGAGTCAGGGGGAGGAGCACGACGAGTGCGGTCTTTGACTTGGGTTGCGAGATCAAGGTCATGCGGCGACGTCGTTTTGAGGGTGAGGTGACGCGATACTGGCGGTCGCGTATGAGGATGCTACGGTGGCGAGGAGGCGCGCTCGTTTGAGAGTGTTCGAGCTTTAGTTGCACGCAAGGAAGATATCGATCGACGAGGCCAGCTGGAGGGATTCGATATGTGGAAGATGATCGAGATGGGGATCGTGGGGCTGCTCAACCACGTGCTTTTGGGAGGCAACGACATGGTTGCAGGAGGTTGGAGGGAGGTTGTCTCTGTCGCGATGAGGGCATGGACGATCTCGATCTGAGGGTTGGTGGGTTCGTCGAAGGCAGCGAGGTATAGCTGACCTCATCTTTTCTTATTTATTTAATTTAATAAAGTAGATATACGTATACACCTACAGTTGGAGAAAGAATGTTTGCAGTAAGGACATGTTTTAATTCTGAAAATGAACATGTATATATAAAACAGAGGGAAAAAATTATTTTTGACAACCTTGTTCAACTAGAAATTTTATATAAGAATTTTGAAGGCTGAAATATTTTTTTTTTATAGTTAAGGTTTGAAAAAAAAATAGGAATTTCAATACTGGAAGTTTATAAAATATATATATATATATAGATCTCTTGATCTACAAATTATTTCCTAATAGCTTCGAAAGGAAGATAAATATATATAACACATTATGGAGTTTAAGTTTGTTTAATAAAGGGATTTAGTTTATTTTAGTTACTAAAGATTTCAGAGGAGAATTGGTTTAAATCAAATGGTAAGTTGGAATTAAATATATTTAGTAGTGATTAATTGATCTAATAAAACTGTTAAATTATATGACAAAAAAAAAGGAACTCGTTTCAATTTAATTATTGATTAATTGAATCTATTCGATGTCAATTGATCATTCAATTATTTGAAATGTTAATAAAATTATAAATTGTTATTCAAGGTCAAAATCTGAAAGAAAACAAGCTGGTTTGGTTGGATAGCAAGCAACATCAAAGGTGAGTTAATCTCACTCAGTTTAAATTTAAATTTAAATGATTAAATTTAAATAATTGTTTGAATGGTTGAAATTGATTGATTGATGTGCTATAGAATGATATATTCTGAAATTAGTAAATAATGTTGTGCTAACATTTGTGGATGCAGGGAAACAGGTTGGAGGGATCCAACTGGATTCCTCAAATTTATTAGATTATTTAACATTCTGTGTGATGAATAGTTGATATCCTGTGATTGTTTTATGGATAACTGGAATATTGGATAGTATGGTTGGATGGAATATCTCAGTTTAAAGAGTTACCAAAATCTATGGAATTGGATTTTTGAAAGGTAATAAAAGGGTAAAATTTTAAGTAAATAATTCTAGTAAATTGGAATTAATTGAATAATGAAGTGAAAATAAAATAAAATAGAGTGATTTATAAACTCCAACAAAATATGGAATATGAGGAAATTGAATTAACAAAGGAATAATAAATTCTGGAACTTAAGTGAATAAAAGTCATTATTGTAAATGTAAGGATTAAATTTAAAGGTAAAGGAAGGACATTGAGAAATCTGAATTTGGTATTTTTCAGTTTAAAGATTTTAAACATAAATTGGAAATTAAATCTAAAGTTAATAAATTTTGAAATAAATGAAGTAAGAGAATTTATTTCATGGTAAAGTAAATGGAAATCAATTGTAAAATTGATTTAGGTGTTGAAATTGAAATTTTAAAGTGAAGAGAGATTTTGGGACTTTATGACTGGGTTATAAAGTGAAATAAAATGTCGGAGGATATTTTATATTATAAATTCAAGGTAGGAATTTATTAAAGGATTGGGGATTTGTTTAAAAAAAATAAATGGTGATTTATTTTTAAGAAATGGGAAAGAGAAGAGTATTTCCCTGGAAAGCCAAGTATGAGTTTCAAAAATATTTAAAGGTTTTAAGATCATTTTAAAAAAGCAGGTTTTGGAAAGTTTATTATTTCTAAATCTAAATTTTTAAAGCAAGTATATTTTTCTAAATCTATTATTGAAATAACTATATAAAGTAACTTGGTATTGAGTTTTAAAGAGGAAATTTAGTTTATATTTTATAAAATGTTTTATACAAAATATTTTTAAAGTATATTTATTTTAATAAAATATTTAAGGTTTTAATTTTAAAGTTATAAGTATATTTTATAAAAAGTGTTTTTAAATTATTTAAAACTTAAGTGTTTGTACTTGGCGTTCCAATGGAAATAATAATTGGGAATGCACCCTGGGAAGGGAAAACGGGTTTTAGAACTGTTTTCAAAAGGTGTTGAAAATTGGATATATATATCTCGGGAAGATATTTTGGGATTAATAAATAATTTGGAAAATTATTTATTGGTTGATGGATGTTTGTGAATATTAATTGATAGTTAAATAACCGACTATCAATATTGGACAAGTGCGTTGATCGTTTCGAAGAGACCGGGATCGAGATTTATTTCTCGAAAACCACTTCGATCCGGTTTGTACGTTTCGTGCGAAAAACGTGTTCGGAGTCGAAGATGGAGCAGTGAAGTGCAAGGGCTAGTCGCTACTAATCCTTAGGATATTTTCAAAATGGATGTAGTAGGAATAGTGCCTTCGGTTCCGTTCGAACCCGGGACGGACTTGTATGGACGAATGCTTGCGAAACATCGTCAGGTGGACGATGGGCATTCTAAGTGAAACGTTCTAAAAGGTAACGCTTAGCCTCAAGCCTCATCAAATGGGAATGACTGAAAATCAGGGGATATGCAGTAAGGTTAGGTGGGTCATACCCAAGCAGGACAAGATAATTCCCCTGTCTAGATGTCCCTTATATCTTTCGGCTTTGTGGGTGGTTGGTCGCGCCAACCACGGGGTTTATCTTGTTCGGAACTGTTCAGAAGGGAATGGTTCCGGCCTTGTGTTGCAGGGGATGAAGGGAGTAGTCCTCGGTACGGTGATCTAGGCCCCGTACTGTGACAGGTGGTACCCCAGTGCCTAGTCATTGTTGGAAATCCATTCTCCCTACGAGCCTTGTACGAGTTTTGTTTGTATTACCCACTTTTGTGGCTAGTAGCTGGAATTTAATAGATGTAACAATTTCGGCTATTTTATAAGTACTTGTGTATAGACCCTATTATAATATCAGAGGATTTCTATAAAATTGTTTTAGCTATCGTAAGGTAAAAACCCGACATTTTTATTTGTGGCGTGGTCTTACGAGATGCTTTTGTTTTCAAAGGATTTTTGAAACTTTAATAATAAATTGGGTGTGATTTTCTCACGCTGGTAATCCAGACTGACTCGGGTGTTATTTGACTGTAATGCTCGGGTCAGACTGAGTATTATAGGATACAGGATATGATGCTGTGGAGCTCAGGAGACGAGCTGGATGACGAAACGTACTCTCGTACTTGTATATTTATATATGTATTCCGCTGTGTGGAGTTGTTGTGTACCTATTGTATGATATTGATGTTGAGTTGTGACTGATGTATTCTGATGATGTAATGTATGTAAACAGATATATTTGATTTTGAGTAAAGATTATTTACTATCTATTATATTTTATTCTGCTGCGATGGTTAGATTCTGATGTTGATTTTGTTTTCTCTTCTTCTACCTCCTTATTTTCATTTAAATGGTCCGATTTTTCTGGCACGAAAAATCTTGGTCGTTACATAACAATATATATCATATTTTACAAATAAAATATCCCAAATCATGAGAAAAACAATATAATATCGCTATAAAACCGTAATCCGAGAACGTACCTATTTGTCAGGCAAACAACGCTTAATTTATGAAACCAAAAGCAGTAGTTATTGTTTCCATAAACTTGTTTAATTTATATAATCTAAAAGAGTTAATAATTATATATAAAGGAAATATTTAAGTTGTTTCAACTAAATAACAAACAAAACATCACAACAAAACAATAATCATTTAAAAGCAATCATAAAACATCATTTTCAACAAAGAGAGCAATCATCCATCCATAACAACCAAAAACAAATGGTTTGTTCGGGTTTACAACTTCTAATCATATAAAATGATAAATAAACTATGAAGTAACCCATACACTCAACAATCGTAGATAACTTTATAGATTGTTTATACATATACAAAAAAGAAGTATCCTTTTCCAACCAATCTATAAGCCAATACAAACAAAGAATTCAACATATTTTAAGTTTACTCCAATTACCTTTTTCACGTCATTTATTATTCATTTATTTTCATACAATGATTTCCTTTAATCCACGTTCATCATTTATAAAATTTTAATTCTCATACATTCCTGTAAGACTTATTTCATTCATTTATATTTGCTACTTACATATGTTATATCCATTTCAATTATTTGAATTATAAATGAATTCATTATTGCGGTATAATATACATTTTATTTTAGTTTACTTCACCTTTATAGTTTAGTTTGATTTTCTTTTTTCTTTCTTCATTTACTTTACTTTTCTCATTCATATAATGTTTATTTTCATTAATTTACGTTCGTTATTACTTACAAAAGTTCAATTCTCCTTTATTCATGCCATGCCAATTCTTTCATTTTATTACTTTACGCTCATTGATTAAATAAATATATATTTTTATTTTAATTATTGGATAATACATCATTAGATAAGTTTATTTACAATTTAATTCACCATATATAGATTATTTCTTTTCCACATTCATTCTTCCATAGAAAGTAGTATTGAATATTACTCCATTTCTAAATCATTTCCAATGTTCACTGAAGTTATACTCATTCAATTTATTTAGTACTCATTTTAATTTTAAATGGCTTCAATATTAATTTAAGTATATAATTGTTTACTTATGTTAACTCCTCTATTTCATGACTCAACGACCTAAGGAAATAAGCGACCGAAGGAATTAAAGTGTGAACAAGCTAACAGGGACAAAGTTCTACAACGACCTAAAGTTATCACGACCCAACGACCTAAAGTTATCACGACCTAGGGACCTAAAGTTATCACGACCTAAAGTTATCACAACCTAGCGACCTAACTATCAGCGCAGGGCAACAACATATCACAATAGAGAGGCTTAACGACTTAATAAGCTAAAGATTCAAGAGAACCTAACGGGTTAGCGAGCTAACGAGCTAACAAGTTAGTGAGCTAACGAGTTAACGACCTAACGAGCTAACGAGTTAGCGACTTAACAAGCCACGAACTTCCCATTGTTATATCGCTCAATTATAGGTCGAGCAGATACTAAGTCGCTACTACTCCCACAACTAGCCTAGGTCACTCCACTAGGCACCTCCCCGTGATTGAGTCGCTTACCACTCTCCCCTAGGTCGCCCACGACCTACTAACCCACTCAGATAAGACCAAGTGCAACCAAGATGAGCCGTAGCTCGTATCCCTTAGGTCGCTCGCGACCTACCACCTACCCTTAGGTCGTTCGCGACCTACGACTTAGCCCAGATTTTCCCTATAAATACTGCACCTGCTCCAACTGTGGGGGGACCTTTTGGCTCATTTCTGGAATGCCTATACTCTGCTAACTTCTCGACTCATTCGACACTTCAAACACGAAAGACACTTCAACGAACTTCAAGAAGAGATCTAATACATTCAACATGAATTTGAAGAATTCTCCTACATCGAAGTTCTAGTTATTTGTCTAAGTGGTGTTGTAATTGAAGATTGCTGTATAAGTTGTAATCGAATCAGCAATAAAGGAGATTAAAGTGGACGTAGGCTTAAATTGAAGCCGAACCATTTTAAAACTATTGTCTCTTTACTGTTTTTTCTATGACTTTTCTACTTACTTCTAATTCCCGTATTGACGGGTGGTGCTTTCACTTTATCTCTACTTACACCGGGGTGTTAGCGTTCAATTTTAGCGTTAATATTTTTGGTGCTTTCATTGAGATTTGAACTCAAGGTGTTTTCATAATTGATTCGCAAAGTTTTGTTGAAAGAATCTCTCTCAAAACCAGAAGTCTATCAGAGATTATGGCTCCTGGAAGAAAGCGCAGATCTACTAGACCCGGTGATGTCCATGAAAATACTGCCACTTCTCCTTCATCAAGTCAAGCAGCACCGAGTGCTGGAATTACACGGGCAGAGTTGGATGCTGCGGTGTTTGGGTTATATCAGCAGATGGAAGCCCAGAACGCTTTAATGCTTGATAGGTTGAATGCTTTCTGGGAGATAACCGTCCAACAGTGAATACTGAAGAAAACTTTGCTCAAGATGTTCATAATCCTGAAGAGAGGAATATTCCTCAAAAGACAACTAGCCCCGCTGAAGAGGCACCTCCCCAAGCTGGAGGATCAATGCCACAGCCAACTCTTCGCGAATGTTTGTCCAGACAAACTTTCATGAAAATGGCTGAAGTCTGTCCCGCAGAGCCTCTGAATAACAAGGAATATCTCTCAGGAATGGTTCGACAGATTATGAAAGGATGTCTGCAAAGGGAAGAAGATGAAAAAGAGTGGTGGTTTGCTCGAAGCAAAACTCCGTTCACCGAAAGGATTCTGAAGGGCGTAGTTCCCAAGGAAGTTTGTTCCCCCCACCATTCCGGCTTATAAGGGAACAAGCGACCCTGACCAATTCCCATATAAGTATGACTGGCACATGACTGGTGCTAGAGCATCGGATGAGATCAAATGCCGGTACTTTCCGGTATACTTGGAAGGAGTGGCTCTACTCTGGTTCACAAAGCTACCAGTCCGGTCTGTAGACCAGTTCTCCGATTTAACTCGGAAGTTTAAAGAACAATTCAGGTTGTATGCTTCAAAGGCGAAGGATATTATGTCACTGTCCAGCTTGGAACAGAATCCCGGAGAATCTATTAGATCTTTCTTAAACCGCTTCAACATAGCCTTGGCTGAAGTGGATAATGCAGAGCCACGAATGGTTTTGACCTACTTAATGAGGGCTATCGACAAATCGAGTGAGTTTGGGAAATGGTTGAAAATTAAGGAACCAAACTCGCTTGAGAAATTATACAAGAAAGCTGACGAATACATGCGCTTGGAAAGCCTTCCTGCGCCGGCGAAAGTGGCATTGACAGAGGTTAAGAATAACACCGCTGCTCCTACCAAAAAGGAATTCGGAATTCGGAAGAGGGAGAATAACAGTGGTAAGAAGCAGAAGGATGTGAAGAAACCTCGCTTTTCAAGGCCTTCAGATTTCACTCCTTTAAATGATACTCTGGAGAATATCTTTTTCGCTACCAAAGATACCGTGGAATGTCCTAAACCACCTATGATAAAGCTTGGGAAAAAGGATGTTCAAAGCGGGAGATTTTGTCGGTTTCATAATCAACCCGGTCATGATACTAACGAATGTCGCCATTTGAAAAGTTTGATTAAAGAACTGTTGAGAGAAAACAAGCTGCAACAATATGTTAAGAGAAATAGGAACAACATAGCTTCATCTACTGAGGGCCAGCAACTTCCTGCTCATCCATCTGGCTCGGGTGAGAGGACTACTGCACATGAATCAGAAAAGCCTGTTATCAATGTAATCACGGGAGGTCCTCACCCGACATGCAGAAGCTGGGGAGAGATGGAAAGATATGCTCGTGCTTTGAAATACACCCCAGCAAAAGAGAATGTTTTTGTGTTGGAAGACGCTGCAACTTTGAAGCAGCAAAGAACTTTTAGTGATGATATTGTGTTCAGGGGCAGGGACTCTATGGGTGTTGAAGCTCCTACCATGGATCCATTGGTCATCTCTTCAGGCATCGGGCCTGCTATTGCAAGAAGGGTGCTTGTTGATAGCGGCGCCTCTTGTAATATCCTCTTCAAAAAGACATTCGATCAAATGAAGATTCCTATGGCAGATGTTCAGGCTTCATTGCAGAAGATTGCTGGGTTCACTGGGGAATCAAAGCAACCATTTGGAACTATTGACTTATTTGTTGAACTTGGAGAGGGGCAGAAGAAGGTGGTTCGAAAGCAGACTTTTTTGATTGTTGACGGATTTTCTGCTTACAATGCCTTCCTATGCCGGCCAACTCTTGCAACATTCAAGGCAATTCTCGCCCTGCGGTGCCTCACTATGAAGTTCCCCATGGATAATGGCGTTGGTGTTATTAAAGGGGATCAGAATGCTGGGCGAGAATGTTATCTAATAGAGTTGCGGGAAGCAAGAAAGAGAGAGATGGGAAAGGATGCGGTAGCTCCACTCTGCATCAAAGAACCAACCTTGTAGCAATAACAGGGTGGACCTTGCACTGGCGAGCATAGTGGAGCACGAAAAGAAATGGATCCCGAAAAAGCCAGTACAACGGAGAATAGAGTGGTGCTAGTGGAAGTAACGGTGCCAGTACCTGTTGATCCGAAAGACACAAACAAGGTGCTAAATGTGGGTTCGCAACTTAGTGTGAAGTTTCATAATATATTGATATCATTTCTGAAAGCAAATCTGGATATATTCGCTTTGAGTCATGCCGATATGTGTGGAATATCTCCAGAAATTGCGGTACACACTCTGAATATTGATCCGAAATTTACATCTGTAAAGCAAAAAAGAAGAACCCAGGGTCCAGAAAGGTCAGCAGCATTGAAAGAAGAAGTAGATGGGCTCATGGAGAATGGTTTCATCAGAGAGTCCACTTATCCAAATTGGGTTTCTAATCCGGTGCTGGTTATAAAAGCAAATGGAAAGTGGAGAGTGTGCATCGATTTTTCAGATTTAAACAAAGCCTGCCCCAAAGACTGCTTCCCGTTGCCCAGGATTGATTAGTTTGTGGATGGAACAGCTGGGTATGAATTGTTGTCTTTCATGGATGCTTACTCCGGATATAAACAATTCATGATGCATGAGCCAGATCAGGAGGACACGAGCTTCATCACCGATGTCGGTCTTTGCTGCTACAAAGTCATGCCCTTTGGACTGAAGAATTCAGGGGCAACTTACCAAAGACTTGTTAATGCTATGTTCAAGCCACAGATTGGCAAAACTATGGAAGTTTATGTTGATGATATGTTGGTAAAGTCAAAGAAAGAAGTGGACCATATGGATCACTTGGCAGAAATGTTCACAGTCCTCCGAAAGTATGGAATGTAGCTTAATCCTTTGAAATGTTTATTCGGGGCAGAGTCCGGGAAATTCTTATGTTTCATTGTGAGTGCTAGGGGCATTGAAGCTAATCCTGCTCAAATCACTGCTCTGAGGGATGTCAAAGCCCCTAGGACAAAGAAGGAATTGCAGAGCCTCAATGGAAAAGTTGCTGCTTTGAGTCGGTTTATTTTTAAGGCCACGGATAAATGCATTCCATTCTTTGACGCTCTAAAGAAAGGAAGGAAATTTTTTGAATGGACTCCGGAATGTCAGAAAGCTTTCGATGAATTAATTCGTCATATGGAAGCGCCTCCAGTACTTTCTAAGCCTAGCAGCGGTGAAGATCTTTTCATATATTTAGCGATCTCGTCTCATGCTCTCAATGCAGCATTAGTATGGGAAGACGCAAGAATTCAGCATCCGGTCTACTACATCAGCAAGAGATTTACTGAGGCAGAGATGAATTATTCAAAGCTAGAAAAGCTTGCCCATTGCCTACTGATAGCTTTCAGAAAGTTGAGGCCATATTTTCAAGCTCATCCTATCAAAGTCCTCACTGATCAGCCTCTAAAGCAAGTCTTATTTCGCCCCGAGACTTCAGGTCGTCTTATGAAGTGGAATATTGAACTCAGCCAATATGATATCACTTACCTTCCCCGAAGAGCAATCAATGGACAAGCTTTAGCAGATTTCATTGCAGAATACACAGATAAAGGTGACAGCAAGGAAGAAGTTACTAATGACATCTCGACTCGATGGAAACTATATGTTGATGGCACAAGAAACGACTATTGTTCTGGAGCTGGGGTCGTGCTCGAAACCCCCGAAGGTCGATCATTGTGCTACGCATTGAGATTGGAATTTCCTTCGACAAATGATGAAGCAGAATATGAAGCTCTTATTGCCGGCATGAAGATTGCTAAAGAACTGAATGTCAAAGTGTTGCAGATCTTCAGTGATTCATAGTTTATTCTATGCCAAGCCAAGAAAGAGTTTCAAACTAAAGGAGGAAATCTGCCTGCTTACTTGTCAAGGGCCTGGGAATTTCTCGATGATCTTGACCACTATACGATAAGTCATATACCCCAGGAGGAGAACATGAAGGCAGATTCTCTCGTAAAGTACGCAAGCTCTGGCGAAGCTCAATTACTGGGATTGGTTCTTGTAGAAGTCTTGTCAGCCCCAAGTATTGATGAAATGGAGATTGATTGGATTATGACTGTTTATCAAGAGCAGGAGTCGTGGATGACTCCAATCAAGGAGTATCTGCTTAATGGCTCCCTTCAAGAAAATTCAAAGGAGCGTCAGAAGCTGTTAAAGAAAGCCTCAAGATACGTAATGCAAGACGGTCGGTTGTACAGACGGGGATTCCCAATGCCATTATTCCGATGTGTAACCAAGGAAGAGGCTAAAACAATTCTAGCTGAAGTACATGGAGGAGAGTGTGGGGATCATTCGGGTGGTCAAACTCTAGCAAAGGAGGTTCTCCGTTATGGGAATTTTTGGCCAGAAATTAATCGTGATGCTACTAGCTACACCCGAAAATGTGACCGATGCCAGATATTTTCAAAAATCCCAACAGCACCTTCCACCGAGATAACGCTGATGGTCAGTCCATCGCCATTTGCTATTTAGGGAATAGATCTCATAGGGCCTTTGCCAACCGCCAAGTCCGGAATCAGATATGCCATTGTTGTTGTTGATTATTTCACTAAATGGCTGAATCTGAACCATTAGCTACTATTACCTCTAAAATGATGATAAACTTTGTGACTAAGAATATCATTTGCAGGTATGGTGTGCCTCAAAAGATAATCACAGACAATGGAACCCAATTCGAAAGTGAAGAGTTCCAAGATTTTTGCAAGCGACTCAAGATCCAAAAAAGCTTTTCAGCAGTGGCTCATCCGCAGGCAAACGGGCAAGTGGAAGCAGTAAACAAAATTATCAAATCAACCATCAAAAAACAGTTGGAAAAAGCAAAAGGTGGTTGGGTCGATAAGCTACCACTAGCACTATGGGCATACAGAACTACCCATAAAACTACGACTGGGCACACTCCGTTCTCATTAGCATATGGATCAAAAGCAATGATTCCGATGGAAATAGAAGTCCCTTTACATAGAAGAATTCATTTCAACCAAGCAGAAAATGAAGAGTTGCAACTTGAAGCACTTGACTTCCTTGATGAAAGAAGCGAAGTGGCTCAACTCAGAGTTGCAGCTCATCAGCAAAGGATTGCCAGGCACTTCAATTCCAAAGTTCGCCAACGCAGCTTTGAGATTGGGGATCTAGTTTTAAAAAGGATCGTGACAGAAACAGGAGTGTTTGCGCCAAACTGGGAAGGGCCATATGTCATAGGAAAAAAAGTACTTGACGGCACTTTCAAACTGACAACTGTCGAAGGAGATCCAATTCCAAGAGCTTGGAACAACAATCACTTGCGTCCATATTTTACTTAAAAGCTTTTCTTAAACTTGTAAAATGATTATGGATGAATGATTCTTGTATTGCAAGCTACTGTAAAACAAAGTGCAAATGAATAATAAGAACTATAAAGTGGATGTAGGCCTAGTTCTTGGCCGAACCACTATAAATCTTGTGTTCTCTACTATTATAAAATGTTGTTTTGTCTCGATGTGTAAATATTTTAAATGTATTTTTGAAATGTCGATTTAACATTGCAGGCTCTCAAAACAAAGCTTACCCATCATAAGGCCAAGCGATCCCTGAAATCATTCAATAAACAAATGTCAAGCCACAAGAATTCCAGATTCCAAATCCTATATAAGGAGTGCTTCATGCAAACAGTTAGTGATTCCGTCGGACTCGCTTAACAATGAAGTATACTTCTTTGGATAAGAAAAAACTACGTGCAAAAGAAAGGAACATGTGCTTGGAAATGATAATAGGGAATTGCTGATGAGCAAATGACAAACAGACAAGGGCGAGCAGACAGAAAACAACCAAAAAGGAGTCCTGCCTCTCAACAAAAAGGTTGGTGGAACCACCGGGGAAGCACCTTCCCAAAACGAAGACACCAGGCCCTTGCTAGCTAATTGCGATCGTTTGTGCAAACGAACATCCGGTTGGATAGCTTGCGTCTGCCCCGTGGATCCACTTAACCGTGAGACGCAACCTTCATGGCAAGCCAACCACCCCAAAGAACTCTTTGGAGGCACAAGACCTCTTCGGAGGAAAAAGACCTCTTCGGAGGCACAAACCCTCTTCAGAGGCACAACTCTTCGGAGGATAAAGACCTCTTCGGAGGCACAAGCCCTCTTCGGAGGCACAACTCTTCGGAGGATAAAGACCTCTTCGGGGGCAAAAGACCTCTTCGGAGGCACAAGCCCTCTTTGAAGGCACAAGACCTCTTCGGAGGCACGTCCCAAGAAAAGCACTTTCAAGCGAACGAAGCAAAAAAGCCCTCCAATGAGGCACAACAAGAATAAAGAAAAAAGAAGAAGAAGAAAGCCCTCTTCGGAGGCACACTACAGCTCTCAAAGGAAGATCAGTTTCCCCATCCTGGAAATATTCTTTCCCAGAAGTTGTAGTGCCAATTCAAAGCCTTCTTTGGAAACTCATTTCACCGCGTAGGAGAATCCAATTGTCAAAAAAAATAAAAGTGACTATCTCCAAAAGTGAAGTGTAAAAACTTTTTCAAACAAAAGAGAGAGAAGACTTCTCCAATACAAGGCACACTCTACTAAAGTAGGGTAACATTTCCTCAAAATGGAAAAATTACTCTCTAAAGAAAGAGTGCAAGCCTTCTCAAAATGGAAGAAGTGTTCTCCAACTTAAGAGTGCAAATCTTCTCGAAACAGAAGAATTTTTCTCCAACTTAAAGAATACAAGTCTTCTCAGAAGAACTTTTCTCTAAAGTTTTATCAGATGAAAGAAATTGCAATAAGTCGTGGTATGAGGGAAACACAATACAAAATAGCTATATTAATAAAAGCAACGCTCAAACAACATACCACAAACTTATTGCAATATCACAGTGAAGAAACTTATGCGAAAATAAGGAATAAATGCATTCATAAATACAGTCAAAGATTGTACAAGTAAAAAAATCATTTCATTCCATATTATAAAAAATTAATACATGTGCAGGTTTCAAAAAAGCTGGGACCGGCGCCCGCACAAATTCCGGTCAATACAAGCCTTTATGTACAAGCAAAAAGCAAAACAAGAAGAGTAGAGCAAGACTCATTATTTCTTCTTCCCGCCACCTATAGAGCCCTCGCCTGGCCTAATGGTTAACTTTGGGAGTCGGCCTGGACGAGTCGGGGAAGAAGGAGATAAAGGTACAGCTGGGTCTATTTCCGCCTTCTCTTCGCCAGTAGAAGTGCTCTTCCTTCTCCTCTTTGAAATTGCACGCTTCCCCTTCTTCATTGAAGAAGACTCAGTGCCTGGAGTGATAAGTGCAGACAGTTTTGTGTCGTCATGAAATTGCTCTGGAGTTTTTCACCTTCTTCAAGTTCCTCAGCCTTCTGCTCTTGCGAAGCGGCCGGGTCATTCAAGCCTTGAAGGGCTTCTATTAATTCTTCTTACGACCCCGGTGGAGAAGCAGAAGGAGGCGTAACTTGAAGAGATTGGGGTGGAACAGCTGGAAGAGGAGAAGTCTGTGTGACACTTGGCGTTTTCACTACAGAAGAAGAGAAGTAATAGTCAGTATTCCCCGCAAAGAGAGGAGATAGTGGCGCGTCAAGACTTAAGTAATAATCAAAAAGTTCGTCAAGTTCATGTGAAGTGAACAAGCAATCCACCCGAGCTAAATCAACGTTGAAGTTACCTGGAGAAGTTGGCTTTATAATGTCAACTTCAAAGCCTTGTGCTTCAGTACTTTCTTGAGCCTCATCTCCAGTGTGAGCAGTTACAATTTCAATGTCAGCTTTGGCAGGTGGCAAGGAATGGGAACTGGAGCCAATGATATCATTGTCAGCCGAAACTGATGGAAGAGTCGGGTCGGTCGAATGTGCCTTCCCTAAAGGTTCTCCTTCTGCCGTTCCGGCTTGCTGTTTAGCAAGTTGCTCCTTCCACTTGGCAAGGGCGGCACGTGCATCATCATCCAGATAGTGTGCCTCAAGATCTGCTTCTGCATAGCCCGCACCTCCAAGCATATTAATTGCGGCCTCCCATACTTCGGCCAAAGTGATTTCATACTTCGGACCCAAAAACTAAAGGCGACCACGCCCCAAAACACTATGCATGTAAAACTCGAATAAGGTAGAGCTGATGCTGGCCTTGGTCGCCTCATGAGATTCTTCGGCTGCAGCTTTGCCTACGATAGCATCATCACGCTCTTTTTCAACTTCAGAAAGTCGAGCTTTTAACATTTCAATTTCCAAGTTCTGGGAGCTGGTTTTTTCTCGCAAATGAGCAACGTCAGTTCGGTAGCTTTCTACAACTTGTTGTTGTGCTTCGAATTTAGCTTCAGCGTCTCTTTGTCCGGCATGAGCATCTCTCACCTTTTTTTGAAGCACTTCTTCTTTTCGAGAATAAGAAGTGGAAGAAGTGGCAAGCTCTTCTTTGAGTTTCTCAATTTCCGCTTCATGCTTCTCATTGTAAGCGACGATGCTCTTCATCTCTACATCATGCTGGTCGAGAGTTTTTTGCCACTCGGATTTATCGTTTTCCATAGTCAGCATGGCCTCAATATTTGCGTGGTTTACTCTTTGAAGCTCGTCAACAAGTTTTTGCCAACCATACATTCTCTCAATATCGAGTTTGACGGCCTCAAGATTTCGCAACATAGCTTGCTTGTCAATTAGGACCAATCAAGATCAAAACGCACTCCTTTTAAGCACCAGTGCGGAAACCGACTTTGAAGAGTAGCTGGACCCTGTCCAACCTGATACGGGGGCCTACTGATGATCGTTTGAATATCAGCTCTTTGAAGGGCAGGAGAGCTGGAAAGGATTTCCAAAGAGATGGGAGCAGCGGGGTTTTCAGAAATTGTAGACTCCGGCCTTTCGCTAAGCTTGGCCCGTTTACTTGGATCTTCAGCGATGTGACTTTTCCCCTTGTCATCATGAGATTTTCTTTTGCGGGAATCATCACCTCTCTGGGAAGAATCATGTCGCTCATCCCTTCTCCCATAGAGCTCTTCATAAGCCCGCCTCTTGTGAGCTTTTCATGCGACTCTTTCTTCGTCGGTCTCCCTAGAGGTAGGAAGATACCGCTTTGGATCATAAGAGTCGCGTCTTCCATAACACTGAAAATCATCATAGTAAGAGCCGTTACGTCCCATTGGAGAACCTGAAAATGAAGAAGAGACAAGTTCAGAAATCTTCCAAGCAAAGAAGTTAAGTGCACAAAGCTGCTAAAATCCTAAGTGTGTGGGGCGTGTGAACTACGTGCGTCAAGCTACAAACCACTCTTCGGCTTAAGAGTTATCTCTTGGGTTGATGGAGTTGTTTGCAAAACTGATGTCACTTCAACCGCTGGAGAAGCAAGTTTAAAAGCGGTAGAATCATCCTTGAAGAGTTCATGTGAAGTAACCACCAAATCGCTCAACCCCTCAAAAATATCGTCACCGTCACGCCCAGCGGGACTCTTTCTCTTAGCTCCTTCATCAGCAGCCTTCCCGGAGTGTTGAGGAGGTTCCTCTTCTTCGATAACCGGGGGAAGTACAAATTTGCCGGATGACCCCGTGACGTCAATGGAAATAGAACATTTTACCAATGAAGCCTCAGCAGTAAGTTTCTTCGGTGCATGTTCTTCGACATAAACTGGGGCATCTGATATTTCTACTTGAGAACCAGGGGCATCTTGAAGCTGAGTAGATCGAGAGGGGTGCAAAAGTCCGAATTGATGCAAAAATTCATCCTTCGGCAAAAATTTAATGCTTCTCTCCTCAACCGCCACAGCGCTTAGTCTTTCAAATGTCGGCTTACGGCTTGAATCTTTAGAAGGAGGAGGAAGTGCTGTAAAAGTAAAGAATGAAGTTAGCATTTAGAAAGACCGGAGGAAGGCAAGATTACTTCCTATTCTCCAAATGCTGTAAAATCCTGGGGGGCAGCGGATGAAGAATAATTGATTCAGAAACCCGTGGGCGCTCTCGGGAAGATCGGTGATCAATTTCCGGTTCCTTGCGCTTCTCACAAGTATTATAGAAGGGTGATCTTTGTTCTTCGCGAATGTGCATAAGTAACAAATTTCTTGAAAGCTTGGAAGACGGTCGAGTGTCCTCCTGAACAGTACACATAGTCCCATCAAGATGGCATCGCCATTAGGGTTCAACTGGAAGGGAGATGATGCAGCGCAATCTGAAAATTCTGGAAATTCACAAGTCTTAGGTCGCTCACGACCTAAGAGAGAAATTTTAGGTCGTTCACGACCTAACAGTAGTGATCTACGACCTAACGGAACTCGTGAAGTAGAGCTACGACCTAAGGAAGAAGAGCAACGACCTAAAGAAGGGAATTTAGGTCGGCCACGAGTTAACATCGCTCTAGGTCGTGTGGAAGAAGTTTCGGAGTTAGGTCATTGGGAAGTTTTAGGTCGTTGCCGACCTAAGGAACACTGCTCACGACCTAACAGAAACACTCTAAGTCGTTTACGACTTAACGAGATAAAAGGCAACGAGTTACAGGATCCAAAGCATATTTTAGGTCGGCCCCGACTTAAGGAGGAGAAGCTGCGAGCTAACAAAGATTTAAGTCGCTTGGTGGATTCACGACCTAGTGGAGAAGAAGATGACTCGTGTGAGGAAGTAGGTCGTTTGGAGTTAAGTCGCGAGGAAGCAAGTCACTTGGAAGGTAAGTCGTAGGTCGTATACGACCTAAGTGATGAGTCGTAAGTCGGGACATGGTGTTGTAACTGTTTGTTATCTTGAGTCGTTGTACTCTGGGTCGTAACTCGTTAACGACCTATCTTAAGTCGCGTTTGTTTGAGTCGGTCTGTATATATGTTAGGTCGCGTGAGTTGTTTTTAGGTCGTTGTTGAGTGCTGTGTTGTATAAAAGTGAGTATGCTGTGTTGATAGGTCGCTGCCGACCTAAGTGTTGTAAAATTGTGTTGAGTGTAGCGTTGAGTCGCTGTTGTAGGTCGCTACCGACCTAAGTTAGGTCGTGAGTCGCTGCCGACCTAAGAGCCTGGTGATGTTTTGTTTGTATTGCGTTGTAACTCCTATAAATACGCGTGTGTTGTACATTTTGGGGTTGTTGATTCTGGAATAAAATTCTCTTTTGTTAGCTTTGTGCTTTCATACAAATTGGTAGTTGAGTGTGATCTCCTATCTCCTCTTTCGGTTAATCGAGTGCGCTCGATTCAATGATCGTAGAAGCCGATTCACGGTATCTAGTGCGCTAGATCAACATACGAAGAATCGTAGATCTTCTTTCTCGGTATCGTGCGCGATCAACGAGACGAAGATAGCTAGAATTCGGTATCTTTGGATCAACGGATTTGGGCCTTGCAGTATTCTCAACTCACCGATTGCTACATTCCATCGATTGAAGTTGTTTCGAATTATCCGCTGCGTCAGTTTTGGTATCAGAGCCATACTTAGCCAATCATAGCTAAGTTGATTCTTGAAGCCAATTTTTGAAGTTGAAGTTTGAAGTTGTGTTCATCGTGTTCATATTGAAGTTGCAACAAGAGGAAGAACTTTCGATCCATTCCATTTTGGATCAAAGTGTTGAAAGTGTTTGAATTTGAAGTAGGCCGTGTATACTTAGGAAGTAGCCGAGCCTAGTGAAGGGTTTTGAAGTTTGAAGCCGTGACTTATTGTTGTTTCGTTGGAGTGTTTGTGAAGTTTTCCAATCATGCCACCAAGGAGAGCCAATCGTCATCAAAATGTTGAAGCTTTCTATCGAAGAGAAGAAGCCGAGCTTATGGAACAACGTATTAATGAGAAGTTTGATGAAGGCATTGGTAAATTGGAGAAATTGATGAATGATTTGAATCAAAGGAGGAGATCACCAAACTCGAACCATGGAGGAAACCGAGTTTCGCCATCGGTTACGGAAGCGAGGAGGGTATCACCACATTCTTGTAGAGATAGAAGAGAAACATCAATTTCATCACGAAGAGATCATCATGATTATGCACATGAAGAGAGAAGAAGTCAACGTGAATTTGACAATGAAGTATATAGGGATGAAGAAAGACATTGTCAAAGAAGCATGCATGAACGGAGGGATGATAATGGTCGAGATCGATGTAGGCGTACTTTTGATTTTTACGAAGAGGGTGATAAAGCTAGTATTCATTATCGAGATCGAGACCAAGTTCGAAATTCGTATCGGGATGTTGAAGATGATCGTCGATGGGAATCGGGTATGAAGATGGAAATTCTAGAA
Organism: Allium cepa; assembly: GCA_030765085.1. Lineage (NCBI taxonomy): Eukaryota > Viridiplantae > Streptophyta > Magnoliopsida > Asparagales > Amaryllidaceae > Allium > Allium cepa. Next base: position 802,517,353 of record CM060931.1, read on the forward strand.
TTTAAAGGAGGAATGGTAGCAGAAGAATTTCTCGATTGGATTTCTAATGTTGAAGAGATCTTTGATTTCAAAGAGGTTCCTGAACATAGGAGAGTGAAGTTGGTTGCTACTAGGTTGAGGGGGAGAGCTTTGGCGTGGTGGCAGCAAACTAAACTTACAAGGGAGAGAATGGGGAAGTCAAAGATAGAATCGTGGGATAAGATGAAGAAGTTGATGAGATCTACTTTCTTACCTTACAATTATCAGTCACTTATGTACCAAAGGTTGCAGAATCTGAGGCAAGGGACGAAGTCTGTTAGTGATTATGCTGATGAATTTTACCAACTCATTGCCAGAAATGATATTATGGAAACGGAAGAACAGCTAACTGCTAGATTCATTGGGGGATTGAGAATGCAGATCCAGGATATGGTTAATATGTTCGATCCTAGATCAGTTGCAGAGGCACATAAGAAAGCGTTAGCTTGGGAGAAGCAAGGAAGGCGTGGAGGTGGTGTGTTTACTAATTCCAATAATCAAGCGAAGGGTGTTAGTGGAAGTTCTAGTGTTCCTAAACCTATTACAAAACCAGTGGTGAAGGAGGCTGAGAAGGCGAAGGTTAGCAGTGGGTTCAAATGTTATAACTGTCAGGAGTTGGGTCACAAAAGCAACGAATGTCCGAAGCCGAAGAAGAGAATCATGGTTGCAGAAGTTGAGGAGGATGATGGTGAGGAGGCAGAATGTTCAAATGCACCTTATGTTGAGGAGGAAGAAGAAGTGTCTGGAGACGAAGGTTGTAATCTTATGATGAGGAGGTCTTGTCTTACACCAAAGCAAGGGAAGGACTGTAGTTGGTTGAGAAGTAACATATTTCAGTCGACATGTACTATTCTGGGGAAAGTTTGCAAGTTTGTCATAGATGCTGGGAGTTGTGATAATATTATTTCCACAGAGGCTGTAAAGAAGTTGTCATTGAAGACTGAGAAACATCCAAAACCGTACAAGTTGGCTTGGTTGAGAAAGGGTGGTGAAGTGAAGGTGTGTCGAAGGGCTTGTGTTAATTTTTCTATTGGGAAGAAGTACAAAGATGAAATTTGGTGTGACGTTGTAGACATGGACGTGTGTCATCTGTTGTTGGGCAGACCGTGGCAGTTTAATAGAGCAGTACAACACGATGGTCGAGCCAATAGCTATAGTTTCATGTTCGAGGGTACTAAAATCACTTTGGTTCCCAAGAAGCAACAATAGAAGGAGAGCAAACTAGAAGAGATTGAGGAATTGAAAACTCTGTTGACTTTGAAGGAGTTTGTGAAAGAAGTTGAAGAGGAGCCTGAAGTATTTTTGTTGATTGGGCGAGAGTGCAGTGAAGAGGTTGAAATTCCAGAAGAAGCAAAGCCAGTTTTGGAAGAGTTTGAGGATGTGTTTCCAGAGGAGTTTCCTAAGGAGTTACCGCCATTGAGAGACATTCAACATCAAATTGATCTTGTTCCGGGAGCAGTGTTACCACATCGACCACATTATCGAATGAGTCCGAAGGAACATGAGGAGTTACGAAGGCAGGTGGAAGAGTTGTTGGAACAGGGACGTGTTCAGGAATGCTTGAGTCCTTGTGCCGTGCCAGCATTGTTAGTACCAAAGAAGGATGGAACATGGAGAATGTGCACAGATAGTAGAGCTTTGAATAAGATCACTGTTCGCTACAGATTTCCTATGCCAAGGTTGGATGACTTGCTGGATCAGTTGAGTGGGGCAACTATATTTTCGAAGATTGATTTGAAGAGTGGTTATCATCAAATTCGAATCAGACCCGGTGACGAATGGAAAACAGCTTTCAAGACAAGAGAGGGGTTATACGAATGGTTGGTTATGCCATTTGGTTTGTCAAATGCACCTAGTACATTCATGCGGGTGATGAATCAAATCTTTAGACCATTCATTGGGAAGTTCGTCGTGGTTTATTTCGATGACATTCTGATTTACAGCAGGAGTACGGAGGAGCATATTCGACATTTGAGGGAATTATTGATTATTCTTCGTGAGGAACAATTTTATGCTGCTACGAAGAAATGTGTGTTTATGACGCACAGTGTTTTATTTCTGGGTTATGTTGTTTCAGGAGAAGGTATTCAAGTTGATCAGAGTAAAGTTGAAGCAGTCAGGAATTGGCCACAACCAAAGACAATTACGGAAGTGAGAAGTTTTCATGGGCTAGCGTCATTCTACCGAAGATTCATTCCACACTTCAGTAGTGTGATGGCTCCAGTTACTGATTGCATGAAGGGTAAACAGTTTTCGTGGACAGAAGAAGCCGGGATTGCTCTTGAACGAATCAAAGAACTGTTGACGACAGCGCCAATTCTTGTTTTACCTGATTTTCAGTTAGTGTTTGAACTACATACTGATGCATCCAAGGTTGGGATTGGAGGAATGTTGAGTCAGTGTGGGAGACCTATTGCATATTTCAGTGAAAAGTTGTCAGGGGCAAAGATGAGATACAGTACATATGACGTCGAGTTTTATGTTGTTGTACAAGCTGTTAAGCATTGGAGACACTATCTATTTCAGAAAGAATTTGTTCTGTACACTGATCATGAGGCATTGAAGCATTTACAGGGACAGGATAAAATTTCAGCGAGACATGCATCGTGGATTGCTTATTTGCAACAATTTACTTTTGTTGTTAAACACAAATCTGGGGTGACGAACCGTGTGGCTGATGCTTTAAGTAGGAGGAGACATTTGTTGACAACATTGAAGGTTGAAGTGACGGGGTTCGAATTACTGCCAGAGATGATTGAAGAAGATCCTTACTTTGTGAAATATGTTGAGAAAGTGAAGGATGGGAGTACCGATGAATTTATGTTGGTTGATGGTTTTCTGTTTAATGGGAATCGTTTATGTATACCGGATTGTAGCTTGAGATTGAAAATTGTCAAGGAGTTACACGAGGAAGGGCATGTGGGCCGTGATTGTACCTTGCAATTAATTTCACAGTCTTACTTTTGGCCGTCGATGAGGAAAGAAGTTGAAAGGTTTGTGGAGAGATGTCATATATGTCAGGTTTCGAAGGGAACAGCGACGAATGCAGGGTTGTATATGCCGTTACCTGTACCGTCTAAGCCATGGGTTGATATTAGCGTGGATTTCGTTTTGGGTTTGCCTAGAACTCAAAGGGGAAATGATTCGATATTTGTAGTAGTGGACAGGTTTTCGAAGATGGCACATTTTATTGCTTGCAAGAAGACGACGGATGCTGTTCGTGTTGCTCAGTTATTTTTCAAGGAGATCTATCAACTTCATGGATTGCCAAAGTCTATTGTGTCGGATAGAGATACTCATTTCCTGAGTCACTTTTGGTTAGGTTTGTGGAAGATGGTGGGAACGAAGCTGAAATTTAGTAGTGCATATCATCCGCAAACTGATGGACAAACAGAAGTTGTAAACAGGTCATTGGGAAATTTGTTGCGATGTCTTGTGCAGGATAATTTGAAAAGTTGGGACCTGAAGTTATGCCAAGCAGAGTTTGCACATAATCATGCAGTGAATCGTAGCATGGGATTCAGTCCATTTGAGATTGTATATTCAAATTTACCCAAGGGACCGTTAGACTTAGCGGTGGTACCACAATCGAAAGAGACAGTTAAACGAGCTGCTGATTTTGTTGAAGGTTTGACGGAGTGCCACAGGATCGTTCAGGAACGATTGGAAAAGTCGAATGAGAAGTATAAGAAGTCTGCAGATTTGAAACGACGAAATGTTGAATTTAACGAAGGCGATTTGGTGTATGCTGTGTTAACAAAGGATCGTTTTCCAGTGGACACTTATAATAAGTTGAAAGCCAGAAAAATTGGACCTGTAGAAGTTGTGAAACGGATCAATGAGAATGCTTATAAGTTGAAGCTACCGGAGGACGTATACACTTCTGACGTGTTCAATGTTAAGCATCTTATACCATATTATGGGGATGAACAATCTGAGGGGGAGGAATTTACAAATTCGAGGTCGAATTTTTCTCAACCAGGGGAGGATGATGCAGCGCAATCTGAAAATTCTGGAAATTCACAAGTCTTAGGTCGCTCACGACCTAAGAGAGAAATTTTAGGTCGTTCACGACCTAACAGTAGTGATCTACGACCTAATGGAACTCGTGAAGTAGAGCTACGACCTAAGGAAGAAGAGCAACGACCTAAAGAAGGGAATTTAGGTCGGCCACGAGTTAACATCGCTCCAGGTCGTGTGGAAGAAGTTTCGGAGTTAGGTCGTTGGGAAGTTTTAGGTCGTTGCCGACCTAAGGAACACTGCTCACGACCTAACAGAAACACTCTAAGTCGTTTACGACTTAACGAGATAAAAGGCAACGAGTTACAGGATCCAAAGCATATTTTAGGTCGGCCCCGACTTAAGGAGGAGAAGCTGCGTGCTAACAAAGATTTAAGTCGCTTGGTGGATTCACGACCTAGTGGAGAAGAAGATGACTCGTGTGAGGAAGTAGGTCGTTTGGAGTTAAGTCGCGAGGAAGCAAGTCACTTGGAAGGTAAGTCGTAGGTCGTATACGACCTAAGTGATGAGTCGTAAGTCGGGACATGGTGTTGTAACTGTTTGTTATCTTGAGTCGTTGTACTCTGGGTCGTAACTCGTTAACGACCTATCTTAAGTCGCGTTTGTTTGAGTCAGTCTGTATATATGTTAGGTCGCGTGAGTTGTTTTTAGGTCGTTGTTGAGTGCTGTGTTGTATAAAAGTGAGTATGCTGTGTTGATAGGTCGCTGCCGACCTAAGTGTTGTAAAATTGTGTTGAGTGTAGCGTTGAGTCGCTGTTGTAGGTCGCTGCCAACCTAAGTTAGGTCGTGAGTCGCTGCCGACCTAAGAGCCTGGTGATGTTTTGTTTGTATTGCGTTGTAACTCCTATAAATACGCGTGTGTTGTACATTTTGGGGTTGTTGATTCTGGAATAAAATTCTCTTTTGTTAGCTTTGTGCTTTCATACAAATTGGTAGTTGAGTGTGATCTCCTATCTCCTCTTTCGGTTAATCGAGTGCGCTCGATTCAACGATCGTAGAGGCCGATTCACGGTATCTAGTGCGCTAGATCAACGTACGAAGAATCGTAGATCTTCTTTCTCGGTATCGTGTGCGATCAACGAGACGAAGATAGGTAGAATCCGGTATCTTTGGATCAACGGATTTGGGCCTTGCAGTATTCTCAACTGACCGATTGCTACATTCCATCGATTGAAGTTGTTTCGAATTATCCGCTGCGTCAGGAGAGATAGTCAACCGAAGAAGGAGCTTTCGAAGAAACTCATTAAAGGGAGGAATGGCTCCACTCGAGCACATTTGACGATTAACTGCGATGAAACCAAGAGGTGGCCTGTCAGCAGTATCGTTTACCCTCGGAAGCAAAGCATCAGCCTCAGCAATACCAAATTGGATACATAGTTGATTGAACACCCGTTGATTCAGAGTAGTCGGAGTTCTTTCCGGGGGATCATCCAAGGTGTTAACTATTGAGAAGACCTCTCTAGCCTGCTCTACTATCTCTTCTTGAGAAGTCATTCTACACAAGGAACTGGATATTCAAATATGAAGGTGCACGTTTCCTAAATGTGTGAAGTGTTGTGCAAAACTAATAAAATGACAAGTAGATGTGATTGAAATTAAACTAATAAGCATTTGTCGATTATAAAGTTTCAGGGATTGTTATTTTAGGTCCAAGTACAAGTGCAGTGTTGATGCAAACAGATCAGCTTTAGTTGATTAATTTTGTTTTATATTAATACTTCATTTGAATTTATTGATTCATAGCACTTCATTCGTATAATCTCTTTAAGTTGATTATTCTTTATCGACTAATCTATAATTCGATCTGGACAATCAATGGCAGTATATTCGCCCTAGTTTTCTGCAAATGTTGTATTTAACAGGTTGTAAGCATTAAAGATAATATAATCTATAAAGGAATATAACGAGTTCAAGTAGTTTATTCTAGCTGTTCAAGTTTGAAATTTAATCAAGTTCTATCAAGTTTTTGCAATTGTCCAAGTTCTGTTCAAGTCCTTAAGACGCAGGAATGAATCAAGCAAGCTAGGGGACTATTTAAATCGTCCAGATCAAATCCATCGACTTAACATAAGTCGAAATTTTCAAGTCAAGTTGTTCTAGGCCAGGCAGTGCAAAACTGGCTAAGTCCTAGGTCGCTTGAATGCACACGCGACCTAAAAATTAAGGCGCAAAAGGTGAAGCTGCAAGAAGCCAGGTCACGAATTTGAAGGTCGTTCAGCTTCTCTTAGGTTGCAAGGATTCTTAAGTCGGTCGGTTTGTTAAGTCGACCAAATCTGTTAAGTCGTAAAGGGTGTTATGTCGCTCAGATTCACTAGGTCGCTTCTGATGTAACTCAGCAATCCCAAGCTATATCCTATCAAAACCGCTATGCCCTACTTTCCTTAACCCGCTAACTCCTCACCACTCAGTAGCTCGCTATCTCGTTAACTCGTGATCCGATAACCCATTATCACCTACACAGTGAAATCCATCGTCCTCTTAGTGAAAATATTGTCTCTCCATACCACCAAATCACCCAAAACTGATTCAAATCATCTCAGTTCCATCATAGATCCAACGCACTGCTGTGCTCTCGTGAATCACAACGACAACGTAACCAACGACGATCGAAAATCGATCGCAACCTAACTCGAAGTGAAACGCGACGCATGGATTTGGACTAGGGTCAGAAGATGAGGATTCACAATTCGGTGGTGATCATGGTTGGATAAAAATCGTATTCACTTACGTAATATGATAGTAGAGATGAATCGACGACTGGTTATGTGACGATCCGCCCTTCTACTACCAGAAAGACGTATCATCATGAAGAAAGAAAGGGATAGAAATAGAAAAGAAAGAGAAAGAAAGAACAACAATTACGATATCCCACAGCGGAATGGAATAAAATATAATACATCACATAACAATTACATAGTTGTTTATATCAGAGTTATACAATATTATACACTTGACAAATTTTATATACATCGCTCACTACATACATCACAATATACAACATACTCTAACTAACACAGCGGAACAATATAGATATCTACATACGTCTGGGCTCCTGCTCTAAGCTCCTCCAGAACTCAACAATCCAAGAACCTATCACTTGGCTACTCGTAAAAATTTGAGTACCCAAGAGTTTATGAAAAACACAAAATATAAACTCCGGGTCATACGTGGGTCTGATATGAGTAAACGGTTTAAGGTTGTTTAACTTGAAAAACATTTGAAAATAAAGGTATCCCGTAAGACTCCCTACACATAAATACGGGTAAGTTTTTACCTTACGCTAACCAAAACATTTCAAAGGAAATTCTGTGATATTATAATAGTGTCTAGGGTTTTCAAGTAAATAGAAAATAGCCGAAATTGTTACATTCATTAAATTCCAGCTACTAGCCACAAAAGTGGGTAATACAATCAAAACCGTGGGAACTTATTGGAAAATGGATTCCATACAATGGCAGGGCTACTGGGGTACCGCCCGTCACAGTACGGGGCCTAGATCACCGTACCGAGGAGTACGCCCGCTCCCCTGCAACACAAGGCCGGAACCATTCCTTACTGAACAGTCCCGAACAAGATAACCCCGCAGTTGGCTCGACCAACCGCTCACTAAGCTGAATAAAAAGGAACATCTAGACAGGGGAAAATCTTATCCTGCTTGGGCATGACCCACCTAACCTTGCTGCACCTCCCCTGTTTTAGCCATTCCCGGTTGATGAGGCTTGAGGCTACGATTACCTTTACAGAACATATCCATTAGAATGCTCATCGCCCGCCTGACGATGTGCTGAAAGCATTCAATCCATACAAGTTCATTCCGGGTTCGAACGAAACCGAAGGCATTATCTCGTTACACTCATTTTGGAATCACCCTCAGAGTTAACGACCACAACCCTTGCATTCTGAATCTTCATCTTCACATCAGATCACGACCTATCTTCAATTTGGATCGATGTGGTTTTCGGATGTCCAAATATGTAAACCCGATCCTGGTCTCATCGAAATCCAAAACGTGTCTTTTAGGGCCAAGTTGTTTAAAGTTAAAAACAATTCAATTATCCATAATGCACTCAGATAGATAGTTTACAATATCACAATAGATAATCAACATTATTACCATAAACAGATAGGCAATATTATCATCACAACAGATAATCCATATTACCATCATACTTCAACCAAAGCATACATTTCTTATAGCATCATTTATCGCATACTAGAAATCTCAAACCATTCAAGGTAAACAATATCATTCATCCATACATAAGTAATTATATCAGCTATAATTAATTTAAAATGAATTAAATTAATTACTTTATCTCCAATTAATTTAAAGTGAATTAAATTAATTACCTTACCATTATAAATCTTGCTTATATAACAATTAACCAATTATCAATCAATTAATTTATCATCATCCAATTATTCAATTTAATTAGCCATCTTTGTATAACTACCTTTAATTACATTCAAGTATTATCCTTTAACTTATTTCCACAAATAAATTATCTTAACTAAACATAGAAATTAACCTCAAATTACCAATTATTACATTCTTCTTAATTACACTAATTAATTTCTCTTTAATCTCTTATTATTATTTCTATTTATTAATGATTACTAATTACATTTTAAATTTCATTATCCTGTATTAATTACCTTAAGTAATTAAATCTTAAATTAAACTATATTTATTAATCACTCTTGATTAATACTATTCAGTAATTAACCACCTTTAATTACTCTTATCACATCACTTTATTACACTCAACTGATTTCCTTTAAATCAATCCCTTGATTAATTGCACAAAGTAATTATACTCAAATTACTTTCACTATTAAATCATCCTCAGTCAATTTCATCCAGCCATTATCATTAATTACTTCTCCAAGTGATTATACTTATCACATCTTCAATAATTATTTAAATTAATTTAACTTAATTAATTAACTTAATAATTCATCATAAACTTCATTAATTACAATAAGTAATTAATTTCCTTAATTACTCAATCACTTAATCAACTTGTTTAACCTTAAATACTTAATTATCCAATTATTAATCACTAATTAGTTAGTTAATTTATTAATTTATTCTTAATTAGATTACTTAAGTAAATAACTATTAATTCATTCATTAATTACTATAAGTAGTTAATTACACTTAATTAACCACTTAATCATTACTTTATCCTTAATTACAATTGTAAAGTAATTGTTCTTAATTACTTTTTTTATAATTTATTGATATTAATTTGTTCAATTAAACATTTTAAAGTTTTCTTTAAAATTTTGGAAATAGTATTGACTACAAACTTTAATGTTAATCAATTTCATATTTAACTTAATTACCAAATTAAAATAATAATTAAGCGCTAAATACATTATTAAGTATTAACCTAATAATTTAAAACTTGTATTTAACTGTTAAACATTCTCCAGGTTTACAGAGTTCAAAACTTGTTAAAACCAGATACACTTAACTTTATTCATTTCTTTATTTTTACTTTTAGTTTAGTACTGGTCGAAAGAAACCGAGTTCTCCTCTATTAAACCCCGAGTGAAACTTCGCGTCGTTCACCCATCTTCCCTGGGTCTTCCCTGTACGCTCCCCCTTTCTTTCTTTTTCCCTCTGTAGTTTTAAGTTTGAGCTAAACTATAATTTACAACATCAAGGAACTAACTCACACTCTCAACACTCGAACCTAAACCCGAAGGAACCTACCTAATCATTTGAGCACGACCCGAGAATCATCACTGACACGACGCCCCCCACCCTCCATGCCGTGCACGTGCACGGCGGCACCAAAAACCTCCGGCGAACCCTCACCTCACCGACAAGTCACAAATTCCACGAACAAAAGAAAAACAAACCCGAAATTTGTTTCAACCCATCGAAACGAAAATAAGCATACTGATCGAAATTTGTAGCTCAACCGATAAGACAAATCCACCTCGTCACCGCCGCCGTGACCACCGGAAGCCCTCATCTTTTGGCTGCACCTCGACAACACGCCACCGTTCCCTTCCCCGTAGTTTCGAACAACTCGATCACGAATGGATGACGAACTTGTCGCATTTACAGGCATGTCAAAATTTTGAGCAAAAACCCTAAATTGATCTCAATCCCTTAATTCACTTAATATAAAAATTATCTGATAATTTTAAAGTGATCATCCATGTTTATACTTGCTTAACTACAAATTTGAACATTTATTATTGAATCAATAATCGGTAATTGATAGAAATGCCCCTTTTTATAAACCATGAACTGCTTCTTAAATTTTACACTAAAAATTTCCATTTCTGTTTTAAAAATCCTATTTCGCATTGAAGTTCCAAGTTATCAACATGAATTTATATTTTATAACAGATGAATTTATCAACATAATGTTTATTGCCTGTAAAAGTTTAGTTTACTGAGCATAACTTCTTAACATGTTTTATAACAAATTTAAATCCCTGATCGAAATTCGAGCATATTATTTTTGTGGGAAATTTAAGGCTTTTCTATGATCAAATGAAAATAAGACAAGATTAAATAGTTATTAACCCTATAATCACTTAGCAGAAACGAACAACATATCATCAAAGAACAGTCTGCATATAAGCACAGATTTATACCAAGAGAAAACACATACATCACCATGAAATCCACAAATCATCTTACTGTTAAAATTAAACTAAAGCTTGAATGTTTATGTTTACTCACCAGAAAACAAATACTGTTGAACAAAGCATATTTGATGTCTGCAATCCCATCTGTTCTTGTTTGAGTTATATACATTTGAGTTTGAATTCAATTTTGAGTTCACTTCCTTTTTTTTATAATGAGTTACAGAATGAACTAAAAAATATAAGATGTCTCACATATATACATAAAAGATATAGTGTGTGTGAAGGAAGATAGCAACTAGTCAGGTTGTTTCTTATTTTGGTTTTATCAGGCAAGATTTTTTTCTTATGGGGCTGATATGATACAAAATTAAATGCTAATGTACCTAATGTCTACCTTAATCCTATTAGTACATAGATATTTATCACTTGCCTACATAATTATTTACAGGTACACATATAATACAAGCCCGTTTTATTTTTGTATACATATCTCACTGTTATTTGATTATGTTGATCAGATTCTATCCTGCAAAGTCAAGATTTGTGCATATTTTAAATAGACACAAAGATGTGCTCGAACAGACGAGCATTAAATATTTGTGTTGCTTAATCTGTTTACATAATTATAATTATGTTGTACTGTGAAGATATTGTGTGCATTTGTATGAGGCTATGTACTTCAGCAAGTAGCTTGTAACTGAAAATACTTGTCTGGTTCAACTTTAATACCTTATGCTTATTTACTTTGCAGGCAACACTTGGTTTTGTATGTGAAGTTAGCTACTTTTGGATATTTGTTTTGTTATTAGTTTTCAAATTGAATATTTCACATGCGTGTCAGGTTTGTTTTTGTACTTTTTGGTTTGCTTGAAAATAATTTGTTTCATTGTTTCTAATTTGAATAATTTACATACGTATGGTTGTTGTTAATTTGTGTGTGAAAATATTTTGTTTTGCTAACTTCTAATTTACATAAGTTATACATAAAAGTTAGAGTTTGGTTTTACATTACATTTGATTTGGTTTACTTATACCCTGTGTTTTATACCTTGTTCTTATTTTAGCTTTGTTTAAAAAAATTTAATTTATGTTGTATGCAATATTGACTAATTCATTCTTATGTTAAATTTTACATTTGTATTTTATATTTGACTATCAATGTTCAAGTCATATTCAAAATGATTTTCTCACTTATATTTGTATTCAAGTCTGTTTGTACTTTACTATCATTATTTAATTTAAGTTATATACACATATTTGATTTATATTTTACATTTATATTTTATATTGTTAGAATTAGATTTTAATTTAAACAATATCATTCATATGTATATTTCCAAATGTAAACAAAGTACAGTATTTTAATTCAATTATATAAGGTAAATATTATTAAGAAATTTTATTTAAATTTCCAGAATCAAATTCCCTTTTAAAAATACAAATTTATATAAACAAATGGAAATTATTCCAAAATCATATTCATTTGAAAATAATTAGTTCACATTTTATTTAATCAGATTAAATATTTATTAAAATAAACAGGGTCAAAATTCAGGGTCGTTACATTCCTCCCCCCTTAAAAGAATTTCGTCCCCGAAATTCAAAACAAAGATAATGTAAAAGCTGTAATACCAATCATTCACACATATATATCATTCATACATTAGTAAACAATCAAACGGTTCATCCTAACAAGCAACACTAGCTATCCGAACACAAATCCGGATAAACTTCCCTAGAACTATCCAGAGTCTCCAAGGTGCAATTACTGGAATTCTCGCTCCATTGCACTCGACAAGCTTCACTACTTACTCCTGAGTTGCCTCTCGGTTTGATCAACAATCCGAACAGGATTCCTGACTACAGTCAAACTCGCTTGACTTCCAAATCTCCTTGAACTACTGGTTCTACAATTTATGACGATCCTGAACAAATTTCATATATGAGATCCATGGAATACATTATGAATTCCAGACATCCGTTCTGGCAATTCAATTCTGTAAGATACAACTCCAATCCACGATGAATTTTATATATTTATAACTCAAGGTCTCAACCTCCCATTCATTTTAATTCACAATCAAATTCATTAATTCACCATACAACTTTATTTGACCAATTCCAATTTCATTTACATACTTAATTTACTAATTCGTTTCAAATTAGTTTATTTCTATTTCCAATTCAATATTCGATTTCATCACAAAATCACTTCATTATAGTTCTTGAGTCCATTTCTAGTTTGTAATCTGGTTTGGATGTCTATTTCGTTTCCCAAGTACAAAATAATTTTATTTTGGCTTATAATTCCACTTTTTAAACTTTATGAACCACCAATTTATTTATTTTCCACACTAACATCCATTTACTCTCAATCACATTCATTTTCACTTTAACTCCAGATCTTACCTGTATTAAACAAGCATACTTTTTATTTCAAGCATTTAAATTCTTTTGATAAGCCATCAGAGTTTATTTATACAAATTTAATTTCTTATCCAACTATTTCTATTCGAATAAATATTTTATTTAATTCAACTTAAATTATTAAAGCTTTTACTCAATAAACTCTCTCTTTCCTTGAAGCTACGCTTCTATAAAGTTTAATCTTAGGTTAATTTATTTGTTTCAATTTCATACTTAAATTTATTTCCAATTTATTTGATACTCACCAGATCAACTTCAATTTATTTTGTTAAGATTAAATCCAAGGCCATATTTATTCTATCCATGCTTGAATTGGATTTTTATTTGCAAATTCAAGTTTGGATTTTAATTTCATTCTCCAAACACAAAACAATTTTATTTTGGCATACTATTTTACTTCTCCACATTTTCTTTCATAAGTCTCACATTCATATTTCATTTTAACTCGAGATTGAACACTCATCTATGGCCAAAATATTCTAAATCAATGTGTTGCCAATTTCCTTTACAAGTTATCGGAATATATTTATTCCAATTCAATTTCATTTCAACTTACTCTTATTTATTTAAGTAAGAATTTAGTTTATTTAACATCATCTATATCTCACCTGAGTTCTATTTCAATTCAATTTGTTTAACTTAACTTCCGTTAAATTAAGCACCATACTATTCTCTTAAATCTACATATTCACTTGGAATTTATTAAATAAGAACTTCATTCCATTTAATATCATCCATATCTCAATTCATTTCATTTCAATTTCAAATTTAAATCCAATTATTAAGCTTAAGTTAATCTCAACCAAAATTTTATTTCTATTAAATTTCCCAATCCAATTTATTTACATTGTAAATTTGATATACTTCATCAATTTATCTATATCATTATTATCATATTTTTTTTATCATTGGTTAAATTCCAAAATTAAATTAAACTTTCAACTTAATCCAAAATAAATTCTCATTTTTAACTTCACTTTTAATTTTAATTCCAAATTCAATCTCATACTTCCCTTGGTTACACAAGCCATTGTAAATTTTTTATAAATCTTATTTGTCTGTAACACTATCACCCAAACACTTTAATTATATATAATAACATGCAAAAAATTTATTTTTATTTTTATATCAAAATATATTTTGGATGAAATTATTTAATTCACCCACTTTTGAAAACAATATCATGTCGAATTGTTCTATTCAAGTGCTTAGAAACCCCTTCGGTACAGTTGTACAGACTGCACTAACGAAGGTTCATATGCCACTCAATAAATCAATCAACATAATATAAAACCATTTTATATTCGCTAACAAGTACGCACTCATATCTATTATTACGCTCAGACTCATTCTAGAGTACTACCGACTCTATCTCTAATGAGTAATCTCCACCAGAGCCAAGGTTCTCACTTAACCTTTCAGCTCTGATACCAACTATTACGAACCGCCCTTCTACTACCAGAAAGACATATCATCATGAAGAAAGAAAGGGATAGAAATAGAAAAGAAAGAGAAAGAAAGAACAACACTCACGGAATCTCATGGCGGAATGGAATAAAATATAATACATCACATAACAATTACATAGTTGTTTATATCAGAGTTATACAATATTATACACTTGACAAATTTTATATACATCGGCACTACATACATCACAATATACAACATATTCTAATAAACACAGAGGAACAATATAGATATCTACATACGTCAGGGCTCCTGCTCCAAGCTCCTCCAGAACTCAACAATCCAAGAACCTATCACTTGGCTACTCGTAAAAATTTGAGTACCCAAGAGTTTATGAAAAACACAAAATATAAACTCCAGGTCAGACGTGGGTCTGGTATGAGTAAACGGTTTAAGGTTATTTAACTTGAAAAACATTTGAAAATAAAGGTATCACGTAAGACTCCCCACACATAAATATGGGTAAGTTTTTACCTTACGCTAACCAAAACATTTCATAGGAAACTCTGTGATATTATAATAGTGTCTAGGGTTTTCAAGTAAATAGAAAATAGCCGAAATTGTTACATTCATTAAATTCCAGCTACTAGCAACAAAAGTGGGTAATATACAATCAAAACCGTGGGCACTTATTGGAAAATGGATTCCATACAATGGCAGGGCTACTGGGTTACCGCCCGTCACAGTATGGGGCCTAGATCACCGTACTGAGGAGTACGCCCGCTCCCCTGCAACATAAGGCCGCAACCATTCCTTACTGAACAGTCCCGAACAAGATAACCTCGCAGTTGGCACGACGAACCGCTCACTAAGCTAAATAAAAAGGGACATCTAGACAGGGAAAAATCTTGTCCTGCTTGGGCATGACCCACCTAACCTTGCTGCACCTCCCCTGTTTTAGCCATTCCCGGTTGATGAGGCTTTAGGCTACGATTACCTTTATAGAACACATCCCTTAGAATGCTCATCGCCCGCCTGACGATGTGTTGAAAGCATTCAATCCATACAAGTTCGTTCCGGGTTCGAAGGAAACAGAAGGCATTATCTCGTTACACTCATTTTGGAATCACCCTCAGAGTTAATGACGACAACCCTTGCATTCTGAATCTTCATCTTCACATCACATTCACGACCTATCGTTAATTTGGATCGATGTGGTTTTCGGATGTCCAAATATGGAAACCCGATCCCGGTCTCATCGAAATCCAAAACGTGTCTTTTAGGGCCAAGTTGTTTAAAGTTAAAAACAATTCAATTATCCACAATACACTCAAATAGACAATTTACAATATCACAATAGATAATCAACATTATTACCATAAACAAAAAGGCAGTATTATCATCACAACAGATAATCCATATTACCATCAAACTTCAACCAAAGCATACATTTCATATAGCATCATTTATCTCATACTAGAAATCTCAAACCATTCAAGGTAAACAATATCATTCATCCATACATAAATAATCATATCAGCTATAATTAACTTAAAATGAATTAAATTAATTACTTTATCTCCAAATAATTAAAAGTGAATTAAATTAATTACCTTACCATTATAAATCTTGCTTATATAACAATTAACCAATTATCAATCAATTAATTTATCATCATCCAATTATTCAATTTAATTAGCCATCTTTGTATAACTACCTTTAATTACATTCAAGTATTATCCTTTAACTTATTTCCACAAATAAATTATCTTAACTAAACATAGAAATTAACCTTAAATTACCAATTATTACATTCTTCTTAATTACACTAATTAATTTCTCTTTAATCTGTTATTATTATTTCTATTTATTAATGATTACTAATTACATTTTAAATTTTATTATCCTGTATTAATTACCTTAAGTAATTAAATCTTAAATTAAACTATATTTATTAATCACTCTTGATTAATACTATTCAGTAATTAACCGCCTTTAATTACTCTTATCACATCACTTTATTACACCTCAACTGATTTCCTTTAAATCAATCCCTTGATTAATTGCACAAAGTAATTATACTCAAATTACTTTCACTATTAAATCATCCTCAGTCAATTTCATCCAGCCATTATCATTAATTACTTCTCCAAGTGATTATACTTATCACATCTTCAATAATTATTTAAATTAATTTAACTTAATTAATTAACTTAATAATTAATCATAAACTTCATTAATTACAATAAGTAATTAATTTCCTTAATTACTCAATCACTTAATCAACTTGTTTAACCTTAAATACTTAATTAACTATTCTTAATTATCCAATTATTAATCACTAATTACTTAGTTAATTTATTAATTTATTCTTAATTAGATTACTTAAGTAATTAACTATTAATTCATTCATTAATTACTATAAGTAGTTAATTACACTTAATTAACCACTTAATCATTACTTAATCCTTAATTACAATTGTAAAGTAATTGTTCTTAATTACTTTTTTTATAATTTATTGATATTAATTTGTTCAATTAAACATTTTAAAGTTTTCTTTAAAATTTTGGAAATAGTATTGACTACAAACTTTAATGTAATCAATTTCATATTTAACTTAATTACCAAATTAAAATAATAATTAAGCGCTAAATACATTATTAAGTATTAACCTAATAATTTAAAACTTGTATTTAACTGTTAAACATTCTCCAGGTTTATAGAGTTCAAAACTTGTTAAAACCAGACACACTTAACTTTATTCATTTCTTTATTTTTATTTTTAGTTTAGTACTGGTCGAAAGAAACCGAGTTCTCCTCTATTAAACCCCGAGTGAAACTTCGCGTCGTTCACCCATCTTCCCTGAGTCTTCCCTGTACGCTCCCCCTTTCTTCTCTTTTCTTTTTTTTTCTCTGTAGTTTTAAGTTTGAGCTAAACTATAATTTACAACATCAGGGGACTAACTCACACTCTCAACACTCGAACCCAAACCCGAAGGAACCTACCTAATCATTCGAGCACGACCCAAAAATCATCACTGACACGACGCCCCCATCCTCCACGCCGCGCACGTGCACTACGGCACCAAAAACCTCCGGCGAACCCTCACCTCACTGACAAGTCACAAATTCCACAAACAAAAGAAAAAAAACCCGAAATTCGTTTCAACCCATCGAAACGAAAATAAGCATACTGATCAAAATTTGTAGCTCAACCGATAAGACAAATCCACCTCGTCACCACCGCCGCGACCACCGAAAGCCCTCATCTTTTGGCTGCACCTTGGCAACACGGCACCGTTCCATTCCCCGAAGTTTCGAACCACTCGATCACGAATGGATGACGAATTTGTCGCATTTACAGGCATGTCAAAATTTTGAGCAAAAACCCTAAATTGATCTCAATCCCTTAATTCACTTAATATAAAAATTATCTGATAATTTTTACGTAATCGTCCATGTTTATACTTGCTTAACTACAAATTTGAACATTTATTATTGAATCAATAATCGGTAATTGATAGAAATGCCCCTTTTTATAAACCATGAACCGCTTCTTAAATTTTATACTAAAAATTTCAACTTCTGTTTTAAAAATCCTATTTCGCATTGAAGTTCCAAGTTATCAACTTGAATTTATATTTTATAACAGATGAATTTATCAACATAATGTTTGTTGCCTGTAAAAGTTTAGTTTACTGAGCATAACTTCTTAACATGTTTTATAACAAATTTAAATCCGTGATCGAAATTCGAGCATATTATTTTGTGGGAAATTTAAGGCTTTTCTATGATCAAATGAAAATAAGACAAGATTAAATAGTTTTTAACCCTGTAATCACTTAGCAGAAATGAACAACATATCATCAAAGAACAGTCTGCATATAAGCACAGATTTATACCAAGGGAAAACACATACATGACCATGAAATCCACAAATCGTCTTACTGTTAAAATTAAACTAAAGCTTGAATGTTTATGTTTACTCACCAGAAAACAAACACTGTTGAACAGAGCATATTTGATGTCTGCAGTCCCATCCGTTCTTGTTTGAGTTATATACATTTGAGTTTGAATTCAATTTGAGTTCACTTCCTTTTTTTTATAATGAGTTACAAAACGAACTGAAAAATAGAAGATGTCTCACATATATACATAAAAGATATAGTGTGTGTGAAGGAAGGTAGCAACTAGTCAGGTTGTTTCTTATTTTGGTTTTATCAGGCAAGATTTTTTTTCTTATGGGGCTGATATGATACAACATTAAATGCTAATGTACCTAATGTCTACCTTAATCCTATTAGTACATAGATATCTATCACTTGCCTACATAATTATTTACAGGTACACATATAATACAAGCCTGTTTTATTTTTGTATACATATCTCACTGTTATTTGATTATGTTGATCAGATTCTATCCTGCAAAGTCAAGATTTGTGCATATTTTAAATAGACACAAAGATGTGCTCGAACAGACGAGCAATAAATATTTGTGTTGCTTAATTTGTTTACATAATTATAATTATGTTGTACTGTGAAGATATTGTGTGCATTTGTATGAGGCTATGTACTTTAGCAAGTAGCTTGTAGCTGAAAATACTTGTCTGGTTCAACTTCAATACCTTATGCTTATTTACTTTGCAGGCAACACTTGGTTATGTATGTGAAGTTAGTTACTTTTAGATATTTGTTTTGTTATTAGTTTTCAAATTGAATATTTCACATGCGTGTCAGGTTTGTTTTTATACTTTTTGGTTTGCTTGAAAATAATTTGTTTCATTGTTTCTAACTTGAATAATTTACATACATATGGTTGTTGTTAATTTATGTGTGAAAATATTTTGTTTTGCTAGCTTCTAATTTACATAAGTTATACATAAAAGTTAGAGTTTGGTTTTACATTACATTTGATTTGGTTTTACTTATACCCTATGTTTTATACCTTGTTCTTATTTTAGCTTTGTTTAAAAAAAATTAATTTATGTTGTATGCAATCTTGACCAATTCATTCTTATGTTAAATTTTACATTTGTATTTTATATTTGACTATCAATGTTCAAGTCATATTCAAAATGATTTTCTCACTTATATTTGTATTCTTTTGTATTTGTACTTTACTATCACTATTTAATTTAAGTTATATACACATATTTGATTTATATTTTACATTTATATTTTGTATTGTTAGAATTAGATTTTAATTTAAACGTTATCATTCATATGTATATTTCCAAATGTAAACAAAGTACAGTATTTTAATTCAACTATATAAGGTAAATATTATTAAGAAATTTTATTTAAATTTCCAGAATCAAATTCCCTTTTAAAAATACAAATTTGTATAAACAAATGGCAATTATTCCAAAATCATATTCATTTGAAAATAATTAGTTCATATTTTATTTAATCAGATTAAATATTTATTAAAATAAACAGGGTCAAAATTCAGGGTCGTTACAGGTTAGCTTGAATTCGCCTTTGAGAGCTCGAAGGTTTGTTAATGGAAGATCAGGTTGTCGCAGCAGTTAAGGAGAAAGAAACGAGCTAACCACTTATATAGGGCAAGGAAAAGAAGACGAATGTGCATGCGAGTTAGCAAATCTTGTAACGCCCCACTCCGAGACACACTCTAATAAAGAGTATTACGGAGTAATACCGTCTACTAGAACGGAGAATAGAGTATAATGGAAGCGACCATGTGTAATCAAGCTATAACTAACTACTGAATACGTCGAATATGTGGTATTCTTTCCTCAAGTGGTTCGACATATCCAATAATATTTATAACGAAATTACAATGTCTAAGGAAAATAGGTTCAGAACAAACATAATACTAAATGATAACATCATCATCACAGAACAGTCACATAACAGTCACATAACATAGGTACAATATATCGTCAATATAGATCCAAATATCAAAAGGTGGGTACAAAGCCACTGCTCACACACGTGAGTCAAAAATATGTACATAAGAGTCTGAAATAACAGAGTAGCGGAATAGTGGACAAATAAAAGCACTATCTACCAATATAGCAGATAATGTCCAAGCGGAAGCACAGAAAGCTAAGTCCAGAGACCTAACCTGAAACAACTCGGTCTGACCCGAGCGAAAACACTCGGGTCAGGCTAGCTAAACAATCAGTAATAACTGAGATATATATAATAATGCAGTACATAAATAAAACAATACTTCTCCAAAGAGAAGAGTAATATGGACTACATGAATATAATGACGATCCCTAATCATTAATAAACAGTAAAAATCTCCAAAGAGAATACAAACACCAAAGTGTTAAATAAATAAAATCGCCTCATATCATCGGCGTAGCCAAAGCTATATAAAGTTGCCCATAGGCAATAATCCCAAGAGTGACCAGAGTCAATAATCAATGCCCAAGCAAAGATCGATGCTCCAAAGAGCAATAGGGATATAATGAAAAATCAGAAATCGAATACAGAAATGCATTGTCCAGAGACACTGTGAATCCACATGGTAATCGCACTTATATCGTATGGTTCCATAGAACCAACACCGAATGGTGATACTCAAATGGATATAAAAATCATCAAATAATACAAGTATTGCACGTGCACCAACCAGAGTCGTTATTGCCAAGTACTGTAGAGTTGTGATCGATCACTCGCACAGATGCGGAACGCGCGAGACGGCGTGATCCTTCCCAGAAGGATAAAAGCCCAGAGGCACAAGCCGAAAAAATGCTCCATAGAGAAGGTGTCCAGAGACGGTTGCTCAGAGGCGTGGTGACCCAGAGGTCCAGTACTGGCCGCCCAGAGGCTAATGTGTCACAAACTTCTTGGAGAGGAACCCGTAAAGTGTTAATAATGAGTCCCATACCCCACGTTCGCACTAAACGGTTTACTAACCAATAGCATGCTCACGCTCCAAACAATAAAAAGTCCACCTCGTATCATCGGTAAACTAGACCTAAAGGTCAAAACGATCAATCGAATAGGTCGGGGATTAACTGGAAAGAAAATACACACGGTTCCATAGGCCGGAGATTTCCTAACCGTTTAAGCACCTTTCCACTTCGCTCGATGTGCTGAAAAGTGAGTGTGAGATTTTTATTATAGAAAATAATGGTGCGAAACGGATTTATAATTGATTTTAAAATCACCTTAAAACGGCTTTTGAAAACTCTCCTATTATGGAGTAATTAATTTAATAATTAAAAATAATATTACATAATAATTTCGAAAGCCATTTATGAGCGAAAAATCCTTTTAAAATAGTTCATAAAAACCCATGTACGAAATCCAGAGACAAATCTCAAAGAAATCGATAAAACCAGAAAATCACTGAAAATATTCTAAGTGTTGGAAAATAGTCCAAAACTGACGCGAACCCAAATTCGGAAAATTATTCGGACCAGCAAACCAAATCTGAATGGCATGAAAATTGGTAGGAACATAGTCCGACATTCCTATTTAAGAACGCAAAAAGAATTACTCGATTCCGACTTGAAACGAAGTCGCAACGACGCTCCAAAGTCGGACCAGGAAACAGTGAATACACGGTTTCAGGCTGAGATCCGGGTCCCTCTTCGACAGCAATTTCGAAGAGTCAAATGAACTCGGATACTAATCAAACTTTCTAGAGATGGAGTTCGGAACTCCAGCTTTCCAATGAGTCAAAAAAAGTTGAATTTCGACCATGGATGTGACCGTGGAGATGTCACAAAGTTTCAGTCCCAAACTGAAAACAGAAAATAACATTTTCATTTTTTTTTCTTCTTCTTTCTCGGGCCCCCGCCCGCTTGGGCTGGGGAGTGGCTGCCCCCCCCCAGCCCGCTCGGGCTGGGGAGGCTGCCCCAGGCCCCATCCTGCTCGAGCTGGGGTGGGCGGCCCAGTCCCCAGCTCGCTCGGGCTGGGGATGCGGGCCCAGTCCCCAGCCCGCTCGGGCTGGGGTGGGCGGCCCAGTCCCCAGCCCGCGCGGGTTGGGGAGTGCGGGCCGAGCCCCCGCCCGCGCGGGCTGGGGAGGCCATGCGTGCCAGCCCATGTGGGCTGGCCTACTTCTGGCTAGCCCAGTTGGGCTAGCCCTGATGTGCCTGGGTGCAGCCCAGGCCTGTCCTGGTGCACCCAAAGCCCTGTTTTGGCCTGTTTTCAGGCTGTGCAATTCTAGCCAGCATATTTTGCAGTTTTTGGTATTTTGGGGTGTTTTTTTTCGGTTTTTGGCATCAAATTTTCACCAATATTACAACTAGCAATAATCACTAATCAATAGTAATTACCTCACAGAAGCAAAGGATCAAGTAGTTTGTATGCACAATATCAAGCAAGCCAAAATCCTCAACCCCAAAGCAAAAGATCAAGAGACTTCAAGGACCCAAAAATAAAAAAAAATAAAACAAAGATTACAACAAGATGGTAGAGATAAAATAGGGATTAAGAAGGATTAGAGAATAGGGGAGATTGCATTACCTTTTTCAAAGATTAAACTAGTTTAGTTATGTAGAGAAGGAGGTGGATCTTCTACCAAAGGGAGGCCATTAGTTATGTTTAGATCTAGGTCTAGGAATTATGAAGAGGAGGGTTAGGGTTTATGGAATGGGTTTAAGATATTATATAGAAGTGGGTAGGCTAATGGGCCATGTTAGGAGGTTTTAAAACCCTTTAGGACTTAGTTTATTTTTCTAAGGTTATCACGTGAACAAAATCCTAAGTAGCAACCTAGTTTTAATTAAAATCATGTAATAGTCTCATTTGGCAAATTAAACCTATAATCACATTTAAAAATTCACCATATTAAACCCCAAAATATTTTAATTTGCAAATCAAATTGCAAATTTAAATTCCCAAAAATTTGTTTAGCTCCCTTTTCAACTTAAAATCATAATTTTTAATTTATCATTCGGTAATTGCAATCTCAGGGTTGTTACAAATCTCTTGGGTCGCTCACGACCTAGCGGAATTAGGTCGAAGCACACGACCTACGACATAGGCGTGTACTTCGAGGGGCAAATGTGAACTCCTCTATTTCATGACTCAACGACCTAAGGAAATAAGCGACCGAAGGAATTAAAGTGTGAACAAGCTAACAGGGGCGAAGTTCTACAACGACCAAAAGTGATCACGACCTAACGACATAAAGTGATCACAACCTAGCGATCTAAAGTTATCACGACCTAACAACCTAAAGTTAATCACAACCTAGCGACCTAACTATCAGCACAGGGCAACATCATATCACAATAGAGAGTCTTAACGACTTAACAAGCTAAAGATTCAAGAGTACCTAACGGGTTAGCGAGCTAACGAGCTAACAAGTTAGTGAGATAACGAGTTAGCGACCTAACGAGCTAACGAGTTAGCGACTTAACGAGCTACGAACTTCCCATTGTTATATCGCCCAGTTATAGGTCGAGCAGGTGCTAAGTTGCTACTCCTTCCACAACTAGCCTAGGTCTCTCCACTAGGTACCTCCACGTGATTGAGTCGCTTACCACTCTCCCCTAGGTCGCCCACGACCTACTAACCTGCTCAGATAAGACCAAGTGCAACCAAGATGAGCTGTAGCTCGTATCCCTTAGGTCGCTCGCGACCTACGACCTACCCTTAGGTCGTTCACGACTTACGACTTAGCCCAGATTTTCCCTATAAATACAACACCTGCTCCAACTGTGGGGGGACCTTTTGGCTCATTTCTGGAATGCCTATACTCTGCTGATTTCTCGACTCATTCGACACTTCAAACACGAAAGACACTTCAACGAACTTCAAGAAGAGATCTAATACATTCAACATGAATTTGAAGAATTCTCCTACATTGGAGTTCTAGTTATTTGTCTAAGTGGTGTTGTAATTGAATATTGTTGTATAAGTTGTAATTGAATCAGCAATAAAGGAGATTAAAGTGGACGTACGCTTAACTTGAAGCCGAACCACTATAAAACTGTTGTCTGTTTAATGTTTTTTCTCTGACTTTTCTACCTACTTCTAATTCCTGTATTGACGGGAGGTGCTTTCACTTTATCTTTACTTACACCGGGGTGTTAGCGTTCAATTTTAGCGTTGACAACTTATAGTATTCACCTTTTACTATTAAATTTGATTATAGATAGCTTAAATATTAACTTAAGTTTATAACCATTTTTCTTACATTATTCACTTCTATTACATTTTATTAGTAACATTTCAAATTATTAACTTAAGTTTATAACAATTTTTAACATTAGAATTCTTATTTATATAAGATATTTTATTAAACACTTATATTTTTTTCTCCAAGTTTTACTTGTATTACTCTATTACAGACCCTTATTAACATTTCAACTTTTAATGATTTGGTAAGTTATATATATGTTTTTAAGAATGCAATTGAATATTACCCAATTTTCTCTTATTTATTTAGTTGACAAATATTCAGTAGTTACCATTTCTTGTTTCCATTTCCTTTTTATTTGCAGTTTTCAAAATTTCAGTTTCTTATCTATTTACTTCATCATTTTAACATCAAATTTCTTATTTTCATTTCAGAAGTTTTCAATTATAAGTGTAGTACAAGGTTCCATTCATTACAATAATTTCAATTTTTAATTATTAGGAACTAATGAACCGAACATCGGGTTTCATTTCAATCCTTTTTTTAAATAATATATATAATCATATCTTATATATGTACATATATATATATATATCAAATAATATTTGAATTCAACATCAAGATTAATTTATCAAAACAATTGTGCGGTAAAATTACTACAACGGTCTTTCCACATTGGAACTTGAAATGAACGTCGATGATGCATTCACTCATCACCGAAATTATTTTCCAACGACACAGAGGGAAGTACATAACTTATCTCCTACAAAAATTGTTTCAAAACATTTCTTTCAATTCATCTTGAAATATTTATATCAGAAAATACTTCTAAATAATATTAATACTATATTCCAAGATCTTTCGAAAGAAAATTCAAAATCCCGGAATTTAAGTCCCAAAATTTTCAATTCATATTTACATTATTCGTAAATCCTATCCTCAATCAATATTTATAAAATTTCTCTACCAAACAAACAACATTGCACATCCCACTATATCATTTATAAAATTTTATTATTTTATATAAAAAATATATAATAGGAAAAATTATTTCATTTACCTATATTTGAAAACAATATTGTGTCGGTCTGTCCTATTAAGTGTTTAGAAATCCCTATCGATGTCATAGAATCCTATGCACCGACCGGAATTTGTAAATACAAAACAGAACAAATTAACACAATAAAAAAAATGTTTTATAACTCTAACAAATACGCTCTCTCAATTATATACTCTCAGCGACTCATTCTGGAGTATCACTACCCTATTCTATATGAGTTAGACCCCACAAGCTAAGTTTATCGGTAAACCAAAGCACTGAAATAGACTGTAACGACCTACCTTTTTGGATGGTTTAAATCGACGATAAACCACACACGTCAGAGTCAAACATTCAAATGGCAGATTGTTATGGGGTACGTAAGAAAAAACAGAGAAAGAAAAAAACATATACAGAATCTCACAGCAGAATGACAAAATATAATAATCAAATAACAGTTCATGTAGCTTTTTACAAATAAATTTGATTATTCTTCTACAACACAAAATCAAAGTTGCAGAAACAAGAATAAATAAATAAATAAATGCAGCGAAACAACATGATGCATTAGTATGAATATAATAAATAGTAATAGTATAAAATATTCGTCTTCATCCTAAAGAAAGCAGTCTTCGATAAACTGAAAACTCAAACTGATCCGAGCGAATTGAAAAGACAAAACACTCGAGTCAGAACTAAAAGATCTTATGTAAGTTAAATCAACAGTATATGAATATGAGTGTAATGGCCTCAGAGAGGTTTACAGAGTTTTGAAATCTCCTATCCAGTGTCTAACGTGAGTGCAATAACCTAAAAGAAGTTCGGGATTTACATCTCCTAAGGATCCGTTAAACTATCTACCATG
Source organism: Allium cepa (assembly GCA_030765085.1). Lineage (NCBI taxonomy): Eukaryota > Viridiplantae > Streptophyta > Magnoliopsida > Asparagales > Amaryllidaceae > Allium > Allium cepa. Next base: position 802,543,817 of record CM060931.1, read on the forward strand.
TAGTACAATACGCTATTATAATATGTCTATAGCAAAGTAAAGTAATAAAATAGCGTTAAGGCGTTACCCATATCCCCCTTAATACATTTTTATATATTCCCATAGTCTATACAGTACCGTAATTCCTCGGTAAATTGGAGGGCTATCAGAGGGCATTCCATAGCTATGGTACAAATCAAACTCATAGAAGGTGCGCAAGGGTATGTGAACACGACATTCGAGGCAATGCCAAGGTAGATGTACCAATGCTGATCCGGACTGGTGGTAACGTGTAACGACATTTAAATTTTCAATAGTTAAATATGTTAATTTAATTTGATTCTTGGCAGTTTAATAGTGAAGAAATAAAAATCTGTAATTTAATAATGAGTTGAACTCTAAAATAAAGTGTAAAAATGTTAATTTAAGTTAATCATTAACCACTTGAATGAACCAATGAAATAATGTAAATGTTATACTGGGTTACAAATGAAATGTACAAAACAAAATGTAAGTATTGAATAGATCGATGAAATACCACAAATTTAATGGTAAATGAATAAAATTATTATTATCCGAGTCATTATAATATTTGTGTATAAACTATAAACCTTTAAATGTGATTTTGGGTCAATAGTGACCGTCATTATATGTTACCCATTTACTTAGGTTATTAAACTGTAATTGGAAGTCAATTGTAATTATAATGAAATTTAGTGTTACATTTATGAGATTAAGACAATAATTACAAGATAAGAATGTAATAAGATAAATGGAAATGTTTGTTTATTTTATAAAGTAATAAGTGATGTAATAAAAGAATGAAATCAAGATAAATAAATTATTTGAGACTTCAAATATAATTAATGTGTGAAATTGACCAAAATATAGTAAAATAGAAATATGATAGTCAATACGAATAAAAGATGGAATGGGAGCATTAATGTAATGAAATGTAAAACAAATATTAACTACGTTATAGAAAGGAATAATAGATTTAATGGAAGGATTGAATTTGGATAAAATCAATGTATTGTAATTAATTATAAATAACTGGATTTAATTACAATTGAAGTTAAACACTGCAATTGGTAAATTAATTAACTTTAAACTGACGTCTAAATTTATTTTAATTTATGGTAAATGTCCAAGTAATTTAACATGAGAGAAATTGTGATTTATTAAATTTGAATTAAGATTTGATTTAATTAGTTTAATATTAATTTATTTAATTAATTAATGTAGTCATTTTGGCCGCTGATTCGGATTTTGTGACGACCCGTCCTTCTACTACTAGAAAGACGTATCATTATTAAGAAAAGAAAGGGATAGAAATAGAAAAGAATAGAAGAAAGAAACAACAACATCAGAATCTCACGGTGGAACGGAACAAAATATAATACACCGCATAACTATTACATAGTTTACATATATCAGAGTTATACTATATCAATATACATGACAGTCATACATACATATGTCACCACATACATCAGATATACAACATAAATCAATTACTGACACAGCGGAACTAGATAGATATCTACATACGTCTGGAACTCCTGCTCCAAGCTCCGCCAGAAATCAAAGTCCGAGACCTATCACTTGGCTACTCATAAAAATTGAGTACCCAATAGTTTATGAAAAACGAATATAAACTCCGGGTCAGACATGGGTCTGGTATGAGTAAACGGTTTAAAGTTGTTTAACTTTGAAAAACATTTGAAAATAAAGGTATCACGTAAGACTCCCCACAAATAAATACGGTTAAGTTTTTACCTTACGCTAACCAAAACATTCCATAAGAAATCCAGTGATATTATAATAGTGTCTAGGGTTTTCAAGTAAATAGAAATTAGCCGAAATTGTTCCATTTATTAAATTCCAGCTACTAGGCACAAAAGTGGGTAATACAAATCAAAACCTTAGGGTCTCGTAGGGAAAATGGATTTCCAACAATGGCAGGGCTATTGGGGTACCGCCCGCCACAGTACGGGGCCTAGATCACCGTACCGAGGATCACTCCCGACCCCCTACAACACAAGGCCGGAACCATTCCTTACTGAACAATCCCGAACAAGATAACCCCATAGTTGTAGCTAGCTACCGCCACACAGCCGAAGTAAAGGGACATCTAGACAGGGGAATATCTCGTCCTGCTTGGGCATGACCCACCTAACCTTGCTGCACCTCCCATGTTTTAGCCATTCCCGCTTAATGAGGCTTGAGGCTGCGATTACCTTTACAGGATAAATCTCTTAGAATGCTCATCGTCCGCCCAACGATGTGCTGAAAGCATTCAATCCATACAAGTTCGTTCCGGGTTCGAACGAAACCGAAGGCATTATCTCGTCACACTCATTTTGGAATCACCATCAGAGTCAACGACGATAACCCTTGCATTCTGTAAACACCATCTCGATCTTCATTTAAGAATTCACGACCTACCGCTTAATTTGGATCGATGTGGTTTTCGGATAATCATAAATGACACCCGATCCTGGTCTCATCGAAATCCAAACGCCATTTGAAAGGCCAAGTTGCCTAATTAACTTAAACAGTTTAAATTCAATGATATAATTCACATAGCATTTATCACATATAATCCATATACAATCACCATAGATATAAGCATCACATAATATCATTAAATAACTATCACAAATTAGATATTCTATATACACAACAATCTGTAAGCAATCATATTAAATTCTCATTTGTAATTAATTCAATTTAAATTAATTATCTGAGAGTTAATTACTTAACCTTGTTTAATTAATCATTAATTAACAGTTAATTACTTATTTCTTTCCAAATTATTTAGTTAATCATTTCTTAATCAATTATTAAATCTTAATTATTTAAATAATTAATTATTTTATTTCACACCATTTAATTACAAGTAAATAGGCACAAGGAAGAATTGTAAAAAAAAATTAGTCTCAAGGACAACAAGTTTGCTTTTAAGTCTGAAGGACACTTTTTAGTGTAAACTGAAAATGATAGTTACAACTATCATTCTATGAATTACACTAAAAAGTGTCCTTCAGCCTAAAAACCAAACTTCTTATCTTTGAAACTAAATTTTTCTCTAACTTTTTCCTTTAGCCCAAAAACCCCATTTAATTAATTACTTCTTAATCAATTTGTTTGACTTTAATTACTAAAGTAATTATTTCTTAATCATTAATTAACAACCTAAATACAACTTAATTACTTATTTAATTACCACCAATTACTTAACTAATCAATTATAAATTCTAATTTCTTAATTATTTTACTTAGTTAATTAACTGTTCATTTTTCATAAATTAACTTAAGTAGTTAACTACACATTTATCACTCACTTAAACATTCATTAATCTCTCTAATTGCAATAATACTTTCATTATTCTTAATTACTTAACTACTAACCATTGATTAATTCACTTAAGTAGTCAATTACTATTTACTTATCAATTAATAGTTACATAATTCCAAACTCCAATTAAATTTAAAAAAAATCAATCATTCTTTATTATTTTCAAGAAACAATTTATTAATGTTAATCTTTCAACTTAATTAACATTTTAAAGGAAATCTTCTTTAACCTTTTTGCAAATAATTTATTACTTCGCACTAACTTATATGTTAATAAGTTTTATACTCATCTTATATTAATTACCTAAAAATAATAATAATTAAGAGTTTAACACATTTTGAAGTATTGATTAAAATAATTTAAACTTGTATCCAAGTTTTAACCTAACTGTTAGACACTACAAATTTTACAGAGTTCAAAGCTTGATAAAAAGAGTTTACTTAGCATTACTTTAAAACATAAAACTGCTGTTGGAAACCAATCCGAGTACTACCCCTGTTAAACCCGAGACCTCCCCTATTTTAGTCCGAGTGTAGTTTCGAGTTACCCCCAAAACCACCCGAGTCCCTGTACGATATACTCTCTTCTTCTTCTTCTTTTATTTTCCAGCAAGTTTTTGTTGAAACTTAGATATAAATTAAACATCAGGTTCAATGCTCACGTTCGAACTCGGCCTTAAACCGAAGCATTCAACACCAAAACCCGTGCACGACTCGAGACTGCTACGCAAGCCAAAACATCACCGAAGCTGACACAATCTCCTGCAGTACACGTGCACGGCAGCACGACTCGTCACTGGCGAACGTCAACCAATCAGGCAAACCCCAAAATACGCGATAACAAGAAAATCAAACTCGAATTTCTACAAAGAAATTCGAGTCGAAATTTAGACCTCTAGCCGAAAAACTGAAAACTCGTCCATCACTAAATCATTTCACCACCGCCGCATAAGCCACCGTAGTTGCCGAAACTTCGCCCACATAACAACATCGTGCCAAGCAACCCTCCGTGCAACTCGGTCGCGTGAAAAGGCCGATCACACAATGTTACAGACAGGGGAAAAAACTAAACACAAGCCCTAATTTTAGTTAGCTCAATTAATTCTTGAATTTGAAAATTATTAAATATTTTTCCCAACATCATGTACGTTCAAACTACCTCCAGAACAAATTTCAACAATTTAAATTGAATCGATAACTAGGAATTTGCAAAAATGAAATCTTTGTCTATTTACAAATGGCTCTTTAAATATCAATCTATAAATCTTGATTTTTGTTTTAAAAATTATGATTTGCAGTATAAATTCAATATACAATCTTGAATCAACATTTTGCAACATTCGAATATTATCAATGATCACTTGATTTATTTATACATCAATATTACAGTGGTGTGCTTGAAATCAACCCTTGAAAATCTTATTTTAAACTTACCATCTTGTTTCAGTTACAAACTTTAAGCACAATAATGATTGGATGAGTGTAAATTGAACATGGAAGCAAATGTACAACCTGTGTAGTTATTAGAGGAGTACAGAGCATCACAACAGAGCATCACAACATATATTCAAATTGAAGCACATATAATCCAAAATTTCAATAAATCTTGAACTATTTAAATAAATTTAAAGCTTTTTAAAAATCAAGTTTACTCACCAGAACAGAAAGCACTGATGTTTTCTTTTGAAACCTGAGCTAAAACTGTCATTAATCCCTGTTTTGTCATTGATGAATTGAGATGGGGTATGTTCTTTTCTTTTGTTTTATTCAGTTTCCTTATATGATTGTTGAATGAACTAGGACTAAAAAAAATGGTCTCACATATATATATAGAAGACAGTAGTTGTATGGAAGGTATGTAGTAACTAGTGCAGTTGTTTAATAATTGGCTTTAATACGAACAGATCTTATAAATATTATGAACTGACAAAATAACGTGCTGAGATGATGGAAATTAAATGCTTAGGTTTCTAATTATGTTTACACAATTATCATTTGTTTTGCTGTGTGAAGATACTTGTATGAAGATATACAATCTTGCAGGTAAGCATTTGTGGCTTGTGTATGAAGCTTGTTTATATATATATATATATATATATATATATATATATATATATATATATATATATATTCCTTATTATTTTTAGTTTGAACTCTATACGCATATGTTTTGTGTAAATATATACTTGCAGGTAAACACTGTCATATATATATGAAGATACTTAAAGTAAAAATGTTTGTTTTATCTGACTTCAAGCTGAATTTTCAATATACATATATATGTCAGGTTTATTTCCATACTTTGACTAATTTCATTTGGCTTTGAATGAAGATATTTTATTTTGTATATTGCAGGTAGATGTTCCTGTGAAAGAAGGTTATTTTATTTTATTACTTTCTAGCTTGAATAATTATATACATACTTGTCTTATTTTATTTATACTTTGGCCTAGTTTTCATTCTATTCTATATTTTGTTCTTAAATTTAATCTGTACTTTATATTTCACTTTATTTCTTGTTTGTAGTTACATTTTTATTTTTATTTTTATTTCCTATTTGTATTTTAACTATCAACATTTAAGTTATATTTCATAAATTTACTTACTCATATTTATTTGTATTTGTACTTTAGCTAAAAATATTTAAATTATGTACAATATGATTTACTTACATTTACACCTATTTTTATATTTATTTCCATTTGTATTTTTATTTAAATTATATACATAAGTTTGACTCATTTTTACATTTATATTTTGTATTGCTAGAATTAGATTTTTAATTTTAAACATTATCATCTATAGATATTTGTATCAAATATTAACAAAAGAAGGTATTTTAATTTAATGGTATAAGATAAATATTATAAAGAGATTTATTTTAAATTTCAAACATTATTATTCATATGTATATTTATCAGATGTATACTAAGTAAAGTATTTTAATTTAATTATATAAGACAAATTTTATTATAAATATTATTAAGAGATTTAATTTTAAATGTTCCAAATCAATTTCCTTTTAAAATACAAATTTATATAAACAAATGGTAAATATTTCCAAAATCATATTCATTTTAATATGATCAGTTTACATTTTTATTTAACTAGATCAAATATTTATTAAAATAAATAGGACCAAAATCCAGGGTCGTTACATTCCTCCCCCCTTAAAAGAATTTCGTCCTCGAAATTTAAAACAATGATAATTTAAAAGTTGTTATACCAACCATTCAAACATAGATGTCATTTATACATTAGCGAACAACCAAACAATCTATTTTATTGATTTCTTTGCAGAATCTCAATATCTATTCATTCAAGCCCGTATGATGTACATATATCATTCGTACGCAATATCAAATCTGATCGCTCGCTCGATCACACAATTTCACTTCCGAACTAGTTCGTCCACCCGACTTCCTAGTGCGGACTCAGATCTAGTTTCCTAATCAGAAACTGTCATTCTCCTTGCATAGCCACCACTATGATAGAGAATTTACAAAATCAATCAAAATCCATATCCATGGTTCGTCGTCGAAAATAGAGCGAAAAATCCTAACTCGGATCGATATAATTATCTCGAAATTCTATGCTCTAATTTGGATCAAGTTGTTATGCGAATAAAATAATATACGTACATCCTATGTATTTATATCCATTGATTATCAACTATATCAATTTTCTTGTATTCACATTATTTTGATTTTTATCCACTTGGAATAATTTTCTCAATATCAATTTTACTTAAGAATTTCACCATTCATTTCTTACGTTTAATATAAGCATTATATATACTCTTATATTATTACTCTACCATTTTAGCCTTTATATCCTGTTATTTAAATCTGAATTTCCAATTCCATGTGAATTCAATTTATCTTCAACTCTGAATATTGAATTTTATTGACTATCTTCCATTTATCACCGATTCCTATCATTATTTTAAATTAGTTTCATCCACTATTTTATTTCAATCTCCAATTTGAAATCGTTTTGTTGCTAAATTTTTTTTATTTCTAGTTCCGAAAATTTTTGAATAGTTTTGGCAGAGTCTCCATTTGTACGGAGGAACCATTGCAATTTGACAAGATATATATATATATATATATATATATATATATATATATATATCGACCCATACGGTTGGAAAAACAAAAACAGTTGATATTTCCTATTTTTATTGCTTATGCGTACCTTTATTTAGCATTACATATTTTCATAAGCACATATGTAAGGTTTCAACACTTATTACAATTACTTCCAACCAATTCTCAAACCATTCTCTTTAGTTTAAGTGATTTACAACTTACTCGCTTATATTTAATCCATTTAAGCAAACAAACTCATATTCATTCCATTTTATTTCAAAATCATCCTATTTCGCTTCCAATGATTCATAGAATTTTATCTAATCTCGTTTACTTCGAACGGCCGATTTTCTAATGCAATTCGACAATATTATTGTGAATAAATAATTACTTAAGCTTTATAACAAATTTTAAATTGATTCCAACTCAATTACCCTTGATTCCATCCCCTTTTAATTTATTCACAATCCTTTCATTGCATTTTCTTTCATTTCAAAAAGTTTGATTCCAAACCATTTTATTAAACTCGACAACTAATATTTTAAATAACCATCTCACAATTTACTTAAGTCATTTATTTTCTTCAAACCGTTCCACCCAATAACTTAAGTTTATTCTATTCCACCAACTCCCATTTAAATCTTTGATTTGATTTTCCTTCAATCAAATCCCAACTATTTACTAATTTATTCGATTAGTTTATTCTTTTATCCATTCTTAAATTTTAATTTACATTAACAATTCATTATTGAATTTATTTATAATAAGGTCATTCAATTTATGCTTGAATTAGATTTGTTTACACCTCACACCAAGTCTATTTTAATTCAATTCAATACTTGGTTTATATTTATTTACGTAAGAATTTTATTCCATTCAATATTATCTATAACTCGATTGAATTCATTTAAATTCAGTTTTATTCCAATTCAACTTCAGTTAAATCTAGCTACTTACCATTCTTTGAAATTTTATTTCTCAATATATAAGTTCAAACTTATTTATTTACTTAAAAGCTTATATTGCTCATTTGAGCCATTTCATCTTATAACCACAATTTCAGATTATATATTACTACCATAAGGTATAAATTTCTATTTCACAATTACAATCATTTTACCTTCAAATTTTATATCCACTTTAATTCAATTTCAATTTCAATTTTACTTAACCTATCTCAGGTTAAATTCAAATATATTTTCTTCACTTCCATTTACTTAAGTTAAATTTTAATTCCCAGATTAAAATTCCTAATTTCTTATTATTAATATCAACTTTACTTTATAAGTTCAATAGTTGATTCATTTAAACCTTTCACATTATTTAAATAGAATTTCTTAGAATTCGATTGCCCGGTTTTCATTTCCAAAACCATTTTGAAATGATAACTACACATACCCACTTGGTATAACAAATCAAATCTCCAAATTCCAAACACTTGTTTTCACCAATACAAATTTTCCTTTTAAAAATTTCTAAAACAACTTGTATACTCAACAAGCCCCAACAATATCATGACCGACTATCCTGGTAGCAATCCATCACTTTAGAAACTCGAAAATGAATACTGATGATGTGGCCATCATCATCAGGATTATTTTCCAGCGACTGAAGTTAGTTCAGTGTTTCCTTACTTCCACAAATTTCTCCCAAGACAATTTCCATTCAACAATATTTTCCAAAACAATACTCCATTATTGCCTTCAAATCTTTGGAAAAACATTTCAAACATTCCCAAGATTTCAAATTCCCAAATCCTTTCGTTTAAATTCATTTAAACACCTTTCAAATTTCCGGGTCTTAAATTATGGTTTAATCAAATTTTAGTTATATTCCTTTTTATTTAAACCATATTTAGACAATTTTATTTGGTTATAAACCGCTCAAATTTTAAATTTTTATTAATCAATTGTAGTATTAACAACCAAACATCCAAATATATATATATATATATATATATATATATATATATATATATTTATAATAATTTTAGAAAAATATTTCTTTTATGTCAAAATATAATGTTGGATAAAATCATTTCATTTACCCACTTTAAAAATAATACTGTGTCAGTTTACCTTGTTTAAGAGTTTAGAAATCCCTATCAATGAAATGGCGTCCCACACATCGACCAGAATCCAGAAACACTCAACATATAAGTCAACACAATATAAAAAAATAATTTTATATTCACTAACAAATACGCGCTCATATCTATTAATACGCTCAAACTCATTTTGGAGTAATACAGACTCTATTCTATGAGCAATTCCCACCAGGGCCAAGGTTATCACCAACCTAAGCTCTGATACCAACTGTGATGACCCGTCCTTCTACCACCAGAAAGACGTATCATTATTAAGAATAGAAAGGCATAGAAATAGAAAAGAATAGAAGAAAGAAGCAACAACATCAGAATCTCACAGCGGAACGGAACAAAATATAATACACCGCATAACTATTACATAGTTTACATATATCAGAGTTATACGATATCAATATACATGACAGTCATACATACATATGTCACTACATACATCAGATATACAGCATAAATCAACTACTGACACTGCTGAACTAGATAGATATCTACATACGTCTGGAACTCCTGCTCCAAACTCTGCCAGAAATCAAAGTCCGAAACCTATCACTTGGCTACTCATAAAAATTTGAGTACCCAAGAGTTTATGAAAAATGAATATAAACTCCAGGTCAGAGATGGGTCTGGTATGAGTAAACGGTTTAAAGTTGTTTAACTTTGAAAGACATTTGAAAATAAAGGTATCACGTAAGACTCCCCACAAATAAATACGCGTAAGTTTTTACCTTACGTTAAGCAAAACATTTCATAAGAAATCCAGTGATGTTATAATAGTGTCTAGGGTTTTCAAGTAAATAGAAAATAGCCGAAATTGTTACATCCATTAAATTCCAGCTACTAGCCACAAAAGTGGGTAATACAAATCAAAACCATAGGGTCTCGTAGGGAAAATGGATTTCCAACAATGGCAGGGCTACTGGGGTACCGCTCATCACAGTACGGGGCCTAGATCACCGTAACGAGGATCACTCCCGACCCCCTACAACACAAGGCCGAAACCATTCCTTACCGAATAGTCCCGAACAAGATAACCCCACGGTTGTTGCTAGCAACTGCCACACAGCCGAAATAAAGGGACATCTAGACAGGGGAATATTTCGTCCTACTTGGGGATGGCCCACCTAACCTTGCTGCACCTCCCCTGTTTTAGCCATTCCCGGTTGATGAGGCTTGAAGCTGCAATTACCTTTACAGGATAAATCTTTTAGAATGCTCATCGTCCGCTTGACGATGTGCTGAAAGCATTTAATCCACACAAGTTCGTTCTGGGTTCGAACGATACCGAAGGCATTATCGTCACACTCATTTTGGAATCACCCTCAGAGTCAACGACGATAACCCTTGCATTCTGAAAACACCATCTCGATCTTCATTTAAGAATTCATGACCTATCGTTTAATTTGGATCGATATGGTTTTCGGATAATCATAAATGACACCCGATCCCGGTCTCATCGAAATCCAAATGCCATTTTAAAGGCCAAGTTGTCTAATTAACTTAAACAGTTTAAATTCAATGATATAATTCACATAGCATTTATCACAGATCATCAATACACAATCATCATAGATATAACACAGCATATCACTGAGCATCACAAAATATCATTAAATAACTATCACAAATTAGATATTTTATATAGACAACAATCTATAAGCAATCATCTTAAATTCTCATTTGTAGTTAATTCAATTTAAATTAATTATCTGAGAGTTAATTACTTTACCTTCTTTAATTAATCATTAATTAATAGTTAATTACTTATTTCTTTCCAAATTATTTAGTTAATCATTTCTTAATCAATTATTAAATCTTAATTATTTAAATAATTAATTATTTTATTTCACGCTATTTAATTAATTACTTCTTAATCAATTTGTTTGACTTTAAGTACTGAAGTAATTATTTCTTAATCATTAATTAACAACCTAAATACAACTTAATTACTTATTTATTTACCGCCAATTACTTAATTAATCAATTATAAATTCTTATTTCTTAATTAATTTACTTAGTTAATTAACTGTTCATTTTTCATAAATTAACTTAAGTAGTTAATTAAACATTTATCACTCACTTAAACATTCACTAATCTCTAATTGCTTATACTTTAATTATTCTTAATTACTTAACTACTAATCATTGATTAATTCACTTAAGTAGTCAATTACTATTTACTTATCACTTATTAGTTACATAATTCCAAACTCCAATTAAATTTAAAAAAATTAATCATTCTTTATTATTTTCAAGAAACAGTTAATAATGTTAATCTTTCAACTTAATTAACATTTTAAAGGAAATCTTCTTTAACCTTTTTGCAAACAATTTATTACTTCTCACTAACTTATATGTTAATAAATTTTATAGTCATCTTATATTAATTACCTAAAATATTAATAATTAAGAGTTTAACACATTTTGAAGTATTGATTAAAATAATTTACACTTGTATCCAAGTTTTAACCTAACTGTTAGACACTACAAATTTAACAGAGTTCAAAGCTTGATAAAAAGTGTTTACTTAGCATTACTTTAAAACATAAATCTGCTGTTGGAAACCAATCCGAGTACTACCCCTGTTAAACCCGAGACCTCCCCTATTTTAGTCCGAGTGTAGTTTCGAGTTACCCCCAAAACCACCCGAGTCCCTGTACGATATACTCTCTTCTTCTTCTTCTTTAATTTTCCAGCAAGTTTTTGTTGAAACTTAGATATAAATTAAACATCAGGTTCAATGCTCACGTTCGAACTCAGCCTTAAACCGAAGCATTCAACACCAAAACCCGTGCACGACTCGAGACTGCTACGCGACCCAAAACATCACCGTAGCTGACACAATCTCCTGCTGTACACGTGCACGGCGGCATGACTCATCACTGGCGAACGTCAACCAATCAGGCAAACCCCAAAATACGTGATAACATGAAAATCAAACTCGAATTTCTACAAATGAATTCGAGTCGAAATTTAGACCTCCAGCCGAAAAAGTGAAAACTCGTCCATCCCTAAATCCCTTTCGCCACCACCGCATAAGCCACCATAGTTGCTGAAACTCCGCCCACACGACAACATCACAGCAAGAAACCCTCAACCAGAATTCTGTGCAACTTGGTCGCGTGAAAAGGCCGATCACACAATGTTACAGACATGGGAAAAAACTGAACACAAGCCCTAATTTGAGTTCGTTCAATTAATTCTAGAATATGAAAAATTATTCAATTTTTTCCCAACATCATGTATGTTCAAACTACCTCCAAAACAAATTTCAACAATTTAAATTGAATCGATAACTAGGAATTTGAAAAAATGAAATCTTTGTCTATTTACAAACTACTCTTTAAATATCAATCTATAAATCTTGATTTTGTTTTAGAAATTATGATTTACAGTATAGATTCAATATACAATCTTGAAACAACATTTTGCAACATTCGAATATTATCAATGATTACTTGATTTATCTGTACATCAATATTACAGTGGTGTTCTTGAAATCAACCCTTGAAAATCTTATTTTAAGCTTACCATCTTGTTTCAGTTACAAACTTTAAGCACAATAATGATTGGATGAGTGTAAATTGAACATGGAAGCAAATGTACAACCTGTATAGTTTATTAGAGGAGTACAGAGCATCACAACATATATTCAAATTGAAGCACATATAATCCAAAATTTCAATAAATCTTGAACTATTTAAATGAACTTAAAACTTTTTAAAAATCATGTTTACTCACCAGAATAGAAAGCACTAATGTTTTCTTTTGAAACCTGGAGCTAAAACTGTCTTTAATCCCTGTTTTGTCATTGATGAATTGAGATGGGGTTTTGTAACAACCCCGGTGTAAATTCACTAATTAATTAAATTTTGTTAGGAATGATTAATTTTAATTTATGATTTGTGAAATTTAATTGAGTAATTAAAACATATTTTACGAATATTTGGTTAGATCTATTTAAGGAATAATTTTTGTTTCTTAAATAAAGAATATCAAGTTAAATTGGAATATTATTAAATCAATTATGTTAAATTTGGTAATTAGAGTAAAATGTTTATATTGTGATTCGTAGTTTAAATTGAAAAATTATAATTGTAAATTTAATTATGAATCTAAACCTATTTTTGTAAATAATTGATTTGTTTATCTTAATAAATCCTACGATATCTTTCGAAATGTTGTAAATTCAGTTAAGTGTTAGTATTTGGATTTCTTATTAAAAATAATGAGAATTATTTTATTTCAGAAGTTATATCTAAAATTTTATAATATCTTAGTGTTATTATAAATGAGAGTATTTAAGTTGTTAATTTGATCTTGTTAAATTTGAGAAATAACTTGTGATTTTGTAAAATATTGATTAGTGTAAATAAATGGAATAAGAATGAAATAGCAACACTTGTCTTAAGAAATTAATTAGCAACACTTTGCCTTAGGATCCATGCTCAAGCCCATTTAGCCCATTTAAGAAAAGTATTACTTCTTCTTTCTTTTATCTTACGTTCATAGTCTAGTGGAGAAATAGAAACAAAAATATGTTCTCAAAGCTAAGTAAAAACCTAGTTCTTAAATCCTCAAATCAAAGCTAGAAATCAAAGGGCTTTTGGTCAATACTTGTAGAAAACAAAGCTAGGTAATCTTCTCTACCTTCTAGACTTATAAAATTATGGTTTTCGTTTTATTTTTAATTTAAGTGCTGCTGGTTGGATTTAGGTTTTTGAGCATTTAGGTGTATTAGAGGTTAGCAAAGAGATTGCAAGGTTGTAACAAGGCTTTAGATTAGATTAGCAAGCTATAGGAAGCTAAAAGGTGAGTTATTTACAACTCACACTTGCTATCTCTAATTCATATGTGTGATTTTTTAGTTGTTATTTGGATTGAATTAGAAGGTTGTTGATTGAATTGCTTTCAATTTGATTGTGAATTGATTGTATGTGTTAAATAAATCAAATTATTGCTTGCTGAAAATTTTATATGAAAATCGCTGTAGTAAAACAGCGATATATTGGTGCACATCTATCCGAAATGGCTCATTCTTTTTAGGTTAGAAAATAGATTCAATGAGATGCAATTTATCTTTTGGTCACTGTTCGAAATTCCTCAATTTAGTTGACCTGAAATGAGTTTAAAGACAGAAGCCTGATTCTGTCTTTAACAAACCAGGCTGAGTTTGAATTTGTTAGAAAAACAGCCATAACTTTTGAACCACAGATCCGATTTTGATAATCTTGGCCTTTCCGGAAAGCTAATTTTATACACAACAACTTTCATTTGTTGAGTTTTCTGTTATTTTGAGGTTAGCTGTGACAAAATCGAATTTTTATACTGTAATCCCGAGAGCAAAATCAATATTTGCTCTGTGCTTATGGCTGAAACTAAATTAGCCATAACTTCTTCGTTTTTGATCCGATTTTGATAATTTTAGATGTTTCGAAAAGCTTATTTTATATACTATAACTTTCATTTGTTGAGCTTTCTATTATTTTGAGGTTAGCTGTGACAAAATTAAATTTTTATACTGTAATCCCGAGAGCAAAATCAATATTTGCTCTGTGCTTAAGGCTGAAACTAAATTTACCATAACTTCTTTGTTTTTGATCCGATTTTAATAATCTTAGATGTTTCGGAAAGCTTAATTCATGTACTACAAGTTTTATTCGTTGTGTTTTCTGTAATTTTAAGGTTTGCTTGGTCGAAATTATGGTTATAAGTTGCTGTCCTGAGAACAAGATGACAACAACAAACATTGACCTTAGAATCGTATTAGCTCATTTTTACTCTTATTCTCTTTCAGTTTTGATGATGTTTTTGAGAGCTTTGAGAGTTATGATGCCTATCAATAGGCTAGCTATATTTGGAGAATTTAAAATTCAAATTTTAAATAGAATTCGAATTGATTTTTAGTTAAATTTGAATTGAATTCTTATTGAACTCAAGTTATCGGTCTTGAGTTAACTTTCTTGTTTTTCATTGTTTTCGAGTATGGTTTTCACTAAAACAATTTTGAAGTAATTTTAGAAATAAACGGACATTTAAAATTATTATGATATAGTATTTTAAAATTATTTTTCTAATAAATAAAAAAAAAACTATTTATTCCCTGTAATAAAAGAATTTCAAATATGGGTTTTATTAATCTTTTCGTGAAAAAGTTTTAAAAGCTTGTTTTCTCTAGTAAATTATTTTAAATATAAAACACACACTTTTGCACTATTCGAACGTATGAGAAAGAGAATTAAACGATTTAGTAAAACACGTGGTATGGGACATGTGCGTTTACCATTTCGGTTAATTCCGGACTTGTACGATCGAAGCTATTTGAGATTAATGATTCTGAGATGTTTTGCCATTTTATGGCATATTTTATTTTTATAATTCCTATTTATTGGAAATTATTTAAGATGGCCAATATTTGGCAAACACTATGGTTTTAGATCTCCTATATAGGAGTATGATCGATGAGATCCATCATGATGTCTTATTTACTTGCCAATGATATAAGGCAAGTCTTGAGTTTATAATTTCATATTTCGAGATTTATGGTTTATGAGAAACCATCATGATGTTTTCACTTGTCGATGAGATGAGACAAGTTACGATGCCATTTAATGCTTGCCGATGAGATGAGACAAGTATGGTGGCTCTTTGTCACTCGTCAAGGAGACTAGGCGAGATATAAATTTCTGAGTTTTATGATGTTTCTAGTGTGGCATCGACTAACGGCTAGTAAACCGCTAAGTGCGAATGTGTGGTATGGGACACACGTTAACACTTTTCGGGTTCTTATCCGTAAGTTTGTGACACATTCATGATGTTTACCTAACAGAACTGCTTGGAGAGGTGTCAGCGACCTTGTCATGAGGACGAACTGCTCTGGGAGGTGTTAGCGACCTTGTTAGGGCTGACAGAACTGCTTGGAGAGGTGTCAGCGACCTTGTCATGAGGACGAACTGCTTTGGGAGGTGTTAGCGACCTTGTTAGGACTGACAAAATGGCTTGAAGAGGTGTCAGCGACCTTGTCATGAGGACGAACTGCTTTGGGAGGTGTTAGCGACCTTGTCTAAGGCTTCGGCCATCTGAGTTTAGCACGTGCAGCATTGCTTCCGCATTATAATCGGGGATTTGGCCTATCTGGATTTTCTGAGTTTTCTGTTTTATTGTGATTTCAACTTTTTAATATGTTTTATTACATCGATAGCCTTTTGCTATATGAGATGTTATATATATGGTGATTTCAATTATGATGTTTTGAACTCTTATCGAGTTCCTCAAGTTATGAGTTTTGATATTTCAGGATTTTATACGATATTCTGTGTTTTGCCATTTTGGCGAGTTGAGATTAAGACTTATATACATTTACACCGATGAGATGAGGTATAACTGAATTTGGAGATTCATCTACAATTGAGTTTTTGATCATCCTATTTGAGAATGTTTTATGTTTTCCATTTTGGCGAGAGTTTGTATTGATGTTTCTCCTTTTGAGGAAATTTGGTTCATGGAAACCATGTAGACATTTTGGGATGTCGCTGATGATATGAGGCACATGTGTTTGATTTGAGTATTGAGTTTGAATTACCTCTTTCGAGGTATTTGTTCACTTAAGTAGTGTTTGTTACTTAAGTGTTGAGCTTATGGGTTTATCGATTCATTCTTATCCTTCGAGAAGAAGTATCTTCATGTCTATTCTGCTTCATATTACCGATATTGACTGATTTGTGTAGCTAGACTGACCCGTGTATTTATACTCGGGTCAGACCGAGTTGTTTCAGGTATCATATATTGGTCTTAGCTTGAAGTTGATGTTGGATATTAGCTCTCCTTTCTCTTGAGAAATTTTTGTTCTTCCGCATACCCTGATGTATTTATATTTGATTCAATGTGTATGATGTGGTCGAGTACCACCTTTATCTGTATTCATATTGTATTGTACTAAACATGTATCAGTATATATATATGATGTTGATTACTGTTCTGTGATGTGCTTTACATTTAGTTATTGTATTTTGTTCTGATAGATCCGTTAGCCACCTATAGTTTTGGATTAAGTATTTACTGTGTATGTCGATCCATTGAGATAGAAAAAAAATTATATTGCATTTATCGACGTATTCAGTAGATGTTTAAGACAAAGTTATAGATGGTAGCCCTTAACCAGCCCTATTCTCCGCTTTAGTAGACGGAATTACTTGCTAATTCACTTTACTATGGTGGGTCTCGGGGTGGGGTGTTACAGCATGGTATCAGAGCTGTGGTCAGAACAAAGTAGAATAAACATAGAACAGTACTTATATCACGATACGTCGAAGTATAATACGAGTGAATCATTGTCCTTTATTCGAGCTTGTTTTCGAATCGTGCTTTAATTCTTTTTCGAGTATTGGGATATGTCGAGATGGAGTATGTCTAGGAATATATATTGTATTCCATAGTATTCGATAATTGAGTTGGATGTTATCTTATCTTATGAATAATCTTATTTGGGACTATTCTATTCTTATTTTTGTCGATGCGAGTGAGCTCGTATCAATGAAGCTTATTGATTCCTTTGAGTATTCTTGTTGTGTTCGTTAGAGAGTTGTGGATCGTATTGAGGGGATCCACAATGATTGGCTCGTTGTGAGCATTCTAAGATTTCTATTTGATGTCGCTTTTGTGAGTATTTGTTTGTTACTCACAATCTTGAGAGGCATTGGATTTGAGATGGATTGACTTATTGATATTAAGTTCAATTCTTAGTTTTATATGATCCTATTGTATATTTAGGTTTCCTATTTTTATTGGTTTATTATTTCTATCACTTTGGAATGTTAATGATGATTTCAAAGTTTCTAAATTCACTCTTGAGTATCAAGATGTCGATGGTATATCTCGAATTCCAGTCAAGGAGAAATTGTTGAGTATTGATGAGTCTGTTTGGGTTTGATATCCAATCGGGCAATCGAGTGTTGAATTAACCTTATTTCTGGCTTTTAGCCTTTGGCTATCCTTCCACGAGGACATCCACTAAGGAATGAGGTAAGTTTTTAGATTTTTCAAGCTTGATTGAGTTTATCATTCAATTTTTTTTTTTTTGAGTTACCCTTTTCGGATACTCAATCGATGTTATCCTTTGTAACATTACTTTGTTTGAAGTAATGATTTGTTGTTTGTGTGCTTCATCTCCTTCGAGAAAAATATCTTGCTTGGTTGTATCTTGATGAATTTCTAGAGTGGCTCATCATCTTGTAGGAGGTGACGAACACTCCATCTCCTGTTGTTGATTTTATGAATTGAGTATTCTAGGAATATCTCGATGCATTCTCTTAATTTCTTTGGGTTGAGTTTTGAAGCTATATAAATATGAGTTTTAAAAACAGAAATTGGAGTTTTGAGATATTAAAAAAAAAATCAAAGAATGTTTTGAGAATATATTTATATGAGTAGTATTCTTTCATAGAAATAATTTGAGAGTGTTGGGTTATCCATCGAGTAGTTAAGAGTTCTGGTCGATACGCCTGATCAACGTTATTGATAGGAATCTCCTAAATGCTATGATGAGACAAGCAGACACGATGAATTATGTTTTAAAGATTGATATTTTGAAAATAATATTTTGAGATTAAATATTAAATATATTTTTGAATGGTAATTGCAGCATTGATTTTAGAGACGACTAATAGAGTGGCGAGGTAGTTTTGATCGTTCGGTCAACTCTGCAGCCAACAAATATATTATTTATTAGAGACTCAATGGCGAGGCAATGCCATTTATTTATTTTAGATTATAAAGATCAGAATATAAATGAGATTATTTTAGAGCCGTGCTTTATTGGAAGTATATTTTGAGATTTTAGAATTTATATTATATACATTGAATGTTTTGAGGGAAGAGTATAATAAAAGAATTTGAAGATTGTTTTAATAACTATTTAAGTGGTTTAATATAAGAGTAAAGAGAATTTAAACCCTTAATTTATTTTGAGGAATATTATTATGGATTTACGAAATTTTTTGGAAATTAATTTTGAAGTAAGAGAAGAAATTTGAATTTAACTTTGAGTTTTAAATTACTTACTAAGTAATATAGTAAAGAGTTTGAGAAATTCTCAAATGTTGAAAATTGATATTTTAAAATTTAAACGATGTTGAGATTTAAAATTATAAATATCTTGGATTAAAAGATAATTTGAGCTTATATCCTTGTTCTTGAGTATATTCAATCTTTGAGCTAATATTAACGACTTGCATTTTTTGCGGTCATTCGAGTTTGGTGTCCTTGTGAGAAGCCAACTTGTGATTTATCTTTCTTGTCTATTGTGTCTACCCTGTTGTAAGGATGTTCTTTCCGTATATTTATGCGGAAAATCTTATTGATGTTCTTCTTTATTGCTTAGAGTTCAGATTTAAGTAAGTTTGATCCCGACTCTATTCGTAGAGTTTTGTGAAATCAATCATTTTCGATTGATTAATCGTTGAGCATCTTATTGAGTTTTGATCGAAGACGGGATATCTTCGTAATTCTTTCGAGTTACTTGGAAAATTCGATGGTTTACTAATCACTATTTTAGCATTTGTTGAGCCATTGGATTAACCAAGTGAGTTTTTCCTTGTTTCTCTCTACCATTCTATGTTGAGAGTATGAATGGTTTGAGTTTCGAGCTTGTCTTTTATCCTTTGTCGATTGAAATTTTTGAGTTGTTTATGGTACTTTTTCTAGAAAATTGCAGGGACGCAATTTTTGTAAGGGGGGAATCTGTAACAACCCCGGTGTAAATTCACTAATTAATTAAATTTTGTTAGGAATGATTAATTTTAATTTATGATTTGTGAAATTTAATTGAGTAATTAAAACATATTTTACGAATATTTGGTTAGATCTATTTAAGGAATAATTTTTGTTTCTTAAATAAAGAATATCAAGTTAAATTGGAATATTATTAAATCAATTATGTTAAATTTGGTAATTAGAGTAAAATGTTTATATTGTGATTCGTAGTTTAAATTGAAAAATTATAATTGTAAATTTAATTATGAATCTAAACCTATTTTTGTAAATAATTGATTTGTTTATCTTAATAAATCCTACGATATCTTTCGAAATGTTGTAAATTCAGTTAAGTGTTAGTATTTGGATTTCTTATTAAAAATAATGAGAATTATTTTATTTCAGAAGTTATATCTAAAATTTTATAATATCTTAGTGTTATTATAAATGAGAGTATTTAAGTTGTTAATTTGATCTTGTTAAATTTGAGAAATAACTTGTGATTTTGTAAAATATTGATTAGTGTAAATAAATGGAATAAGAATGAAATAGCAACACTTGTCTTAAGAAATTAATTAGCAACACTTTGCCTTAGGATCCATGCTCAAGCCCATTTAGCCCATTTAAGAAAAGTATTACTTCTTCTTTCTTTTATCTTACGTTCATAGTCTAGTGGAGAAATAGAAACAAAAATATGTTCTCAAAGCTAAGTAAAAACCTAGTTCTTAAATCCTCAAATCAAAGCTAGAAATCAAAGGGCTTTTGGTCAATACTTGTAGAAAACAAAGCTAGGTAATCTTCTCTACCTTTTAGACTTATAAAATTATGGTTTTCGTTTTATTTTTAATTTAAGTGCTGCTGGTTGGATTTAGGTTTTTGAGCATTTAGGTGTATTAGAGGTTAGCAAAGAGATTGCAAGGTTGTAACAAGGCTTTAGATTAGATTAGCAAGCTATAGGAAGCTAAAAGGTGAGTTATTTACAACTCACACTTGCTATCTCTAATTCATATGTGTGATTTTTTAGTTGTTATTTGGATTGAATTAGAAGGTTGTTGATTGAATTGCTTTCAATTTGATTGTGAATTGATTGTATGTGTTAAATAAATCAAATTATTGCTTGCTGAAAATTTTATATGAAAATCGCTGTAGTAAAACAGCGATATATTGGTGCACAACTATCCGAAATGGCTCATTCTTTTTAGGTTAGAAAATAGATTCAATGAGATGCAATTTATCTTTTGGTCACTGTTCGAAATTCCTCCATTTACTTGACCTGAAATGAGTTTAAAGACAGAAGCCTGATTCTGTCTTTAACAAACCAGGCTGAGTTTGAATTTGTTAGAAAAACAGCCATAACTTTTGAACCACAGATCCGATTTTGATAATCTTGGCCTTTCCGGAAAGCTAATTTTATACACAACAACTTTCATTTGTTGAGTTTTCTGTTATTTTGAGGTTAGCTATGACAAAATCGAATTTTTATACTGTAATCCCGAGAGCAAAATCAATATTTGCTCTGTGCTTATGGCTGAAACTAAATTAGCCATAACTTCTTCGTTTTTGATCCGATTTTGATAATTTTAAATGTTTCGAAAAGCTTATTTTATATACTATAACTTTCATTTGTTGAGTTTTCTGTTATTTTGAGGTTAGCTATGACAAAATTAAATTTTTATACTGTAATCCCGAGAGCAAAATCAATATTTGCTCTGTGCTTAAGGCTGAAACTAAATTTACCATAACTTCTTTGTTTTTGATCCGATTTTAATAATCTTAGATGTTTCGGAAAGCTTAATTCATGTACTACAAGTTTTATTCGTTGTGTTTTCTGTAATTTTAAGGTTTGCTTGGTCGAAATTATGGTTATAAGTTGCTGTCCTGAGAACAAGATGACAACAACAAACATTGACCTTAGAATCGTATTAGCTCATTTTTACTCTTATTCTCTTTCGGTTTTGATGATGTTTTTGAGAGCTTTGAGAGTTATGATGCCTATCAATAGGCTAGCTATATTTGGAGAATTTAAAATTCAAATTTTAAATAGAATTCGAATTGATTTTTAGTTAAATTTGAATTGAATTCTTATTGAACTCAAGTTATCGGTCTTGAGTTAACTTTCTTGTTTTTCATTGTTTTCGAGTATGGTTTTCACTAAAACAATTTTGAAGTAATTTTAGAAATAAACGGACATTTAAAATTATTATGATATAGTATTTTAAAATTATTTTTCTAATAAATAAAAAAAAAACTATTTATTCCCTGTAATAAAAGAATTTCAAATATGGGTTTTATTAATCTTTTCGTGAAAAAGTTTTAAAAGCTTGTTTTCTCTAGTAAATTATTTTAAATATAAAACACACACTTTTGCACTATTCGAACGTATGAGAAAGAGAATTAAACGATTTAGTAAAACACGTGGTATGGGACATGTGCGTTTACCATTTCGGTTAATTCCGGACTTGTACGATCGAAGCTATTTGAGATTAATGATTCTGAGATGTTTTGCCATTTTATGGCATATTTTATTTTTATAATTCCTATTTATTGGAAATTATTTAAGATGGCCAATATTTGGCAAACACTATGGTTTTAGATCTCCTATATAGGAGTATGATCGATGAGATCCATCATGATGTCTTATTTACTTGCCAATGATATAAGGCAACTCTTGAGTTTATAATTTCATATTTCGAGATTTATGGTTTATGAGAAATCATCATGATGTTTTCACTTGTCGATAAGATGAGACAAGTTACGATGCCATTTAATGCTTGCCGATGAGATGAGACAAGTATGGTGGCTCTTTGTCACTCGTCAAGGAGACTAGGCGAGATATAAATTTCTGAGCTTTATGATGTTTCTAGTGTGGCATCGACTAACGGCTAGTAAATCGCTAAGTGCGAATATGTGGTATGGGACACACGTTAACACTTTTCGGGTTCCTATCCGTAAGTTTGTGACACATTCATGATGTTTACCTAACAGAACTGCTTGGAGAGGTGTCAGCGACCTTGTCATGAGGACGAACTGCTCTGGGAGGTGTTAGCGACCTTGTTAGGGCTGACAGAACTGCTTGGAGAGGTGTCAGCGACCTTGTCATGTGGACGAACTGCTTTGGGAGGTGTTAGCGACCTTGTTAGGACTGACAAAATGGCTTGAAGAGGTGTCAGCGACCTTGTCATGAGGACGAACTGCTTTGGGAGGTGTTAGCGACCTTGTCTAAGGCTTCGGCCATCTGAGTTTAGCACGTGCAGCATTGCTTCCGCATTATAATCGGGGATTTGGCCTATCTGGATTTTCTGAGTTTTCTGTTTTATTGTGATTTCACCTTTTTAATATGTTTTATTACATCGATAGCCTTTTGCTATATGAGATGTTATATATATGGTGATTTCAATTATGATGTTTTGAACTCTTATCGAGTTCCTCAAGTTATGAGTTTTGATATTTCAGGATTTTATACGATATTCTGTGTTTTGCCATTTTGGCGAGTTGAGATTAAGACTTATATACATTTACACCGATGAGATGAGGTATAACTAAATTTGGAGATTCATCTACAATTGAGTTTTTGATCATCCTATTTGAGAATGTTTTATGTTTTCCATTTTGGCGAGAGTTTGTATTGATGTTTCTCCTTTTGAGGAAATTTGGTTCATGGAAACCATGTAGACATTTTGGGATGTCGCTGATGATATGAGGCACATGTGTTTGATTTGAGTATTGAGTTTGAATTACCTCTTTCGAGGTATTTGTTCACTTAAGTAGTGTTTGTTACTTAAGTGTTGAGCTTATGGGTTTATCGATTCATTCTTATCCTTCGAGAAGAAGTATCTTCATGTCTATTCTGCTTCATATTACCGATATTGACTGATTTGTGTAGCTAGACTGACCCGTGTATTTATACTCGGGTCAGACCGAGTTGTTTCAGGTATCATATATTGGTCTTAGCTTGAAGTTGATGTTGGATATTAGCTCTCCTTTCTCTTGAGAAATTTTTGTTCTTCCGCATACCCTGATGTATTTATATTTGATTCAATGTGTATGATGTGGTCGAGTACCACCTTTATCTGTATTCATATTGTATTGTACTAAACATGTATCAGTATATATATATGATGTTGATTACTGTTCTGTGATGTGCTTTACATTTAGTTATTGTATTTTGTTCTGATAGATCCGTTAGCCACCTATAGTTTTGGATTAAGCATTTACTGTGTATGTCGATCCATTGAGATAGAAAAAAAATTATATTGCATTTATCGACGTATTCAGTAGATGTTTAAGACAAAGTTATAGATGGTAGCCCTTAACCAGCCCTATTCTCCGCTTTAGTAGACGGAATAACTTGCTAATTCACTTTACTATGGTGGGTCTCGGGGTAGGGTGTTACAGGTTTGTTCTTTTCTTTTGTTTTATTCAGTTTCCTTATATGATTGTTGAACGAACTAGGACCAAAAAAAATGGTCTCACATATATATAAGACAGTTGTTGTATGGAAGGTAGGTAGTAACTAGTGTAGTTGTTTTCTAATTGGCTTTGATATGAACAGATCTTATAAATATTATGAACTGACAAAATAATGTGCTGAGATGATGGAGTTAAATGCTTAGGTTTCTAATTATGTTTGCACAATTATCATTTTTTTTGCTGTGTGAAGATATTTGTATGAAGATGTACAATCTTGCAGGTAAGCATTTATGGCTTTTGTATGAAGCTTCTTTATATATATAAATATTTGTCTTATTATTTTTAGTTTGAACTCTATACACATATGTTTTGCGTAAATATATACTTGCAGGTAAACACTGTCATATATATATATATATATATATATATATATATATATATATATATATATATATATATATATATATATATATATATATATATATGAAGATACTTAAAGTAAAAATGTTTGTTTTATTTGACTTCAAGCTGAATTTTCAATATACATATATATGTCAGGTTTATTTCCATACTTTGACTAATTTCATTTGGCTTTGAATGAAGATATTTTATTTTGTATCTTGCAGGCAGATGTTCCTGTGAAAGAAGGTTATTTTATTTTATTATTTTCTAGCTTGAATAATTATATACATACTTGTCTTATTTTATTTATACTTTGGCCTAGTTTTCATTCTATTCTACATTTTGTTCTTAAATTTAATTCTTTATTTTATATTTCACTTTATTTCTTGTTTGTAGTTATAGTTTTATTTTTATTTTTATTTCCTATTTGTCTTTTAACTATCAACATTTAAGTTATATTTCATAAATTTACTTACTCGTATTTATTTGTATTTGTACTTTAGCTAAAAATATTTAAATTATGTACAATATGATTTACTTACATTTATACCTATTTTTATATTTATTTCCATTTGTATGTTTATTTAAATTATATACATAAGTTTGACTGATATTTTACATTTATATTTTATATTGCTAGAATTAGATTTTTAATTTTAAACGTTATCATCTATAGATATTTTTACCAAATATTAACAAAAGAACGTATTTTAATTTAATAGTATAAGATAAATATTATGAAGAGATTCATTTTAAATTTCAAACATTATTATTCATATGTATATTTAACAGATGTATACAAAGTAAAGTATTTTAATTTAATTATATAAGACAAATTTTATTATAAATATTATTAAGAGATTTAATTTTAAATGTTCCAAATCAATTTCCTTTTTAAAACACAAATTTATATAAACAAATGGTAAATATTTCCAAAATCATATTCATTTTAATATAATCAGTTCACGTTTTATTTAATTAGATCAAATATTTATTTAAATAAATAGGAACAAAATCCAAGGTCGTTACAGATTTCGACGAAACTAGTTTCATCGAATCTGTAAGGGTGAAGTATTGTAGAATTTCAAGTTTCGTAACGATCAGTCTTGTCATTTGATCGTATGGACTCGAAACGCCTTGAAATCGATTTAATTGAAATCAATTTGAAATAAATTGATTTTACCATAACTTCTTCATACGATGGAATTAGGACTTGAAACCTGTTCCATTGCGTTTAAAACATCTGAAAACATCTATTTTGATATATGGGTTGACCCATTTTCGTTCCGGAGTCAGAACGGGCTTTTCCGGCCATTTATCGTTCAACTTTTGATCCAAGTCAATCCGGTCCATTCTATTTTCAGCTTTGTCTATAAATACCGTATTATAAACCCTAGCCTATTGCTTATATTCATTATTCTGCACGTACAATTCCAGTGGCTCCTCCTCCTTCCAATGGCAGACAGACAAATTCTAGATCCCACTGTAAATCAAATTCAAAAATTCAAACCATACAAAAAAATTCAAAAAATATATGTATCGAAGATCTCAATGATACGAATCGACGTCTGCTGTTCGTTTTTCGAGACAGTGACCGGATCGATTAGAAATCGCGATCAAAGTCAAAAATTGGGCATTTGATTTCGGCATCAATCCACGAAATTGTTTGGTGGGTTTTATCGTGCTCGATGGCCGGAGTGGATTGGAGGTGGTCGTGTGATGACCCACCCTTCTACTTACAGAAAGACGTATCATCAATAAGAAAAGAAAGGGATAGAAATAGAAATAATA
Source organism: Allium cepa (assembly GCA_030765085.1). Taxonomy (NCBI): domain Eukaryota; kingdom Viridiplantae; phylum Streptophyta; class Magnoliopsida; order Asparagales; family Amaryllidaceae; genus Allium; species Allium cepa. The sequence continues at coordinate 802,570,697 of CM060931.1, forward strand.
GAAGGAAAGAAATAACAACATCAGAATCTCATAGCGGAACTGAACGAAATATAATACATCACATAACTATTACATAGTTTTATATATATCAGAGCTATACACATGACAGTCATATACACATCTGTCAATACATACATCCAAAATATAACATACACCAACTACACAGCGGAACTACACACACACACACTGTAACGACCCAGAATTTTTATTATTTAAAATTTGAATATTTAATTAATTTTAAATATTAAGAAGTGAATTTATAAGTCAAATAAATTTTTATTTGAATTATTGGATTTAATTGGATTATTAAATCGATAATTTAATATGTTAAATTATAGAAATAATTGAAAATTGGGTTAAATATGATTGAAAATGATTTGTAAAATTTTATTTTATCATATTGAAGTTAGAACGATATTTTAGAACTTTTAAAATCAAATTAAAAGTTAATTTGTGAAAATTGAATATTTTAATATTAAATCGACTAGTGAAAATAGTCAATTTTTGAACAGTCTCAGAATTGAACGAAACAAGTTCCATTGGATCCGTAATAGTTAGTTATTACCGGATTTCAATTTTCGTGTCAATCGGAGTTACCGTTTGATCGTGGCAGCTCGAAACGCATCGATTTGTTTTTAATTTTAATTTGGCGAGTTAAAATAGCCATTTTTCAAAAAGTCTCGGATTTCGACGAAACCAGTTTCATCGGATCCGTAATGTGGTATTATTGTAAGGTTTCAAATTTCGTGTCAATTGGATTTACCGTTTGTCCGGTACAAATTAAAACGCCTAGAAATCGATTTAAATCGGTTTAATTTAAATTGAACGTTTATTGCCATATCTCGCATAGATGTCCGAATTAGCTTTCGAAACCTATTCCATTGTGTCCGGAACGCGGGGTAAACCCTAGAAACGCTGGTTACGGCGCGTAAATCGGAGTTCGGAATTTCCGGGATGAATAGTGTCGATCGATTTTCTTATAAATAGCCCCTACCCTTCATAAAAAAAAATAAAAAAAATAAAACAAACCCTAGCCGCTGCCATCAATATGAACGGCCAGAATTGTCAATCCTTCCTCCCTCAATCTTTCTCAATCCACTCGTTTTTAGCCAAAGTTGTTAACTACAACATTGAAGAGCTTCACGAGTACTTTAGATCCATATGGAGATGATGGCGTGAAGTGGAGCAGAATGATGTCAGGGAGGCCGCGTTCGTGGGCAGTTCGGCCTCGTGTTGCGTGCGCATATGGTGGCCAAGTGTCACATGGTGGCAGGTGTGGATAGGGGGGGTCGTGCTCTTCGCGATGGAACTCCCTGATCGTTGCATAGCTCGTCGACGAGGAAGAATTATTTAACCCTAATCTATGAACATGGGTTCTTTTGCACGGCAATAACCTAGAGGGAGAACGAAGGAGAAGGGGAAGGGTATGCACGGCTGTGATGGCTTGGAGTTGGATCTAACAGTGGTGATAAATTAGGTTATAAATTTTAAAATAAAAGTTGTAAATTATATAGTTTAAATCGTGTACAAACTAGTAAAATCAATATCTTTTTCATACGAGGTCGAAACCGCGCGAAACCAGTTGCGTTGGAATCGTATGGACGAGCACTACGCTATGGAAATGGATTGGAGTCGTTTGGAGTTAGTGAGAATTTTGGGTAAAATTAAACGTCCGTTTAATTTTATTCGAAATAAATCGTTAAAATGAAATTGAAATCAAGGTGAGAACTTCTCACTCAATCGAATCAGTTTCGATTTTATTTTAAATAGTTAGATTTAAAATATTTGAATGCATGTTTGGATGATGATTGTTATCTATTGATTGTTAAAATAGACATTATGCGCCGTTATTAAGCGGATGTTATTTATTAAAAACATATACCGCGAATATTTCATAAACAGTGAAATTGGTATTATATATAATAACAATATATATATATTGGCATATGTATATATTGGAGTTATTGATTTTCCGCATTTGTATAGCGGATGAGACCCTATTGCGCCGTCTATTAAGCGGATAATATTATTAAATCCCATATACCGCGATAATTCCGTACTGGAGCGGAATTGGTATTGTGCTAATGTTTGTGAATGCAGGAAAACAGGTTGGAGGGATCCAACTGGATTCCTCAACAGTATTTATTTGATTTTGAATATTTTGATATTTGATGGGTTATCATATCGATATATGATATCGTTGTTGTCGTGATTGACTATTTGGTGTGTAGCATCATTGGACCAAATTTTGGAATTTTAAAATGATTTTAAAAGTGATTTTTGAAAATATACTACATTTTTGGAATTGATCCATGTTAAATAAATAAACGTGATAATTTTCAAAGTTATAAAATTATGGTTTTTGTGAAATATAGTTAAAAGCTGATTTTTGAGAAATAAGGGTTAATGATTTTATAAAATAGTTTAAATTGGATTTTTGAATTTATTGTAAAAAGTTTAAATATAGGATTTATAAAATTTAATTATTTTATGAATCAAAATGGTGAAATAATAAAGGACATTAAAGATGTTTTAAAGAATAATATAAATTGATTTATATAAGAAATTTATAAATGGATATTTGTAACGACCCAGAATTTTTAGAAATTAAAATTTGAATATTTAATTAATTTTAAATATTAAGAAGTGAATTTATTAGTCAAATAAATTTTTATTTGAATTATTGGATTTAATTGGATAATTTAAATCGATAATTTAATATGTGAAATTATGGAAATAATTGAAAATTGAGTTAAATATGATTGAAAATGATTTGTAAAATTTTATTATATCATGTTGAAGTTAGAACGATATTTTAGAACTTTTAAAATCGAATTAAAAGTTAATTTGTCAAAATTGAATATTTTAATATTTAAATCGGCTAGTGAAAATAGTCAATTTTTGAACAGTCTCAGAATTGAACGAAACCAGTTTCATTGGATGCGTAATAGTTAGTTATTACCGGATTTCAATTTTCGTGTCAATCGGAGTTATCGTTTGATCGTGGCAGCTCGAAACGCATCGAATTATATTTAATTTTAATTTGGCGAGTTAAAATAGCCATTTTTCAAAAAGTCTCGGATTTCGACGAAACCAGTTTCATCGGATCCGTAATGTGATATTATTGTAAGGTTTCAAATTTCAAGTCAATTGGATTTACCGTTTGTCCTGTACGAATTAAAACGCCTAGAAATCGATTTAAATCGGTTTAATTTAAATTGAGCGTTTACAGCCATAACTCGCACAGATGTCCGAATTAGCTTCCGAAACCTGTTCCATTGTGTCCGGAACGCGGGGTAAACCTTAGAAACGCTGGTTATGGCGCCTAAATCGGAGTTCGAAATTTCCGAAATGAATAGTGTTTACGCTTGATTTTCCTATAAATAGCCCACTATCTCAAAAATAAAAAAAAAAATAAAAATTTAAAACCCTAATCTATACAGCAGCCGCCACTAACAAAATGAAGGGCCAGAAATTGTCAAAATTCATTCCTTAATCTCTCCAAATCCATTCACAATCAAGCGAGGTGATGAACTACAAAGATGAAGAGCAAGGCGAGAGCTTTCGATCTATACGGTGATGATGGAGTTTGGAGCATCGGAGGGGGAGATAAATGAGGCCGTTGGTCACGACTTGCGCACGCAATTCGATGAGAATGGGGGGGCCGAACTTCAGGTGGTTGGGGGCGAGTGTTGTGGTGGTCGAGTGCTTCGCGATGGCTGTAGTTTGATCGAGTATAGTCGAGTATTGGTGGAGAACTATTTAACCCTAGTTTTCATTGTTGGGTTCGGTTCTATGATGAGTTGCCTGGAGATGGAAACGTAGGAGAAGATGATAGTAAGGGACGGTGGAGATGCAATGGAGATAGATCTTGTGGCTGTGATTTGGAGAAGGTTGAAAAGTTATAAGTTATGTTGTAATTTAGTTAATTAAAATCGTGTAATCTTATAAAAATCATAACTTTTTCATACGAGGTCGAAAAAATGCAAACTCAGTTGCGTTGGAATCGTATCGTCGAGCACTACGCGATGGAGTTAGTTTGGAGTCGTTTGGAGTTAGTGAGAATTTTGGGTAAAATTAAACGTCCATTTAGTATTATTCGAAATAAATCGCTAAAACAGAATTTAAAATCAAGGTGAGAACTTCTCACTCAATCGAATAGGTTTCGATTTTATTTTAAATAGTTAGATTTAAAATATTTGAATGCATGTATGAATGATGATTGATATCTAGATTGTTAAAATAGACATTATACGCCGTTAGTAAGCGGATGTTATTTAATAAAAACATATACCGCGAATATTTCATAAACAGTGAAATTGGTATTATATATAATATCAATATATATATATTGGCATATGTATATACTGCAGTTGTTGATTTCCCGTATTTTTTTAGCGGATGAGACCCTATTGCGCCGTTATTAAGCGGATAATATTTAATAAAAACATGTACCGCGATAATTTCGTACTGGAGCGAAATTGGTATTGTGCTAATGTTTGTGGATGCAGGAAAACAGGTTGGAGGGATCCAACTGGATTCCTCAACAGTTTTTATTTGATTTCAGATATTTTGATATTTGATGGATTTTCATACTGATATATGATATCGTTGTAGTCGTGATTGACTATTTGGTGTGTAGCATCATTGGACGCAGATTTTAGGATTTTAAAAGGTTTTTAAAGTGATCTTTGAAAATATTAAATATTTTTGGAATTGATCCATTTTAAATAAATAACGATATCATTTTTAGTGTTATAAAAATTATGGTTTTGTGAAATATAGTTAAAAGTTGATTTTTGAGAAATATGGATCAATGATTTTATAAAATGGTTTAAGTTGGGAAATTTGAATTTATTTTGAAAAGTTTAAATATAGGCTTTATAAAATTTAATTATTTTATAAATCAAGAGAATGGTGAAATTATAAAAGAATTTAAAGACGTTTTAAAGAATAATATAAATTGATTTATATTAAGAGATTTATAAATAGATATTTATAAATTGAAATATTGACATTATAAAACGAGTTTTTATAAGTGTTTGAATGAAGTGAAAATGAATTTCATAAATGAATGAAATTTATAGAATTATAAACTGTGAAGTTATAAATGAAATTTATAAATAGTAAGATTTATAAATTTGGTGAAATTATTTGAAGAATAGTTAGGTAAAATAAATGGATCTTATAAGTTATAAGATTCATAAATTGGAAAGTCTTTAAAAGAACGATTTTGTAAAATAATCATTTTATAAGTATTTAACTTATAATATGAATGTTTAGTTCACAATTTAGTTATAAACTGGAATAGGTTAATAAAAGAATTTATAAAAAAGAAGTTTTTATAAATAAATAGAAATGGAATTTATAAACATTGTTTTATAAATTCGCAAACGACTTATTTTGGTAAGAAAATTGTTGAAACCTATTAATGGAGTTATATTCACATTTTTGAATAGTGAATAATCCTTTGAATTAAAATGAATAGAAAGGATGAAATTTGTTAACGAAGTTTATTCACGTTTTTGAATAGTGAATAATATGTTAAAGAAATTGTTTTGAATGTGATGTTTTAAATAGAATTAAAACGATCTAACGATGTTTTAAAGGTGTTGAGATTCGAAACCATAGATTTCAACATTCATTGTTGAAATAGACGTTTTCGAGAAATAAAAGGAAATAGTGGACTATAACACTGTTGTTATAGTAAATGATTTCCGAAAGGAAATGTTTTGAATAGTATTGGGATTTATATATCTATTTTAAATTCGAATCCCTATACTAGTGATTTTGGGTTGTCGTAACGATGTTTTACGTAACATTCGTTTTGGCCCAAATAAATATGTTAAAGAGAATGATTTCCTTAAAGAATGAAATATATACTTAATTCGATTTAAGTATATTGAATATTTTCCAAGGTTGGAAGTAAAAAGATTTGTGAATTACTTATGAATAAATAAGTATGGAAATGTTTTCCAATATGAAGTGAATATTTAGAATTTATCTTTTGAAGATAAATTGAAAATGGATAGTTGAAATCGTATATGCATGAATATTTTTGAATATAAATTCACTAAGGAATTTATAAAAGAAAGTGGAATTTGTTGAAAATAAATGTTGATTTATTTTTGAAGTGTTGAAATTATATATCTTGTAAAGATATTTTGGAAGATAAATAATTTGGAAAATTATTTGGAATCTGGTGATGTGTGCATATCCATTGATAGTTCAATAACTGACTATCAATATTTCCCTTTGAATGGGTAATTGATGTGATTTGTTTGAATTTGAATGCCACACTTATTTTTGAATAAGCTCTCACTATTCGGGTTAACCGGGAAAGGACCATCGGGTCGTATAACCCATTCCGAATATGTGATACGTCGTTGTGAATTGCATTGAAGATCGGTGTTGAAGACCCGGTATTTGCGAAAGCGATAGGATGACCTGTCGATTGACTCTGCACCGAGTAGCTACGGTATTGAGTTCTCCATATGTGATGGTGAATCCGATCAGGATTGTGAATATCCGGATTGCAAGGACTTCTTTGTAAGTGCCTTCGGTTTTGTTCGAGCCCGGAACAGACTTGTATGGATTGTATGCCTGACATTACAAGTTGAGATATAAAGCCGATTTCTTAATATATTTCTGTTGGTGGCGGAGAATTTATTCTTTTAGCTTAACACCCTTCTCTGAGACGTACGAGCTCAGAGGTTATGTAGTTGAATGTTATCAGCGATGTATTCCCAATTTGGTAATGTGACATGCTGAGTGATGCTGAAATGATCATTGTGTTGATTATTTGTGATAGGATCGTTTATTTGATCGTCTATCTTTGTGATCATCTCTATGATCATTTGTTGACCCAAAGCATGGCTTTTGTATAAAGTATGTTTTTGTGGATGTGAATTCATCGAGCCTCACACCCCGTGAATGGTCAAAACAGGAAAGAAGCAGCAAGGTTATGAGGGGTAGCGCCCTTTAGGATGTGTCCATTTCCTTCTGGAAAAGGGTGGTATCATGGTATGGAGCCCAGATGCTTACTCATGTTGAAAACACTTTGTTATGATTGTGTGAATTGATTACGAGCGCTCGGTGAAAAGGTCCCAAAGGACCGGGGGATGGCATATTCGGTCAGTTGTTACTCAGTTAGGGGTAACCCATCCTTGTGTTGGTAGAGATCCAGTTTGGTTCTCGGGGATGTCCATCCAGAGGCATTCTCATGTGGCAATGGGAAGTTCCTTGGCCTGATCATTCGTTGGAAATCCAAAGAAACAATACGTGACTTGTACGGTATTAGTTGTAGGACCTGCCATTCACTTATGGTGTCGCAACACTGTTTGGATGGTAGCTATAGTAGGCATACGATAATGGTCGTATGTTGGCTAAGATTTATATTCTACTTTCGAAATGAATTTTCTCTACACTATGCACTAGTAATAATATCAAATGTTATTTTAAATGCGTATCAAGCATCTTTGACTATCATAAGGAGAAATCTCCTCCGATTCTGCGTTTGCATTGTGTGTGTGTGCGGGAGGCCTTATGGTAGTCTCACTTTTAAAAAGCATTGCGAATTGATTTAAAAATATTCCTCTATTTTGATTTTAAAGATAAACAAACTGTTTTGAGTTCTCACACCAGTCACATGACTGACTTGGAGTTTATTGTTTTCCTTCCTAAACTCTGGGTGCCCACCAATTTCCACACGGGCAGTCAAGAGTTAAGGTTTATCAGGATATTCTGGATATTCTGGAGTTGCTGGAGGCAAGCTGGATGGCATGGCGTATTACTAATTTATATAGTATTTCTTTTTCCGATGCATTGTTTGATGTTGTACACTCTGATGATATGATGTAATGAAATGTGTTGTAATGTAATAACTGATATAGTTCTTTGTTTAAAGATTTTTCATTTATTATTATATGTTGTTCCGCTGCGAATTGTGAGATTCTGATGTTGTTCTGTTGTTTTCTGTTCCGTCCTATTTTCTTCTATTTTCCTTCTGTTCTATCCTCCTTTCCTTCTATTTTCAAATTCTCTATTTTCTTTCTCTATTTTCTCTCTTCTTTCTTCTTCCTTTTTCTTAAATTCTTTTTAAAACCTATAACATTCCAGTTTTTCGGCAATGGAAAATCCGAAACGTTACATTTGGTATCAGAGCATATGGTTAAGCGACAACCATGGTTCTGTTGGGTATAATTCATTAGAGATAGAGTCAGTAGTACTCTAGAATGAATTTGAGAGTAATAATAGCTATGAGAGCGTATTTGTTAGTGAATATAAAATTGTTTTATATTGTGATGATTGGTTTGTTGAGTGGCATATGAACCTTCGTCGGCGCAGCCTCGAAACTGAATCGAAGGGGTTTCTAAACACTTGAATAGAACAATTCGGCATAGTATTGTTTTAAATTGGGTGAATGAAATAATTTTACCTTGATTATATTTTTATATATAAAGAAATAATTTTTCAGAATTATTAAAGTGTATATAAGTTGATTGTTAGGTTGTTTGAATAATCTAAATAAAAGAATAATTGTATAAGCAAAAAGAATTATAAGAATTGAATTATAATTAAAGTGATTTACAATTGTGAAATAAACTTATATATATGAGAAGTGAAACTATATGAATATAACTTAAAATATGTTGAATGAAGTTGATATTAGTATCAAAGTAAAATAATAAAGTGAAGTGATAAATGTGAACTTGAGTTATATAAATGAAATTCAACTTTTATAATTGAATTGAATGAATGGCTTGAATGTTAATCAATTAAATGTGAATAAATTGATATGAAATAATGGATATAAGTGTTGACTCATTAAAATCTAATGTTATTGAAAGTTGAATAAATTGAATGGAAGTCAATTTAATTAAAGGTGTAAAACCAAAATGAATATAAGCAAAGGAATTTGGTTGTAATTAATATACATTGGTTGTTATTTGATTGTTGGTTGATTGTTTATAATTCATTAAGTATTAATGAAAGTGAATTAGCGAAATTGAAAGCTATGTAATTGAAATTCAATTGGAAGTTAGTGAATCTTAAATAGAATTGAATTTGATTTGGAAGTGAACCAACTTGAATATGAATTAGTGAATATAAACTAATTGAGAATGAATGTTAGTAAACATCCACTGTTAATGAATCAAATGTGATTAAATTGAAAACCAATTCATTGAATATTAATGAGAATATAAATGAATATTTATTGGTTATGGATGTTAGTTGAATGATAGTTGGTTGATGTTTGAATATAATTGCTTTATTGCAGTTGCTATGTTGGCATATATAGTTATTATGTTACTATATGTTGTATATTGATAATATTATCTATATGCATGGTTCTCATATTGTTTGTTGAGTGATTAGTAGGTGCAGATCGCGTTTGCTTCGCATTTGGAGCTCGCTTTCGCGCTATATTAGCCGTATATGCTCGCTAATAAAATATAAGGTACATATCTCGGATTAAATATCGTACTTTTACATTTTTTCCCTTCGGGATGCCTCATTACTTGATGAGATGTATATTTGTGATATATATACTGTCATTTTTTTTTTCGGATCGAGCCGCGCAAAGGAAACTATGGCGAATTTTTTCGAAAATTTAAGGCGTTAGAAAAATTTGAGAGAAAATTGGAAAATTTTGAAAACTTAAACTTTGATTTTGGAATTGAAAGTTAAATGATATAGTTTGGTTTTGAAAAAGATAACTAAGTATGATTTTGAAAACTTAGTAAAGATTTGTAAGAAGTTTAACTATGAATTTTGGGAAAATTAATAGCTTCTCTAATTTTTCTTACTTGTAATTTTGAGGACGAAATTCTTTTAAGGGGGAAGATTGTAACGACCCAGAATTTTTAGAAATTAAAATTTGAATATTTAATTAATTTTAAATATTAAGAAGTGAATTTATTAGTCAAATAAATTTTTATTTGAATTATTGGATTTAATTGGATAATTTAAATCGATAATTTAATATGTGAAATTATGGAAATAATTGAAAATTGAGTTAAATATGATTGAAAATGATTTGTAAAATTTTATTATATCATGTTGAAGTTTGAACGATATTTTAGAACTTTTAAAATCGAATTAAAAGTTAATTTGTGAAAATTGAATATTTTAATATTTAAATCGGCTAGTGAAAATAGTCAATTTTTGAACAGTCTCAGAATTGAACGAAACCAGTTTCATTGGATCCGTAATAGTTAGTTATTACCGGATTTCAATTTTCGTGTCAATCGGAGTTATCGTTTGATCGTGGCAGCTCGAAACGCATCGAATTATTTTTAATTTTAATTTGGCGAGTTAAAATAGCCATTTTTCAAAAAGTCTCGGATTTCGACGAAACCAGTTTCATCGGATCCGTAATGTGATATTATTGTAAGGTTTCAAATTTCAAGTCAATTGGATTTACCGTTTGTCCTGTACGAATTAAAACGCCTAGAAATCGATTTAAATCGGTTTAATTTAAATTGAGCGTTTACAGCCATAACTCGCACAGATGTCCGAATTTGCTTCCGAAACCTGTTCCATTGTGTCCGGAACGCGGGGTAAACCTTAGAAACGCTGGTTATGGTGCCTAAATCGGAGTTTGAAATTTCTGAAATGAATAGTGTTTACGCTTGATTTTCCTATAAATAGCCCACTATCTCAAAAATAAAAAATAAAAAAAAAATTTAAAACCCTAATCTATACAGCAGCCGCCACTAACAAAATGAAGGGCCAGAAATTGTCAAAATTCATTCCTTAATCTCTCCAAATCCATTCACAATCAAGCGAGGTGATCAACTACAAAGATGAAGAGCAAGGCGAGAGCTTTCGATCTATACGGTGATGATGGAGTTTGGAGCATCGGAGGGGGAGATAAATGAGGCCGTTGGTCACGACTTGCGCACGCAATTCGATGAGAATGGGGGGGCCGAACTTCAGGTGGTTGGGGGCGAGTGTTGTGGTGGTCGAGTGCTTCGCGATGGCTGTAGTTTGATCGAGTATAGTCGAGTATTGGTGGAGAACTATTTAACCCTAGTTTTCATTGTTGGGTTCGGTTCTATGATGAGTTGCCTGGAGATGGAAACGTAGGAGAAGATGATAGTAAGGGACGGTGGAGATGCAATGGAGATAGATCTTGTGGCTGTGATTTGGAGAAGGTTGAAAAGTTATAAGTTATGTTGTAATTTAGTTAATTAAAATCGTGTAATCTTATAAAAATCATAACTTTTTCATACGAGGTCGAAAAAATGCAAACTCAGTTGCGTTGGAATCGTATCGTCGAGCACTACGCGATGGAGTTGGTTTGGAGTCGTTTGGAGTTAGTGAGAATTTTGGGTAAAATTAAACGTCCGTTTAATTTTATTCGAAATAAATCGCTAAAACGGAATTTAAAATCAAGGTGAGAACTTCTCACTCAATCGAATAGGTTTCGATTTTATTTTAAATAGTTAGATTTAAAATATTTGAATGCATGTATGAATGATGATTGATATCTATTGATTGTTAAAATAGACATTATACGCCGTTAGTAAGCGGATGTTATTTAATAAAAACATATACCGCGAATATTTCATAAACAGTGAAATTCGTATTATATATAATATCAATATATATATATATTGGCATATGTATATATTGCAGTTGCTGATTTCCCGTATTTTTTTAGCGGATGAGACCCTATTGCGCCGTTATTAAGCGGATAATATTTAATAAAAACATGTACCGCGATAATTTCGTACTGGAGCGAAATTGGTATTGTGCTAATGTTTGTGGATGCAGGAAAACAGGTTGGAGGGATCCAACTGGATTCCTCAACAGTTTTTATTTGATTTCAGATATTTTGATATTTGATGTATTTTCATACTGATATATGATATCGTTGTAGTCGTGATTGACTATTTGGTGTGTAGCATCATTGGACCCAGATTTTGGGATTTTAAAAGGTTTTTAAAGTGATCTTTGAAAATATTAAATATTTTTGGAATTGATCCATTTTAAATAAATAACGATATCATTTTTAATGTTATAAAAATTATGGTTTTGTGAAATATAGTTAAAAGTTGATTTTTTAGAAATATGGATCAATGATTTTATAAAATAGTTTAAGTTGGGAAATTTGAATTTATTTTGAAAAGTTTAAATATAGGCTTTATAAAATTTAATTATTTTATAAATCAAGAGAATGGTGAAATTATAAAAGAATTTAAAGACGTTTTAAAGAATAATATAAATTGATTTATATTAAGAGATTTATAAATAGATATTTATAAATTGAAATATTGACATTATAAAACGAGTTTTTATAAGTGTTTGAATGAAGTGAAAATGAATTTCATAAATGAATGAAATTTATAGAATTATAAACTGTGAAGTTATAAATGAAATTTATAAATAGTAAGATTTATAAATTTGGTGAAATTATTTGAAGAATAGTTAGGTAAAATAAACGGATCTTATAAGTTATAAGATTCATAAATTGGAAAGTCTTTAAAAGAACGATTTTGTAAAATAATCATTTTATAAGTATTTAACTTATAATATGAATGTTTAGTTCATAATTTAGTTATAAACTGGAATAGGTTAATAAAAGAATTTATAAAAAAGAAGTTTTTATAAATAAATAGAAATGGAATTTATAAACATTGTTTTATAAATTCGCAAACGACTTATTTTGGTAAGAAAATTGTTGAAACCTATTAATGGAGTTATATTCACATTTTTGAATAGTGAATAATCCTTTGAATTAAAATGAATAGAAAGGATGAAATTTGTTAACGAAGTTTATTCACGTTTTGGAATAGTGAATAATATGTTAAAGAAATTGTTTTGAATGTGATGTTTTAAATAGAATTAAAACGATCTAACGATGTTTTAAAGGTGTTGAGATTCGAAACCATAGATTTCAACATTCATTGTTGAAATAGATGTTTTCGAGAAATAAAAGGAAATAGTGGACTATAACACTGTTGTTATAGTAAATGATTTCCGAAAGGAAATGTTTTGAACAGTATTGGGATTTATATATCTATTTTAAATTCGAATCCCTATACTAGTGATTTTGGGTTGTCGTAACGATGTTTTACGTAACATTCGTTTTGGCCCAAATAAATATGTTAAAGAGAATGATTTCCTTAAAGAATGAAATATATACTTAATTCGATTTAAGTATATTGAATATTTTCCAAGGTTGGAAGTAAAAAGATTTGTGAATTACTTATGAATAAATAAGTATGGAAATGTTTTCCAATATGAAGTGAATATTTAGAATTTATCTTTTGAAGATAAATTGAAAATGGATAGTTGAAATCGTATATGCATGAATATTTTTGAATATAAATTCACTAAGGAGTTTATAAAAGAAAGTGGAATTTGTTGAAAATAAATGTTGATTTATTTTTGAAGTGTTGAAATTATATATCTTGTAAAGATATTTTGGAAGATAAATAATTTGGAAAATTATTTGGAATCTGGTGATGTGTGCATATCCGTTGATAGTTCAATAACCGATTATCAATATTTCCCTTTGAATGGGTAATTGATGTGATTTGTTTGAATTTGAACGCCACACTTATTTTTGAATAAGCGCTCACTATTCGGGTTAACCGGGAAAGGACCATGGGGTCGTATAACCCATTCCGAATATGTGATACGTCGTCGTGAATTGCATTGAAGATCGGTGTTGAAGACCAGGTATTTGCGAAAGCGATAGGATGACCTGTCGATTGACTCTGCACCGAGTAGCTACGGTATTGAGTTCTCCATATGTGATGGTGAATCCGATCAGGATTGTGAATATCCGGATTGCAAGGACTTCTTTGTAAGTGCCTTCGGTTTTGTTCGAGCCCGGAACAGACTTGTATGGATTGTATGCCTGACATTACAAGTTGAGATATAAAGCCGATTTCTTTCAAATATATTTCTGTTGGTGGCGGAGAATTTATTCTTTTAGCTTAACACCCTTCTTTGAGACGTACGAGCTCAGAGGTTATGTAGTTGAATGTTATCAGCGATGTATTCCCAATTTGGTAATGTGACATGCTGAGTGATGCTGAAATGATCATTGTGTTGATTATTTGTGATAGGATCGTTTATTTGATCGTCTATCTTTGTGATCATCTCTATGATCATTTGTTGACCCAAAGCATGGCTTTTGTATAAAGTATGTTTTTGTGGACGTGAATTCGTCGAGCCTCACACCCCGTGAATGGTCAAAACAGGAAAGAAGCAGCAAGGTTATGAGGGGTAGCGCCCTTTAGGATGTGTCCATTTCCTTCTGGAAAAGGGTGGTATCATGGTATGGAGCCCAGATGCTTACTCATGTTGAAAACACTTTGTTATGATTGTGTGAATTGATTACGAGCGCTCGGTGAAAAGGTCCCAAAGGACCGGGGGATGGCATATTCGGTCAGTTGTTACTCAGTTAGGGGTAACCCGGCCTTGTGTTGGTAGAGATCCGGTTTGGTTCTCGGGGATGTCCATCCAGAGGCATTCTCATGTGGCAATGGGAAGTTCCTTGGCCTGATCATTCGTTGGAAATCCAAAGAAACAATACGTGACTTGTACGGTATTAGTTGTAGGACCTGCCATTCACTTATGGTGTCGCAACACTGTTTGGATGGTAGCTATAGTAGGCATACGATAATGGTCGTATGTTGGCTAAGATTTATATTCTACTTTCGAAATGAATTTTCTCTACACTATGCACTAGTAATAATATCAAATGTTATTTTAAATGCGTATCAAGCATCTTTGACTATCATAAGGAGAAATCTCCTCCGATTCTGCGTTTGCATTGTGTGTATGTGCGGGAGGCCTTATGGTAGTCTCACTTTTAAAAAGCATTGCGAATTGATTTAAAAATATTCCTCTATTTTGATTTTAAAGATAAACAAACTGTTTTGAGTTCTCACACCAGTCACATGACTGACTTGGAGTTTATTGTTTTCCTTCCTAAACTCTGGGTGCCCACCAATTTCCACACGGGCAGTCAAGAGTTAAGGTTTATCAGGATATTCTGGATATTCTGGAGTTGCTGGAGGCAAGCTGGATGGCATGGCGTATTACTAATTTATATAGTATTTCTTTTTCCGATGCATTGTTTGATGTTGTACACTCTGATGATATGATGTAATGAAATGTGTTGTAATGTAATAACTGATATAGTTCTTTGTTTAAAGATTTTTCATTTATTATTATATGTTGTTCCGCTGCGAATTGTGAGATTCTGATGTTGTTCTGTTGTTTTCTGTTCCGTCCTATTTTCTTCTATTTTCCTTCTGTTCTATCCTCCTTTCCTTCTATTTTCAAATTCTCTATTTTCTTTCTCTATTTTCTCTCTTCTTTCTTCTTCCTTTTTCTTAAATTCTTTTTAAAACCTATAACATTCCGGTTTTTCGGCAACGGAAAATCCAAAACGTTACAATATTTATAAATTGAAATATTGAAATTTTAAAACGAGCTTTTATAAGTGTTAGAATAAATTATGAATGGATTTTATAAACGAAGGAATTTATAGAATTATAAACGGTGAAGTTATAAAGGAATTTTATAAGCAGTAGGTTTATAAAATTTATAAAGTTGTTAAAAGAATAGGTTTGGATAAATAATTGAATCTTATAAGTTATAAGATTTATAATTATGAAGTTTAAAAGAATAATTTTTGTAAAATAATCGTTTTATAAGCATTTAACTTATAATATGGACTTTTAGTTCATAATTGAGATATAAATCGAATAGGCTAATAAAGGAGATTTATAAAGGAAGTTGTTATAAAATAAATAGAAATAGAATTTATAAACGTTGTTTTATAAATTCGCAAACAACTTATTTTGATAAGTAAATTGTTGAAACCTATTGATGGAGTTATATTCACGTTTTTGACAGTGAATAATCCTTTGAAATAAAATGCATAAAAGGATGAAAGTTGTTAACGTAGTATATTCACGTTTTTAAATAGTGAATAATATGTTAAAGAAAATGTTTAGAATGTGATATTTTAAATAGAATTAAAACGATCTAACGATGTTTTAAATTGTGTTGAGATTCGAAACCATAGATTTCAACATTCATTGTTGAAATAGACGTTTTCGAGAAATAAAAGGAAATAGTGGACTATAACACTGTTGTTATAGTAAATGATTTCCGAAAGGAAATGTTTTGAATAGTATTGGGATTTATATATCTATTTTAATTTCGAATCCCTATACTAGTGATTTTGGGTTGTCGTAACAATGTTTTACGCAACATTCGTTTTGGCCCAAATAAATATGTTTAAAAGAATGATTTCCTTAAAGAATGAAATATATACTAAATTTCGATTGAAGTATATTGAATATTTTCCAGTGTTGAAAATAAATAAAATTTGTGAATTACTTATTAAATAAGTATGGAAATGTTTTCCAATGTAAAGTGAATATTTTGAGAATTTATCTTTTTGAAGATAAATTGAAAAGGAAAATTGAAATGAATAATTGAAATCGTTATTCATAAATATTGTGAAATACAAATTCATTATGGAATTTATGAATGGAAAGGGAAGTTGTTTAAAAATAAATATTGATTTATTTTTGAAGTGTGAAATTATATATCTTGTAAAGATATTTTGGAAAATAAATAATTTGGAAAATTATTTGGAATCTGCTGATGTTGTGCATATCCATTGATAGTTCAATAACCGACTATCAATATTTCCCTTTGAATGGGTATTTGATGTGATTTGTTTGAATTTGAATGCCACACTTATTTTTGAATAAGCGCTCACTATTCGGGTTAACCGGGAAAGGACCATGGGGTCGTATAACCCATTCTGAATATGTGATACGTCGTTATGAATTGCATTTGATGACCGGTGTTGAAGACCGAGTATTTGCGAAAGCGATAGGATGACCTATCGATTGTCTCTGCACTTGGTAGCTCCTGGTATAGAGATCACCTAAGTGATGGGAAATTCGATCGGGATTGTGAATACCCGGATTGCAAGGGCTTCGTAAGAAGTGCCTTCGGTTTTGTTCGAGCCCGGAACAGACTTGTATGGATTGTATGTCTGACATTACAAATTGAGATATAAAGCAGATTTCTTTCAAATATATTTCTGTTGGTGGCGAAGAATTTATTCTTTTAGCTTAACACCCTTCTCTGAGACGTACGAGCTCAGAGGTTATGTAGTTGAAGGTTATCAGCGATATATTCCCAATTTGGTAATGTGACATGCTGAGTGTTGCTGAAATGATCATTGTGTTGATTATTTGTGATAGGATCGTTTATTTGATCGTCTATCTTGGTGATCATTTCTATGATCATTTGTTGACCCAAAGCATGGCTTTTGTATAAAGTATGTTTTTGTGGACGTGACTTCGTCGAGGCTCACACCCCGTGAATGGTCAAAACAGGAAAGACGCGGCAAGGTTATGAGGGGTAGCGCCCTTTAGGATGTGTGCATTTCCTTCTGGAAAAGGGTAGTATCATGGTATGGAGCCCAGATACTTACTCATGTTGAAAACACTTTATGATTGTGTGAATTGATTACGAGCGCTCGGTTAAAAGGTCCCAAAGGACCGGGGGATGGCATATTCGGTCAGTTGTTACTCAGTTAGGGGTAACCCGGCCTTGTGTTGGTAGAGATCCGGTTTGGTTCTCGGGGATGTCCATCCAGAGGCATTATCATGTGGCAATGGGAAGTTCCTTGGCCTGACCATTCGTTGGAAATCCAATTCCCAATACGAAACTTGTACGGTTTTAGTTGTAGAACCTGTCATCTAATATGGTAGCTATAGTAAGCATACTATAATGGTACCTATGCTGGCTAAGATTTATATTCTACTTTCGAAATTGTTTCCTACACTATGCACTAATAATAATATGAAATGTTCTTTTGAAATGCGTATCAAGCATCTTTGACTATCATAAGGAGATCTCTTCCAAGTCTGCGTTTGCATTGTGTGTGTGGCGGGAGGTCTTATGGTAGTCTTATTTTTAAAAGCATTGCGAATTGACTTTAAAAATATTCCTCTATTTTGATTTTAAAGATAAATAAACTATTTTGAGTTCTCACACCAGTCACATGACTGACTTGGAGTTTATTGTTTTCCTTCCTAAACTCTGGGTGCCCACCAATTTCCACACGGGCAGTTAAGAGTTAGGTTTATCAGGATATTCTGGATATTCTGGAGTTGCTGGAGGCAAGCTGGATGGCATGGCGTATTACTAGTATATAGTATTTCTTTTTCCGCTGCACTGTTTGATGTTGTTGTTGTTGTACACTCTGATGATACGATGTAATGAAATGAAATGTATAAATTGTAATAACTGATATAGTTCTTTGTTTAAAGATTATTCATTTATTATTATATGTTGTTCCGCTGCGATTGTGAGATTCTGATGTTGTTCAGTTGTTTTCTGTTCCGTTCTATTGTCTATTTTCTTTTCCCTCTATTTTCTCTTCTTTTCTACCTCTTTTCTTTTCTTAAACCATAACATTTCGGGTTTCCGGCCTTCGATTTCTCGGCAGTCGATAAAGGTAGTATCGATGTTGAATTTTCGAAAGTCGAAAATTTTCGAGGCGTTACATTTGGTATCAGAGCTTATGGTTAAGCGACAACCATGGTTCTGTTGGGTATTACTCATTAGAGATAGAGTCAGTAGTACTCTAGAATGAGTTTGAGTGTAATAATAGCTATGAGAGCGTATTTGTTAGTGAATATAAATTGTTTTGTATTGTGTTGACTTATCGGTTGATTGTTTATAGATTTCGGTCGATGTAGTCTAGCTAACTATCGTAGAAAGGGGTTTCTAAACTCTTAAACAAGATAAATCGACATAATATTGTTTTAAAATTGGGTAAATGAAATAATTTTACCTTGATTATATTTTATATATGAAGAAATAATTTTTCAGAATTATTAAAGTGTATATAAGTTGATTGTTTAGTTGTTTGAATAATCTAAACTTAAGAATAATTGTATAAGCAAATGAATTATAAAAATTGAATTATAATTAAAGTGATTTACAATTGTGAAATAAACTTATATATATAAGAAGTGAAACTATATGAATATATTTATGAATATGAGTTGTAATAAAAATGAATTTAAAGTTAAATGGAAATTTACATTAGAATTTGGAATCTGAATTGATTTATAAGTTGGAATTTAAGTTAAGTGAAAACAAATGATGTTTGTAAAATGGAATATAACTTAAGAAATGTTGAATGAAGTTGATTTCGGTATCAAAGTAAATTAATAAAGTTAAGGATAAATGTGAACTTGAGTTATATAAATGAAATTCAACTTTTATAATTGAATTGAATGAATCAATTAAATATAAATAAAATTGGTATGAAATAATGGATATAAGTGTTAATTCATTAAAATTTAATATTATTGAAAGTTGAATAATTGAATGAAAATCAATTAATTAAACCAATTGAAAGTGATGGTGTTAAACCAATTGAAAGCAAAGGAATTTGGTTGCAATTAATATACATTGGTTGTTATTTGATTGTTAGTTGATTGTATATAATTCATTAAGTGTTAATGAAAATGAGTTAATGAAATTTAAAGCTAAAGTAATAGAAATTCAATTGAAAGTTAAGTGAATCTTAAATAGAATTGAATTTGATTTGGAAGTGAACCAACTCGAATATGAATTAGTGAATATAAACTAATTGAACGTGAATGTTAGTAAGAACATCCACTATTAATGAATCAAATGTGATTAAATTAAAAAACCAATTCATTGAATATTAATGAGAATATGAATGAATAATTATTGGTTATGGATGATAGTTGGATGATGGTTGAATATATTGCTTTTACTGCATTTGCTATGTTGACATATATAGTTATTATGTTGCTATATGTTGTATATTGATACTATTGTCTATATGCATGTTCTCATGTTGTTTGTTGAGTGTTTAGTAGGTGCGGATTGCGTTTGCTTCGCATTTGGAGCTCGCTTTCGCGCTATATTAGTCGTATATGCTTGCTAATAAAATATAAGGTACATATCTCGGATTACATACCGTACTTTTACAAATTTTTCCCTTCGGGATGCCTCATTACTTGATGAGATGTATATTTGTGATATATATACTGTCATTTTTTTTTTGGATCGAGCCGCGCAAAGGAGACTATGGCGAATTTTTCCGGAAATATAAGGCGTTAGAAAAATTTGAGAAAATTGGAAAATTTTGAAAACTTAACTTTGATTTGGAGTTGAAAGTTAAACAATAGTAGTTGTTTTTAAAAAAGATAACTAAGTATGATTTGAAAACTTAGTAAGTTATTGTAAGAAGTTTTAACTATGAATTATGGAAAGTTAATAAATTATGTAACTTTTCTTACTTTTTAATTTCGAGGACGAAATTCTTTTAAGGGGGGAAGATTGTAAGGATCCAGAATTTTTATTATTTAAAATTTGAATATTTAATTAATTTTAAATATTAAGAAGTGAATTTATAAGTCAAATAAATTTTTATTTGAATTATTGGATTTAATTGGATTATTAAATCGATAATTTAATATGTTAAATTATAGAAATAATTGAAAATTGGGTTAAATATGATTGAAAATGATTTGTAAAATTTTATTTTATCATATTGAAGTTAGAACGATATTTTAGAACTTTTAAAATCAAATTAAAAGTTAATTTGTGAAAATTGAATATTTTAATATTAAATCGACTAGTGAAAATAGTCAATTTTTGAACAGTCTCAGAATTGAACGAAACTAGTTCCATTGGATCCGTAATATTTAGTTATTACCGGATTTCAATTTTCGTGTCAATCGGAGTTACCGTTTGATCGTGGCAGCTCGAAACGCATCGATTTGTTTTTAATTTTAATTTGGCGAGTTAAAATAGCCATTTTTCAAAAAGTCTCGGATTTCGACGAAACCAGTTTCATCGGATCCGTAATGTGATATTATTGTAAGGTTTCAAATTTCGTGTCAATTGGATTTACCGTTTGTCCGGTACAAATTAAAACGCCTAGAAATCGATTTAAATCGGTTTAATTTAAATTGAACGTTTATTGCCATATCTCGCACAGATGTCCGAATTAGCTTTTGAAACCTGTTCCATTGTGTCCGAAACGCGGGGTAAACCCTAGAAACGCTGGTTACGGCGCGTAAATCGGAGTTCGGAATTTCCGGGATGAATAGTGTCGATCGATTTTCTTATAAATAGCCCCTACCCTTCATAAAATTAAAAAAAAAAAAAAAAAACAAACCCTAGCCGCCACCATCAATATGAACGGCCAGAATTGTCAATCCTTCCTCCCTCAATCTTTCTCAATCCACTCGTTTTTAGCCAAAGTTGTTAACTACAACATTGAAGAGCTTCACGAGTACTTTAGATCCATACGGAGATGATGGCGTGAAGTGGAGCAGAATGATGTCAAGGAGGCCGCGTTCGTGGGCCGTTCGGCCTCGTGTTGCGTGCGCATATGGTGGCCGAGTGTCACATGGTGGCATGCGTGGGTAGGGGTGGTCGTGCTCTTCGCGATGGAACTCCCTGATCGTTGCATAGCTCGTCGTGGAGGAAGAATTATTTAACACTAATCTATGAACATGGGTTCTTTTGCACGGCAATAACCTGGAGGGAGAACGAAGGAGAAGGGGAAGGGTATGCACGGCTCTGATGGCTTGGAGTTGGATCTAACGGTGGTGATAAATTAGGTTATAAATTTTAAAATAAAAGTTGTAAATTATATAGTTTAAATCGTGTACAAACTTGTAAAATCAATATCCTTTTCATACGAGGTCGAAACCGCGCGAAACCAGTTGCGTTGGAATCGTATGGATGAGCACTACGCTATGGAACTGGATTGGAGTCGTTTAGAGTTAGTGAGAATTTTGGGTAAAATTAAACGTCCGTTTAATTTTATTCGAAATAAATCGCTAAAATGAAATTGAAATCAAGGCGAGAACTTCTCACTCAATCGAATCAGTTTCGATTTTATTTTAAATAGTTAGATTTAAAATATTTGAATGCATGTTTAGATGATGATTGTTATCTATTGATTGTTAAAATAGACATTATGCGCCGTTAGTAAGCGGATGTTATTTATTAAAAACATATACCGCGAATATTTCATAAACAGTGAAATTGGTATTATATATAATAGCAATATATATATATTGTTATATGTATATATTGGAGTTATTGATTTCCCGCATTTGTATAGCGGATGAGACCCTATTGCGCCGTCTATTAAGCGGATAATATTATTAAATCCTATATACCGCGATAATTCCGTACTGGAGCGGAATTGGTATTGTGCTAATGTTTGTGAATGCAGGAAAACAGGTTGGAGGGATCCAACTGGATTCCTCAACAGTATTTATTTGATTTTGAATATTTTGATATTTGATGGATTATCATATCGATATATGATATCGTTGTTGTCGTGATTGACTATTTGGTGTGTAGCATCATTGGACCAAATTTTGGGATTTTAAAATGATTTTAAAGTAAGAGAAGAAATTTGAATTTAACTTTGAGTTTTAAATTACTTACTAAGTAATATAGTAAAGAGTTTGAGAAATTCTCAAATGTTGAAAATTGATATTTTAAAATTTAAAAGATGTTGAGATTTAAAATTATAAATATCTTGGATTAAAAGATAATTTGAGCTTATATCCTTGTTCTTGAGTATATTCAATCTTTGAGCTAATATTAACGACTTGCATTTTTTGCGGTCATTCGAGTTTGGTGACCTTGTGAGAAGCCAACTTGTGATTTTTCTTTCTTGTCTATTGTGTCTACCCTGTTGTAAGGATGTTCTTTCCGTATATTTATGCGGAAAATCTTATTGATGTTCTTCTTTATTGCCTAGAGTTCAGATTTAAGTAAGTTTGATCCCGACTCTATTCGTAGAGTTTTGTGAAATCAATCATTTTCGATTGATTAATCGTTGAGCATCTTATTGAGTTTTGATCGAAGACGGGATATCTTCGTAATTCTTTCGGGTTACTTGGAAAATTCGATGGTTTACTAATCACTATTTTAGCATTTGTTGAGCCATTGGATTAACCAAGTGAGTTTTTCCTTGTTTCTCTCTACCATTCTATGTTGAGAGTATGAATGGTTTGAGTTTCGAGCTTGTCTTTTATCCTTTGTCGATTGAAATTTTTGAGTTGTTTATGGTACTTTTTCTAGAAAATTGCAGGGACGCAATTTTTGTAAGGGGGGAATCTGTAACAACCCCGGTGTAAATTCACTAATTAATTAAATTTTGTTAGGAATGATTAATTTTAATTTATGATTTGTGAAATTTAATTGAGTAATTAAAACATATTTTACGAATATTTGGTTAGATCTATTTAAGGAATAATTTTTGTTTCTTAAATAAAGAATATCAAGTTAAATTGGAATATTATTAAATCAATTATGTTAAATTTGGTAATTAGAGTAAAATGTTTATATTGTGATTCATAGTTTAAATTGAAAAATTATAATTGTAAATTTAATTATGAATCTAAACCTATTTTTGTAAATAATTGATTTGTTTATCTTAATAAATCCTACGATATCTTTCGAAATGTTGTAAATTCAGTTAAGTGTTAGTATTTGGATTTCTTATTAAAAATAATGAGAATTATTTTATTTTAGAAGTTATATCTAAAGTTTTATAATATCTTAGTGTTATTATAAATGAGAGTATTTAAGTTGTTAATTTGATCTTGTTAAATTTGAGAAATAACTTGTGATTTTGTAAAATATTGATTAGTGTAAATAAATGGAATAAGAATGAAATAGCAACACTTGTCTTAAGAAATTAATTAGCAACACTTTGCCTTAGGATCCATGCTCAAGCCCATTTAGCCCATTTAAGAAAAGTATTACTTCTTCTTTCTTTTATCTTACGTTCATAGTCTAGTGGAGAAATAGAAACAAAAATATGTTCTCAAAGCTAAGTAAAAACTTAGTTCTTAAATCCTCAAATCAAAGCTAGAAATCAAAGGGCTTTTGGTCAATACTTGTAGAAAACAAAGCTAGGTAATCTTCTCTACCTTCTAGACTTATAAAATTATGGTTTTCGTTTTATTTTTAATTTAAGTGCTGCTGGTTGGATTTAGGTTTTTGAGCATTTAGGTGTATTAGAGGTTAGCAAAGAGATTGCAAGGTTGTAACAAGGCTTTAGATTAGATTAGCAAGCTATAGGAAGCTAAAAGGTGAGTTATTTACAACTCACACTTGCTATCTCTAATTCATATGTGTGATTTTTTAGTTGTTATTTGGATTGAATTAGAAGGTTGTTGATTGAATTGCTTTCAATTTGATTGTGAATTGATTGTATGTGTTAAATAAATCAAATTATTGCTTGCTGAAAATTTTATATGAAAATCGCTGTAGTAAAACAGCGATATATTGGTGCACATCTATCCGAAATGGCTCATTCTTTTTAGGTTAGAAAATAGATTCAATGAGATGCAATTTATCTTTTGGTCACTGTTCGAAATTCCTCAATTTAGTTGACCTGAAATGAGTTTAAAGACAGAAGCCTGATTCTGTCTTTAACAAACCAGGCTGAGTTTGAATTTGTTAGAAAAACAGCCATAACTTTTGAACCACAGATCCGATTTTGATAATCTTGGCCTTTCCGGAAAGCTAATTTTATACACAACAACTTTCATTTGTTGAGTTTTCTGTTATTTTGAGGTTAGCTGTGACAAAATCGAATTTTTATACTGTAATCCCGAGAGCAAAATCAATATTTGCTCTGTGCTTATGGCTGAAACTAAATTAGCCATAACTTCTTCGTTTTTGATCCGATTTTGATAATTTTAGATGTTTCGAAAAGCTTATTTTATATACTATAACTTTCATTTGTTGAGCTTTCTATTATTTTGAGGTTAGCTGTGACAAAATTAAATTTTTATACTGTAATCCCGAGAGCAAAATCAATATTTGCTCTGTGCTTAAGGCTGAAACTAAATTTACCATAACTTCTTTGTTTTTGATCCGATTTTAATAATCTTAGATGTTTCGGAAAGCTTAATTCATGTACTACAAGTTTTATTCGTTGTGTTTTCTGTAATTTTAAGGTTTGCTTGGTCGAAATTATGGTTATAAGTTGCTGTCCTGAGAACAAGATGACAACAACAAACATTGACCTTAGAATCGTATTAGCTCATTTTTACTCTTATTCTCTTTCGGTTTTGATGATGTTTTTGAGAGCTTTGAGAGTTATGATGCCTATCAATAGGCTAGCTATATTTGGAGAATTTAAAATTCAAATTTTAAATAGAATTCGAATTGATTTTTAGTTAAATTTGAATTGAATTCTTATTGAACTCAAGTTATCGGTCTTGAGTTAACTTTCTTGTTTTTCATTGTTTTCGAGTATGGTTTTCACTAAAACAATTTTGAAGTAATTTTAGAAATAAACGGACATTTAAAATTATTATGATATAGTATTTTAAAATTATTTTTCTAATAAATAAAAAAAAAACTATTTATTCCCTGTAATAAAAGAATTTCAAATATGGGTTTTATTAATCTTTTCGTGAAAAAGTTTTAAAAGCTTGTTTTCTCTAGTAAATTATTTTAAATATAAAACACACACTTTTGCACTATTCGAACGTATGAGAAAGAGAATTAAACGATTTAGTAAAACACGTGGTATGGGACATGTGCGTTTACCATTTCGGTTAATTCCGGACTTGTACGATCGAAGCTATTTGAGATTAATGATTCTGAGATGTTTTGCCATTTTATGGCATATTTTATTTTTATAATTCCTATTTATTGGAAATTATTTAAGATGGCCAATATTTGGCAAACACTATGGTTTTAGATCTCCTATATAGGAGTATGATCGATGAGATCCATCATGATGTCTTATTTACTTGCCAATGATATAAGGCAAGTCTTGAGTTTATAATTTCATATTTCGAGATTTATGGTTTATGAGAAACCATCATGATGTTTTCACTTGTCGATGAGATGAGACAAGTTACGATGCCATTTAATGCTTGCCGATGAGATGAGACAAGTATGGTGGCTCTTTGTCACTCGTCAAGGAGACTAGGCGAGATATAAATTTCTGAGTTTTATGATGTTTCTAGTGTGGCATCGACTAACGGCTAGTAAACCGCTAAGTGCGAATGTGTGGTATGGGACACACGTTAACACTTTTCGGGTTCTTATCCGTAAGTTTGTGACACATTCATGATGTTTACCTAACAGAACTGCTTGGAGAGGTGTCAGCGACCTTGTCATGAGGACGAACTGCTCTGGGAGGTGTTAGCGACCTTGTTAGGGCTGACAGAACTGCTTGGAGAGGTGTCAGCGACCTTGTCATGAGGACGAACTGCTTTGGGAGGTGTTAGCGACCTTGTTAGGACTGACAAAATGGCTTGAAGAGGTGTCAGCGACCTTGTCATGAGGACGAACTGCTTTGGGAGGTGTTAGCGACCTTGTCTAAGGCTTCGGCCATCTGAGTTTAGCACGTGCAGCATTGCTTCCGCATTATAATCGGGGATTTGGCCTATCTGGATTTTCTGAGTTTTCTGTTTTATTGTGATTTCAACTTTTTAATATGTTTTATTACATCGATAGCCTTTTGCTATATGAGATGTTATATATATGGTGATTTCAATTATGATGTTTTGAACTCTTATCGAGTTCCTCAAGTTATGAGTTTTGATATTTCAGGATTTTATACGATATTCTGTGTTTTGCCATTTTGGCGAGTTGAGATTAAGACTTATATACATTTACACCGATGAGATGAGGTATAACTGAATTTGGAGATTCATCTACAATTGAGTTTTTGATCATCCTATTTGAGAATGTTTTATGTTTTCCATTTTGGCGAGAGTTTGTATTGATGTTTCTCCTTTTGAGGAAATTTGGTTCATGGAAACCATGTAGACATTTTGGGATGTCGCTGATGATATGAGGCACATGTGTTTGATTTGAGTATTGAGTTTGAATTACCTCTTTCGAGGTATTTGTTCACTTAAGTAGTGTTTGTTACTTAAGTGTTGAGCTTATGGGTTTATCGATTCATTCTTATCCTTCGAGAAGAAGTATCTTCATGTCTATTCTGCTTCATATTACCGATATTGACTGATTTGTGTAGCTAGACTGACCCGTGTATTTATACTCGGGTCAGACCGAGTTGTTTCAGGTATCATATATTGGTCTTAGCTTGAAGTTGATGTTGGATATTAGCTCTCCTTTCTCTTGAGAAATTTTTGTTCTTCCGCATACCCTGATGTATTTATATTTGATTCAATGTGTATGATGTGGTCGAGTACCACCTTTATCTGTATTCATATTGTATTGTACTAAACATGTATCAGTATATATATATGATGTTGATTACTGTTCTGTGATGTGCTTTACATTTAGTTATTGTATTTTGTTCTGATAGATCCGTTAGCCACCTATAGTTTTGGATTAAGCATTTACTGTGTATGTCGATCCATTGAGATAGAAAAAAAATTATATTGCATTTATCGACGTATTCAGTAGATGTTTAAGACAAAGTTATAGATGGTAGCCCTTAACCAGCCCTATTCTCCGCTTTAGTAGACGGAATTACTTGCTAATTCACTTTACTATGGTGGGTCTCGGGGTGGGGTGTTACAGGTTTGTTCTTTTCTTTTGTTTTATTCAGTTTCCTTATATGATTGTTGAACGAACTAGGACTAAAAAAAATGGTCTCACATATATATAAGACAGTTGTTGTATGGAAGGTAGGTAGTAACTAGTGTAGTTGTTTTCTAATTGGCTTTGATATGAACAGATCTTATAAATATTATGAACTGACAAAATAATGTGCTGAGATGATGGAGTTAAATGCTTAGGTTTCTAATTATGTTTGCACAATTATCATTTTTTTTGCTGTGTGAAGATATTTGTATGAAGATGTACAATCTTGCAGGTAAGCATTTATGGCTTTTGTATGAAGCTTGTTTATATATATAAATATTTGTCTTATTATTTTTAGTTTGAACTCTATACACATATGTTTTGCGTAAATATATACTTGCAGGTAAACACTGTCATATATATATATATATATACATATATATATATATATATATATATATGAAGATACTTAAAGTAAAAATGTTTGTTTTATTTGACTTCAAGCTGAATTTTCAATATACATATATATGTCAGGTTTATTTCCATACTTTGACTAATTTCATTTGGCTTTGAATGAAGATATTTTATTTTGTATCTTGCAGGCAGATGTTCCTGTGAAAGAAGGTTATTTTATTTTATTATTTTCTAGCTTGAATAATTATATACATACTTGTCTTATTTTATTTATACTTTGGCCTAGTTTTCATTCTATTCTACATTTTGTTCTTAAATTTAATTCTTTATTTTATATTTCACTTTATTTCTTGTTTGTAGTTACAGTTTTATTTTTATTTTTATTTCCTATTTGTCTTTTAACTATCAACATTTAAGTTATATTTCATAAATTTACTTACTCGTATTTATTTGTATTTGTACTTTAGCTAAAAATATTTAAATTATGTACAATATGATTTACTTACATTTATACCTATTTTTATATTTATTTCCATTTGTATGTTTATTTAAATTATATACATAAGTTTGAGTGATATTTTACATTTATATTTTATATTGCTAGAATTAGATTTTTAATTTTAAACGTTATCATATATAGATATTTTTACCAAATATTAACAAAAGAACGTATTTTAATTTAATAGTATAAGATAAATATTATGAAGAGATTCATTTTAAATTTCAAACATTATTATTCATATGTATATTTAACAGATGTATACAAAGTAAAGTATTTTAATTTAATTATATAAGACAAATTTTATTATAAATATTATTAAGAGATTTAATTTTAAATGTTCCAAATCAATTTCCTTTTTAAAACACAAATTTATATAAACAAATGGTAAATATTTCCAAAATCATATTCATTTTAATATAATCAGTTCACGTTTTATTTAATTAGATCAAATATTTATTTAAATAAATAGGAACAAAATCCAAGGTCGTTACAGATTTCGACGAAACTAGTTTCATCGAATCTGTAAGGGTGAAGTATTGTAGAATTTCAAGTTTCGTAACGATCAGTCTTGTCATTTGATCGTATGGACTCGAAACGCCTTGAAATCGATTTAATTGAAATCAATTTGAAATAAATTGATTTTACCATAACTTCTTCATACGATGGAATTAGGACTTGAAACCTGTTCCATTGCGTTTAAAACATCTGAAAACATCTATTTTGATATATGGGTTGACCCATTTTCGTTTCGGAGTCAGAACGGGCTTTTCCGGCCATTTATCGTTCAACTTTTGATCCAAGTCAATCCGGTCCATTCTATTTTCAGCTTTGTCTATAAATACCGTATTATAAACCCTAGCCTATTGCTTATATTCATTATTCTGCACGTACAATTCCAGTGGCTCCTCCTCCTTCCAATGGCAGACAGACAAATTCTAGATCCCACTGTAAATCAAATTCAAAAATTCAAACCATACAAAAAAATTAAAAAAATATATGTATCGAAGATCTCAACGATACGAATCTACGTCTGCTGTTCGTTTTTCGAGACAGTGACCGGATCGATTAGAAATCGCGATCAAAGTCAAAAATTGGGCCATTGATTTCGGCATCAATCCACGAAATTGTTTGGTGGGTTTTATCGTGCTCGATGGCCGGAGTGGATTGGAGGTGGTCGTGTGATGACCCACCCTTCTACTTACAGAAAGACGTATCATCAATAAGAAAAGAAAGGGATAGAAATAGAAATAATAGAAGGAAAGAAATAACAACATCAGAATCTCATAGCGGAACTGAACGAAATATAATACATCACATAACTATTACATAGTTTTACATATATCAGAGCTATACACATGACAGTCATATACACATCTGTCAATACATACATCCAAAATATAACATACACCAACTACACAGCGGAACTACACACACACACACACTGTAACGACCCAGAATTTTTATTATTTAAAATTTGAATATTTAATTAATTTTAAATATTAAGAAGTGAATTTATAAGTCAAATAAATTTTTATTTGAATTATTGGATTTAATTGGATTATTAAATCGATAATTTAATATGTTAAATTATAGAAATAATTGAAAATTGGGTTAAATATGATTGAAAATGATTTGTAAAATTTTATTTTATCATATTGAAGTTAGAACGATATTTTAGAACTTTTAAAATCAAATTAAAAGTTAATTTGTGAAAATTGAATATTTTAATATTAAATCGACTAGTGAAAATAGTCAATTTTTGAACAGTCTCAGAATTGAGCGAAACAAGTTCCATTGGATCCGTAATAGTTAGTTATTACCGGATTTCAATTTTCGTGTCAATCGGAGTTACGTTTGATCGTGGCAGCTCGAAACGCATCGATTTGTTTTTAATTTTAATTTGGCGAGTTAAAATAGCCATTTTTCAAAAAGTCTCGGATTTCGACGAAACTAGTTTCATCGGATCCGTAATGTGGTATTATTGTAAGGTTTCAAATTTCGTGTCAATTGGATTTACCGTTTGTCCGGTACAAATTAAAACGCCTAGAAATCGATTTAAATCGGTTTAATTTAAATTGAACGTTTATTGCCATATCTCGCACAGATGTCCGAATTAGCTTTCGAAACCTATTCCATTGTGTCCGGAACGCGGGGTAAACCCTAGAAACGCTGGTTACGGCACGTAAATCGGAGTTCGGAATTTCCGGGATGAATAGTGTCGATCGATTTTCTTATAAATAGCCCCTACCCTTCATAAAAAAAAATAAAAAAAAAATAAAACAAACCCTAGCCGCCACCATCAATATGAACGGCCAGAATTGTCAATCCTTCCTCCCTCAATCTTTCTCAATCCACTCGTTTTTAGCCAAAGTTGTTAACTACAACATTGAAGAGCTTCACGAGTACTTTAGATCCATATGGAGATGATGGCGTGAAGTGGAGCAGAATGATGTCAGGGAGGCCGCGTTCGTGGGCCGTTCGGCCTCGTGTTGCGTGCGCATATGGTGGCCAAGTGTCACATGGTGGCAGGTGTGGGTAGGGGGGTCGTGCTCTTCGCGATGGAACTCCCTGATCGTTGCATAGCTCGTCGACGAGGAAGAATTATTTAACCCTAATCTATGAACATGGGTTCTTTTGCACGACAATAACCTAGAGGGAGAACGAAGGAGAAGGGGAAGGGTATGCATGGCTCTGATGGCTTGGAGTTAGATCTAACAGTGGTGATAAATTAGGTTATAAATTTTAAAATAAAAGTTGTAAATTATATAGTTTAAATCGTGTACAAACTTGTAAAATCAATATCTTTTTCATACGAGGTCGAAACCGCGCGAAACCAGTTGCGTTGGAATCGTATGGACGAGCACTACGCTATGGAAATGGATTGGAGTCGTTTGGAGTTAGTGAGAATTTTGGGTAAAATTAAATGTCCGTTTAATTTTATTCGAAATAAATCGCTAAAATGAAATTGAAATCAAGGTGAGAACTTCTCACTCAATCGAATCAGTTTCGATTTTATTTTAAATAGTTAGATTTAAAATATTTGAATGCATGTTTGGATGATGATTGTTATCTATTGATTGTTAAAATAGACATTATGCGTCGTTATTAAGCGGATGTTATTTATTAAAAACATATACCGCGAATATTTCATAAACAGTGAAATTGGTATTATATATAATAACAATATATATATATTGGCATATGTATATATTGGAGTTATTGATTTCCCGCATTTGTATAGCGGATGAGACCCTATTGCGCCGTCTATTAAGCGGATAATATTATTAAATCCCATATACCGCGATAATTCCGTACTGGAGCGGAATTGGTATTGTGCTAATGTTTGTGAATGCAGGAAAACAGGTTGGAGGGATCCAACTGGATTCCTCAACAGTATTTATTTGATTTTGAATATTTTGATATTTGATGGGTTATCATATCGATATATGATATCGTTGTTGTCGTGATTGACTATTTGGTGTGTAGCATCATTGGACCAAATTTTGGAATTCTAAAATGATTTTAAAAGTGATTTTTGAAAATATACTATATTTTTGGAATTGATCCATGTTAAATAAATAAACGTGATAATTTTCAAAGTTATAAAATTATGGTTTTTGTGAAATATAGTTAAAAGCTGATTTTTGAGAAATAAGGGTTAATGATTTTATAAAATAGTTTAAATTGGATTTTTGAATTTATTGTAAAAAGTTTAAATATAGGATTTATAAAATTTAATTATTTTATGAATCAAAATGGTGAAATAATAAAGGAGATTAAAGACGTTTTAAAGAATAATATAAATTGATTTATATAAGAAATTTATAAATGGATATTTATAAATTGAAATATTGAAATTTTAAAACGAGCTTTTATAAGTGTTAGAATAAATTATGAATGGATTTTATAAACGAAGGAATTTATAGAATTATAAACGGTGAAGTTATAAAGGAATTTTATAAGCAGTAGGTTTATAAAATTTGTAAAGTTGTTAAAAGAATAGGTTTGGATAAATAATTGAATCTTATAAGTTATAAGATTTATAATTATGAAGTTTAAAAGAATAATTTTTGTAAAATAATCGTTTTATAAGCATTTAACTTATAATATGGACTTTTAGTTCATAATTGAGATATAAATCGAATAGGCTAATAAAGGAGATTTATAAAGGAAGTTGTTATAAAATAAATAGAAATAGAATTTATAAACGTTGTTTTATAAATTCGCAAACAACTTATTTTGATAAGTAAATTGTTGAAACCTATTGATGGAGTTATATTCACGTTTTTGACAGTGAATAATCCTTTGAAATAAAATGTATAAAAGGATGAAAGTTGTTAACGTAGTATATTCACGTTTTTGAATAGTGAATAATATGTTAAAGAAAATGTTTAGAATGTGATATTTTAAATAGAATTAAAACGATCTAACGATGTTTTAAATTGTGTTGAGATTCGAAACCATAGATTTCAACATTCATTGTTGAAATAGACGTTTTCGAGAAATTAAAGGAAATAGTGGACTATAACACTGTTGTTATAGTAAATGATTTCCGAAAGGAAATGTTTTGAATAGTATTGGGATTTATATATCTATTTTAATTTCGAATCCCTATACTAGTGATTTTGGGTTGTCGTAACAATGTTTTACGCAACATTCGTTTTGGCCCAAATAAATATGTTTAAAAGAATGATTTCCTTAAAGAATGAAATATATACTAAATTTCGATTGAAGTATATTGAATATTTTCCAAGTGTTGAAAATGAATAAAATTTGTGAATTACTTATTAAATAAGTATGGAAATGTTTTCCAATGTAAAGTGAATATTTTGAGAATTTATCTTTTTGAAGATAAATTGAAAAGGAAAATTGAAATGAATAATTGAAATCGTTATTCATAAATATTGTGAAATACAAATTCATTATGGAATTTATGAATGGAAAGGGAAGTTGTTTAAAAATAAATATTGATTTATTTTTGAAGTGTGAAATTATATATCTTGTAAAGATATTTTGGAAAATAAATAATTTGGAAAATTATTTGGAATCTGGTGATGTTGTGCATATCCATTGATAGTTCAATAACCGACTATCAATATTTCCCTTTGAATGGGTATTTGATGTGATTTGTTTGAATTTGAATGCCACACTTATTTTTGAATAAGCGCTCACTATTCGGGTTAACCAGGAAAGGACCATGGGGTCGTATAACCCATTCTGAATATGTGATACGTCGTTATGAATTGCATTTGATGACCGGTGTTGAAGACCGAGTATTTGCGAAAGCGATAGGATGACCTATCGATTGTATCTGCACTGGGTAGCTCCTGTTATAGAGATCTCCTAAGTGATGGGAAATTCGATCGGGATTGTGAATACCCGGATTGCAAGGGCTTCGTAAGAAGTGCCTTCGGTTTTGTTCGAGCCTGGAACAGACTTGTATGGATTGTATGTCTGACATTACAAATTGAGATATAAAGCAGATTTCTTTCAAATATATTTCTGTTGGTGGCGAAGAATTTATTCTTTTAGCTTAACACCCTTCTCTGAGACGTACGAGCTCAGAGGTTATGTAGTTGAAGGTTATCAGCGATATATTCCCAATTTGGTAATGTGACATGCTGAGTGTTGCTGAAATGATCATTGTGTTGATTATTTGTGATAGGATCGTTTATTTGATCGTCTATCTTGGTGATCATTTCTATGATCATTTGTTGACCCAAAGCATGGCTTTTGTATAAAGTATGTTTTTGTGGACGTGACTTCGTCGAGCCTCACACCCCGTGAATGGTCAAAACATGAAAGATGCGGCAAGGTTATGAGGGGTAGCTCCCTTTAGGATGTGTGCATTTCCTTCTGGAAAAGGGTAGTGTCATGGTATGGAGCCCAGATACTTACTCATGTTGAAAACACTTTATGATTGTGTGAATTGATTACGAGCGCTCGGTTAAAAGGTCCCAAAGGACCGGGGGATGGCATATTCGGTCAGTTGTTACTCAGTTAGGGGTAACCCGGCCTTGTGTTGGTAGAGATCCGGTTTGGTTCTCGGGGATGTCCATCCAGAGGCATTCTCATGTGGCAATGGGAAGTTCTTTGGCCTGACCATTCGTTGGAAATCCAATTCCCAATACGAAACTTGTACGGTTTTAGTTGTAGAACCTGCCATCTAATATGGTAGCTATAGTAAGCATACTATAATGGTACCTATGCTGGCTAAGATTTATATTCTACTTTCGAAATTGTTTCCTACACTATGCACTAATAATAATATGAAATGTTCTTTTTAAATGCGTATCAAGCATCTTTGACTATCATAAGGAGAAATCTCCTCCAAGTCTGCGTTTGCATTGTGTGTGTGGCGGGAGGTCTTATGGTAGTCTCATTTTTAAAAGCATTGCGAATTGACTTTAAAAATATTCCTCTATTTTGATTTTAAAGATAAATAAACTGTTATGAGTTCTCACACCAGTCACATGACTGACTTGGAGTTTATTGTTTTCCTTCCTAAACTCTGGGTGCCCACCAATTTCCACACGGGCAGTTAAGAGTTAGGTTTATCAGGATATTCTGGATATTCTGGAGTTGCTGGAGGCAAGCTGGATGGCATGGCGTATTACTAGTATATAGTATTTCTTTTTCCACTGCACTGTTTGATGTTGTTGTTGTTGTACACTCTGATGATATGATGTAATGAAATGAAATGTATAAATTGTAATAACTGATATAGTTCTTTGTTTAAAGATTATTCATTTATTATTATATGTTGTTCCGCTGCGATTGTGAGATTCTGATGTTGTTCAGTTGTTTTCTGTTCCGTTCTATTGTCTATTTTCTTTTCCCTCTATTTTCTCTTCTTTTCTACCTCTTTTCTTTTCTTAAACCATAACATTTCGGGTTTCCGGCCTTCGATTTCTCGGTAGTCGATAAAGTGAGTATCGATGTTGAATTTTCGAAAGTCGAAAATTTCCGGGGCGTTACACACACGTCTGGAACTCCCTCTCGAAGCTCCTCTTGAAACCAAAATCCAAAACCTATCACTTGGCTACTCAAAAAAATTCAAGTACCCAAGAGTTTGTGAAAACAAAAATATAAACTCCGGGTCAGACATGGGTCTGGTATGAGTAAACGGTTTAAAGTTGTTTAACTTTAAAAACATTTGAAAATAATGGTATCACGTAAGACTCCCCACACATAAATACGGGTAAGTTTTTACCTTATGCTAACCAAAACAGTTTAATAGGAAATCCAGTTATATTATAATAGTGTATAGGGTTTTCTAGTAAAATACAGAAATAGCTGAAATGCTTACATCTCACATTCCAACATAGTTGGGCACAATCAAAACGTACGGCACTTATTGGAGATTGGATTCCATACAATGGCAGGGCTACTGGGGTACCGCCCGTCACAGTACGGGGCCTAGATCACCGTACCATGGATCCACCTTAAATCCCCTGTAACATAAGGCCGGAACCATTCCTTACTGAATAGTCCCGAACAAGATAACCACGCGGTTGTAGCTAGCAACCGCCCACAAAGCCGAAATAAAAAGGGACATCTAGACAGGGGTATATCTCATCCTGCTTGGGCATGACCCACCTAACCTTGCCGCACATCCCCTATTTTAGCCATTCCCAGTTGATGAGGCTTGAGGTTACGATTACCTTTATAAAACATATCTCTTAGAATGCTCATCATCCGCCCGACGATGTGCTGAAAGCATTCAATCCATACAAGTTCATTTCGGGTTTGAACGACACCGAAGGCATTATCTCGTTACATTCATTTTGGAATCACCCTCAGAGTTAACGACAATAACCCTTGCATTCTGAAACGCCCTCTCGATCTTTACTTGATATTTTCGCGACCTAACGTTTAATTTGGATCGATGTGGTTTTCGGATAATCATAAATGACACCCATCTCGGTCTCATTGAAATCCCAACGTCATTTTAAGAGCCAAGTTGTTTAATAGTTTAAACAGTTTAATTCAATACTTTGAAATTCACATAACAGTTATCACACAGTCTTCACAGATATAACCAGAATATATCACAAAATATCACAGAATATCACCTAATAGATATCAGAGTCAATCAAACAAGAATCATTAATTCATATCAAAATAGTTTGATTTAACTTAATCAATTTCTTAAGAATAAACCTGTGACATCCCGAAAATTTGGGGCAATATCAATTTAATAATCTACATTAAAGATTAAATTGATTTGATAATATTTGTTAATAATATTTGAATTTATTTAATAATATTCTTGTAAATAAATATTTAACTGATAATTTATCTTTTAAAAGCAAATTTAAATTGTTTCTATTTATAATCTATATATGTATATATTTGTATATATTATAAATAGATAAGCTCTGTTTTAAATTTAATAAATAAAGACATGTTTTCTAATTTTAATATTTCAGATAAATTGGAAATTTGATTTAATTTAGTATTAAGCTATTAAATAGATAATCATAGGTTTTTATTTACTCAAGGTAAATTTAATTTGTTCAAAAATAAATTCTAGCCTAGATTTAAATTTAAATAAAAAGATTGTTTTGTTCTTTTTAATTTAGCTTTATAAAATAAGTAATTTATATTTTGAAGATATTGTTTCTTTTATAAATTATTTTAAGTTAATAATGAGTTTTACTTAAACAATATTAATAATGTAATGCTTTTACAAATGAATTTTTAAAGCGGATTGTCATTTCAAATCTATTTATAAAGGGAAGCTATGATTTCAAATTTCAAAAAAATGAAGTCTTTCAAAATGTTTAAAGTAAAATAAACTTTAT
Source organism: Allium cepa (assembly GCA_030765085.1). Classification (NCBI taxonomy): domain Eukaryota; kingdom Viridiplantae; phylum Streptophyta; class Magnoliopsida; order Asparagales; family Amaryllidaceae; genus Allium; species Allium cepa. Next base: position 802,608,023 of record CM060931.1, read on the forward strand.
AACTATTAAGCAAAAAGTATAGATCAAATAATGGTTACAAACATAAGTAATAAATAAATAATAAGTAAATGGAGTATTTAATAGTTTAAGTTTAAAAATAAAAGAAAGGTAGAATTGTAAATTTGTTTAAGTATAAAAGTATGTATTTATACTTAGGTTAAAAATTTATAACATTTGCAAGAACAACTTTGTATATGTACATAAGATGGGCATGCAAGTATATATATAAAGCACAAAAGCAAGCCAGGTTTGTGTAAAATAAAAATAAAAGAGTAAGTCCTGCAAATCAATATACCTGTAAAAGAAGTGCAAAGTTATGAAAACAGGTAAAAAAAAGACAAGTATGAAAACATAAAGTAAAATATTGTGTGCAGCCTGTAGAACATGGAAATGCAAAGTAAAGTAAGTATTAACAAAGCAAAGTATAAACAAAGAAATGTAGAATATCTAAGCATAAAAATGAGGTTAGTAGAGACATAAAGTACATTGGCAATAAATGCCTTCACCTTAGCATCAAAACATGGTCAACTCGATTTGTATTTCAGCCTCCTAATACAAAGATCAGGCCTGATACAAAAAAAAAAACATAATCTCTGAAAAATAATAATAATATTTTACCTGCAAACTTGCTAACCCAGTTATCACATACCTGTAAACTTCTTTATATATACACATCTTCTTATTTTTAGTTCGTGCAAGTCATAGCAAACCTGAAAATATACAAGTTAGCATTTTTTTTAACTGAAGCATTACAACAAAGGCAAGATGAATTAAAGAAAAAAATCAAGCAAAACTACTTTCCAGTTTTTAAAGTCCAAAGTTTTTCATACAAGCATGCTCTGTCCCTCTTTCCAAAAGCAAGGCGAGTAACCCTTTTAAAATTACTTAAGTTTTAAAATCTGTTGCACGTTGATATTTGGATGTTTAAATACATGGTGTGAATATTTATTTATTCATTTTTCTCTGGGTGCTTGTGTGATGAAATTCTGTATATTTCAAACCTGCAAATTCAAAACTTCCTTCATTGAACTTGCTCTGTTTTTCATTTGCTGTGAGTAACTGTAATTTCTAAATTTAAGTATTTAAACTAGTTGCAAGGTTAAAATCTGAAATAAGTGTGATTTGTATGTATGAAATCTTCTGTGCATATAGATGTTGTTTGAGTACATATTGAAGTCTCTATAAACAAACCTATTCATTTTGTTTCTAGGCTTGAGTTGATTCAAATCATTTTTATCACTTGATCTAATAACTTTTAGGATTTATAATACAAACAGAAATGGTTTGTTTCAACATAATTTAGGTAAGTTTTGTTTAAGTTGAATTAAATTTGAATATTGTTCTGGAAAATCAAATAACAGTGAAAAACTCGAATAAGAGAAAAATCAAACCTTTTAAATAATAAATTCAAGAACATACTTTGAATCTCTATAACAAAGTATGAATTTTAAAACTTAAATCAAGATTTTTAATACCAGAAGTTAAGAGCAGTTCTGGAATGAATTGAAATTGCAAATTTGGGATTTTTGGGGTGATCACTGTATTTGGGTGGTCGGGGCTCTGCTTGATGATGGAGAAGCTTACCAAAGTGATGGGAAAAATGGTGGTAGGTGGTGCAGTTAGGCGTGGTGGCGACGGCGACGAAATTCTATTTCTAAACCTAGTTTTGCTATGGTTCAGTTTTGGGTCTCGTTCGCCTTTAATCAGCGATCGAGCTCGACGTGCTCATGAGGACTCGAAGAGGGGATGTGGACGAGGTTGTAGCCGGAGACGCAGGCGTTCCAATGATCGGTAGTGGGAGGACGGTGCGTTGACAGGTTCGAGGTGTTGTTGCTTAAGTTGTTTCCAGGTTTGGAAATTTAACTCGTTTTCGATTTGAGATGCCGTGATAAATTTGGGTGGTCGCGATCATGTCTGGAGGCGGTCGGCGACATGTTGAAGTTCAGGAGGGTGGCCGGAGTTGGCTGGGGCCACGGTGCACGTGCACCGTGCCATTGGAGTGCTGGGTTGTTCTTTCGGTGTGCAGAGTTTTGCCTCAGGAAAAACTCGAGTCGCTCGAGTATGTGACTCGAAGTGAGGAAGGGGGAGACTCGAAGCGATTCTAGGTTGGTTCGAGATAGTGGATGGTTTCAGGTTTTAGCAGAACCTGATTTGTCCCAGTTTTAAATTTAGTTCAAAATATGAACCAGGATTTAAACAGTGTTTGAATTTAATGTTAAAATAAATTTAGATGAAACTTTTGAATCTAAGGTTTTCAAAATGTATTTGGACTTTTAAATCAAGATTTAAAATCAAGGCTTAAAAACAAAGTTTGGAATCAATGTTTAAACTAATGAATTCAAGTTTCTCTTGAATTTAAATCTGAAATTTAAATTAGTTTTTAAATCTAAATATATAAAATAAGTTCACATAAAATAGTTTTGAAAAGTAAATTTGTTTCAAATTAATATTTGAATTGATTTTGGGTATAGTTCTTTTATAAAGGAATTTTTGAATGGAAAGTAAATAAAGGGTTTTAACTTAAATTTGCAAGTTAAAATATTAATGTCTTTTGGAAATTTAAGTTTAAATTAAGATTTAAGTAGTTTAATTTAAAAGATTTTCTTATATAAGTTTATATGTAAATAATAAATGTTATTTACATTTATTTAAAAGATTTTAAATTGAATTTAAATTATAGTCATTTTAAATCTTAAATTCAAATGATATTTGAATTTAAATTTAAAATGTAATGTTAATAAAGTCATTAATAAACAAATAAATTATCTTAAGAATAATAGGTTAATTAAGGAATGACTTATGTGTTTAATTTATAAATTAATAAATTTAGATTAATTTATACTAGATATTAATTAATAAAGTAAATTAAGAAATGTTATTAGTTAATGTAGATAATTAGCTAAAGTTTATTAATTAATCAATATATGTGATTACTTTTGATAATTAATCAGATTAGTTAGATAATCTATTGTAAATTGTTAAGTGTAATTATTTGATAAAAATAATTAAGAGATTAATTACTTATTGTAATTAATTTTAATAAAATGATTAATTTAAGTTAATTAATTTAGTTTAATTAATTTAAGAAATCATTTGATGATTTGATATGTGTAATTACTTAGTGTAATTAATAGAGCATAATTACTTAAGGAAGTAATTAATGTTAATTACTGAGTGCAATTAGTGAAAGATGATGTGTTAATGGAGTAATTTGGATAATTACTTTTGTAATTAATCAGAGGATTAATTAATGGGGATAATTAATTATGGGATAATTAATGTATTAAGATAAGTAATTAATGATAGTTAATTACAGGAATGTTATTAATTAAGGGTGATTAATAATTAGGTTAAATTAAAGATGAATCATTTAATGTAAATTAATTTAACCAAAGAAATTTAATTTAAATCTAAATTAGAGATCGTTAATTAATATAATTAATGATGTAGTCAAGAATTGCTTAATTAAGGAACAATTAATAATGTGGTGATTTATTTATGTAATTAATTAGGGATAAATGTAATTATTCATATTTAATCAATAAATGAAGTAACTATATGTAAATTTACTATAAATAATTTAGGATAATTAATTTGTAAAATCAAATAAAGACTAATTACTTATTGTAAATGGAGAATAATTAATCAAGGGTGTTTAATCAAGAGAATATCTGGAGAATAATTAATTAATTTGATTTATAATTAATTAATGGTTGTATAAGCAGGATTTATAGATGAAGTAATTAATTTAATTTACTTTAAATTAATTAGAGATAGAAGTAGTTAATTTAATTCATTTTAAATTAATTACAAATGGTATGATTGTAAATCATTGCTTATGGATGAATGATATTGATACTTCATTTGATGATTGTGAATTCAAATATGACATGAATATGGATGCTTGGTTTAAGTATGTTAATATTTAATTATCTGTTTGGATGATAATATTAATTATCTGTATGTGATGATGATATGATTATCTACTGTGATATTGTGAATTATCTATCTGTGTGTATATTGATAATATTGAATTGACCTGTTAAGACTAAATAGAGTACTTGGCCTTAAAAGACACATTTTGGATTTCGATAAGACCGGGATCGGGTTTCCACATTTGGAACATCCGAAAAGCACATCGATTCCAAATTAACGATAGGTCATGAATCTGAAGTGAAGATGAAGATTCAGAATGCAAGAGTTATGTCATTAACTCTGAGGGTGATTCCAAAATGAGTGTAACGAGATAATGCCTTCGGTTTCGTTCGAACGCGGAATGAACTTGTATGGATTGAATGCTTTCAACACATCGTCAGGTGGGCGATGAGCATTCTAAGAAATATGTTCTCTAAAGGTAATCGCAGCCTCGAGCCTCATCAACCGAGAATGGCAAAAACGGAGGAGGTGCAACAAGGTTAGGTGGGTCATGCCTAAGCAGGACAAGGATATTCCCCTGTCTAGATGTCCCTTTATTTTCGGCTGTGTGGGCGGTTGATTGCAACAACTGCCGGGGTTATCTTGTTCGGGACTGTTCAGTAAGGAATGGTTCCGGCCTTGTGTTGCGGGGGTCGGGAGTGATCCTCGGTACGTTGATCTAGGCCACGTACTGTGACGGGCGGTACCCCAGTATGCCTGCCATTATATGGAATCCAAAATCCAATAAATGCCAACGGTTTTGATTGTATTACCCACTTTTGTGGCTAGTAGCTGGAATTTAATAGATGTAACAATTTCGGCTATTTTCTATTTACTTGAAAACCCTAGACCTATTATAATATCAATGAATTTCCTATCAAATGGTTTTGGTTAGCGTAAGGTAAAAAATTACCCATGTTTATTTGTGGGGAGTCTTACGTTATACCTTTTGTTTTCAAAGGGATTTTAAAAATTACGCAACTTTAACCTGTTACTCACACCAGACCCATGTCTGACCCGGAGTTTGTTTCTGTTTTTTCTAAACTATCGGGTACCCAAATTTTTACGGGTAGCCAAGGGATTCGGGTTAACTTTGACGAATTCTGGAGGAGCAATGAAGCAGGAGGCTTCAGCGATGTAGATATATATAGTTCCGCTGCGTTGGTATCTTTGAGTTATTTGTTTGAGCTGAGTTGTATTAACTAGACAGGTGTCTATAACTGTCTAGTATGTGATGTATTATCTGTATAACTCTGGTTGATGTTGTATATTATGTAAATACTTATGTGATTATTATAATTTATTCGTTCCGCTGTGAGATTCTAATGTTGTTGTTCTTTCTTCTCTATCTTTTCTATTTTCTCACCCCTTTCTTTCTTCAAGACGATACGGTTTTCTGGGCATAGGAACCCGGGTCGTCACAGTTGGTATCAGAGTGTTGGGTTGAGTGAATACCTAGGCTCTTGAGTGATTTCTTTCTTGAGAGAGCGTATTTGTAATTTTGATATATATATATATATATATATATATATATATATATTCTACCTATTGTTGGGTTAACTGTTCAAGTTTTCCAATATAAGTTATAAAGGTAGATTAGGTAGTGGTGTGCGTAACACGACTACCAATGGTTGGAGTTTGAATGATTGAGGTTGAAAGTGTAATTGTCGAGACTGTAGACTTAATACCGTCTCGAGTAAGCTTGGGATGGTGTAAGGATTTCATTGATCTCTGAAGGAAACCTGTTAAGGTTCGGAGTTCATCTTTGAGGTGTAGTTTGGATGAGCTAGAGTTTGATCTGTCGGATGGACAAAAGCAAGTCATGGTATCTTGATACAGCAAGGTGTAGTAGCAGTGTGATGAGACACAGTGACTATGGATGTCTCCGAAGATGTTTCTTTGGAACAAGTTAAGGAAGAGTGACTGCTTCGGTGTTGTGGCTGTGTTCAGTAGAATGTTTCTGTTGGTTTAAGGTCTGAGTTTCTCGAAGAACTTTGGATTAGGAAGTCTTCTGGCTTAGCAATTTTTCTTCAGTAACTTCAGAAGTAGCAGAGTAGTTCCATTTCTTCGATGGATTGGCCACATAAGTGTAACGACCCGAAAATTTTGGTAATATATTTCAATAAATATTTAATCTAATTTAAAATAAATACAAGCTCTTCAAATTTATAAACTGAGGAGATCTTGATATGTAGCAATTATGTATGCTCTGTAAAGGAAAATTTGATTTGAAAATCTGAAATAAATTCTGTATTGGTCGATAAAAGCAAAAGTTGTGTATTATCAATATTTAATATAATATTTGTAAAAGGGTAATCGATGTAATAATGTTTAACATAAGAAGTCCTATCAATATTTAGATATGAATATAAAAACATAAATATAAAATATAATGATAAATATAAGGTATAAATAGAAATATAAAATTTACAAATACAATGTTAGAAATCAATGTTTGAAAATTTAACTACAAATAGGAAATAAAATTTAAGGAGTATGTAAACTATAGCTATAAAAATCATACATGAATCATTTAAGGTAAGCTTAGAAAGAAGATAAATTATTTTTATAACCTATATATATACATTTGCACAATATTGATCTTTAACAAAGATAGTAACTAGTTGCCGTGTAACCATGTACAATGCAAGAAAACAAGTATCCACTTCAAATTCATATACAAATATCTTTGTTTCAAAACACAGGAATCAACAAACATTAAATATATGTAAACTAATATGAACACATGCATTTATTAACACAACTATTTGTCAAGAAGAAATCTTTCAGCTGAAATTCAAATATCATATCAGGTTTGCAGTAAAACATCACTTAAAAACAATGTAAGTTGTGTACTAGTATAAGACTTGTGAAAACAAGACAAAGTTATATGTATAGTTATTCTCACCAAAAAAAATCAAGATCAGGCTGCCCTCTTTTAAACACATATACATATAAATGAATAAGCTTCAGCCAAGACAAAGTAATATAAAGCTAGATATGCTTTTAAAAATCAAATTGAACAAACTGGGAAAAATATATAAAGATGAGTGTGATAATATAAAACAAGTAACATAATAACAAAACAAAAGTCTTTATTCAAAGCTTCATACATAAGTCAAATATGTACCTGCAAGATAGTACATATCTTCATACAACTATATGTATACACAGCCGAAATACAATGATAATTGTATAAACTAATTAAGGAACAAGCATTTAATTTGCTATCTTCTCAGAACATATTTTTGTCAGGTCCTAATATTTGTAAAAATCTGCTCATATCTAAACAACTTCACTAGATAAAACCTTCCTTAAGTAGTACTCTGTGTCCTTTTATATTTGTTCATCTCTGATTTAGTTCATTTATAAACTTAAGAAGAAACCTGAGAAAAATTAAAGCAAGAAAGAAAAAGGAGAGAGAGCAAAATTCAACTAGAATACAAATTAAAAACAATCAGATTCAAGGCAGACTCAAACTTCAGTTTCAAAACAAGAAGATTTCAAGCATCAATGCTTCCTGTTTATAAGAATATAGTGCAGGTGAGTAAACTTAATTTTTCTTAAAAGTTTAAGTTATTTAAAAACAATTCAAACATTAATTATAAACTGTTTATTTATGTTTCAGTTTGCATATGAATTTGTATGTTTGGTGTTCTCTGGAATTTGATACAGGTTGCGTATTGGTTCGAATACTCAAATTACCATCATTTAAACCATTGATTAGCTTCGAATTCTCAACAAACAAGATGATAAACTTCAAATAATGGTTGTTAGGAAGTTGATTAAACCAACTTATAAAGGATATCACTGTAATATTAATGTTCAGGAAATCAAGTGATAACTGGAAATATTTGATTGTTGCAAAAATTTGGATTCAAGACTATATATTGAATTCATATTGTAAGTTATGATCTTTTTTATAAACTAAAAATAAGATTTTTAGATGGGTTTTTAAAGAGCAGTTTGAACTTGAGTAAAAATTACATTTTTATGAAATTCAGACCCTATAATCAATCTAAACAGTTGAAATTGGGTATGTAGATAGTTTAGATATCAGTGATTTCGAGAAAAATGTACAATATTTTTTTTCATTGAGAAAATTTGAGAGACAGGATCATTATAGGGTTTTATTTCAAGTTTTAAACACGTCAGTAAACGTGACGAGATCGACATCTACACGTGTTCGAGCTTCACGCAATTCAGGAGGGAGGAAGCTTGTCGTATTATCGGGGTGTGGTTGAATTTTAGTCGCTTCCGGTAAAGTGAGGAGCGATGACGAGGCCGTTTATTGTCAGAGGTGAGCTTTGGTTTCGTGCATGAAGGCATAATTTCGATTTTGACCTCATTTCGTATTTCTGGGTTTCGATCTTGGGTAAGGAGCGAAACTGTGGTTTGTGGGCATTGACGAGGGCCGTTGGAGGTGCGGCTAACCACCGTGCACGTGCACGGTGGCGATGGAAGTGGAGTTTTGTTTTTCTGTCAACGTGAGTGTGCTTCGTGTCGTGCTCGAGACTCACTAATGGTTGCTTCGAGTTTTGATCGAGGCCAGTTTTATTTTCTGATGTTGCTTTATATTTAAGTTTTACAACTTACTGTATAAAAAAAAGAGTAAAGGAGAAGGATGGATTTCAGGGGGCGACTCGGGGAAGATTGCATGCAAACCGAAGTTGCACTCTAGACTAAATAGGAGGAGACCCAGGTTTTTGTAATTGCAGTAATGAACTTTCAAAATGAAGCTTAATGAAAATCTTTTTCATCAAGATTAGGACTGAAATATAAATAACTGTTAAAAGGTTGTAAGTTAGAATCTGGTTATACGTTTTAATTATTTTTCGTTAATACTTACCGATTTTTAAGCCTTAATTATTATTATTTTAATCAAGTAATTACAGAATAAGTTAAGTAATTACTTTAAGCTAGAAGTGAAACCGTTTAACATTTAAGTTTGCAGTTAGTAGTAATTTGAGCTTCAAAATTTTAAAGAAACTTCTTTTAATCACTTGCAGGAAGTAATTAAGAATGTTTAAGTGATTGATAAAAGAGGAATTAACAACTTAAGCCAATAAATGAAGAATTAATAGTTAGTTAATTTAATAATTTAACTATGAATTAATAGTTGATTAATTAAGTAATTTAATTAAGAATTAAGGATTTATAGTTGATTAATTAAGTAATTAGTAGTTAGACAATTAAGTAATTAAGTTTCATTAATAAATATTTAGGGGTACTTAATTAATGAGTAAGGAATAGTAAATTAAGTAATTAAAGTTAAATAGCTAGATTAAGAAGTAATTAATTAAATGATGAAATAATTAAGTAATCGAATAAGCAATGATTAATTAACTCAAATGATTTGAAATGAAATAGGTAATTAATTGTTAATTAATGATTAATTAAATAGAGTTTAGTGGTTAACTCTGAGGTAGATAATTCTAGATTGAATTTATTACAAATACGATTTAAAGGTAATTGCTTATGGGTTGTTGGGTTAAATATCTAATTGTGATATTTATGTGATGATATTCTTTGATGCTCTGTGATATGTTATGTTATATCTATGATGTTTGCATATGTTTTGTCTGTGATAAATGCTATGTTAATTCAATTTGTTGAACTTAAATTATTTAAACTGTTAAGTTAATTAGATAACTTGGCCCTTAAAATGGCGGTTGGATTCGATGAGACCGGGATCGGAAGAATAAATTTTGATTCTCCGGAAAACACATCGATCCAATTTAAATGTTAGGTCGTGAATCCTGAAATGAAGATCGAGATGGTGTATTCAGAATGCAAGGATTATCATCGTTGACTCTGAGGGTGATTCCAAAATGAGTGTGACGAGATAATGCCTTCGGTTTCGTTCGAACCCGGAAAGAACTTGTATGGAATGAATGCTTTCAACACATCGTTAGGCGGACGATGAGCATTCTAAGTGATATGTTCTTTTAAAGGTAATCACAACCTCAAGCCTCATCAACCGGGAATGGCTAAAACAGGGGAGATGCAGCAAGGTTAGGTGGGTCATGCCCAAGCAGGACAAGATATTTCCCCTGTCTAGATGTCCCTTTTTATTTCGGCTGTGTGGGCGGCTGCTAGCTAGAACCGCGGGGTTTATCTTGTTTGGGACTGTTCAGTAAGGAATGGTTCCGGCCTTGTGTTGTAGGGGGCCGGGAATGATCCTCGGTACGGTGATCTAGGCCCCGTACTGTGGCGGGCGGTACCCCAGTAGCCCTGCCATTGTTGGAAATCCATTTTCCCTACGAGGCCCTACGGTTTTGATTTGTATTACCCACTTTTGTGGCTAGTAGTCGGAATTTAATAGATGTAACAATTTTGGCTATTTTCTATTTACTTGAAAACCCTAGACACTATTATAATATCACTGGATTTCCTATGAAATGTTTTGGTTAGCGTAAGGTAAAAACATACCAGTATTTATTTGTGGGGAGTCTTACGTGATACCTTTATTTTCAAATGTTTTCAAAGTTAAACAATTTAAACCGTTTACTCATACCAGACCCATAACCCGGAGTTTATATTTGTTTTTCATAAACTCTTGGGTACTCAAATTTTTATGAGTAGCCAAGTGATAGGTTTTGGACTTTGATTTCTGGTGGAGCTTGGAGCAGGAGATTCCAGACGTATATAGCTATTTATGTAGTTCCGCTGTGTTAGTTGATATGTACTGTACCTCTGATGTATATAGTGATAGATGTATGTATGACTGTCATGTATATTGATATTGTATAACTCTGATATATGTAAAAATTATGTAATAGTTATGTGATATATTATATTTTGTTCCGTTCCGTTGTGAGATTCTGATGTTGTTGTTCTTTCTTTCTCTTTCTTTTCTATTTCTATCCCTTTCTTTCTTAATGATGATACGTCTTTCTGGTAGTAGAAGGGCGGGTCGTCACAGTTGATATCAGAGCGGAGGTTGGTGATAGCCTTGGCTCTGGTAAGAATTACTCATAGAATAGAGTTTGTAGAACTCTAGAATGAGTCTGAGTGTATTAATAGATATGAGCGCGTACTTGTTAGTGAATATAAATTGTTTTTATATTGTGTTGATCTATTTGTTGAGTGTTTAAGGATTCCGGTCGATGTGTGGGACGCCTTTTCATCGATAGGGATTCCTAAACTCTTAACCAAGATTGACCGACACAGTATTGTTTTTTTTTAAAGTAGGGTAAATGAAATAATTTTACCCAAAATTATATTTTGATATAAAAGAAATATTTTTCAGAAATAACTATATATACTTGGATGTTTGATTGTTAATACTACAACCAAATAAAAGTTTAAATTTATGTGGTTTATAACCAAATAAAATTATCAAGTATGGCTTAAACAAAAAGGAATATAACTAAAACTTGATTAAACTAGAATTTAAGTCCCGAAACTTTGAAGGTGTTTAAATGAATTTAACCAAAAGGAATTTGGGAATTTTAAAATCTTGGGAATGTTTGAAATGTTTTTCCAAAGATTTGAAGGCAATAATGGAATATTGTTTTGAAAATATTGTTGAATGGAAATTATTTTGGGAAAATTTGTGGAAGTAAGGAAGCACTAAACTAACCTCAGTCGCTGGAAAATAATCCTGATGTTGATGTCCACATCATCAGTATTCATTTTCTAGTTTCTAAAGTGATGGATTACTACCAGGATAGTTGGTCAGGATAAATTGTTTGGGCTTATTGGGTATACAAGCTGTTTTAGAAATTTTCGAAAAGAGAAAATTTGTTTTGGTGAAAACAAGTGTTTGGAATTTGAAATTTTGATTTGACATACCAAGTGTGTATGAGTAGTTATCATTTCAAAATGGTTTTGGAAATGAAAACCGGGCAATTGAATTCTAAGAAATTCTATTTAGATAGTGTGAAAGTTTAAATGAATCAACTATTGAACTTATAAAGTAAGGTTGGTATTAACAAGAAGAAATTGGGGATTTTAATCCAGGAGATAAAAATTTAACTTAAGTAAATGAAAATAAGGAAACATATTGGAGTTTAACCTGAGATAAGTTAAATGGAATTGAAGATCAAAATGAACTTATTTGGATATAAAATTTGAAGGTAAAATGATTGAAATTGTGAGGTGAAATGAAATTTATACCTTAAGATAGCAAGGGTTATATATATATATATATAATCTGGAATTGTGATTATAAGATGAAATGACCCAAATGAGTAATGTAAACTTTTAAGTAAACAAATAAGTTTTGAGCCTATATTGAGAAATAAAATTTAAAGAATGGTAAATGGCTAGATTTAGCTGAAGTTGAATTGAAATAAGATTGTATTTAAATAAATTCAGTCGAGTTATAAATAATATTGAATGGAATAAAATTCTTATGTAAATAAGTAAATATAAACCAGGTAAGCCTTGAATTTGGATAAAATAGAATTGGAATGAGTTGTAAACAAATCTAACTCAACCATAAATTGAATGACTTTATAAATAAATTCAATAATTAATGGCTAATAAAAACAAATTATTAAAATGTAAAAATGGATAAAAGAATAAACTAATCAGTAAATAATTGGGATTTGATTAAAAGGAAATCAAATCAAAGATTTAAATGGAAATTGGTGGAATCGAATAAACTTAAGTTGTTGGGAGGAACAGTTTGAAGAAAATAAATAACTTAAGTAAATTATGAGATGATTAATTTAAAATATGGGTTGTAAGGACCCGAAATTTTCGAACCCGAAAATTCCAGTCAGTTATGAAAAAGAAGAAAGAGATAGGAGAAGAAGAACAGAAACACCATACATCTCACATTCGCAGCGGATAAAATATAGTAAATAAATAATAACAGTTTACAAAAGGATATTATAACTGTCGATTACATTTAATATACATCAGAGTTTCACATAATATACAGTCACTGAATATTTACAATTATCATAACTCAGATAAACAATAATATAAATACAGCGGATATACTCTCTACGATACTGCCACCAGCTCGCCTCGTGAGCTCCTGAACGTCCTAACCTGAAAATCTGTAATACTCGGTCTGACCCGAGCATTACACCAAAGTAACACCCGGGTCAGGCTGGAAACCAGCGTGAGTAAACCCAACTAACATGAAATACCAAAACAATCAGCTCATATAAACCCCGGTAACATATATCAATTTAATCAATTCACAATTTGCTATAAGCAACCTTATTTCATATCTCAATTTCTAAGTACCAGACTTAGATAAACCAATCCAGTTTTATTTAACCCTATTAATTTCTCAATTCAATTTATAAAATTCAACGTGGTTTCTTCGACACACATGTTATTCTAACCCAAGATATTCAAATGGAATAAACAAAATTCTATATCAAAGATATCCACTCATCCAAAACATCCAATACCATTTACTCATTCCTAAACAAGGCTTAATTTCATACAAATCAATTTAATTGATTCTAATTGAATTTTCAAACTTAAAGACTTAGATTCTTTCATTCAATATTAATTAATTACAAATCAATTAATTAGTCAGCCCTTCACTATTCATCTTAATTAATCATCCTGGATTAATTATTATTTTTATTATCCAAGTAATTATCCTTAATTACCTTCACAATATTAATTATTCTAAACCAAGATCAATAAGAAATCTTAATTACTTCACGAATTAATTAATTAATTATTTTATTTTATTATTTTTCCCCATAACTAATCCATAATTACTTATATTAATTTACTTCTCATAAGTCACTTGTTACTGATTAATTAATCAATCATTAATTACATAATCAATTTTATAAATTAAGGATTTCCTAATTCATTTTAATTTATCCTAATCATAATTTAATTTCATTAATTAAACACAATATTAATCATTTCCAGTTAATCCCAAACCGTAATTAACTATCTTCACTTTACTTTATTTATAAATTAATTACTTCTTACTTGACAATCTCAATTAATCTCTTGATTAATTTCTTGAAGTTAACATATTTTATTTATTTACATGAAGTAATTGTTTAACTCACCATCAAATGATTATTCTGAATTACTTATACTTAGATAATTAACTAACCATTTAATTTATTATTTATTCAACTCGTTAATTCCAAAGATAAATAACACAAATCGTTTTAATTGCTCTACTAATTTAAAGTACTATAAAGCATTAAGCCTTTAGTAACTTTTATAACGGAAACATTTCCTTTCTTATATTTTAAGTTTGAGCCAACTTAAAATTTCCAGTACTTCGAGTTAGACAACATCTGACTCGAGAACCATTCAAAAACACAATCACCAGATCATCAATCACAGAGCATACCAAATCAATACAACCATTCAACTAAATATTTAAATTCAACCATTTAAATTCCATAAAATCAAATTTCCTCCCTAAAATTTTCAATCCACTTCATCCAATTATTCACATCCAGTGATTATTAATTTATTTCTTTCCCAAGTATTTTTTTTTTCATTGCTCCCTAACTATTAATTATTAACCTTCACTGTTAATTTATAAAACCTAATTACCCACTGTAAATCACCAATTACAAATTACTCAATCAATAATTGCAAATCAATTGCTTAGTTAACCATTAACTTATTTCACAAACTATTTAATCACAACTATTCTTAAGGTAAAAGCTTAAACAAAACGAGCTGAAGTAAAAATTACTCACTGTAAATCACCAATTACAAATTACTCAATCAATAATTGCAAATCAATTGCTTAGTTAACCATTAACTTATATCACAAACTATTTAATCAAAACTATTCTTAAGGTAAAAGCTTAAATGAAACGAGCTGAAGTAAAAACTACTCACAGAAAGTCGATCATGAGAAAACCCTAGCTACGGCTTTCAACATCACCGTGCCCAAACCTGACAAATCCCCATCGTAGCCGCCCCTTCCCTCCAACACGCAACTTCGCTCGAAATTGGTCGAACCGCCCACCCTCTGCTACCCCGTCGCGACTCGCGTTCTCACCTGAAGTCGTCGCCCCTCCGATGCTTGCCCGAGAGAGCCTGACCGAAACCCTAACGCGCCGTGGATACAACACTCGGTTGCTAATTTGTTTTTTTCTTTTTTCGAAGTCGAACATACAAGAATACGAGAGGAGGAGAATGAATTTCAGCAGAAAGGGGAAGATACGGTTTTAAGGAAAGAGGGTGGCCTGTTTGAGAAGGAAAAGAAGGCGTCTTGAAGAAGTTGTTTATTATTTTAATTTTATTAATATTCTTATACTTTATAGGCTGTTCGAACGGACTCTGAATCAAATAAGTCGCCAGGCATTTATAAGGTTTTAGCCGTGTTCCAAACTCAATGAAACGTGTTTCGGAGGCAAATTCGATCGTATGTGCGAGTTACGGAATTAAGCGATCGATATTAAATTGAATCGATTAAAATAAATCTAAGCGTTTCGAGCTGCCAGGGTCAAACGACAACTCTGATTATTACGAAAATTGAAATTCGATAATAACTAACTATTACGGATTGTAACGATAGCGATTTTTCGTTGCCGAAAAACCGAACCATTAGGGGTTTAAGAAAGAGAAAAGAGTAGAAGGAGAGAGAAGATAGTAGAAAATAGAGAGAAAAGAAAACAGAAAATAGAACGGAATAGAAAACAACAGAACAACAACAGAATCTCACAATTCGCAGCGGAACAACATATAATAATAAATGAATAATCTTTAAACAAAGAACTATATCGGTTATTACATTCATCATATTTCATTACATCATATCATCAGAGTGTACAACATCAAACAATGCAGCGGAAAAGGAAATACTAGATACTAGTAATACGTCATGCCATCCATCTTGCCTCCAACAATTCCTGAATTCCAGAATATCCTGATAAACCTTAACTCTTGACTGCCCGTGTGGAATTTGGTGGGCAACCAGAGTTTAGGAAGGAAAACAATAAACTCCGAGTCAGTCATGTGACTGGTGTGGGAACTCAAAACTGTTTATTTATCTTTAAAATCAAAATAGAAGAATATTTTAAAAAATCAATTCGCAATGCTTTTAAAAATGAGGCTACCATAAGACCTCCCGCCACACACACAATGCAAACGCAGATTTGGAGCAGATTTCTTCTTATGTTAGTCAAAGATGCTTGATACGCATTAAAAAGAAAACATTTGATATTATTATTAGTGCATAGTGGAGAAAACATTTCAAAAGTAGAATATAAATCTTAGCCAGCATAGGTACCATTATAGTATACTTACTATAGCTACCATATTAAATGGCAGGTTCTACAACTAAAACCGTACAAGTCTCGTATTGTTTCTTTGGATTTCCAACGAATGATCAGGCCAAGGAACTTCCCATTGCCACATGAGAATGCCTCTGGATGGACATCCCCGAGAACCAAACCGGATCTCTACCAACACAAGGCCGGGTTACCCCTAACTGAGTGACAACTGACCGAATATGCCATCCCCCGGTCCTTTGGGACCTTTCACCGAGCGCTCGCAATCAATTCACACAATCATAAAGTGTTTTCAACATGAGTAAGTATCTGGGCTCCATACCATGATACCACCCTTTTCCAGAAGGAAATACACATATCCTAAAGGGCGCTACCCCTCATAACCTTGCCGCATCTTTCCTGTTTTGGCCATTCCGGGGTGTGAGGCTCGACGAAGTTTCGTCCACAAAAACATACTTTATACAAAAGCCATGCTTTGGGTCAACAAATAATCATAGAAATGATCACCAGGATAGACGATCAAATAAATGATCCTATCACAAATAATCAACACAATGATCATTCCACAACAACACTCAGTATGTCACATTACCAAATTGGGAATATATCGCTGATAACTTCAACTATATAACCTCTGAGCTCGTACGTCTCAGAGAAGGGTGTTAAGCTAAGAGAATAAATTCTCCGCCACCAACAGAAATATATTTGAAAGAAATCGGCTTTATATCTCAATTTGTAATGTCATACATACTATCCATACAAGTCTGTTCCGGGCTCGAACAGAACCGAAGGCACTTACAAAGAAGTCCTTGCAATCCGGATAATCTCTAATCACGTTCGGATTTCCCATCATATATGGAGATCTCAATACCGGGGATCACCCAGTGCAGAGACAATCAACAAGAAACCCTTTCGTTTTCGAAAATATCCGGTCTTCAACACCGATCTTCAAATGCAATTCATAACGACGTATCACATATTCGGAATGGGTTATAAGACCCCAAGGTCCTTTCCCGGTTAACCCGAATAGTGAGCG
Source organism: Allium cepa (assembly GCA_030765085.1). NCBI lineage: Eukaryota > Viridiplantae > Streptophyta > Magnoliopsida > Asparagales > Amaryllidaceae > Allium > Allium cepa. The sequence continues at coordinate 802,625,171 of CM060931.1, forward strand.
CTTATTTAAAAAAAATAAGTGTGGCATTCAAATTCAAACAAATCACAACAAATACCTATTTAAAGGTAAATATTGATAGTCGGTTATTGAACTATCAATAGATATGCCAACATCACCAGATTCCAAATAATTTTCCAAATTATTTATTTTCCAAAAATATCTTCACAAGATATATATTTTCCATTCTTCAAAAATAAATCAATATTTATTTTTGACCTATTTTCCAAATTTCATTTATAAATTCCATATTGAATTTATATTCCAAAATATTTATGAATATACGATTTCCATTCGTTTTCAAATATTCATTTTCAATTTATCTTCAAAAATATAAATTCAAAATATTCACTTAATATTGGAAAAGCATTTCTATACTTATTTATTCATAAGTAATTCACAAATTTTATTTATTTTCAACACTTAGAAAATATTCAATATACTTAAATCGAGATTAAGTATATATTTCATTCTTTAAGGAAATCATTCTCTTAAACATATTTATTTGGGCCAAAACGAACGTTGCGTAAAACATCGTTACGACAACCCAAAATCACTAGTATAGGGATTCGAAATTAAAATAGATATATAAATCCCAATACTATACAAAACATTTCCTTTCAGAAATCATCTATTATAACAACAGTGTTATAATCTACTATTTCCTTCCATTTCTCGAAAACGTCTATTTCAACAATAAATGTTGAAATCTATGGTTTCGAATCTCAATACATTTTAAAACATCTTTAGATCGTTTTAATTTTATTCAAAACATCACATCCAAAACAATTTCTTTAACATATTATTCACTATTCAAAAACGTGAATATACTTGTTAACCAATTTCATCATTTCTATCCATTTTATTTTAAAGGATTATTCACTGTTCAAAAACGTGAATATAACTTCATAAGTAAATTATAACAATTCACTTATCAAAATAAGTCGTTGCGGATTTATAAAACAATGTTTATAAATTTCATTTCTATTTATTTTATAACAATTTCCTTTTATAAATTTCCTTTATTAACTTATTCGATTTATAATTCAATTATATACCGAAAGTCCATATTATAAGTTAAATGCTTATAATTTATTTGTTTACAAAAACATTCTTTTAAACTTCATAATCATAAATCTTATAACTTATAAGATTCATTTATTTATTCAAATCTATTCTTTTAAATAACTTTACAAATTTTATAAACCTACTGTTTATATCCATTTATAACTTCACCGTTATAATCTTATAAATTTCATTCACTTATGAAATTCATTCACAATTCATTCTAACACTTATAAAAGCTCGTTTTATAATTCAAGATATTCTAAATTTATAAATATCAATTTATAAATCTTTTAATATAAATCAATTTATGTTATTACTTTAAACATCTTTAAACTCTTTTATAATTTCATCATTCTGATTTATAAAATAAAAATTTTATAAATCCTATTTCTAAACTTCTTATAATAAATTCAGAAATCCCAGTTTAAACTATTTTATAAAATCACTAATCCCATATTTTCAAAAAATCAACTTTTAACTGTATTTCTCAAAGATCATAATTTTTTATAACATTAAAATTATAACGTTTATTTATTTAAGATGAATCAATTCCAAAAATATTTTTATAAACGTATACTTTCAAAAAAAACATTTTAGAAATTAAAATCGTTGTTTTTAAATTTCCAAAAATTGGATCTGATGATGCAACACATCAAATAGTCAATCACGACTTTCCAATATCATATATCGATATGATAAACAATCAAACATCACAATATCTAAAATCAAATAAATATTTGTGAGGAATCCAGTTGGATCCCTCCAACCTGTTTCCCTGCATCCACAGACATTAGCACAATACCATTTCCGTGTCAAGACGGAATATCGCGGTATATGGGATTTTATAAAATATTATCCGCTTACTAACGGCGCAATAGGGTCTCATCCGCTATACAATGCGGGAAATCAATCAACTGCAATATATACATATGCCAATATATATATATTGCTATATATATAATATAATACCAATTCCACTTCAAGGTGGAATATCGCGGTATATGTGTGTAATAAATAACCTCCACTTACTAACGGCATATAGGGTCTATTCACATCCAATATATATATATATATATATATATATATATATATATATATATATATATATAACAATCATCATTCAAGCATTCAATCATTCAATCAACAAATTTTAAATCTAACTATTTAAAATTTAAATAAATCCTTTTGAGTGAGAAGTTCTCACCTTTGCTTTTATTAGCATTCCATTATCCATCTTGACTTGATTTTCTTCATTTATACCTTGTATAAATATTTACACAATTTATTAATATTCGAATCAATCGAATAATAAATTTTCATTTTTGATTGTTTTAATTATTCAATGGTTTTATTCTAAACCAATTCCTTTAATAATTTTATTCACCTACAATTTAATTTTAAAACTAAATTTTCTGCTTAAATAAATACTTTTTAAATAAAAATTTAATTTAAAAACTGAATTTTCTTAAATCATTTCACCTAATATATTGGATTTCTAACAATTTTCCTTTTACAAATAAATCCCCTACTTATTATATCAAACTAACTCCTTTATATTTTAAACATATTACTCTTAACAATTTGTCTAATTCAAATTAAATTTCAACTAAATTTACTTAAATAAATTTATTTAACAAATTTTCCTTTTATAAAATAATTCTAACTAGAAATTTCCAATTAAACTAAATTTCCTTTTTATTAATTTAAATCAACTAACTTTTCTTTATTATACAACTGTTTATATAACCTAATTTTCTAATTCCTTAAAATAAATTTCCTTTTATAAATTTCCTCTTTAATAAATTTCGTTAAGTGACTAGAACAAATTCTTTTTAAACAGATTTATTTAACTAAAAATTAAATATAAACTAATCTTCCTTTAATAGATTATATTTTATTTTCCTTCATTCCAAACTGCATATAGTATATTTAAATTACTGTTTTTAAATTTATTCTACTTTTTTTTTACTGATGGAAACATTAAATAAATAAATAAAAAAATTCTATAATCACCTTACTATTCCTCAAAGACACGACCCCCACTGAGCTCCACCGACACCGGCCCCAAATCACGCCTCTTCCACCAATCTCATGTCGAACTCGGTCACCACAATTACTCAATGTCACCGAGCATCTCGGCATTGCGTGCAACCCACGGCGAACTCAACAACCCAGTGCTTCTTCCCAGTCCTTGCTCGAGTACGCGACCACTCGCGAGTCCCATGCTGCTGCCGCCGCGCCTCTTCCCTACGTGAGCACCAATTGTGACGCCACCCCCTCGCCGCGCCTCGAGCGCGCGCCATCGCCTTCCAAATCTCCGTGCGCGAGTTCCAAGCGATTCGATCATAGCCTCGATCGAATCGAAATCATTTGATTTCAAAAAAAAAAAAGAAAAAAAAAAGGGGGGCTGCGGCCATTATGTTTTCAATTGAGAGAGAGAGACGCGAAAAGGGCTTCGGCCATTAATAATTTTTTTTTCTCTGAATGAATTTTGAACAATACAGAATTTAAAAAGGGGGAAGTTATTTAAAAACGAACTGAGGCATGCTTGCGCGATTTCTTCCTCAATCCTTGCCGTGGTTTTAGGAATAAAAGTAGGGAAGATAACGTACTGTTATAAACTTGCTATAGTGGCTGATGTTGACTAAGTTTAAATTTAAATTTAATATTGAATTCGTTTTAAAATTTCAATGCGTTTATATGTCGTATGCTCACATATCAACTCAGAAGAATACGAAATTTGAAATCCGAGAATAATTCAATATTATGGATCCAATGGAACTGGTTTCGTCGAATTCCGAGACTGTGCCTCGGACGGCTATTTTTAAATATCGATTCAAACGATATATTTTCAAAACTGAGCAAATCACTTTCAATTTCAATTCTGAAGCTTCTATTATCTTCAGTGTTATCACTATGAAATTTACAAGCCTTTGATATATTTTTAATTGGCTTAAATTGAAGATTCAAATTTTTATTCAACTTTCAAATAGATTAAATTCTACAATTTTAATCGCCAAATTTATTCTGATAATTTGAAATTCAATTCAAATCATCATTCAAATATTTAAAATTAATTAAATATTCTCAAATTAAATTATTAAAAATTCTGGGTTGTTACACGGATCCAATGAAACTGGTTTCGTCTAATTCCGAGACTGTGCCTCGGAAGGCTAATTTTAGGTTCAATTTTAAACAATAAATTTTCAAAACTGAACAAATTATCTTTAAATTAAATTCCAATCACTCTATTATCTCCAGTATTATCATCATGAATTTTATAAGCCTTCGTATTATTTAAACAGGTTTAGAAATTTCAAATTCATCAATTCATCCAATTTCCAATTATTAAATTCAATATTTAAACTATATAATTCAATGATTATATTTTCAAGTAAATATTAATATTTGAAATTCAAGTTAGAATTAACTTTTAAATAATTTAAAATCAATTAACTATTCCAATTTAACTTGTTAAAATTTTCGGGTTGTCACATTCCTCCCCCCTTAAAAGAATTTCGTCCCCGAAATTACTAGTTAGGAAGAATAGTTCAATACTCGTTTACTTTGCCCCCAAAACCAACATTTCAACATCTTACCAACTACCCTTTTATTAAAGCTCCACTATCACATTAACCATCTTCCCAAAATCTTCTATCATTTCCAACGACATTAATTTACTTCACTTATTCAAGTTTAAACTAAAAATCAAATTTTGAATTATCAAAATTGACCCAAAATTTTTCAACTCTCTAAATTTCCAAAAAATTTCGCCAGCGTCTCCTTTGCGCGGCTAGCTCGGTACTACTACAAAAGGCCTCTAGGGGCTCCCAAATTCCAAAAAGAAAACAAAAGCCAAGTGGCTACATCAAAAACCCAATCCAATATCATACAGAATCACAATACGTACCTTTCAGTCGGGCAATTCAAATTTATCTTTTAGAACCAAACCCAATTTCCTTTTTCCTTTATAACACCAGCATATTCTATTTAACAACAATATCCAATCGAGATCTTTCAAATCATTGTATACATTTTCTTACAGAAGCCTTCACATTACTTCTATTCAACTTAGTTTCCACCGTTTCATATGAATTCAATTTATTTTCGATTTCTAATATGGAGTTATATCTTTCATTTAAACTGATTCATATTAGTTTCATTTACTAGTTTATTTTAAGTTTCCCATTTGAAATTGTTTTGTCGTTAACTAAAATTTTCCAAAAATTTTCTAACTCCCAAAATTTTCAGAAAATTTTGCCAGAGTCTCCTTTGTACGGAGGAGCTTTTGCAATTTGACAATAGATATAAATATGTATAGATCGACCCACACGGTCGGAAAAAGCAAAAACAGTTCATATTTCCTATTTTTTATTGCGTAGGCGTACCTTATTTAGCAATTTAAGCAAGCAGCTTATAAATTTTAGCAATTAGCATACCCCAAATCTAGCCAAACAGCTTCCCTGTACCTGTACTTACTCAATTTAAATATGTAAGTGCCATATATATAGAAATTCTACTAGCATTTCACTTACTTTCAATGTCTAAAAACAAGCATTTCAAAAACAACAAACACGAAACGCTTACCATAAGCGATTTATATAATTTAAAGCTAATCCAATTGCTTCCAACCAAATTTATATGCCATTCCCTTAAATTCTAATGGTTTTCAACTCAACCTCATACATTCAATCTATTTTAAATCCAAACAAGATCATATTCCCTTCAATTGATTACAAATTCAAGTTATCTAACCTTTCTCAACTCAAAGAATTTTAATTTCTTTTATGCACGTCAAACAACAATTCATTTTATGCAAATTTGACAATATTTGCCTAATAGAGTATTTATTTTAGTTTACAACTTCTTAAAATTAATTTTCAACTCATTTTATATCTAATTCCATTCATTTTTAATTTATTCATCAACCATACATATGCATTTCATTTCATCTCCGCATTGACTTCATTTAAACTATTTATTAAGCTTGACACATTCAACACTTCTATATTAATAACCATTTCCAAATTAATTTAATCCAAGCGTTTATTTAATGGACATTTATCCTTATTCGAAACTAAGTTTTCAATAAATTTTTAAACTTAAGTTAATTACTTTAATTTATTCCAACATCAAATTTATGTTTATTTCCATTCAATTTGATTTTCATCAAATCAAATTCCATTTAATTCAGTTAACCCTTCTATTTCATTTTAATTCACCATCATAATTCATCAAATAATATCCAAGCACATACTTAACTCATTTACTTCAAATTAATATGCCTCCGACCTTAAGTTCAGTTTAATATTCCGATTCCAATTACAACTTTGATTATTTTTTTATTTATACAAGCCATTTTCAATTTATTTCTATTCACTAACCATTTTTATCATAATCCACTTTCATTTCATTCAACAACACTTCCATTTTATCAAATTTACTTGCAAATTACTCTATATATTATTCAAATCACACTTGAATTTTATGTGTAATTCAAACCATCGCTATTTCGATCCAACTCTATTTTTTTTTTTATTTACATCTCCTCTTATTTAATTCATTATCAAACCCAAGTCGAATTCTATTCACAATTCGAATTCGTTTCCAACTTCATTATTAACTTACAATCCATTTTATTTAACCGAGTTAAATTTTATTAACATACTCAATCAAGTAATTATTTTGTTAATTAACTTACTTCCAACTTTCAAATCAGTATGCGATTTTATTTCAAAGAATCGCTTCATTTAAATATCCCGAGTCCAATTTTATTTTATAATTCCAATTTAAAATCCCCTTTTTACTTTAAAATTTAGGAATGCCTTCAAATTCAGACAATACAATTAAAATAGTTTTTTATAAAAATATTTCTTATAACTCGATGCCTCAACCAGTCCATCCTTGTTCTCACAGAAATTCAGTCATACGTTGATCAGGCGTAGGACTGAAAATCTCTACGTACTTGGTAAACCCGTTTTCAACACCCAGTGAAAATACTTGAAAACAATTTTATTGAAATTATCGAAAACAGATTTTTTTTTTTGAAAATAGAGGAAATATCTTTAGTGAGGATGCTCTGGAAATCATCACCCCTATTCCATGGTCACAGTTACATACCAGGGTTACGTTGCAGTCACAACAAAAGTCCATGTAACTGCAGGCTCTCCGCGGCACTCTCGATTACTCCATGGAACCCACACAACAGATCACAGTTACATCCAGGGTTACGTTGCAGTCACAACAAAAGTCCATGTAACTGCAGGCTCTCCGCGGCCTCTGATCTCGCTATCAAAATGAAACTTCTCCACTCTTACATAGGTCGCAGTCTACCGAGATAAACTCAAACGCAGACTGTTGGCTCTCAGCGGCACACACGACTTTCGCTATGTTATACCATAGGTCGCAGTCTACCGAGATAAACTCAAACGCAGACTGTTGGCTCTCAGCGGCACACACGACTTCCGCTATGGTATACACTACTCATAATCCCCAGGAACTAGTTTTGTCCGGACTCCTCACAGGATTAACTTTAGAACCCCCTCGGGTTCCAGGCAGCACCACCCAGTGGCACTCCTGAGAAGTTCATTTCAAGGGGACGCCTTTTTCCCCAGAGCCATCATCAAAATATTTTATACTATAGACATATAGTATCTTCAAATCATACACCTAGTATGATATCATACAAAGGTCTTTTACACAAAATCGATTATCCCAAAATCGATAATTCTCAAAATAGGCTTTCCAAAACTCAATATTGATTTTTCGCAAAAATCAAAAGCCTTTCCCAAAATCCTCATAAGATCCTTTATATATATTCATATATATATATATATATATAAATTTTTAAAACTTTGGATCCTTACTTTCTTGTATAAAACCCTTTTATACTCCAAACACTCTCAAAAACCATAGAAATATCCAATTTCCATCTTTATTCATTTCATATTTCTCAAAATATTCTTTCAGTTCAAAAGAACCATTTCATATTCCTTATCCACCTTTACATTAATCCCCATTTGGATTATTACTTCAATCCTTATCTCAATTGGGTACCTTAATCAATAACAGTTTGAACTCCGACCAGTTTAGAAAAATAGCTTGAAAATTTTAAAAATAGGTAAGTAGTTGAAAAATAATTATTAGTTGCAAAATAATTGTAAAATAGTTAACTAATTGTAAAATAGTCGAAAAATAGTTGAATAGTTCCAGAGATTTTTATACAATTGAAAGATAGTAATTTATTTGCAAAGTAGTGGAAAAATAATATATAGTTTAGGAAACAATTGAAAAATATTTAAATAGCTCCAAAAATAATGGTAAAACAAATATAATAATTTAGCTTTAAAAAGAAAGGCTGTATATATTTAATGGCTTAGAAAATAAGTTTATATCAAAACAATTTATATTGAAAATAGTTAAGAGCCAACTGTTCACCTCCTCAACAATTCAATTTAAATCTCCATTTAAAGTGACCCAATTCCAATCCAAATAACTCCAAATTCCATTGGACTTGATTAATTCCCAATTCAAGTTGAATCAATCTTGATTCCTTTCCAAATTTAAATCAAATTCGAATTAATTTTAATCCTGTTCAATTTTAACTATAATTTTATAGTATTCCAATCAATTTGAATTATGATCAATTTAATTTCAGAATCCAAATCACTTCAATTTAATCCATTCCAATTTGCCATTTAAAATTTTTAAACTTATATATTTTCAATCACCAATCCAATTACTTCAACCCATGTTATATTTTGAACCAATTCAATTATCCCTTTGAATTTCAAAACCGAACCCAATTCACAAACAATTCCAATTTTAAACAATTTGGGAGCAATTTCTCTTCTAGAAACTCGAAAATGAACATCGAAGATGCTGCAGTCATCACCGACTTTATTTTCCAGTGACCAAAAGAGTTTAATGCTTTTATCTCTCTAAAAACACTTCCAAATATTTTTGATTTCAAATCTCCCAAATTTCAAACACAAAAATATTTTTGAAATAATACTATTCTTTCTTCAGCACACTTAGAAACCACTTTCAAACCCAAAGGAATTTTAATTTTTCCCAAAATTCCAAACTCCCAATCCATCAAATTCATATTTAAACATTACTTTGGAATTTTCATCTTACTCTATTTCAAATATTCTCTGGAATTCTATTTCAAATTATAATCTCATTCATTTATGAAGTTTATTTCAATTTATAAATTACATTTACAATCTATATTTCAAATTCCATTTTGTTATATAAGTTTGCTCTTCAACTTGGTTATAAGTTTCAATTTGGTCGTATTTTATTTTACTTCTTAACTTAATTTCAATAATTTAACAACCAATCATCTAGATATTCCTTAGAAGGAAATATTGCTATATATATCAAAATATATAGTTTTATATAAAATCATTAAAAATCTTTATAAGCAAATTACAAGTACGCTCTCATATATATATATATATATATATATATATATATATATATATATATATATATAGACACACACACATACTCAACTCATTCTAGAGTACTACGGACTCTATTCAATGAGTAATTCCCACCAGAGCCAAGGTTCTCGCTTAACCTTCGGCTCTGATACCAAATGTAACGGCCCGAAGTTTTTGAACCCGAAAATTCCAGATAGTTATGAAAAAGAAGAAAGAGATAGGAGAAGAAGAACAGAAACACCATACATCTCACATTCGCAGCGGATAAAATATAATAAATAAATAATAACAGTTTACAAAAGGATATTATAACTGGCGATTACATTTAATATACATCAGAGTTTCACATAATATACAGTCACTGAATATTTACAATTATCATAACTCAGATAAACAATAATATAAATACAGCGGATATACTCTCTACGATACTACCACCAGCTCGCCTCCTAAGCTCCTGAACGTCCTAACCTGAAAATCTGTAATACTCGGTCTGACCCAAGCATTACACCAAAGTAACACCCGGATCAGGCTGGAAACCAGTGTGAGTAAACCCAACTAACATGAAATACCAAAACAATTAGCTCAAATAAACCCGAGTAACATATATCAATTTAATCAATTCACAATTTGCTATAAGCAGCCTTATTTCATATCTCAATTTCTAAGTACCAGACTTAGATAAACCGATCCAGTTTTATTTAACCCTATTAATTTCTCAATTCAATTTATAAAATTCAACGTGGTTTCTTCGACACACATGTTATTCTAACCCAAGATATTCAAATGGAATAAACAAAATTCTATATCAGAGATATCCACTCATCCAAAACATCCAATACCATTTACTCATTCATAAGCAAAGCTTAATTTCATACAAATCAATTTAATTGATTCTAATTGAATTTTCAAACTTAAAGACTTAGATTCTTTCATTCAATATTAATTAATTACAAATCAATTAATTAGTCAGCCCTTCACTATTCATCTTAATTAATCATCCTGGATTAATTGTTATTTTTATTATCCAAGTAATTATCCTTAATTACCTTCACAATATTAATTATCCTAAACCAAGATCAATAAGAAATCTTAATTAATTCACGAATTAATTAATCATTTATTTTATTTTATTATTTTTCCCCATAATTAATCCATAATTACTTATATTAATTTAGTTCTCATAAGTCACTTGTTACTGATTAATTAATCAATCATTAATTACATAATCAATTTTATAAATTAAGGATTTCCTAATTCATTTTATTTTATCCTAATCATAATTTAATTTCATTAATTAAACACAATATTAATCATTTCCAGTTAATCCCAAACCGTAATTAACTACCTTCACTTTACTTTATTTATAAATTAATTACTTCTTACTTAATAATCTCAATTAATCTCTTGATTAATTTCTTGAAGTTAACATATTTTATTTATTTACATGAAGTAATTGTTTAACTCACCATCAAATGATTATTCTGAATTACTTATACTTAGATAGTTAACTAAACATTTAATTTATTATTCATTCAACTCGTTAATTCCTAAGATAAATAACCCAAATCGTTTTGATTGCTCTACTAATTTAAAGTACTGCAAAGCATTAAGCCTTTAGTAACTTTTATAACGGAAACATTTCCTTTCTTATATTTTATGTTTGAGCCAACATAAAATTTCCAGTACTTCGAGTTAGACAACATCTGACTCGAGAACCATTCAAAAACACAATCACCAGATCATCAATCACAGAGCATACCAAACCAATACAACCATTCAACTAAATATTTAAATTCAACCATTTAAATTCCATAAAACCAAATTTCCTCCCTAAAATTTTCAATCCACTTCATCCAATTATTTACATCCAGTGATTATTAATTTATTTCTTTCCCAAGTAATTTTATTTTTCATTGCTCCCTAACTATTAATTATTAACCTTCACTGTTAATTTATAAAACCTAATTACCCACTGTAAATCACCAATTACAAATTACTCAATCAATAATTGCAAATCAATTGCTTAGTTAACCATTAACTTATTTCACAAACTATTTAATCACAACTATTCTTAAGGTAAAAGCTTAAACAAAACGAGCTGAAGTAAAAATTACTCACTGTAAATCACCAATTACAAATTACTCAATCAATAATTGCAAATCAATTGCTTAGTTAACCATTAACTTATTTCACAAACTATTTAATTATAACTATTCTTGAGGTAAAAGCTTAAACAAAACGAGCTGAAGTAAAAATTACTCACAGAAAGTCGATCGTGAGAAAACCCTAGCTACGACCTTCAACATCACCGCGCCCAAACCTGACAAATCCCCATCGTAACCGCCCCCTCCCTCCAACACGCAACTTCGCTCGAAATTGGTCGAGCCGCCCACCCTCTGCTACCCAGTCGCGACTCGCGTTCTCACCTGAAGTCGTCGCCCCTCCGATGCTTGCGCGAGAGAGCCTGACCGAAACTCAACGCGCCATGGATACAACACTCGGTCGCAACTTTGTTTTTTTTTTCGAAGTCGAACATACAAGAATACGAGAGGAGGAGAACGAATTTCAGCAGAAAGGGGAAGATACGGTTTTAAGGAAAGAGGGTGGCCTGTTTGAGAAGGAAAAGAAGGCGTCTTGAAGAAGTTGTTTATTATTTTAATTTATTAATATTCTTATATTTTACAGGCTGTTCGAACGGACTCTGAATCAAACAAGTCGCCAGGCATATATAAGGTTTTACCCGCGTTCCGAACACAATGAAATGTGTTTCGGAAGCAAATTCGATCGTATGTGCGAGTTACGGAATTAAACGATCGATATTAAATTGAATCGATTAAAATAAATCTAAGCGTTTCGAGCTGTCAGGGTCAAACGACAACTCTGATTATTACGAAAATTGAAATTCAATAATAGCTAACTATTACGGATCCAATGAAACTGGTTTCGTCTAATTCGGAGACTGTTCCTCGGAAGGCTAATTTTAGGTTCAATTTTAAACAATAAATTTTCAAAACTGAACAAATTATCTTTAAATGAAATTCCAATCACTCTATTATCTCCAGTATTATCATCATGAATTTTATAAGCCTTAGTATTATTTAAACAGGTTTAGAAATTTCAAATTGATCAATTCATCCAATTTTCAATTATTAATTCAATATTTAAACTATATAATTCAATGATTAAATTTTCAAGTAAATATTAATATTTGAAATTCAAGTTAAAATTAACTTTTAAATAATTTAAAATCAATTAACTATTCCAATTTAACTTGTTAAAATTTTCGGGTTGTCACATGGGTTGTCAAGTTTAATAAAATGGTTTGGAAATCAAACTTTTGAAATGAAAGAAAATGCAATGTAGAGATTGTGAATAAATTAACTGGGATGGAATCAAGTGTAAATTGAGATGGAATCAATTGTTATAAAGCTTAAGTAATCATTTATTCACAATGATATTGTTGAATTGGATATAAAATGGGTTGTTTGAAGTAAATGAGACTAGATAAAATTTTATGAATTATTAGAAGCGAAATAGGATGATTTTAAATATGAGTTTGTTTTGCATAAATGGATTATATATAAACAAGTAAGTTATAAATCACTTACTGAAGAGAATGGTTTGAGAATTGGATGGAAGTAATTGAACTAAGTATCGAAACTAAACATATGTGCTTATGAAAATATGTAATGCTAAAAAAAATATTTAGCAACAAAACAATTTCAAATTGGAAATTGAAAATAAATTAGTGGATGAAATTAATTTAAAATAATGATTGAAATCAGTTATAAATGAAAAATAGTCAATAAAATTAAATATTCAGAGTTAAAGAAAATTTGAATTCACATGGAATTAGAAATTCAAATTGGAAATAAGTAGAATAAGAAGATATAAAGCTTAAAGTGGTAGGGTAATAATGTGAGAGACATATAATGCTTAAATTAAACTTAAGAAATGAAGAGTGAAATTCTTAAGTAAAATTGATACTGAGAAAATTATTCCAAGTGGATAGAAGTCAAAATAATGCGAATAAAAGAAAATTGATATGGTTGATAATTAATGGATATAAATACGTAGGATGAACGTATATTATTTTATTCTTATAAGAAATTGATCCAGATTCGAGCACAGAATTTCGAGATAGTTATATATCGATCCAAGTAAGGATTTTTCACTTGATTTTCGACGACGAACCATGGATTTAGATTTTGATTGATCTTGAAAATTCTCTATCATAGTTGTGACTATGCAAGGAGAATGACAGTTTCTGATCAAGAAACCAGATATGAGTCTGCACTAGGAAGTCGGGTGGATGATACTAGTTCGGTAATGAAATTATGTGATCGAGCGATCGGATTTGTTATTGCGTACGAATGGTATATGTACATCGTACGGGCTTGATGCAAATAGATTTTAAAATTCTATAAAGAGGTCAATAAAATGTGGAGAGAATTGATACTGTAGATTTCAGAATTGAACTCCCAGAGTGAATATCTGGAATTTATTGTGTATTCCATATATCCCATCTAAGGAAATTTGTATATGATTCATCATTGGTTGTTCAACCAGTAATTCAGGAATTTGGAAGTGGAATCAAATTTAACTGTGGTCAGGGATCCAGGTTGGATTGTTGATCATCGAGAAACAAACTCTCTATAATTTTAGGGAAAATTATCCGAACTTGTGTTCAGATAGCTAGTGTTTTAGGATTGACTGTTTGGTTGTTTGTTAATATATAAATGATACATATGATAGGCATAACAACTTTTACATTATCTTTGTTTTAAATTTCGAGGACGAAATTCTTCTAAGGGGGAAGGAATGTAACGACCCGAAAATTTTGGTAATATATTTCAATAAATATTTAATCTAATTTAAAATAAATACAAGCTCTTCAAATTTATAAACCGAGGAGATCTTGATATTTAGCAATTATATATGCTCTGTAAAGGAAAATTTGATTTGAAAATCTAAAATAAATTCTGTATTGGTCGATAAAAACAAAAGTTGTGTATTATCAATATTTAATATAATATTTGTAAAAGGGTAATCTATGTAATAATGTTTAACATAAGAAGTCCTATCAATATTAAGATATGAATATAAAAACATAAATATAAAATATAATGATAAATATAAGGTATAAATAGAAATATAAAATTTACAAATACAATGTTAGAAATCAATGTTTGAAAATTTAACTACAAATAGGAAATAAAATTTAAGGAGTATGTAAACTATAACTATAAGAATCATACATGAATCATTTAAGGTAAGCTTAGAAAGAAGATAAATTATTTTTATAACCTATATGTATACATTTGCACAATATTGATCTTTAACAAAGATAGTAACTAGTTGCTGTGTAACCATGTACAATGCAAGAAAACAAGTATCCACTTCAAATTCATATACAAATATCTTTGTTTCAAAACACAGGAATCAGCAAACATTAGATATATGTAAACTAACATGAACACATGCATTTATTAACACAACTATTTGTCAAGAAGAAATCCTTCAGCTGAAATTCAAATATCATATCAGGTTTGCAGTAAAACATCCCTACTTAAAAACAGTGTAAGTTGTGTACTAGTATAATGATGCAGCGGAGAATTACCAAAACGATATGGATCGATGAAAGTAGCAATCGGTGGATTGAAGATACTGAAATGCCCAAATTCGTTGATCACAAAGATACCGAATTCTAGCTATCTTCGACACGTTGATCGCGCACGATACCGCGAGAGAAGATCTTCAATTCTTCAAGCGTTGATCAAGCGCACTTGATTCCGCGAATCGGCTTCAATAATCTTTGATTCGAGCGCACTCAAATATCCGAAATTGGAGATAGGAGATTACACTCAACTACCAATTTAGGATGAAAGCACACAGCAATCAAACAAGAATTTTATTCAAAAAAATCAACAACCCATTACAAATGACCCATATGCCTATTTATAGGCGTTACAACCCAAACTAGGCCGTTGCCGACCTAACAGATATCAAACGGCTCAACCATAGGTCGTAAACGACCTAAAAATACAAGACTCAACACATAACAGCGCTACACCGGACGACCTACGACTTAACAAGGTCGTGAGCGACCTAACTGACCAACACAACACGACTTTCGACTTACAAACACAATACAACACGTAGGCACAGACTCCGACGACTTAAAACACACGACTTACGACCTAGACAGAAGCAAATGACTCAACGATCTAGTCTTCAGCAACTTATCCTTCCGCGACTTAAGGTTGAGCTTTGGCCTTGTGAGCGACCTATCTGCTCGCGACCTAACTCATAGGTCGTTGCTTGGTTATTCGAATGGACGGAGCGCCTTAATTTTAGCCCGCTTTCATCATTAGGTCGCTGGAGCGACTTAACGGTATTGTTAGGTCGTTCGCGACCTAGAATCATTTCAGATTGCACTGCTTCGTTAGGTCGTCCCCCTTTATCCCGCGTACAGTTAGGTCGTGAACGACTTAATGTTTCCGACCGACCTAAAGCATGTTGTTCTCTTTCACTTAGCTCGCTCTTGTTAACTCGTACGCGACCTAAGTGCTTGTTATCTCGTGCCACTTCTTCGTTCGGTCGTAGCTCCCCCTCACTCGACCTGTTAAGTCGTGGACGACTCATGTTAGGTCGTGGACGACTCATAGCTGCTTCCTTAAGTCTTGTACGACTTAACTCTTGAAGAATTTTCCATTGCGTATTTTCCTCTCTGTACTGAGCTGCATCATCCTCCCCTGGTTGAGAAAATTTCGTTCTCGAATTTGTAAATTCTTCTACCTCAGCTTGTTCATCTCCATAATATGGCACAAGATGCTTAACATTGAATACGTCAGAAGTGTATACATCCTCCGGCAGCTTCAACTTATAAGCATTTTTATTAATCCGTTTCACAATTTCTACAGGACCAATTTTTCTGGCTTTCAACTTGTTATAAGCGCCCACTGGAAAACGGTCCTTCATTAACACAGCGTACACCAAATCACCTTCGTTAAATTCAACACTTCGTCGCTTCAAATCTGTGGAATTTTTATACTTCTCATTTGCTTTCTCCAATCGTTCCTGAACGATTTTATGACATTCAGTTAATTCATCAATAAAATCAACGGCCCATTTAACCGTCCCCTTCGGTTGTGGTACTACTGTTAAGTCCAACGGTCCCCTGGGTAAATTTGAATATACAATCTGAAATGGACTGTAACCTGTGCTTCTATTAACCGCATGATTATGTGCAAACTCTGCTTGGCATAACTTCATGTCCCAACTCTTCAGATTGTCCTTCACAAGACATCGCAATAAATTTCCCAATGATCGGTTAACAACTTCGGTCTGTCCATCCGTTTGCGGATGATAAGTGCTGCTAAAGTTCAACTTCGTTCCCACCATCTTCCACAAACTTAACCAAAAATGGCTTAAAAATATAGTATCCCGATCAGAAACAATAGATTCCGGTAAACCATGCAATCGATACACCTCCTTAAAGAATAATTGTGCCACTCGAACTGTATCCGCTGTCTTCTTACAAGTTATAAAATGTACCATTTTCGAAAAACGATCTACCACAACAAATATAGAATCATTCCCCCTTTGAGTTCGAGGTAAACCCAAAACAAAATCTATACTGATATCAACCCATGGTGTGTTAGGCATAGGTAAAGGCATATATAATCCCGCATTCGTAGCTGTTCCCTTCGAAATATGACAGATATGACATCTCTCCACAAATCTCTCTACCTCTTTCCTCATTGATGGCCAAAAATAAGACTGAGAAATCAACTGCAGTGTACGATCTCTGCCTACATGGCCTTCTTCATGTAATTCTTTAACAATCTTCATTCTCAAGCTACAATCTAGTATACATAAACGATTCCCCTTGAACAAGAACCCATCAACCAATGCAAATTCATCGGTATCTCCATCCTTAACTTTCTCACGAACTTTGCAAAGTAAGGATCCTCCTCAAACAATTCTGGCAATAATTCAAATCCTGTCACCTCAACTTTCATTGTCGTTAATAAATGACTCCTCCTACTCAAAGCATCAGCTACCTGATTCGTCACCCCAGACTTGTGTTTGACAACAAAAGTATATTGTTGTAAATAAGCAATCCATGATGCATCTCTCGCGGAAATCTTGTCTTGTCCTTGCAAATGCTTCAAAGCTTCATGGTCTGTGTAAAGAACAAACTCCTTATGGAAAAGATAGTGTCTCCAATGTTTCACTGCTTGCACCACTGCATAAAATTCCACATCATATGTACTATATCTCATTTTCGCTCCTGACAACTTCTCACTGAAATAAGCAACGGGTTTCCCACTCTGACTCAAGACTCCACCAATTCCCACCTTCGACGCATCAGTATGCAATTCAAACAACAACTGAAAATCTGGTAAAACAAGAATCGGTGTTGTCGTCAATAGTTCCTTGATCTTCTCAAAAGCAACCCCTGCTTCCTCTGACCATACAAACTGTTTCCCTTTCATGCAATCAGTAACTGGAGCCATCACGCTACTGAAGTGTGGGATGAATCTTCGGTAGAATGACGCTAGCCCATGAAAACTTCTCACTTCCGTAATTGTCTTTGGCTGTGGCCAATTCCTGACTGCTTCAACTTTATTCTGGTCCAAGCAGAACAAGATATTTCCCCTGTCTAGATGTCCTTTTTTATTTCGGCTGTGTGGGCGGTTGCTAGCTAGAACCGCGGGGTTTATCTTGTTCGGGACTGTTCAGTAAGGAATGGTTCCGGCCTTGTGTTGTAGGGGGTCGGGAGTGATCCTCGGTACGGTGATCTAAGCCCCGTACTGTGACGGGTGGTACCCCAGTAGCCCTACCATTGTTGGAAATCCATTTTCCCTACGAGACCCTACGGTTTTGATTTGTATTACCCACTTTTGTGGCTAGTAGCTGGAATTTAATAGATGTAACAATTTCGCCTATTTTCTATTTACATGAAACCCTAGACACTATTGTAATATCACTGGATTTCCTATGAAATGTTTTGGTTAGCGTAAGGTAAAAACTTACCCGTTTTTATTTGTGGGGAGTCTTACGTGATACCTTTATTTTCAAATGTTTCGCCTTCTTCCTCTGTCCATACAAACTGTTTCCCTTTCATGCAATCAGTAACTGTAGCCATCACGCTACTGAAGTGTGCAATGAATCTTCGGTAGAATGACGCTAGCCCATGAAAACTTCTCACTTCCGTAATTGTCTTTGGCTGTGGCCAATTCCTGACTGCTTCAACTTTATTCTAGTCCACCTGTATACCTTCTCTTGACACAACATATCCCAGAAATAAAACACTATGCGTCATGAACACGCATTTCTTCGTAGGAGCATAAAATTGTTCCTCACGAAGAATAATCAGCACTTCCCTCAAATGTTGAAAATGCTCCTCCATACTCCTGCTATATATCAGAATATCATCGAAATAAACCACCACGAACTTCCCAATGAATGGTCTAAAGATTTGATTCATCACCCGCATGAATGTACTAGGTGCATTTGATAAACCAAATGGCATAACCAACCATTCGTATAACCCCTCTCTCGTCTTGAAGGTTGTCTTCCATTCGTCTCCAGGTCTAATTCGAATTTGATGATATCCGCTTTCCAAATCAATCTTTGAAAAGATAGTAGCCCCACTCAACTGATCTAGTAAATCATCCAACCTTGGCATAGGAAATCTGTATCTCACAGTAATCTTATTCAATGCTCGACTGTCAGTGCACATCCTCCACGTCCCGTCCTTCTTTGGTACCAACAAAGCTGGCACAACACATGGGCTTAAACTTTCCTGCACACGTCCCTGTTGTTAACGCTAGAATTTGAACGCTAACACCCCGGTGTATGAGTTATAGTTGTGAAAGCACCACCCGATAACTCGGGAACAGATTACAAGCAGGTAATAGCGGAAAAGCAGTAAACAACAACAATTTTATAGTGGTTCGGCTTAAGGGTATAGCCTACGTCCACTTTAAGTACTTTTATTGATGATCTCGTTGCAAGCTGATACAATTCTTTCCAAGTACAATACACTTTGGATTACAAGTCACTTAGAACAAGTAGCCTAAACTTCAATGGAGATTAGAGTCTTCAAATCCATGTTGGATGTGTGTGATCTTTTCTCGAAGTTGTTTGTAGCGTTCTTCGTGTCTTGAGAGCTTTAAGTGTTGGATTGGTTTGGAATGCAGCAGAGTAACGGTGCTTGAGTAGAATGAGCCAAAGTCCTCCTCTAGTTGGAGTTAGGATCATATTTATAGGCATTTTTCAGAATAAGGTCGTAGGTCGTGACCGACCTATGTAAGGTCGTAGGTCGTGACCGACCTAAGTAAGGTTGTAGTCGACCTGAAGAGTGTTGGCCCCTCCTTCCTCACGCATGCTGATTTGCACAAGTCCTAGGTCGTGAGCGACCTATCCCCTTGTGGCATTGCATAGTCTTCTGTATTCTGATATTTAGGTCGTTAGCGACCTAACCTAGGTCGTGAGTACTTTCCTACAGCCATAGTTAATCTTAAGTCGCTGAGTCCCTTAGGTCGCGACCTTCCTTAGGTCGCGGAGCTTCTTAGGTCGGTGGATAGTTAGGTCGCGGAGTTCCATAGGTCGAGTCCATCTTCAGGTCGCACTCACTTTTAAGTCGCGGCCTTTTTGGGTCGCTGCTGCCTTTAGGTCGAGACAATCTTAGGTCGCAACACTTTAGGTCGCAGCTACTCTTAGGTCGCTGGGTTCCGCTAGGTCGCGGCCTTCCTTAGGTCTGAGCACACAGTTAGGTCGTTTGAGTGCTATAGGTCGCAGAATTCTATAGGTCGGTGCTTCCCTTAGGTCGCAGATACTTTTAGGTCGCTTGATGAGTTAAGTTGCCATGCCATTCCTGTAGTTAGATCGCTCCATGTCTTTAGGTTTTAGGTCGCTAATGAAGAGGAATTAACATTGGCCCCTCGAAGTGCGTGCCTAGGTCGTAGGTCGCGTGCTTCGACCTGACTTAGCTAGGTCGTGAGCGACCTAACACTTGTGCCAATACGCGTGTCTATTTGTTTTCCCATATTTGCCTCATATAAAACTGTTAGGTCGCTACTTCTTCCTCATTCCATTGCTCTAACCTCCTACTGCCATTAACAATTCTCTGAGCTTCCAAAGGCGAATTCGACCCATCCAGTCACCGATTCACTTTCATCATTACGTCTCGTAAGTAAACCTGGTCTTCATCCCATCATAATCGCTGTTAAATCATGAATTCTCACTTTCTGACCTTAGCTCAACTCCATGTATCACGCTTTATCTCGAGTGATTGTTGCGATCGATTTTTTTCGGTCGTTATTTGGTTGATTTAGGAAGTCATGGCAATGCGTTGAATTTATGATGGATTGAGGATTTTTTGGTTAGTTTTTGGAATGATCTGGTGGTATGAAGAGATGGTAAATTTCATGGAGAGGATGATGAATCTCTTCGGGTAGTTGATGGCGGGTTATTGGGTCTGGTGAAGCATTGCGTGGAGAGGAAGTTAGTGACCTAGCGGATTTGAACGACTTAAAATAATTCGCGATCTAATGATCCTTGCGACCTAAGGAATAGTTTCGACCTATACTAGGTCGCTGAACGACCTAATATTCATGTGACCTAAGACTTTGCATGAGTTAAGAGTTACTCGAGCTAAGAACTGCGCAACCTAACTTCCTTGCGACATAGGCTTTAGGTCGCGGCCGAGCTAACACTAGGACGAATTTGTAAAGCCTTATCCTTTACTTTGCACAGCGCGACCTAAGAAGGCTCCGACCTATGCTAGGTCGCTGGACGACCTAGGACTTGTGAAATCCTGAGACAACTTTGATTGAACTGTTTGAACTTTGAACTATATGGACTTGAATTTTGTCGTATTTCTTTGCAGATTATCTCTAATGCTAACAACCTGTTTAAACATAATATTTGCAGAAAAATGGGACGAATATACTGTCATTGACCGCCCACATCGAATGACAGATTAGTCGATAAAGAATAATCAACTTAAATGAACCGTGTGAGTGAAATGCTGTGAATCAACCGACTCAAAGGAAGTGTTAAAGCAAAGCTAAAATTTTGTTTGAATTAACACTGCGCTTGAGTTTTAAATTAACAAGTCCTGAAATCTCACAATCGACCAGTTGTCAATTAGTTTAATTTCAGTTATTTCGCTTGTTATTTTTATTAGTTTCGCACAACACTTCACACTTTTGGGAAACGTGCACCTTCACAGCTGAACATCCAGTTACTCATGTAGAATGACGTCTCAACAAGAAGAGATGATAGAACACGTCGAAGGGGCTTTTCCGGTTGCTATTCCACTAGAGAACCCTCCGGAAAGAACTCCTACCCTTCTGAAACAGCGGGTGCTTAATCAATTATGCATTCAATTTGGCATTGCCGAGGCAGAAGTTTTACTCCCTGGACCAAATGATTTTGCTGATAGACCACCTTCCGGTTTTGTTGCCATTAATCGACAAATGTGCTTAAGTGGAGCAATTCCTCCCTTTAATGAATTTCTTCAACAAATCCTTCTTCGACTGACGATCTCTCCTTTCCAATTGCATCCCAATGGCTATGCCATTTTGATGGGATTGTGCGTTCTGTTCAGGAGAACTCTTGACCGTCTTCCGAGTTTCGAGGAAATTTGTTACCTGTGCACTTTTGCGAAGAACAAGGACCACCCTTCGATTGTACTTGTAAGAGGTGCGAGAAACCGTAAACTAATTTTGGATTTGCCGGAGAGTGCACATGGTTTTTTGAATCAATACTTCTACATTCGTTGCCCCGCAGAATTTTACGCAGACTGGAGAGTAGGAAGTGAGATCTTTTTTCTCTTCTTTCTTTAATTTTATTCTAAGTTTTACCTGGTTCGTATTGCTAGATGCTGACTCCATTCCTTATTTTTACAGCACTTCCTCCTCCTTCTAGAGATTCCAGTCATAAGCCAGTTTTTGAAAGGCTAAGCACTGTGGCTGCTGAAGAAAGAAGCGCAAAATTTCTATTGACAGAAGAACTTCTTCATCAGTTTGAGCTTCTACATCCTTCTCGTTCCACTCAAATTCATGAAGTTCCAACGGAGGTCCCTGATTCTCCGACGAACACTCTTGATGCCCCGGTCTCCACTAAAGAGCACTTGCAGGGAGGAACCTTTACAGAAACTTCACTAGTAAAGTGTTCAATTCCGAAAGATGTTGCAGGGCCATCTGACGAGTCTGTACTTGCCCCAGTTATCGAGGAGGAAGAACCTCCACGATCTTCCGAAAAATCTACTAACGAAGGAGTCAAGAAAGCAAGTCCCAAAAAACATGATGGTGATGATGTTTTCGGGGGGTTGAGTGATTTAATTGTGACTTCTCAAGAACTTTTCAAAGATGATGTCTCCAAAACTATCTCTTCTGTAATCGAGGCGACATCTTCTTTACAACAAATGTCAACTCCTCCTACCCAAGTTATCACTACCTCTATTCCACAGAGTGGTTTGTAACTCGATGCGTGTAGTTTACACGTTACACGACACTTCGGATTTCTCATCACCTCTACGCACTTATCTTCTTGTACTTTAAAGATTTCTAAAGCCTATTATTTTTATTCCAGATTCTCCTATGGGGCGCAGCGGCTCATACTATGATGATTTCCAGCGCTACGGGAGGCGTAGCCAGTATGATTACAGGCGTTACCTCCCTTCTTACAGAGAATCGGATGAAGAGAGGGCCATCAGGAAAGCCGACGAGAGACGAGCATATGAAGAACGTCACCGAAGGGAACAAGAAAGACATGACCCTCCCCACAGTGGTGATGATACTCAAAAGAGAAAAGCTCACGATGAGAGAGGTAAAGGTCACATAGACGATTCTTCTAGCAAGCGGGCTAGACTTACCGAAGAAACAATGCCGACAGCTTCTGAACATGTTCCTGCTCAATCTCCTGCTCCCGTTCGCTCCGACATTCAAGCAATCATCAACCGCCCCGCATACCAAGTCGGGCAAGGTCCTCCCACTCTTCAAAGTCGATTTCCTCAGTGGTGCTTGAGAGGGGTTCGATTTGATCTCGACTTGGTTCCTCTCGACAAACCGGCTATGCTGCGAAATCTGGATACTGTCAGGACCGATATTGAAAGAATGTCGAAGTGGCAAAAACTTGTCGACGAGCTTCAGAGGGTTAACCGAGCCAATCTCGAGGCCATGCTCACAATGGAGAACGATAAGGCTGAGTGGCAGAAGACTCTCGAACAGCATGACGCCGAAATGAGAAGTATTGCTTCCTATAATGAAAAGCTGGAAGCGGAAGTAGAAAAGCTTAAGGAAGAATTAGCTACTTCATCTACTTTCCATTCTCAAAAGGAAAGCATGCTTCAGCAACAAGTAAGAGATGCGCATGCCAGTCAAAGGGCAGTCGAAGATAAGCTTACACACCAAGAGAAGGTCATAGAAGAATATCGTGCTGAAACTTTACAGCTGCGAGAACAGGCCGGCTCTCAAAGCTTGGAGATAGAGATGCTAAAAGCTCGACTTGCTATAACCGAAACGGAGCGTGACGAGGCTGTTGCTGGTAAACTCGCGGCTGAAGAGGCCCATCAAGCAACCAAAGCTGATATTAGCTCCACATTATTTGATTTCTATCTGCATAGCATTTTGGGGCGTGGCAGCCTTGCCTTTCTAGGCCCTAAATACGAAATTACATTAGCTGAAGTTTGGGAGGCAGCAGTTGATATGCTAGGTGGCAAAGGTGCTGGCTACGCTGAGACAGCTCTTGAAGAGCATTATCTCGATGATGATGCCCGCGCCGCTCTTGCCAAGGGAAAAGAGCAACTCGCCAAGGTACGGGCCAGAATAGCGGAAGTGGAACGTTCTAAGAAAGAAATACCGCCTACCACTTCTGAACGTCCTTTAGTTTCTCCCGAAGTGGACATTACAGGCTCTAGTGCTCATTCGCCGCCTCCTATAAGAACCGGGGTAATCACCCCTACTGATGATGAGGCTTTAGAGGATATCGGGGCTCAGAATTATGAGATTGAACTTACGAAGCAAACATCTTCAGGTAATTTTGATATTGGTTCGATTCAGGTGGATCGCTTGCTTACTCCTCAAAAGTTTGATGAGCTTCTCGATTACTTCTTGAATCTCGACGAACCCATATCTCCCTTCTTTCGCGGAGATACTAATATTTTTAATTTCTCTTCTTCTGCAGTTGAGACGCCAAGTGCTGTGCAGACTTCACTTCCTCCGGTTATCCCTCCTCCGTCTCTTCAGGTGACTCCTCCTTCTGCTTCACAACCCGGGTCACAAGAGGAACAGATTGAGGCTCTACATGGCTTGGATGACCCTATCGCTTCGCAAGAGCAGAAGGACGAGGGACTTGAAGGAGGCGAGATCTCTCCGGAGCGGACTCCCTCTGATGACGTAGTTTTGTCCGCTCTTGTTACTCCAGGGAGTGAGTCTTCTTCGAAGAGAATAAAGAAGCACGGAATATCGAAGAGGAGGGGGAAGAAAATCATCATTACTGAAGAGGAACCGGAAGTCGCACCGGTTACACCTCCCTCTCCTTCTTCCCTTATGCCTATACATAGACCTGAAAAACTAATCATTCGGCCAGGCAAAGGGTCCAAGGGTGGCAAGAAGAAATGAAGACTTCAGCTTTTAGCTTCTCGTCTTTTGCATGTATTGGTCGAGAATTGTGCGGGTATCGGCCCCCCCGCTTTTCTTTTGTTGAAACTTGTACCTGTATATAAAGTAATGTTGAATAAAATGATTCCTCTTTCTTTGAATAAACTCCTGTTTGAATTTGAGAATGCATTTATTATTCATTTTTGCACAAGTTTATTTATATGACATTGCAGTGAGCTTATGGTATGTTGTTTGAGCGTACTTTACCGATGTAGCTATACCATATCGTATACAACTATACCATGCTGCCCCCATATCATAAGCTTACTGCAATTTTCTATACTTCGAGGGGACTTGCACTCTTATTTTCTGTAGAATGACTATTTCATTCGTGAAAAGATTTTTCATAGAGTACAACTCCTTTCATATAAGTTTTTACGCTTTGTCCTTCGAAGAAGTCACTTTTTCCTTTTGCGTATGTACACATTTTGCCAAGTGAATTCTTCTATGTGGTAAAGCGGACCTCTGAATGTACTTTAACTTTCTTTTCCCTCTTTTTTTTTCTTTTTTCTTTTAGAATAGGTAAATCACTCTTCCTTCGAAAGTTAAAGTATGCTCTTAATGAGGATTTTTCTTTTAAATAGAAATTTGTACCTCTGAGGAGGGATTTTTTCACGTTTCAACACTTGGAAGTTTTATTTCAATCTTGGTGAAACGTGTACCTCCAAAGAGTTGTGCCTTTGAAGAGAGCCTTTTCACGTTTCAACACTTGGAAGTTTTATTTCAATCTCGGTGAAACGTGGGCTTCCGAAGAGGTCTTCCTTCTTCATTATGCTTCCGGAGAGGGGGGTTGTACCTCTGAGGAGGGATTTTTCACATTTCAACACTTGGAAGTTTTATTTCAATCTTGGTGAAACGTGTACCTCCAAAGAGTTGTGCCTTCGAGGAAAGCCTTTTCACTTTTCAACACTTGGAAGTTTTATTTCAATCTCGGTGAAATGTGGGCTTCCAGGAAGGTCTTTCTTTTGTTTTGCATTTCAACTTTGGTGAAGTGAAATTCCGAAGAGCGGCTGTTTCACTTCAACTCCTGGTGAAATGTGCCTCCGAAGAGGTCTTTATTTTGTTTGCATTTCAACTCTGGTGAAGTGAAATTCCGAAGAGCGGTTGTTTCACTTCAACTCCTGGTGAAATGTGCCTCCGAAGAGGTCTTTATTTTGTTTGCATTTCAACTCTGGTGAAGTGAAATTCCGAAGAGCGGTTGTTTCACTTCAACTCCTGGTGAAATGTGCCTCAGAGAGGGTTTTCATCGCCTGGAAGTTACTCTCTCATGGTTGGAGGGTCATGACTCCTCCAATCTTTTTTGTTGAGTAGAGAACTTTCTTTTTTGTGGCGTATGACCCATTAGAGGTCTTTATCCTCCGAAGAGTTGTGCCTCCGGAGAGGACTTGTGCTGCCGATGATGGCTTTAGTTGTTCCTCTGTCCACTTGCTTATGCCTTTTCAATGATCCTCTGCCCCCTTTTTTTTTTCTTTTTTTAGCTTTCATTCCCTTTTCTCATAAGTAACTTGTTTAATCCAAGGGAGTGTGCTTCATTGTCAGGCAATTTCGTGAGAACGAGCACTAGCTTCTTAATTGGATGTTTGTTTGTTCAAACGATCTCAATTTATTAGCAAAGACCCGTTTCTGTCGAAATCATAAGCCGTTCAATTGAAGTACTTCCTATCTAGGATTTGAATTCGGGTCTTTCGTAACTTGAAATTTGGCGAGAATCACTTGGTCTTTTTATGTGCAAGTTTTACTTCCATTGTCTGCAAAAATTTAAATTGACATTTCAGCAATACATTCTATGTACTTTTTATATCGAAAATAAAGCAAACATGTAATAATAATAAGGAACACAAGATTTATAGTGGTTCGGCCAGGAAATTGGGCCTACATCCACTTTATATTCTTTAATTATTTACTTGCATCAGTTTTACAATTGCCTTCAATTACAAGAATCATACATTCATAATTCTTTTTACAATATTTCAACAAAATTTTCAAGTATAGTATGGACACAAATGGTTGCTGTTCCATGCCCTTGGAATTTGATCTTCTTCAACAGTGGTGAGTTTGAATGTGACGTCAAGAAGCTTCTGACCTATGACATATGGTCCTTCCCAATTTGGCCCAAACACACCTGTCGCTGTCATAATTCTCTTCAGGACTAGGTCTCCAATCTCAAAGCTGCGTTGGCGAACTTTGGAATTGAAATGTCTGGCTATTCTTTGCTGATGAGCTGCAATTCTGAGATTAGCCTCATCTCTTTTTTCATCAAGGAGATCTAGCGCTTCAAGCTGTAGTTTTTCGTTTTCTGCTTGATTGAAATGGATTCTTCTGTGTGAAGGGACCTCTATTTCTACCGGAATCATTGCCTCTGACCCGTATGCCAATGAAAACGGGGTGTGCCCAGTCGCAGTTTTGTGAGTGGTTCTGTATGCCCATAGTGCCAGTGGTAGCTTATCGACCCAACCACCTTTTGCTCTTTCAAGTTGCTTCTTGATGGTTGACTTAATAATTTTGTTCACGGCTTCCACTTGCCCGTTTGCCTGCGGATGAGCCACTGTTGAGAAGCTTTTCCGGATTTTGAATCGCTTGCAAAAATCTTGGAATTCTTCACTTTCAAACTGAGTTCCATTGTCTGTAATTATTTTGTGAGGCACACCGTATCTGCAAATGATGTTTTTAGTCACAAAACTTATCATCTTCTTTGAGGTGACAGTAGCCAGTGGTTCAGCTTCTGCCCACTTAGTAAAATAATCTACAGCAACAATGGCGTATTTAATTCCAGATTTGGCAGTTGGCAACGGTCCTACAAGGTCTATTCCCCATATTGCAAACGGCCAAGGACTGACCATCTGTGTGAGTTCAGTGGAAGGAGCTCTAGGAATTTTGGCGAATCTTTGACATCTGTCACATTTTCGGGAATACTCTGCTGCATCTCGATTAATTTCTGGCCAAAAATATCTGTATCGGAGAATTTTCTTTGCTAATGTTTGACCACCTGAATGATCACCACATTCTCCTCTGTGTACCTCTGCTAGGATTGCTTTAGCCTCTTCCCTGGATACACATCGAAGTAATGGCATTGAGAATCCCCGTCTGTATAATCGGCCATCCTGGATTATGTATCGAGAGGCTTTTCTCAGTAGCTTTTGTCGTTCTTTTGAGTTTCCTAGTAAGGATCCATTGAGCAGGTATTCTGTTATCGGAGCCATCCATGATTCTTGCTCTTGAGACATGCTCATGATCCAATCAATGTCCATCTCATCAATGCTAGGAGTCGACAGGACCTCCACTGGAGTTAGCCCCAGAAATTGAGCTTCACCTGTGCTAGAATACTTTGCAAGAGAATCTGCTTTCGTGTTTTCCTCTCGAAGAATGTGACTTATCATGTAATGATCGAAATCACCCAGGAGCTCCCAAGCCTTTGACAAGTAGGCGGGCAGATTCCCCCCTTTTGCTTGGAATTCCTTTTTGACTTGACATACAATAAGCTGAGAATCACTGAATATCTGTAACGCTCGGATGTTTAATTCTTTAGCAATCCTTAAATCAGCTATAAGGGCTTCGTATTCTTCTTCGTTGTTTGTTGAAGGAAATTCCAATCTTAGTGCGTAGCATAATGATCGGCCTTCTGGGGTCTCAAGTACGACTCCGGCTCCAGAACAGTAGTCGTTTTTCGCACCATCGACATATAACTTCCATTGGATTGGGGAACCGTCGACTGTTTCCTCCTCACTGTTACCCTTATCTGTGAATTCTGCAATGAAATCTGCTAAAGCTTGTCCATTGATTGCTTTTCGGGGATGATAAGTGATGTCATACTGACTGAGTTCAATATTCCATTTTAGAAGACGACCCGAAGTTTCAGGGCGAAACAGGACTTGCTTGGTTGATCAGTGAGGACTCTGATGGGATGAGCTTGAAAATATTGCCTCAACTTCCTAGACGCAATTAGTAAGCATAGACAAGTTTTTCCAACTTAGAGTAATTCATCTCTGCCCCAGTGAGTCTTTTGCTGATATAGTAAACTGGATGTTGAATCCTTTTGTCTTCCCGTATCAGCGCTGCACTTAAAGCATGAGATGATACTGCCAAGTATATAAGAAGATCCTCGCCATCGCCAGGCCTAGAAAGTATTGGAGGCGTCTCCATATGGCGAATCAATTCATCGAAGGCTTTTTGGCATTCGGGAGTCCAATCGAAGTTTTTCTTTCCTTTCTTTAGGGCGTCAAAGAATGGGATGCATTTATCTGTGGCTTTGGAAATGAACCGACTCAAGGCGGCGACTTTTCCATTGAGACTTTGCAATTCCTTCTTTGTTCTAGGAGCTTTGACTTCTTTCAATGCAGTAATTTGAGCTGGACTGGCCTCAATGCCCCTAGCGCTCACGATGAAACCTAAAAACTTGCCGGATTCCACTCCAAATGAACATTTTAAAGGATTGAGCTTCATTCCGTATTTTCGGAGGACTGCGAACATGTCTGCTAAGTGTTCTATGTGATCCACTGCTTTCTTAGACTTTACTAACATGTCATCGACGTAGACTTCCATAGTCTTGCCCAGTTGCGGTTTGAACATAGCATTAACGAGCCTTTGGTATGTTGCCCCTGCATTCTTCAACCCGAAGGGCATAACTCTGTAGCAGTAAAGACCAGTGTCGGTGATAAAGCTCGTGTCATCCTGATCTGGCTCATGCATCATGATCTGGTTATATCCGGAGTAAGCATCCATAAAAGATAACAATTCGTGTCCCGCTGTTCCATCTACCAGTTGGTCGATTCTGGGTAATGGGAAGCAGTCTTTGGGGCAGGCCTTGTTTAGATCTGAAAAATCGATGCATACTCTCCATTTTCCGTTGGCTTTCTTAACCAGCACTGGATTTGAAACCCAATTCGGATAAGTAGATTCTTTGATAAAATTATTCTCCATGAGCCGATCAACTTCTTCTTTTAATGCCGCCGACCTTTCTGGACCTTGAGTTCTCCTTTTCTGCTTCACAGGCGTAAATTTTGGATCAATATTTAGAGCATGCACTACAACTTCTGGGGATATTCCGCACATATCGGCATGAGTCCAAGCAAAAACATCCAGATTTGCCTTTAAAAAAGATATTAAGATATTCTGAATTGACGCATTAAGTTGTGAACCCACATTCAACACTTTGTTTGGGTCCTTTGGGTCAACAGGTATTGGAATTGTCGTTTCCACCGGTACCACCCTATTTTCCCCTGCACTGACTTTTCTAGGGTCCATCTCTTTCCTTGCTCCACTGTGCTCGCCAGTGCAGGGTCCGCCCTGTAATTGCTACAAGGCTGGTTCTTTGATGCGGACTGGGGCTGCCGCATTCTTTCCTATCTCTCTTTTTCTGGTTTCTCGTAGCTATGTCAGGTAACACTCTCGCCCAGCATTTTGATCCCCTTTTATAACTCCTACTCCATTGTCTGTGGGGAATTTAATGGTGAGGCACCACGGGGCAAGAACAGCTTTGAATTCTGCCAGAGTTGGACGACCAAAGAAAGCATTGTAAGCAGAAAATTCGTCGACAATCACAAAAGTTTGCTTGCGGACCATTTTTCTCTCTCCTTCTCCAAGTTCCACAAACAAATCAATGGTTCCTACTGGCTGTTTTGGCTCCCCAGTGAAGCCAGCAATTTTATGCGATGAAGCTTGCACATCAGCCATAGGGATCTTCATTTGGTCGAATGTTTTCTTGAAGAGGATATTGCAGGATGCGCCACAATCAATGAGAACTCTTCTGACAGTAGCTGGCCCGATACCAGCCGAGATGGCTAAGGGATCCAAGGTAGGAGCTTCAATACATGCGGAATCCCTAGCTTTGAATACAATATCATCATCAAGAGTACTTCGTTGCTTCAAGGGCGTAGCACCTTCCAAAACAAATACATCTTCCTCGGTCGGTACATACTTTAAAGCTCGGGTATACCTTTCCATCTCACCCCAGCTTCTGCCCGCTGGGTGAGGTCCTCCTGTAATGACATTGATAATGGGCCTTCCAGATTCATATCCTGAAGCCTTCTCAATCGTCCTAGGCTGATGAGTAGGAGCCTACTGCCCCTGACTAGATGAAGCAGGATTGTTGCTATTCTTTTTCACAAATTGCTGCAGTTTGTTTTCCCTGAGCAACTCTTCAATCAGATTTTTCAACTGTCGGCACTCGTCGGTTTCGTGACCGGGTTGATTATGGAAGCGGCAGAACTTCCCACTCTGTATAGCCTTTTTCCCGGTCCTTAGAGGAGGAGGTTTAGGAAAGTCAATAGAATCTTTAGTGGCAAGGTAGATATGCTCCGGCGTATCTGATAAAGGAGTATATTCTGATGGCTTGAAGGATCGGGGCTTCTTCAGATTACCCTGCTTCTTCCCATTGTTATTTTCCCTTTTTTGCCCTACAGATTCATTCTTGCGTGGAACAACGGTGTTATCTTCGGCTTTTTCCAACACTGCCTTTACCGGTACGGGACGGCTTTCTAAGCGTATGAATTCATCTGCTTTTTTATAGAACTTTTCAAGGGAATTTGGTTCTTTCATGTTTAGCCATTTCCCAAACTCGCTCGACTTGTCAATACCCTTCATCAGATAAGTCAATATCATTCGCGGTTCTGCATTGTCCACCTTAGCTAGCGCTATATTAAAGCAGTTTAAGAAAGACCTGATAGTTTCCCCTGGATTCTGTTCCAAACTTGACAGTGACATGATATCCTTAGCTTTTGAGGCGTATAGTCTGAACTGCTCCTTGAACTTCTGGGTTAAGTCAGAAAACTGATCGATAGATCGGACTGGAAGTTTGGTGAACCAAAGAAGAGCTACACCTTCGAGATACACAGGAAAATATCGGCACTTTATTTCATCAGAGGCTCTGGCACCAGTCATGTGCCAATCATACTTGTATAAGAATTCGTTCGGATCACTCGTCCCCTTGTAAGCTGGAATGGTTGGTGGGACAAACTTCCTTGGGAATTCAGCCTTTAAGATTTTCTCGGTAAAAGGAGTTTTACTTGGGGCGAAACCCCATTCTTTCTCGTCTTCAACCCTCTGCATACTTTCTTTCATAATTTGTCGGACCATTCCAGAAAGATACTCCTCATCATGTCGAGTTCTAGATCCACCAACCTCTGGAAGTGTCCGTTCAAAGGGGCTGGCAGCTCTTTCAGGAGCATTTCTTTCTTCAGCATCACGAATGTTGCCAGCCAAATTCCTTTCATTATCTGCCGGTTGGCGGTTTGCCCCAAGAAAATCGTTCAACCTATTCAGAATTAGGGCATTCTGGGCATTCTGAGCCTCAAATTGTGCATTTTGGGCATTGATTTGTTGGTTCAGCCCTAAAATTGCAGCATCCAGCTCTGCCTTTGTAACTCCGACAGCTGGAGTGGCTTGATTCGATATAGGGGAAGCAGAGGTTCCCTCTTGAATATTCCCAGATCTGACAGATCTACTCTTCCTTTCAGGAGCCATAATCTCGGATAGAATTCTGGTTTTCAAGGAAATCCTCTCTACAAACCTCTGTGAAGCAATGATGATAACTCGCCTGAGTTCAGTTCACAGTGAAAGCACCAAAAATGTTAACGCTAGAATTTGAACGCTAACACCCCGGTGTATGAGTTATAGTTGTGAAAGCACCACCCGATAACTCGGGAACAGATTACAAGCAGGTAATAGCGGAAAAGCAGTAAACAACAACAATTTTATAGTGGTTCGGCTTAAGGGTATAGCCTACGTCCACTTTAAGTACTTTTATTGATGATCTCGTTGCAAGCTGATACAATTCTTTCCAAGTACAATACACTTTGGATTACAAGTCACTTAGAACAAGTAGCCTAAACTTCAATGGAGATTAGAGTCTTCAAATCCATGTTGGATGTGTGTGATCTTTTCTCGAAGTTGTTTGTAGCGTTCTTCGTGTCTTGAGAGCTTTAAGTGTTGGATTGGTTTGGAATGCAGCAGAGTAACGGTGCTTGAGTAGAATGAGCCAAAGTCCTCCTCTAGTTGGAGTTAGGATCATATTTATAGGCATTTTTCAGAATAAGGTCGTAGGTCGTGACCGACCTAAGTAAGGTCGTAGGTCGTGACCGACCTAAGTAAGGTTGTAGTCGACCTGAAGAGTGTTGGCCCCTCCTTCCTCATGCATGCTGATTTGCACAAGTCCTAGGTCGTGAGCGACCTATCCCCTTGTGGCATTGCATAGTCTTCTGTTTTCTGATATTTAGGTCGTTAGCGACCTAACCTAGGTCGTGAGTACTTTCCTGCAGCCATAGTTAATCTTAAGTCGCTGAGTCCCTTAGGTCGCGACCTTCCTTAGGTCGCCGAGCTTCTTAGGTCGGTGGATAGTTAGGTCGCGGAGTTCCATAGGTCGAGTCCATCTTCAGGTCGCACTCACTTTGAAGTCGCGGCCTTTTTGGGTCGCTGCTGCCTTTAGGTCGAGACAA
The DNA here is from genome assembly GCA_030765085.1 of Allium cepa. Taxonomy (NCBI): domain Eukaryota; kingdom Viridiplantae; phylum Streptophyta; class Magnoliopsida; order Asparagales; family Amaryllidaceae; genus Allium; species Allium cepa. The sequence goes on from CM060931.1 coordinate 802,658,798, forward strand.
TCTTAGGTCGCAACACTTTAGGTCGCAGCTACTCTTAGGTCGCTGGGTTCCGCTAGGTCGCGGCCTTCCTTAGGTCTGAGCACACAGTTAGGTCGTTTGAGTGCTATAGGTCGCAGAATTCTATAGGTCGGTGCTTCCCTTAGGTCGCAGATACTTTTAGGTCGCTTGATGAGTTAAGTTGCCATGCCATTCCTGTAATTAGGTCGCTCCATGTCTTTAGGTTTTAGGTCGCTAATGAAGAGGAATTAACACCTGTTCTAACAACTCTTCCACTTGTCTTCGCAACTCTTCGTATTCCTTCGGACTCATCCGATAATGTGGTCTATGCAGTAATACTGCTCCCGGAACAAGATCAATTTGATGTTGAATGTCTCTCAGTGGCGGTAACTCCTTAGGCAACTCTTCTGGAAAGACATCCTCAAATTCTCTCAAAACTGGCTTCACTTCTTCAGGAACTTCAACCACTTCATTACACTCTCGCCCAATCAACATAAAGACTTCAGGCTCCTCTTCAACCTCCTTGACAAACTCCTTCAAAGATAGTAAAGTTTTCAGTTCTTCGATCTCCTCTAGCTTGCTTTCCTTCTGTTGCTGCTTCTTGGGAACTAAAGTGATTTTAGTACCTTCAAACATGAAACTATAGCTATTAGCACGGCCATCATGTTGCACTGCTCTATCAAATTGCCATGGTCTGCCCAACAACAGATGACACACATCCATGTCTACAACATCACACCAAATTTCGTCTTTGTATCTCTTCCCATTAGAAAAATTAACACAAGCCCTTCGACACACCTTCACTTCACCACCCTTCCTTAACCATGCTAACTTGTACGGTTTAGGATGCTTCTCAGTTTTCAAGTTCAACTTCTTTACTGCTTCAGTAGAGATAATATTGTCACAACTCCCAGCATCAATAACGAACTTGCAAACTTTTCCCAGAATAGTGCATGTGGACTGAAATATGTTATTCCTCAACCAACTGTTTTCCTCTTCCTGTTTCGGTGCCAAATAACTTCTCCTCATCATCAAATTACACCCCTCATCTCCGGACAACTCTTCTTCCTTCTCAACATAAGGTGAATTAGAACATTCAGCTTCCACATCCTCTTCTTCAACCTCTGCAACCATTGCTCTCCTCTTCGGCTTCGGACATTCATTGCTTTTGTGACCCAACTCCTGACAATTGTAACATTTGAAACTGCTATTAACCTTTGCCTTCTCAACCTCCTTCACAACTGGTTTACTGGTAGGTTTAGAAACATTAGAACTTCCACTAGCACCCTTCACTGGATTATTGGAATTAGTAAACACACCACCTCCACGCCTTCCCTGCTTCTCCCAAGCCAACGCTTTCTGATGTGCCTCCATCACAGATCTTGGATCGAACATATTAACCATATCCTGGATCTGCATTCGCAACCCTCCAACAAACCTAGCAGTCAGCTATTCTTCTGTCTCCATAATATCATTTCTGGCAATAAGTTGGTAAAATTCATCTGCATAATCATTAAATGACTTCGTCCCTTGCCTCAGATTTTGCAATCTCTGGTACATAAGTGATTGATAGTTATAAGGTAAAAATGTAGCTCTCATTAACTTCTTCATCTTATCCCATGTTTCAATCTTCGACTTCCCCATTCTCTCTCTCGTAAGTTTAGTTTGCTGCCACCACGCCAAAGCTCTCCCCCTCAACCTAGTAGCAACCAACTTCACTCGACGATTCTCCGGAATCTCTTTGAAATCAAAGATCTCTTCAACATTAGACAACCAATCAAGAAATTCTTCAGCTACCATTCCACCTTTAAATTCAGGAATTTCCATCTTCATACCCGATTCCCATCGACGGTCCTCATCCACATCTCGATATGAATTTCGAACTTGGTCTCGATCTCGATAATGCATGCTAGCTCTATCACCCTCTTCATCAAAATCAAATGTACGTCTATATCGATCTCGACCATTATCATCCCTTCGATCACGCATGTCTCTTCTACTATGTCTCTCTTCATCTCTATATGGCTCATTTTCATACTCACGTGGAGTTCTCCTCTCTTCATGTCCATAGTCATGCTGATCTCTCCTTGATGAAATTGATGTTTCTCTTCTCTTTCTTAAAGATTGCGGTGATACCCTCCTCGCTTCCATAACCGATGGCGAAACTCTGTTTCCTCCATGGTTCGAGTTTGGTGATCTCCTCCTTTGAGTTTGATTCAAATCATTCATCAATTTCTCTAACTTTTCAATGCCTTCATCAAATTTCTCATTAATACGTTGTTCCATTTGCTCGGCTTCTTCTCTTCTATACAACGCTTCAACATTTTGATGACGATTAGCTCTCCTTGGTGGCATGAATAATCTTCTCAAATACTTCAACAAATACTTCATAATTTCACAAATTTTCAACTCAAATCAAACAAGTCACGGCCTCAACCTTGACTCGGCAATAGCTCAACCCTTCAATTCAAACAACCAGGCACCGCTCCGACTTCAAACAATGATACCAAAAACTGATGCTCGGCCTATACTTAACACGATGTTATGCTCGGCCTTCACCATTCAACACAAATCAAATTCAAACAACTTCCGGATTTTGATCCAAAATGGAATGGATCGAAAACTCCAAACTTGTTGCAACTTCAAGATGAACACGATGAATACCAAACTTCAAATTCCTTGGCTCCAAGACTCGTCTTAGCTATGATTGGCTAAGTCAAGCTCTGATACCAAAACTGATGCAGCGGATAATTAACAAAACGATATGGATCGATGAAAGTAGCAATCGGTGGATTGAAGATACTGAAATGCCCAAAATTCGTTGATCACAAAGATACCGAATTCTAGCTATCTTCGACATGTTGATCGCGCACGATACCGTGAGAGAAGATCTTCAATTCTTCAAGCGTTGATCAAGCGCACTTGATTCCGCGAATCGGCTTCAACAATCGTTGATTCGAGCGCACTCGAATATCCGAAAGTGGAGATAGGAGATTACACTCAACTACCAATTTAGGATGAAAACACACAACAATCAAACAAGATTTTTATTCAAAAAAATCAACAACCCATTACAAATGAACCATATGCCTATTTATAGGCGTTACAACCCACACTAGGTCGTTGCCGACCTAACAGATATCACACGACTCAACCATAGGTCATAAACGACCTAAAAAATACAAGACTCAACACATAACAGCGCTACACCGGACGACCTACGACTTAACAAGGTCGTGAGCGACCTAACTGACCAACACAACACGACTTACGACTTACAAACACAATACAACACGTAGGCACAGACTCCGACGACTTAAAACACACGACTTACGACCTAGACAGAAGCAAACGACTCAACGATCTAGTCTTCAGCGACTTATCCTTCCGCGACTTAAGGTTGAGCTTTGGCCTTATGAGCGACCTATCTGCTCGTGACCTAACTCATAGGTCGTTTCTTGGTTATTCGAATGGACGGAGCGCCTTAATTTTAGCCCGCTTTCATCATTAGGTCGTTGGAGCGACTTAACGGTATTGTTAGGTCGTTCGCGACCTAGAATCATTTCAGATTGCACTGCTTCGTTAGGTCGTCCCCCTTTATCCCGCGTACAGTTAGGTCGTGAACGACTTAAAGTTTCTGACCGACCTAAAGCATGTTGTTCTTTTTCACTTAGCTCGCTCTTGTTAACTCGTACGCGACCTAAGTGCTTGTTATCTCGTGCCACTTCTTCGTTAGGTCCTAGCTCCCCCTCACTCGACCTGTTAAGTCGTGGACGACTCATGTTAGGTCGTGGACAACTCATAGCTGCTTCCTTAAGTCGTGTACGACTTAACTCTTGAAGAATTTTCTGTTGCGTATTTTCCTCTCTGTACTGAGCTGCATCATATAAGACTTGTGAAAACAAGACAAAGTTATATGTATAGTTATGCTCACTAAAAAAAGTCAAAATCAGGCTGCCCTCTTTTAAACACATATACATATAAATGAATAAGCTTCAACCGAGACAAAGTAATATAAAGCTAGATATGCTTTTAAAAATCAAATCGAACAAACCGGGAAAAATATATAAAGATGAGTGTGATAATATAAAACAAGTAACATAATAACAAAACAAAAGTCTTTATTCAAAGCTTCATACATAAGTCAAATAGGTAACTGCAAGATAGTACATATCTTCATACAACTATGTGTATACACAGCCGAAATACAATGATAATTGTGTAAACTAATTAAGGAACAAGCATTTAATTTGCTATCTTCTCAGCACATATTTTTGTCAGGTCCTAATATTTGTAAAAATCTGCTCATATCTAAACAACTTCACTAGATAAAACCTTCCTTAAGTAGTACTCTGTGTCCTTTTATATTTGTTCATCTCTGATTTAGTTCGTTTATAAACTTAAGAAGAAATCTGAGAAAAATTAAAGCAAGAAAGAAAAAGGAGAGAGAGCAAAATTCAACTAGAATACAAATTAAAAACAATCAGATTCAAGGCAGACTCAAACTTCAGTTTCAAAACAAGAAGATTTCAAACATCAATGCTTCCTGTTTATAAGAATATGGTGCAGGTGAGTAAACTTAATTTTTCTTAAAAGTTTAAGTTATTTAAAAATAGTTCAAACATTAATTATAAACTGTTTATTTACGTTTCAGTTTGCACATGAATTTGTATGTTTGGTGTTCTTTGGAATTTGATACAGGTTGCATATTGGTTCCAATACTCAAATTACCATCATTTAAACCATTGATTAGCTTCGAATTCTCAACAAACAAGATGATAAACTTCAAAAATGGTTGTTAGGAAGTTGATTAAACCAACTTATAAAGGATATCACTGTAATATTAATGTACAGGAAATCAAGTGATAATTGGAAATATTCGATTGTTGCAAAATTTGGATTCAAGACTATATATTGAATTCATATTGTAAGTTATGATTTTTTTTAAAAACTAAAAATAAGATTTTTAGATGGGTTTTTAAAGAGCAGTTTGAACATAAGTAAAAATTACATTTTTATGAAATTCAGACCCTATAATCAATCTAAACAGTTGAAATTGGGTGTGTAGATAGTTTAGATATCAGTGATTTCAAGAAAATATACAATATTTTATTTCATTGAGAAAATTTGAGAGACAGGATCATTGTAGGGTTTTATTTCAAATTTTAAACACGTCAGTAAACGTGACGAGATCGACATCTACACGTGTTTGAGCTTCACGCAATTCAGGGGGAGGAAGCTTGTCGTGTTATCGGGGTGTGGTTGAATTTTAGGCGCTTCCGGTGAAGTGAGGAGCGGTGGCGAGGCCGTTTATTGTCATAGGTGGGCTTCGGTTTCGTGCATGAAGGCATAATTACGATTTTGACCTCATTTCGTGTTTCTGGGCTTTGATCTTGGGTGAGGAGCGAAATTGAGGTTTGTGGGCGCTGACGAGGGCCGCTGGAGGTGCGGCTAACCACCGTGCACGTGCACGGTGGCGATGGAGGTGGAGTTTTGTTTTTCTGTCAACGCGAGTGTGCTTCGTGTCGTGCTCGAGCCTCACTGATGGTTGCTTCGAGTTTTGATCGAGGCCAGTTTTATTTTCTGATGTTGCTTTATATTTAAGTTTTACAACTTACTGTATAAAAAAAAAGAGTAAAGGAGAAGGATGGATTTCGGGGGGCGACTCGGGGAAGATTGCGTGCAAACCGAAGTTGCACTCGAGACTAAATAGGAGGAGACCCAGGTTTTTGTAATTACAGTAATGAACTTTCAAAATGAAGCTTAATGAAAATCTTTTTCATCAAGATTAAGATTGAAATATAAATAACAGTTTAAAGGTTGTAAATTAGAATCTGGTTATATGTTTTAATTATTTTTCGTTAATACTTAACGATGTTTAAGCCTTAAATATTATTATTTTAACCAAGTAATTACTAAGTAATTACTTTAAGCTAGAAGTGAAACCGTTTAACATTTAAGTTTGCAGTTAGTAGTAATTCGAGTTTCAAAATTTTAAAGAAACTTCTTTTAATCACTTGCAGGAAGTAATTAAGGATGTTTAAGTGATTGATAAAAGATGAATTAACAACTTAAGCCAATAAATGAAGAATTAATAGTTAGTTATTTTAATAATTTAACTATTGTTATAAACGAATATGTTATAAAGAAATAAGAGCAGAAGCCATTAGAGTAAAAGAATGGAGATATTTTATTCGTTCAGAGATTGGTTATATCAGATTGATTCATATAATTATATTACACAGGCTCCTTTATATATAGGCATTGGAGCATGAGATGGAACATATCCCATGATGTGGGACTAATAGAAAAACACAAAAGCATATTCACTTATATATTTACATATATTATAACACTCCCCCTTGAATATGCGTCTTCAAAATCTTGGATGCTCATATGGTTGCTAGAAATTGTTTCTTTTAAAACGTCCATAACAATTGCTCCCCATCATTATTATCTTGCTTTCATACATCCATTCAGTTGATATAGATATTGTCTGTTGCCTCATTAAAAATCTCTATTAGAAAAACCCAGTGGGAAAAAATCTTGAACGAGGAAAAGAGTGCAACTTGTGAAATCATAAATATCATACTAAAAATGATATTCCTTATAAGAGTTTGATACTTCAGGATCAAAATAATGCCTCATTAAAACCTTACTAAGAAAAACCCAACGGGAAAAATCTTAGTGAAGGAAAAAGAGTACAATGACATATTTTATTTTCTTATTTCTTAGATAAAGCTTGATACTTCTGGATCAAACTAATGCCTCATTAAAACCTTACTAAGTAAAACCCTATGGGAAAAATCTTAGTGAAGGAAAAAGAGTACAATATAGTATGTCATATTTTAATAATTTACTGCATCAGACAGAGTTTGATACTTCTGGATCAATTCAATACGTCAGTAAAAACCTTAGAAAGGAAAACCCCATGGGAAAAACCTTAGTCAAGGATAAAAATATAATTTAACTTAAATAACATATTTGAGATGTTATTTCTTGAAAAGACGTTTGATTCTTCTAGATCAAGATAATGCCTCATTAAAACCTTAATAAGAAAAACCAGTGGGAAAAATCTTAAATAAGGAAAAAGAGTACATTATAGCTTATTTCAAATGTTACTAGGGAGTTGATACTTCTGGATCAAGATAATGCCTCATTAAAACATTACTAATAAAAACCGAGTGGGAAAAATCTTAGTTAAGGAAAAAGAGTGCATTATAAAATACTTATAGATGCTCCCCCTGATTTAAAGTTTCCTATGAATTTGTATTTGTCTTTCGATAACTCAAATTGGTTATAGGTACTTCTGGATCTATAAATATGTGTCTCATTAATAATACAATTTATTAATAGATTCGTTCAATACAATCAAATTTTCTAAGATTGTTTCTTTCAAATATAATTTTCATTTTATGCAATTTGTATGCTACTTTTATGAAAAACACTTCACATGTTTTCATTTTTGTGCTTCAAATTAGTTTTGCGCTTCAAATTAGTTTTTCGCATTGCAACTATACATTTTTCATGAATATTAAAAATTTCATTACAACATTACTAAAAAGTAGGAAGTAATCTACTCATCTTGAGTTATATCAAGATTTTCATTACAACAATACTTAGAAGAAGGTTGTAATCTACACTTCATGTCTTTTGCATTCTTTATAACTACAAAAGTTATATATATTCTTCAGGAATTTGTATACTTTAATAAGTATTTGCATATTGCAACTACCACTTCAATGGATATTAAGAGCTTCATTACAACGATACTTAAAAATAGGAAGTAATCTACTCATCATGAATTATATCAAAATTTTCATTACAACAATACTTAAAAGTATGTTGAAATTTACTCTCCTTGTTCTTTGCATTGTTTATAACAATGAAAGTTATTTATATTCTTCAGGAATTTATATACTTTCATTATTTAATATGATTTTAAACCACATTTATACCTTCAGGGTATATTAATCATTTCAAGTACTTTCGGTACTTTATGGACTACATGTCCATATTTATCTACTATTAAAGGATTCATGATGGCCAGTCATGTTTTCCCCTAATTCAAGATTCTTAATCTATTTATAAATATAAGCGCTTTATTATTTACAAATTTATCATCGATGATTATTTCTTGTCAGTTCTAGACATGATTTATTGAGATCTCTTTAATTATGTTTTAGGTACCTAACCCACTTCTAGGGTTATTTGAGAATCATGTCATGGATCACTTTCAGAGCATCCTTATGTGTTTCTTCAAGAACACTCACCTCCTTTATTTGGCATCTTTATTACTTACTCCAAAAATATTTTGAACTGACTTTTGAACCATATTTCAGATGTGGTTTACAGATTTTGATCCTTCAGGGATTCAAATCTATATTGGAAAAAGGTCTACAATGGATAATATTGATAATATTTTGCATCATTGTATATTTTAATATATATTTAACACTGATGATCAAAATGAACTTGTATCCCTTTATCCTCCCCCTCAATGTTGACAAACATTGTCACATTAAATAATAATCATCTTTGGACTCTCATTTTGATCCATTATGATATTGCTACTAGCAAATACATCATACATATTAATAATAGGAGAATAATGCTTTTATCAATTGATAAGATGCATTCAAGTGATATTGATTATTAGAGTTTGTTCCCATTCACTAATCTAAGCTATTGGAGGAATTTACTTATTGTGTAGATCATTTGAATACATACATGACTTCAGGTCATTCAACATTTATGTTGATTGAATTTTAAATCACTAAATAATATCCATGCATAATCACTAAGTAATAGCTTATAACAAACTTCAGGTTGTTAGCTAAATATTTACATATATGGATGTATACGTGCGTCCACGTATCACATATATATTATAAAATTTTCATATTCTTTCTCATTTGAATTAGTGATTTTTAGAACAAACTATTACAAGGATCCAAACTATTAATTTCTATTTATAAATCAATGTCAATGCAAACCTGTCAAAACCACATGATAATGTTCAAAACATTTGGTTTGAAAGCATACCGAACTTCTGGTTCGAACAAAATATACACACAACTTCAAGTTGTTAAGTTTTATTCCTCAATTATATATCAAATATCAGTTTTGAACACTAATTATGATTACTTATCAAGGGATAATTTTTAATTGCATATGGACATTTCTACACATATCTATTGAGAGTTCTATAAAAAAAATTACAGCAAAAATAATAATAGTATCTTTTGGATACTTGGAATGTTACAGATACAGATTTCCTCAGTACTGTATGTATAGCTTGCATGAAAATTATGATATGAAATATAGACTATCTCTCTAGGAGAATATTTAAAGATATATCTTCAAGAATTGATTATACGTGTAATATTTCTCACGTTTGATATAATTATAATGAAATATACGATACATGTTGCATAGCTCTCAAACTTTTTGGATTTAATCTAAACTAAATTAGGATCCTTTATAATCAAATTTCTATGCATTTATTTGGTTTAATAAAATTACCAAATATATAAGCAAATCTCTTATAGAGATATGTTATCATTTCCTAATTTATTAGTCTCTTTTAGGGATATTTTATTATCACTACTTCTGGAGTGAATTTATCTCTTCTAGAGATATATATGTGTACTATTCGAATGTCATATCAATGTACAATGTTTCTATTTGTATAAATTACATAATTACTACCTTTACAATAACGTAAAACATCCGTACTGGAATTTTTGTTGTTGTTGTAACTATCTTTGAAATGACATATCAGACTTTAAATACAGTAACAAAATTAGATGCACCAAATGAAAGTAAGATGCGAAAGATAAAACCACTACTTCTGGAGTGTAACATTGGTATACACTATCATTTTATTTTTTCGATAAATTATTGTTATTACTCAAAAAAATTATATCATTATTCCTTCAGGGAATATAGTATTTCCTTTTAAGGAATTGCAATGTAACAAAAATAAAATTCCTATAACATCTCTTCTGGGATGTTAGATTTTGCAATATAAATATAAATAAATCTCTAAAACATCTTTTCAAGAGATTAATATGCACATATACACATCCAATGATGTTTGAAATATCATATAACATAATATCTTCAGGATATTTGGTTAATATAGTGTAAATGTTAAGATATAAGGTAAGGTATAACTCATTTGGAGATTTTTGTAATCTCTTGAATGCAGCATCATTTTCTCATATGATTATTTATTAATTTTCTTTAACTTCTTCAGGAAGCACAACCTTATCATTTTACATAATTTCAATAGAGCTTCGGGCTTCTAATTCATGAACTTCGAGTTAATTAATTTGTTATGAACTTCAGGTTCTCAAATTCTGTGTAAACCCTTTTTTGTACCACATTGTTACAGAATAAAAGTCTATTCTTAATTCAAGACTTGTACATTTTGAAAAATAAAAAAAAAATACTTACAAGAATTCGAGCTTGTAAAGTTTATCAGGAAATCTTTTCATAATTCAAGACTTCAGGTCTTGGACTTTGAGTTATACAACTTCTGGTTGGAAAAAAAATCTTTGCACAACTTCAGGTTGTTCAAACTTATTTCTGTTTGATGTTTAAATTTTCTGATCCTCTTTTTTTTTTAGTTAGAACTTATGGTTCTTTATTTTGAGGAAACTTGTAATTCATTGATTTATGGAAACTCAACCTTTTATCTACAGGTTCTCAAATTTTATTTTTCTTTTCCTTTTTTTTTAAAAGGAAATATCGAAAGATATTAGGCTTATCATGTAAGCTTTTATTAATGTTTCCATTCACTTCAGATGTGCTAAATCAAAATCAATGTTAGATCTAAACTTAGATCTTCTAGATACGTATTATCTTTATATTTGTTTCTCTAAAAAACAATAAAATATTTCTTCTGGAAATATAAATCATATATCAAAATAATTTTCAAAGCCTTCAATCAAATCTAAATCAAATCAAAATGTTTTCAAAATGAAAACTTCATTTACCAACCATGATTGATTTCTCAAATCCATATCCAAACTAAATGCAATCAAATTCAATAAATTTGTTGAAGCAACAATATTGAATTTTGTCAAGTTCAAACTTGCATTCCAAAATAAATGAACTATAAAACATAAAAATAAGCATGATATTGAGATCAACAATATAATATGATCAGAAAAATAGCAACAACAAACAAATTAGATCTGAAATATAATAACCAATAAAATAAGAATTAGATCTCAAAGTTTAGATCTATATAAGATATAAAATTATAAGACTAGTATAATAAAATCTAAAAAATAAGACAATAGATTTAGATCTGAAGAAGTAGATTTAGAATGAAATGAGATATATGAAATAATAATAATTTGGAAGATTAGATCAATCATATTAGAAAAATAACTTACCGTTTTGAGATCTATAATTAGATCTGGAGAAGAATAGACCTGATTTCATAATAAATTATCACAATTGCAGATCGTGCTGATAACGTGTTATAAACGAATATGTTATAAAGAAATAAGAGCAGAAGCCATTAGAGTAAAAGAATGGAGATATTTTATTCATTCAGAGATTGGTTATATCAGATTGATTCATATAATTACATTACACAGGCTCCTTTATATATAGGCATTGGAGCATGAGATGGAACATATCCCATGATGTGGGACTAATAGAAAAACACAAAAGCATATTCACTTATATATTTACATATATTATAACAACTATGAATTAATAGTTGATTAATTAAGCAATTTAGTTAAGAATTAAGGATTTATAATTGATTAATTAAGTAATTAGTAGTTAGATAATTAAGTAATTAAGTTTCATTAATAAATATTTAGGGGTACTTAATTAATGAGTAAGGAATAGTAAATTAAGTAATTAAAGTTAAATAGCTAGATTAAGAAGTAATTAATTAAATGATGAAATAATTAAGTAATCGAATAAGCAATGATTAATTAACTCAAATGATTTGAAATGAAATAGGTAATTAATTGTTTATTAATGATTAATTAAACAGAGTTTAGTGGTTAACTCTCAGGTAGATAATTCTAAATTGAATTAATTACAAATATGATTTAAAGGTAATTGCTTATGGGCTGTTGGGTTGAATATCTGATTGTGATATTTATGTGATGATATTCTGTGATGCTCTGTGATATGTTATATTATATCTATGATGTTTGCATATGTTTTATCTGTGATAAATGCTATGTTAATTCAATTTGTTGAACTTAAATTATTTAAACTGTTAAGTTAATTAGACAACTTGGCCATCAAAATGGCGATTGGATTCGATGAGACCGGGATCGGAAGAATCAATTTTGATTCTCCGAAAACCACATCGATCCAATTTAAACGTTAGGTCGTGAATCCTGAAATGAAGATCGAGATGGTGTATTCAGAATGCAAGGATTATCGTCGTTGACTCTAAGGGTGATTCCAAAATGAGTGTGATGAGATAATGCCTTCTGTTTCGTTCAAACCTGGAACGTACTTGTATGGAATGAATGCTTTCAACACATCGTCAGGCGGACGATGAGCATTCTAAGTGATATGTTCTTTTAAAGGTAATCGCAGCCTCAAGCCTCATCAACCGGGAATGGCTAAAATAGGGAAGATGCAGCAAGGTTAGGTGGGTCATGCCCAAGCAGGACAAGATATTTCCCCTGTCTAGATGTCCCTTTTTATTTCGGCTGTGTGGGCGGTTGCTAGCTAGAACCGCGTGGTTTATCTTGTTCGGGACTGTTCAGTAAGGAATGGTTCCGGCCTTGTGTTGTAGGGGGTCGGGAGTGATCCTCGGTACGGTGATCTAGGCCCCGTACTGTGACGGGTGGTACCCCAGTAGCCCTACCATTGTTGGAAATCCATTTTCCCTACGAGACCCTACGGTTTTGATTTGTATTACCCACTTTTGTGGCTAGTAGCTGGAATTTAATAGATGTAACAATTTCGGCTATTTTCTATTTACTTGAAAACCCTAGACACTATTGTAATATCACTGGATTTCCTATGAAATGTTTTGGTTAGCGTAAGGTAAAAACTTACCCGTATTTATTTGTGGGGAGTCTTACGTGATACCTTTATTTTCAAATGTTTTCAAAGTTAAACAATTTAAACCGTTTACTCATACCAGACCCATGTCTGACCCGGAGTTTATATTTGTTTTTCATAAACTCTTGGGCACTCAAATTTTTATGAGTAGCCAAGTGATAGGTTTTGGACTTTGATTTCTGGAGGAGCTTGGAGTAGGAGATTCCAGACGTATATAGCTATTTATGTAGTTCCGCTGTGTTAGTTGATATGTACTGTACCTCTGATGCATATAGTGATAGATGTATGTATGACTGTCATGTATATTGATATTGTATAACTCTGATATATGTAAAAACTATGTAATAGTTATGTGATATATTATATTTTGTTCCGTTCCGCTGTGAGATTCTGATGTTGTTGTTCTTTCTTTCTCTTTCTTTTCTATTTCTATCCCTTTCTTTCTTAATGATGATACGTCTTTCTGGTAGTAGAAGGGCGGGTCGTTACAATAAGTGTAAGGTGTTCTGATTAGTAGAGAGAGCAGTATCTTTGGAATTAGGCTGGATTGATCGCGATAGTGACTTGCGATAATTTGAGTGTTCTCTTGTGTTTCAGAGATTTTCTAGATGTCTTCAGGAAGTCAGAGTTTTGCTAACATCTGGAGATTGAGTTTGGTATCGACTAGATTCCAGGAGTGGTACCGATGGTTCAACTTAGTAATAGGATGATTTTTGAGTTTGGTAAAGCAGCACAGATTTTGGAGGAACTTCTGAGTTTTATTTTTGGAATGTGTTGACCAGTCTGTGCTTGAGTTCATAATCAGCATTTTCATCTGTTCAGTCAGAGTGGCGCAGTGGAAGCATGGTGGCAGCTGTTTTAGTTTGGAAGCAATGGGATGTTGCAATGTTTGGATTGGAGAGTTCTACAGGAAATTTCTCAGAATCTGAGGCCAGTTTGGAGTGCACATGTACTATCTTTTTCGGATAAGAGAAGTGAGTTCTGTTTTCTGATTTGGAACAGAGTTTGTGTTCTGAGTTTGGTTGATATTGGAAAGATCATTTTGTTGGATTGTTTTGGTCCAGTTTGATTCGAGAGGACATCGGCAAGAGTTGAGCTGATCAGGAAAGATATAGGCAGTCCAGCATCGTCCGTAGAGTTTTGTGGATAAGAGACGGAGGAATTTAGATTTCGAAGTGGGAGATTTGATTCTAGATAAGTGTTTAATCTTCAGGATTTAATCGTCAGTTTGGATAACTGGAATTCGTTGTGTTTCACGTATCTCTGAGGGAGTACGTGTAAGATCTATCTCTGGTTGTAGAACCAGCAGTTCGGAGAGTTTTGGTTATTGATTCAGACTTGTCTATAGTCTGATATCCTGTGTAACGACCCTGGATTTTTGGCCCCGTCTATTTTAATAAATATTTAATCCAATTAAATAAAATGTGAACTGATCATATTAAAATGATTTAATCATTTGGAATAATTGCCATTTGTTTAGAATGGATTTGTATTTTAAAAAGGAAATTGGTTTGAAAGTTTAAAATAAATCTCTTAAAAATATTTAGAATAAAATATCTCAATAATATTTACAACAAAATTTCCTTATATAATTTCATTAAAATACTTTGTCTTGTTAACATGTGATAAATAAATGTATAGATATGGATGATGTTGTTTGAAATAGAAATCAAATCCTATCAACATAAAAATAAGGCAAATATATGAATGTAACTTAATTGTTGATAGTTAAAATACAAATAGAAATGAATAAATAAATATATATATATATAATAATGTTTGAAATGAAATCAAATTCTATCAGTAAAATATAAGTAAACCATAAGAATATAATTTAAATAGTGATTGTTAAAAATTGAAATACAACATAAGTTGAAGTTTTGCAAGAAAAATAAAATAAAATAAAATAAGACAAATATTTGCATATGAATCAAGCAAGAAAATAATAAAACAAATATTATCATACATCATAAACTGAAATTAAGTACTAATGTAAAATATAAGCCAAACATGTATATCTAAACTATTCAACTAGATGTCAGGTAAAACAAAACATATCTAAAAACATATATCTTCATTCATATGCCAATCCATTTGAAAATATAAAAAAAAATATAGAAACACAGGCCTACCTGCAAGTATACTTAGTACAAAAAATTCTTTTACATAGCAAAACATGAGAACTAGTAAATATTGTAATCAATATACAAACTAATTAAGGTACAAAACAAATATAAATTAATGAAAAGCTTCTTGTGTAAGCTATGTTGGCCTGCAAAATGATAAAGAACAAATCAATATATTTATGCACAGTACAAAACAATAGTATACGAATGTTATGTACAGCTAAACATAATGAGTGTGTAAACATGTTTAGGAAGCAACCATTTAATGCTAATATCTCAGCCACCATTTTTGTCAAGTCAAGATATTTATCAAGAAACTTCTGTCCAGTTGAAGCCTTCCCATCTTGTTCTTTATTTATATGTATCTATTATGCTACTGCAAATTCGTGAAATAAGAAAAAGAAAAAAATGGAACCTGAAGAAACCAAAAACAAGAAGAGAAAACATATGCAAATCAAAAAGAAAAAGGCAGATTCATGAACAACTCAGGTTATTCCATCTGCAATTTTCAAGATATCAAAAAGGGTTTCCTATTCAACAATTATTTGAGGTGAGTAAACATCAATCTTAAGTTTTAAGTTTAATAAAAATTAGTAAAGATAATGCATTTATTATGTGGTAATGTATCTTGTTGGCCTGGAATATGATTCTGTGTGATGCTCTGTATATTACAGTTTGCACATTCTCATCAAACTCAAATTTATTCTCATGTAATTATGAAAAGCTTAGAGTTTTAATGTTTCAAACAAGATGTTTAAAACTAAACCAAGATTTTTAAATTTTGTTCTAAGCATATTGCAAACACAGTGACCCTGAAACCATGTTTACAGTAAATTAGTAAGAAAATGTTATAAATTCAACTAATGAAATAAATTAATTCAAGTTTATAATTTTAAATATAACTGGAATTCATGATTTTTGAAACAAAAATGACGTCTTTTACTTAAGTATTTCACGAGCAGTTCGACTTTGAATGGAAATTGAAGTTTTATCAAATTCTCGAAATTTACTCATTGTAAAATGCTGAAATTTAACCTGAAGTTAGTACAAAGATCAGTGATCTTAGGAAAAATATTGAATAATTTTTCCATTGCTTAGAATCGTGATATGAGATCGAAATAGGGTTTTCTGCGCATTTTCGTTCATGCCAGTAAACAGTGGGTTTCGACTCGCGCACGTGACCGAGTGAAACGAGGCTTGAGAGGAAGGTTTCTGGTGACGTTGACGAGGTGTAGACGAGGTTGCATCATCTATGGTGGTCTGCGTTTTGGTGGCGAGGCGTTTGTTTGCCGTGGGTAGAATGCCTTCTTTCGTTCGAACTATAATTTTTCGATTGTGAATTTTGATGGTACTGTGACTTTGGTTTTTCTCGTATTCGTGTTAATTGTGATTTGCGCGACGCATCACATAATCGCCGGAGCCATGAACGGCGATGTACACGTGTACAGGCACTGGGGCGTATCAGTGTTTGACGTTGGGGTGAAGGGGGGTACTGTTTCGAGTTATACTCGGGAATTTTTATTGGATGCTTGGGGTTATCCTTTGGAGTTTGAGTGCGTGAATACTCTGATGTTTACTTTATAATTAAAGTTTTATAAAGCTTGCTGTAAATCAAAATGTAGGAAGAAGATAGAGTCGCGTATCTGAGTGGGTTACTCGAGTGAAGGGTGCGAACAACTCGAAGTGGCGTTTGGGTTTTGCCGGGGAGATCTCGGGTTTTTGTGTTGGAGTATAAGATGTTATAAATTTTGTAAATAATTAAGTGTTTCAGCAAGTATAACAGTAAAATGAATATTGTTCAAAGTTTAAGTTTAAATTTAATTCAAGTATTGATTGGCCTAGCTAAGGCTTAACATCAGTTTTAATTCGTGATTAATTATTTTAAATTATATAATTACCTTTGTTTAAACTTAACTATGTTTTTAAAATCTTGTTAATTTTAATAAAGTAATAAATTAAGCAAGTTAACAAATAATGTTTCAGTTAGTAATCTAGTTGATATCAAATTTCGAGAAATCTTGAATGTTAATTAAGTGAATAATCAATAGTGATTGATTGGATTCAGAAGTAATTAAGAGTAATTACTTTGTACTTTTAATTAGTAATGTATTATAAATAGGTAATTAACCAAGTGATTTAGTTAACCACTTAATTAATAAACGAGTAATAGTAATTAATCAAGTGATTTGATTAAGAATTGAAAAATGATTAATGTAGCAATTAGCAATAAATAAACAAGTGATTAAGTTCTATTTAGGTCGAAGAATAGTGATTAAGAAATAATTACTTAAGTAATTAAAGTTAGATAACTTGAGTAAGAAAGTAATTAGTTAAATAATGTGAATAAAATAATTAAGTAATAAAGAAATTAAGACACATGTATATACTAATTAAGAAATGATTTGTTGATTGAATAATTTGAAGGGAAATAAGTGATTAAACAGGGTTAAGAGATTAACTCTCAAGTAATTAAATAACTGATGAATAGTTAAGTTCTATAAGTTAATAATTAGAGTTATTAATTAATAATTAGGAGTAATTAACTAAGTAATTAAGATATAATTATTAAGAGTTGATTATTAATTAAATAATTTGAAATGGAATAAGTAATGAATTATTGACTAATGATTAATCTATCAGGATTAAGAGGTTAATCCTCAAGTAATTGGTTTAATTGAATTGATTAAATTGAGAATTAAAGATGATTGCTTATGGATGTTGTATGTGTTGTATATTTGTTTGTGATGTTTGTTGATGATATTCTATGATGCTCACTGATATGCTGTAATATATCCATGGCAATTATATATGATTCATCTGTGATAAATGTTATATTAATTCAATTGTTGAATTTAAATTATTAAACTGTTTAAGTTAATTAGACAACTTGGCCTTTAAAATGGCGTTTGGATTTCGATGAGACCGGGATCGGGTATCCAATTGATATTCCGAAAACCACATTGATCCAAATTAAACGTTAGGTCGTGAATTCTCAAGTGAAGATCGAGATGGTGCTTTCAGAATACAAGGGTTATCGTCGTTGACTCTGAGGGTGATTCCAAAATGAGTGTGACGAGATAATGCCTTCGGTTTCGTTTGAACCCGGAACGAACTTGTATGGATCGAATGCTTTCAACACATCGTTAGGCGGACGATGAGCATTCTAAGATATTTGTCCTATAAAGGTAATCGCAGCCTCAAGCCTCATCAACCGGGAATGGCTAAAACAGGGGAGGTGCAGCAAGGTTAGGTGGGTCATGCCCAAGCAGGACGAGATATACCCCTGTCTAGATGTCCCTTTATTTCGGCTGTGTGGGCGGTTGGAATTGCGCACCAACTGCGGGGTTATCTTGTTCGGGACTGTTCAGTAAGGAATGGTTCCGGCCTTGTGTTGCAGGGGAGTTAGGGTGGCTCCTCGGTACTGTGATCTAGACCACGTACTGTGACGGGCGGTACCCCAGTAGCCCTGCCATTATATGGGATCCAATTTCCAATAAGCGCCGTACGTTTTGATTGTGCCCAACTACGTTGGAATGTGAGATGTAAGCATTTCAGCTATTTCTGTATTTTACTTGAAAACCCTAGACACGATTATAATATCACTGGATTTCCTATAAAATGTTTTGGTTAGCGTAAGGTAAAAACTTTCCGTATTTATTTGTGGGGAGTCTTACGTGATACCTTTGTTTTTAAATGGTTTTCAAAGTTAAACAATTTAATCCGTTTACTCATACCAGACCCTTGTCTGACCCGGAGTTTATTTTTGTTTTCATAAACTTTCGGGTACCCAAATTTTTACGGGTAGCCAAGGAATTTAGGTTGGCTTTGACGAATTCTGGAGGAGCAATGGAGCAGGAGGCTTCAGCGCTGTAGATATCTATCTAGTTCCGTTGTGTTAGTTGATGTATTCTGTATCTCTGATGTATATAGTGACAGATATATGTATGATTGTCATGTATATTGATAATATATAACTCTGATATATGAAATCTATGTAATAGTTATGTGATATATTATATTTTGTTCCGTTCCGCTGTGAGATTCTGATGTTTTGTTTCTTTTTTTTCTATTCTTTTCTATTTCTATCCCTTTCTTTCTTATTGATGATGCGTCTTTCTGGTAGTTAGAAGGGCGGGTCATCACACCTGGTATCAGAGCGCTAGGTTGAGTGAATACCTAGGCTCTTGAGTGATTTCTTTCTTGAGAGAGCGTATTTGTTATTTTGATATATATATATATATATATATATATATATATATATATTTCTACCTATTATTGGGTTACCTGTTCGGGTTTTCCAATATAAGGTATAAAGGTAGATAAGATAATGGTGTGTGAAACACGACTATCGATGGTTGGAGTTTTGAATATTTGTAGTTGGAGTGTATCTGTCGAGACTGTAGATCTATTACTATCTCGAGTGAGCTTTGGGTGATGTGAGGAATTTCATTGTTGGAATGTAATTTTGGATGAGCTTGAGTTTGGATCTATCGGATGGACAAGAGCAAGTCATGACATCTTGATATCTCAGGATGTTGTAGCTGTGTGATGAGACACAATGATTTTGGATGTCTCCGATGATGTTCCTTTGAAACAAGTTAAGGAAGTATGTCCGTTTCGGAATTGTGACTAAGTTCAGTAGGGTAATTTTATTTGGATGAGGCCCGAGTTTCTTGAAGAGCTTTGAATAGAAGTCTTTGGACATTGAGGTTAGTCCTATGGTTGGAAGTGATCTGAACAGTATATGACTGTTTTGGATTGTGAAGGGAGAACAAACTTATTTGGGTAGAATTGCCAGAGTGTTGTGCGACAATTCTGGAATTCATTTGAGTAGTCTTTTATTGGTGTTAGGACTTCTCAAAAGAAGATTTAAGTTATTGTTGTGATCCAAATGGGAAGAGAGATAGAGTTTCGTGTTGATTTGATTTCAGGATAGTGCTAGTGATTCAGTCTAGTTAGAGGATGGTTCCGAGAAAGGGAGTAGAGTTAATTGAGCAGATTTAGGATCGATAAGAATATGAATAAGTTTGCTTTGGTATATCCTAAGTTTGAAGAGAAGCTCAAGCTGTATTTGAAGATAGTGTTGGAGACACTGAGGAGGCATGTTTTGAAGGCGAGTTCTTAAGTGTCATTTTTGGAAACCGAAAGTTATTTTGAGGCACATTATTTTGGGTGAAGATATCTCTGTAGATCCAACGAAGGGAGAATCTATTCTAAGAATGGAAGACGAGGCTGACCAGAACTCCAGTGATTGTTATCCCGAAAAGAAAGGGCAGCTTTGGAATTTATACGAATGCTTGTATCATTGATTTGGGAAGCAGAGTTGATGCAAGATACGAGAGTAATTGCGTATGCGTGTCAGCAATTAAAGCATCATGAAGGGAACTACGCTACGCATGACCTTGTGTCGTTAGCCATTGTTTTAATTTGAGGCAGCCATGGCGAATCGAATTTCTGACCTCATATGATATGGATATGCTGTATACCCAGGAGAAGCGAATGTTGTGGTTGATGCTCTTAGTAGGAATGCGGTATTGTTCTTTTAGAAATTGTTTCTTATCTCCAGGGCAGAATCATGAGTAAGCTAAGGGAAGATAGATCTTTTAAGGAATTGATTCTTAAACTAAGGATAGACGGTGTTCAGATTGTAAGTGGATGATCAAGGTGCCTAAAGGATTAGTGGCCGTTTGTGTGCTTGATATGGATGAATTGAGGCAATAAGTTTTAGATGAATGGCATCACTCCTGACTGAATATTCACCCGGAATCTTTAAGATGTATAAAGATATGAGAAGAATTTTCTGGAGACCGATCTTGAAGAGGGTTGTAGCTGCTTTCGTTTATAGTGGTACTTTCTATCAGCAAGTTAAGGTGATCAATAGAAGTTGTCTAGGACTATTGCAATCTTTAGAAATCTCAGATGGAAATGGGCGATGATTTTGATGGATTTCATCGACGATTTGCCAAGAAACGAAAAGAAGCGATGGAATATGGACCATTGTGGATGGATTAACTAAGAATGCTCATTCTACACTAGTTAGATGACTCAGACTACAGTTTCTGGCCAAACTTTTCTTGAGGAAAATAGTAAGATTGCTTGGTGTTCCTGTTAGTATAGTAAGTGATCGTGACCCTATTTTTCAGCAAAATTCTGGATGGTTCTACAATTGACTTTGGGATCGAATTTGAAATTTAGTATAGCCTATCATCCTCAGACGGACGAACAGAGAGACTGAACCGTATTTTAGAGGATATGCGGTAAGTTTGAGTTTTGGATTCTGGTGAATTGTGGAAGACTATCTTGTGTTTGGACCAAAGTTTTGTTTTATAAAGTTTCTACGAAGATTAGGCTTATCAAAGGATAAGATGAGAGCTTCTCAAGACCGTTGGAAGAAGTACGCAGATAAGAAGGAGATAATTGGAATTTGAGTTTGGTAATTTGTTTTGACCAAAGTTTCCCGATTAAAAAGGAACTATTAGATTCGGAAGGCGGAAAAACTTGACTCAGGATATATTGGACTATATTGGATATTGAAAAGATTGGAACTGTAGCTTGTAGAGTCGAATTGTCAGAAAAGATGTCTGGAATTCATAGTGTATTCTGTGTAACCCATCTAAGAAATTTTGTTCTTGATTCAGTATTAGTTGCAGAATCAATAGTACAGGAAGACTTGAACGATGAGCCGAATGTGACTGTGGATAGAAATTTAGTTCGGATTGTTGGTTAAGGTGAGAGGCAACTCAGGAGTTTAGTAGTGTATCTTGTCATAGTATAGTGGAGCGAGAATCCCAGGGATTTCACCCAGGAAACTCTGTATAGTTTAAGAAAGCTTATCTGGATCTGTGTCTGGATGGCTAGCGATGTTTGATAGGATAGGTTGTTGGTTGTTTGTTAATATATGAATGATATATATGTTTGAATGGTTGATATGACAACTTTTAAATTATCCTTGTTTTAAATTTCGGGGACAAAATTCTTTTAAGGGGGGAGGAATGTAACGACCCTGGATTTTTGGCCTCGTCTATTTTAATAAATATTTAATCCAATTAAATAAAATGTGAACTGATCATATTAAAATGATTTAATCATTTGTAATAATTGCCATTTGTTTAGAATGGATTTGTATTTTAAAAAGGAAATTGGTTTGAAAGTTTAAAGTAAATCTCTTAAAAATATTTAGAATAAAATATCTCAATAATATTTACAACAAAATTTCCTTATATAATTTCATTAAAATACTTTGTCTTGTTAACATGTGATAAATAAATGTATAGATGTGGATGATGTTGTTTGAAATAAAAATCAAATCCTATCAACATAAAAATAAGGCAAATATTTGAATGTAACTTAATTGTTGATAGTTAAAATACAAATAGAAATGAATAAATATATATATAATAATGTTTGAAATGAAATCAAATTCTATCAGTAAAATATAAGTAAACCATAAGAATATAATTTAAATAGTGATTGTTAAAAATTGAAATACAACATAAGTTGAAGTTTTGCAAGAAAAATAAAATAAAATAAAATAAGACAAATATTTGCATATGAATCAAGCAAGAAAATAATAAAAAAAATATTATCATACATCATAAACTGAAATTAAGTACTAATGTAAAATATAAGCCAAACATGTATATCTAAACTATTCAACTAGATGTCAGGTAAAACAAAACATATCTAAAAACATATATCTTCATTCATAAGCCAACCCATTTGCAAATATATAAAAAAAAAAAAAAATAGAAACACAGGCCTACCTGCAAGTATACTTAGTACAAAAAATTCTTTTACATAGCAAAACATGAGAACTAGTAAATATTGTAATCATTATACAAACTAATTAAGGTACAAAACAAACATAAATTAATGAAAAGCTTCTTGTGTAAGCTATGTTGGCCTGCAAAATGATAAAGAACAAATCAATATATTTATGCACAGTACAAAACAATAGTATACGAATGTTATGTACAGCTAGACATAATGAGTGTGTAAACATGTTTAGGAAGCAACCATTTAATGCTAATATCTCAGCCTCCATTTTTGTCAAGTCAAGATATTTATCAAGAAACTTCTGTCCAGTTGAAGCCTTCCCATCTTGTTCTTTATTTATATGTATCTATTATGCTACTGCAAATTCGTGAAACAAGAAAAAGAAAAAAATGGAACCTGAAGAAACTAAAAACAAGAAGAGAAAACATATGCAAATCAAAAAGAAAAAGGCAGATTCATGAACAACTTAGGTTATTCCATCTGCAATTTTCAAGATATCAAAAAGGGTTTCCTATTCAACAATTATTTGAGGTGAGTAAACATCAATCTTAAGTTTTAAGTTTAATAAAAATTAGTAAAGATAATGCATTTATTATGAGGTAATGTATCTTGTTGGTCTGGAATATGATTCTGTGTGATGCTCTGTATATTACAGTTTGCACATTCTCATCAAACTCAAATTTATTCTCATGTAATTATGAAAAGCTTAGAGTTTTAATGTTTCAAACAAGATGTTTAAAACTAAACCAAGATTTTTAAATTTTTTTCTAAGCATATTGCAAATACAGTGACCCTGAAACCATGTTTACAGTAAACTAGTAAGAAAATGTTATAAATTCAACTGATGAAATAACTTAATTCAAGTTTATAATTTGAA
This sequence comes from Allium cepa, assembly GCA_030765085.1. NCBI lineage: Eukaryota > Viridiplantae > Streptophyta > Magnoliopsida > Asparagales > Amaryllidaceae > Allium > Allium cepa. Next base: position 802,682,633 of record CM060931.1, read on the forward strand.
ATATAACTGGAATTCATGATTTTTGAAACAAAAATGACGTCTTTTACTTAAGTATTTCACGAGCAGTTCGACTTTGAATGGAAATTGAAGTTTTATCAAATTCTCGAAATTTACTCATTGTAAAATGCTGAAATTTAACCTGAAGTTAGTACAAAGATCAGTGATCTTAGGAAAAATATTGAATAATTTTTCCATTGCTTAGAATCGTGATATGAGATCGAAATAGGGTTTTCTGCGCATTTTCGTTCATGCCAGTAAACAGTGGGTTTCGACTCGCGCACGTGACCGAGTGAAACGAGGCTTGAGAGGAAGGTTTCTGGTGATGTTGACGAGGTGTAGACGAGGTTGCATCATCTATGGTGGTCTGCGTTTTGGTGGCGAGGCGTTTGTTTGCCGTGGGTAGAATGCCTTCTTTCGTTCGAACTGTAATTTTTCGATTGTGAATTTTGATGGTACTGTGACTTTGCTTTTTCTCGTGTTCGTGTTAATTGTGATTTGCGCGACGCCTCAGATAATCGCCGGAGCCATGAACGGCGATGCACACGTGTACATGCACTGGGGTGTATCAGTGTTTGACGTTGGGGTGAAGGGGGGTACTGTCTCGAGTTATACTCGAGAATTTTTATTGGATGCTTCGGGTTATCCTTTGGAGTTTGAGTGCGTGAATACTCTGATGTTTACTTTATAATTAAAGTTTTATAAAGCTTGCTGTAAATCAAAATGAAGGAAGAAGATAGAGTCGCATATCTGAGTGGGTTACTCGAGTGAAGGTTGCGAACAACTCGAAGTGGCGTTTGGGTTTTGCAGGGGAGATCTCGGGTTTTTGTGTTGGAGTATAAGATGTTATAAATTTTGTAAATAATTAAGTGTTTCAGCAAGTATAACAGTAAAATGAATACTGTTCAAAGTTTAAGTTTAAATTTAATTCAAGTATTGATTGGCCTAGCTAAGGCTTAACATCGGTTTTAATTCGTGATTAATTATTTTAAATTAACTAATTACCTTTGTTTAAACTTAACTATGTTTTTAAAATCTTGTTAATTTTGATAAAGTAATAAATTAAGCAAGTTAACAAATAATGTTTCAGTTAGTAATCTAGTTGATATCAAATTTCGAGAAATCTTGAATGTTAATTAAGTGAATAATCAATAGTGATTGATTGGATTCAGAAGTAATTAAGAGTAATTACTTTGTACTTTTAATTAGTAATGTATTGTAAATAGGTAATTAACCAAGTGATTTAGTTAACCACTTAATTAATAAACGAGTAATAGTAATTAATCAAGTGATTTGATTAAGAATTGAAAAATGATTAATGTAGCAATTAGCAATAAATAAACAAGTGATTAAGTTCTATTTAGGTCGAAGAATAGTGATTAAGAAATAATTACTTAAGTAATTAAAGTTAGATAACTTGAGTAAGAAAGTAATTAGTTAAATAATGTGAATAAAATAATTAAGTAATAAAGCAATTAAGACACATATATATACTAATTAAGAAATGATTTGTTGATTGAATAATTTGAAGGGAAATAAGTGATTAAACAGGGTTAAGAGATTAAGTCTCAAGTAATTAAATAACTGATGAATAGTTAAGTTCTATAAGTTAATAATTAAAGTTATTAATTAATAATTAGGAGTAATTAACTAAGTAATTAAGATATAATTATTAAGAGTTGATTATTAATTAAATAATTTGAAATGGAATAAGTAATGAATTATTGACTAATGATTAATCTATCAGGATTAAGAGGTTAATCCTCAAGTAATTGGTTTAATTGAATTGATTAAATTGAGAATTAAAGATGATTGCTTATGGATGTTGTATGTGTTGTATATTTGTTTGTGATGTTTGTTGATGATATTCTATGATGCTCACTGATATGCTGTAATATATCCATGGCAATTGTATATGATTCATCTGTGATAAATGTTATATTAATTCAATTGTTGAATTTAAATTATTAAACTGTTTAAGTTAATTAGACAGCTTGGCCTTTAAAATAGCGTTTGGATTTCGATGAGACCGGGATCGGGTATCCAATTGATATTCCGAAAACCACATTGATCCAAATTAAACGTTAGGTCGTGAATTCTCAAGTGAAGATCGAGATGGTGCTTTCAGAATACAAGGGTTATCGTCGTTGACTCTGAGGGTGATTCCAAAATGAGTGTGACGAGATAATGCCTTCGGTTTCGTTCGAACCCGGAACGAACTTGTATGGATCGAATGCTTTCAACACATCATCAGGCGGACGATGAGCATTCTAAGATATTTGTCCTATAAAGGTAATCGCAGCCTCAAGCCTCATCAACCGGGAATGGCTAAAACAGGGGAGGTGCAGCAAGGTTAGGTGGGTCATGCCCAAGCAGGACGAGATATACCCCTATCTAGATGTCCCTTTATTTCGGCTGTGTGGGCGGTTGGAATTGCGCACCAACTGCGGGGTTATCTTGTTCGGGACTGTTCAGTAAGGAATGGTTCCGGCCTTGTGTTGCAGGGGAGTTAGGGTGGCTCCTCGGTACTGTGATCTAGACCACGTACTGTGACGGGCGGTACCCTAGTAGCCCTGCCATTGTATAGGATCCAATTTCCAATAAGCGTCGTACGTTTTGATTGTGCCCAACTACGTTGGAATGTGAGATGTAAGCATTTCAGCTATTTCTATATTTTACTTGAAAACCCTAGACACTATTATAATATCACTGGATTTCCTATAAAATGTTTCGTTAGCGTAAGGTAAAAACTTTCCGTATTTATTTGTGGGGAGTCTTACGTGATACCTTTGTTTTTAAATGGTTTTCAAAGTTAAACAATTTAATCCGTTTACTCATACCAGACCCTTGTCTGACCCGGAGTTTATTTTTGTTTTCATAAACTTTCGGGTACCCAAATTTTTACGGGTAGCCAAGGGATTTAGGTTGGCTTTGACGAATTCTGGAGGAGCAATGGAGCAGGAGGCTTCAGCGCTGTAGATATCTATCTAGTTCCCCTGTGTTAGTTGATGTATACTGTATCTCTGATGTATATAGTGACAGATATATGTATGATTGTCATGTATATTGATAATATATAATTCTGATATATGAAATCTATGTAATAGTTATGTGATATATTATATTTTGTTCCGTTCCGCTGTGAGATTCTGATGTTTTGTTTCTTTCTTTTCTATTCTTTTCTATTTCTATCCCTTTCTTTCTTATTGATGATGCGTCTTTCTGGTAGTTAGAAGGGCGGGTCATCACATCCTGTCTTGTTTTGTAGATCTGGTTGAGTAGAAGCTCTATAGCTTAGTAGTATTGATTGTTTGGATTCTGTAGAGTGAGTATCCCGGTATTTATATTTGGGAAACTCGAGAGAATTCTATCCGAAATTTTGTCTAGATAGTTAGATTTGTTTGTTTGGATGAATTGGTTGCTATGGTTGTTAGCATATGATTAATATATGCTTGTGTTTTAAAATAAATCTTTAATTAGATTGTTAAATTACCTTTGTTTTAAATTTCGGGGACAAAATTCTTTTAAGGGGGGAGGAATGTGACATCCCGGAAGTTTGGGGCAATATCAATTTAATAATCTACATTGAAAATTAAATTGATTTGATAATATTTGTTAATAATATTTTAATTGATTTAGTAATCTTCTTTTAAATAAATATTTAACTGATAATTTATCTTTTAAAAGCTAATTTAAATTATTTCTATTTATAATCTATATATGTATATATTTGTATATATTATAAATAGATAAGCTCTGTTTTAAATTTAATAAATAAAGACATGTTTTCTAATTTTAATATTTCTGATAATTTGGAAATTTGATTTAATTTAGTATTAAGCTATTAAATAGACAATCATATGTTTTTAGTTACTCAAGATAAATTTAATTTGTTTAAAAATAAATTCTAGCCTAGATTTAAATTTAAATAAAAAGATTGTTTTGTTCTTTTTAATTTATCTTTATAAAATAAGTAATTTATATTTTGAAGAGATTGTTTCTTTTATAAATTATTTTAAGTTAATAATGAGTTTTACTTAAACAATATTAATAATGTAATGCTTTTACAAATGAATTTTTAATGGGGATTGTTATTTCAATTCTATTTATAAATGGAAGCTATGATTTGAAATTTCAAAAAAATGAAGTCTTTCAAAATGTTTAAAGTAAAATAAACTTTATAACTATTAAGCAAAAAGTATAGATCAAATAATGGTTACAAACATAAGTAATAATAAATAATAAGTAAATGGAGTATTTAATAGTTTAAGTTTAAAAATAAAAGAACGGTAAATTTGTTTAAGTATAAAAGTATGTATTTATACTTAGGTTAAAAATTTATAACATTTGCTAGAACAACTTTGTATATGTACATAAGATGGGCAGGCAAGTATATATATATATAAAGTACAAAAGCAAGCCAGGTTTGTGTAAAATAAAAATAAAAGAGTAAGGCCTGCAAATGAATATACCTGTAAAAGAAGTGCAAAGTTATGAAGACATGTAAAAAAAAAAGACAAGTATGAAAACATAAAGTAAAATATTGTGTGCAGCCTGTAGAACTTGGAAATGCAAAGTAAAGTAAGTATTAACAAAGCAAAGTATAAACAAAGAAATGTAGAATATCTAAGCATAAAAATAAGGTTAGTAGAGACATAAAGTACATTGGCAATACATGCCTTCACCTTAGCAGCAAAACATGGTCAACTCGAGTTGTATTTCAGCCTCCTAATACAAAGATCTGGCCTGATACAAACAAAAACATAATCTCTGAAAAATAATAATAAGATTTTACCTGCAAACTTGCTAACCCAGTTATCACCTACCTGTAAACTTCTTTATATATACACATCTTCTTATTTTTAGTTCGTGCAAGTCATAGCAAACCTGGAAATATACAAGTTAGCATTTTTTTAACTGAAGCATTACAAAAAAGGAAAGATGAATTAAAGAAAAAAATCAAGCAAAACTACTTTCCAATTTTTAAAATCCAAAGTTTTTCATACAATCATGCTCTGTCCCTCTTTCCAAAAGCAAGGTGAGTGACCCTTTTAAAATTACTTAAGTTCTAAAATCTGTTGCATGTTGATATTTGGATGTTTAAATACATGGTGTGAATATTTATTTATTCATTTTTCTCTTGGTGCTTGTGTGATGAAATTCTGTATATTTCAAACCTGCAAATTCAAAACTTCCTTCATTAAACTTGCTCTGTTTTTCATTTGCTGTGAGTAACTGTAATTTCTAAATTTAAGTATTTAAACTAGTTGCAAGGTTAAAATATGAAATAAGTGTGATTTGTATGTATGAAATCTTCTGTGCATATAGATGTTGTCTGAGTACATATTGAAGTCTCTATAAACAAACCTATTCATTTTGTTTCCAGGCTTGAGTTGATTCAAATCATTTTTATCACTTGATCTAATAGCTTTTAGGATTTATAATACAAACAGAAATGGTTTGTTTCAACATAATTTAGGGTTTAAGTTTTATTTAAGTTGAATTAAATTTGAATATTGTTCTGGAAAATCAAATAACAATGAAAAACTTGAATAAGAGAAAAACCAAACCTTTTAAATTATAAATTCAAGAACATACTTTGAATCTCTGTAACAAAATATGAATTTTAAAACTTAAATCAAGATTCTTAATACCAGAAGTTAAGAGCAGTTCTGGAATGAATTGAAATTGCAAATTTGGGATTTTTTGGGTGATCACTATACTTGGGTGGTCGGGGCTCTGCTTGATGATGGAGAAGCTTACCAAGGTGATGGGAAAAATGGTAGTAGGTGGTGCAGTTAGGCGTGGTGGCGACGGCGACGAAATTCTTTTTCGAAACCTAGTTTTGCTATGGTTCAGTTTTGGGTCTCGTTCGCCTTTAATCAGTGATCGAGCTCGAGGTGCTGATGGGGACTCGAAGAGGGGATGTGGACGAGGTTGTAGCCGGAGATGCAGGCGTTCCAATGATCGGCAGTGGGAGGACGGTTCGTTCACAGGTTCGAGGTGTTGTTGCTTAAGTTGTTTCCAGGTTTGAAAATTTAACTCGTTTTCGATTTGAGATGCCGTGATAAATTTGTGTGGTCGCGATCATGTCTGGAGGCGGTCGGCGACATGTTGAAGTTCAGGAGGGTGGCCGGAGTTGGCTGAGGCCCTGGTGCACGTGCACCGTGCCATTGGAGTGCTGGGTTGTTCTTTCGGTGTGCAGAGTTTTGTCTTAGGAAATACTCGAGTCACTCGAGTACGTGACTCGAAGTAAGGAAGGGGGAGACTCGAAGCGATTCTGGGTTGGTTCGAGACAGTGGATGGTTTCAGGTTTTAGCAAAACCTGATTTGTTCCAGTTTTAGATTTAGTTCAAAATATGAACCAGGATTTAAGCAGTGTTTGAATTTAATGTTAAAATAAATTTAGATGAAACTTTTGAATCTAAGGTTTTCAAAATGAATTTGGACTTTTAAATCAAGATTTAAAATCAAGGCTTAAAAACAAAGTTTGGAATCAATGTTTAAACTAATGAATTCAAGTTTGTCTTGAATTCAAATATGAAATTTAAATCAGTTTTTAAATCTAAATATATAAAATAAGTTCACATAAAATAGTTTAGAAAAGTAAATTTGTTTCAAATTAATATTTGAATTGATTTTGGGTATAGTTCCTTTATAAAGGAATTTTTGAATGTAAAGTAAATAAAGGGTTTTAACTTAAATTTGCAAGTTAAAATATTAATGTCTTTTGGAAATTTAAGTTTAAATTAAGATTTAAGTAGTTTAATTTAAAAGATTTTCTTATATAAGCTCATATGTAAGTAATAAATGTTATTTACATTTATTTAAAACATTTTAAATTGAATTAAATTGTAGTCATTTTGAATCTTAAATTCGAATGATATTTGAATTTAAATTTAAAATGTAATGTTAATAAAGTCCTAAATAAACAAATATATTATCTTAAGAATAATAGGTTAATTAAGGAATGACTTATGTATTTAATTTATAAATTAATAATTTAGATTAATTTATACTAGAAATTAATTAAGAAAGTAAATTAAGAAATGTTATTAGTTAATGTAGATAATTAGCTAAAGGTTATTAATTAATCAATATACGTGATTACTTTTGGTAATTAATCAGATTAATTAGATAATCTATTGTAAATTGTTAAGTGTAACTATTTGATAAAAATAATTAAGAGATTAATTACGTATTGTAATTAATTTTGATAAAATGATTAATTTAAGTTAATTAATTTAGTTTAATTAATTTAAGAAATCATTTGATGATTTGATATGTGTAATTACTTAGTGTAATTAATAGAGCATAATTACTTAAGGAAGTAATTAATGTTAATTACTGAATGTAATTAGTGAAAGATGATGTGTTAATGGAGTAATTTGGATAATTACTTTTGTAATTAATCAGAGGATTAATTAATAGGGATAATTAATTATGGGATAAATAATGTATTAATATAAGTAATTAATGATAGTTAATTACTGGAATGTTATTAATTAAGGTGATTAATAATTGGGTTAAATTAAAGATGAATCATTTAATGTAAATTAATTTAACCAAAGAAATTTAATTTAAATCTAAATTATAGATCGTTAATTAATATAATTAATGATGTAATCAAGAATTGTTTAATTAAGGAACAATTAATAATGTGGTGATTTATTTATGTAATTAATTAGGGATAAATGTAATTATTCATATTTAGTCAATAAATGAAGTAATTATATGTAAATTTACTATAAATAATTTAGGATAATTAATTTGTAAAATTAATTAAAGACTAATTACTTATTGTAAATAGAGAATGATTAATCAAGGGTGTTTAATCAAGATAATATCTAGAGAATAATTAATTAATTTGATTTATAATTAATTAATGGTTGTATAAGCGGGATTTATAGATGAAGTAATTAATTTGATTTACTTTAAATTAATTAGAGATAGAAGTAGTTAATTTAATTCATATTAAATTAATTACAAATGGTATGATTATAAATCATTGCTTATGGATGAATGATATTGATACTTCATTTGATGATTGTGAATTCAGATATGACAAGAATAATATTTATGTGATATGGATGCTTGGTTTAAGTATGTTAATATTTAATTATCTATTTGGATGATAATATTGATTATCTGTAAGTGATGATGATATGATTATCTACTGTGATATTGTGAATTATCTATCTGTGTGTATATTGATAATATTAAATTGAACTGTTAAGACTAAATAGACCACTTGGCCTTAAAAGACACGTTTTGGATTTCGATGAGACCGGGATCGGGTTTCCACATTTGGAACATCCGAAAACCACATCGATTCCAAATTAACGATATGTCGTGAATCTGAAGTGAAGATGAAGATTCAGAATGCAAGGGTTATTGTCGTTAACTCTGAGGGTGATTCCAAAATGAGTGTAACGAGACAATGCCTTCGGTTTCGTTCGAACCCGGAACGAACTTGTATGGATTGAATGCTTTCAACACATCGTCAGGTGGGCGATGAGCATTCTAAGAAATATGTTCTCTAAAGGTAATCGAAGCCTCGAGCCTCATCAACCGGGAATGGCTAAAATAGGGGAGGTGTAGCAAGGTTAGGTGGGTCATGCCCAAGCAGGACAAGGATATTCCCCTGTCTAGATGTCCCTTTATTTTCGGCTATGTGGGCGGTTGATTGCAACAACTGCCGGGGTTATCTTGTTCGGGACTGTTAAGTAAGGAATGGTTCCGGCCTTGTGTTGCGGGGTCGGGAGTGATCCTCGGTATGTTGATCTAGGCCACGTACTGTGACGGGCGGTACCCCAGTAGCCCTGCCATTGTATGGAATCCAAAATCCGATAAGTGCCAACAGTTTTGATTGTATTACCCACTTTTGTGGCTAGTAGCTGGAATTTAATAGATGTAACAATTTCGGCTATTTTCTATTTACTTGAAAACCCTAGACCTATTATAATATCACTGAATTTCCTATCAAATGGTTTAGTTTAGCGTAAGGTAAAAACTTACCCATGTTTATTTGTGGGGAGTCTTACATGATACCTTTTGTTTTTAAAGGGATTTTCAAAATTAAGCAACTTTAACCTGTTACTCACACCAGACCCTTGTCTGACCCGGAGTTTATTTCTGTTTTTCCTAAACTCTCGGGTACCCAAATTTTTACGGGCAGCCAAGGGATTCAGGTTAGATTTGACGAATTCTAGAGGAGCAATGAAGCAGGAGACTTCAGCGATGTAGATATATATAGTTCCGCTGCGTTGGTATCTTTGAGTTATTTGTTTGAGCTGAGTTGTATTAACTAGACAGGTGTCTATAACTGTCTAGTATGTGATGTATTATCTATATAACTCTGATTGATGTTGTACATTATGTAAATACTTATGTGATTATTATAATTTATTCGTTCCGCTGTGAGATTCTGATGTTGTTGTTCTTTCTTCTCTGTCTTTTCTATTTTCTCACCCCTTTCTTTCCTCAAGACGATACGGTTTTCTGGGCATAGGAGCCCGGGTCGTCACAAAACCATTTTATTCTGCTTAGTTAATCACTAATTAATCAACTTGTTAAATTTATTAATTACTTCTTAATTACTTAAATAATTAATTCTTAATTATTAATTTATAACCTTAATCATTAATTAATAAAATTTAATTATCCATTTATTAATCACTATTTACTTGATTAATCATTAATTAGCAATTAATATATCATTTAATCCTTAATTAAGTTTAATTAGTTAACTACTATTTGTTTATTAATTAACTTTAAGTAGTTAATTAAAATTCTTAAGTTCAAATTCGTGTCTTCCCCTACTCCTTCCCGAGTCCCCCTCTCTTCCTAATACTTTCTTCTTCTCTACTTATCCTTTTTTTAAGTTAAGTTAAAATATAAACTGCTGTTATACGACCTCGCTCACGCGCTATGTTCGACTCGAAGCAACTTCCCCTTTTACTCGAGCATCACTCGAGTTGAATCAACGCTCCAACGTCGCTGACATCCTACGCCACCGTGGACGTGCACGGTGGTTCGCCGTCGCTCCGGCGAACCTCGACGCCTCCTACAAACCACAAATCAACATCACTCATGGAAACAAGCTTCAATTCATCACGAAAAGATCGAATCAAAATTCACCTATACGCTTGAACTAGCTACTCGAACACCCCAAAAGAAAACGCCTCGACCTTCGAACGACGACCACCAATGGAAACGCGCCTTCGGCCACACTTTGTCGTTACCCTCCTCTACCATCCCCTAAAATTGTATGCAGCTCGGTCGTCTCACGGTGACGCAATCAACAATTTACAGACCCTAGAAAATTTTGAACCCAAAACCCTATATTTGTTTCATGCCAGAAATCCTTGCATTAATAATTTTTCTAACATTTTTCCTAATTTCATGAATCATCAAACTAGCTATATCACAAATTTCAGCAGCTAATATTTGTTGAATCATCAGATATTCACAAAAAAATATTTTCGGTTCATTTTAAAACTGCACCTTGAATACTTACTTAAAATCATCATTCTTGTTTTAAAAATCTTAGTTTTGTATGTGTAATCAAGATATGAAATCAAATCAACAACTTTAAATATTCCATTTTAACATACTGATTTCTTTTATTGTAAACTTGAACATGCAGAAGCCATGATCCACTGTCATGCTTTAAATCATTTCCAAATTTATGATTTAAGTGTAAACAAATTTATTTAGTTTGAAAATCCTAAGTTTAAAATGTTCTGCTAGAAGAAATGTTAAATTTTCCTACCTTTCTTGCTCAGAAACTTAAAACACTGAAGAATATAAGCATAACAAAGCTTCCAGTATAACAGAAATCATTATAGGTCCTCGTATTAACAATATATAGCAACACAATCTTTCATGAACTAATTATCATGATTAAATTTTCAAAGAAAGTATGTTTACTCACAGGAAAACAGAGAACAATTCTGGTTTTGAAGAGATGGAGTTTTGATTGTCCTTGTAAATCTGTTTTGCCTTGTTGAATGAAGTTAAGCTTGTAAAAATTATGTTTATTTTTGTTTTCTTTTCACGGGTTAGCTTCTTAAGTTTGCTAAGTTATGTGAACGAACTAAAAATAAGATGATGTATAGATATAAATAACTTTGAACAGAAAGGTTATAACTGGTACAGCTTCACCCAATTTTGATCATATTAGATTTTGTGTTTTAATTACTGCAAATTGAAATGATCTTGTATATCTCGGCTGATCGTACTTTGTACTGAGATGATTTCTTTGTAATCTGAAATGACAAAATGTTGTGCTAATTAAATGCATACGTTCATATATGTTTACACATAATTAATATTGGTTGATATTTATATTTTGTACAAAGATATTTTGTATATTATGAATAGCTTGTCATCTTTTGCATTGTACATATGCATATATTACACATCAATATCTTTCTAAACCTTTCTTATCTGTTTATGTAAGATTATTATAGTTATTGTTTACATAACTTCTTAGTTTTGTTTTCTATTTGTAATTTAACTTAAAAACATTTAATTTATAACATATATTCGTATTTAGATTTTATATTTTATATTTAATATGGATAGAATTGTTTTATTTTAAACATTATTATTAAAGACTTTATTCATACATATATTATATCAAATATTAATAATATAGAACCTTTTAATTTCGATTGAACATGACAGATTTTATTATAAATATTTTGGAAAGATTTTATTTTAAAATTTAAATCAAAATTTTCTTTACAAAACATATATATACATATATAACTGACAAATGTCCAAAAATCCTATCAGTTTATAAAATGAAAAGCTTGTATTTTATTTAAATTAGATTAAATACTTACTAAAATATATTGCCAAAATTCCGGGTCATTACAGATCGCGTGACCAGATCGTGGCTGTTTGGGGCCGTAATCGACGACTTAGGGTTTCGAAAACCCTAAAGGGCGGCGGCGGCGGCGTTGCTGTGGGAGGCCACGATGGTGCCGGTCGATGGCAGTGAGGAGGAGAAGATCGGGGAAGGTGGAGATGCGGCGCACCATGGCCGCAGGCGTGGTGAAATCATGGTCAAAGGTCGGTGATGTTTTGTGTATAGTACTGGTTTGAGGTGCGTGCTCATAAAGGAGAGATGCTGGCGTGGTGGGAGCTTATTGTTCTGGATTCATTTTTTTACTTTTATTTTAATTAATTTTAAATTCAAAAATACTAATCGGCATAACATTGTCTGTTTCACACGTGGTTTTCTCCGTTGCGATCTTACCGAAATTCCAGAACATTCGATGCTAGACTGGACGAATTCGGAGACTATTTTAATTTTGGGTTTAAGTTGGATTTAAATTCGAAAGGTGAGTGTTTTAACCCGCCCACAATTTCCAAAATTTCTTGTGTTTGTTAAATTCAATTCATGATGTGATTAGGAATTTATTTATGATTGTTTGGTATATTTTCAATCATCATCTCAGTTAAATTGAATTTATTGAATTAAATTGTTATTTAATTTATTATTGCATATAAACTGCCAGTTAAATACCTGTTATTTATTATCAGTTTCTATATTGATATTTATGGACTATTTTGGATGATGATTGTGATAGATGTTGATTATTGATATTGGTTGAATGGACGTATTTATTATATTGTTATAGGCTGCAAGTTGTTATGGATTTTTATTTCATTCGGGATTGCGGTTTGAAATGATATATAACCGTATTTACATTTTAATTACGGGTTGAAATGATAAATATTCGTATCACTTGACCATAGGGTAGAAATTATATACAGACACCGTGGTCTATATATAAAAATATTTTGAAACGATTTCTATGGTTTTGTAAAGAAATATATGGTTTTAGATAAATATTGATTTTAGATATTATATATAAATGTTATTTATCCTTGATTTTAAGCTATGTATAATTTGTGTTAATATAGAATAAGCTTAATAATAAGTTGATTTTTATTGAAGATAATATGGTTAAGTATTTAAATTATATTTTATTTTAGAGTTTACAATGATTTATGTGACGCCCCACCTCTATACCCACGCTAGCCAAGAACACTCCGGAGTAGTGCTGTCAACTAGCACGGAGAATAAGGCTGTTGAGGAGCGACCATCCATGTAATTGCTTATCACACGGTGGCTATAAATAATCTTCGGAAACAAACATAGAAATAATCATATCACAAATCAGTCACAGATATCCATATCACAAAGGCGGAAGAAGATATGAATATATAACTAACACATGAAAGTGTACATCAGAGTAGTGGTCAGTGAGATCCACGATAATACAAAAGAATAGCAACACGTGCTATACAAAAGAATACAACTATGAGTCTATATCTCAAGTGTATACAACAAAAACTGCTAATCTAAACAGTTAGGCAAAAGTCAGAGTGATGAATCCCTGGGAAGAAGTCAAGCAGAAGCACCTGTAACATCTCGGTCTGACCCGAGTATTATTTAAGAAAATAATAAACGGATCAGTCTAGCTATAAATATCAGATGACATGATATAACATAAAAGATATGGCATAAACATAAACATCCATAACGACATACCACTATAAGTATGTAAATAATGATCAACAGAAGATCAATCAATAAGAGATAATCAATATCACAAGAATCTTCTCAAAGATTCGAAGAGGGCATCATACCCTAAACTTGTACTCATAACAAGTCAATGACATAAATTCCATAAATCAACACGAGAAATCCAGAAATCATAAAAAGGGAAAGAGGCCTATCACATGACGGTCCGAAGATTGGGAGCTACCCCGCATGTGTGAATGGAATCACACAGATTGAGGTCAAGACTAACCAAAAAGCAGAAAGGTATGTGTGAATGGAATCACACAAGTGGTGTCTAGTCTAACCTTGCAATGAAAGAGACATCGCGCAATTGCTAGTCTAATTCATAAAGCGATCATCAAGATCAACGAGAAGTGTCAATTACACTAAGCTAGTAAATATAGAAGTTTAGCTTCATGTCCCATAACCACTTGCTTAACTTAAATATTTACGAACAAACTGTAAATCTTCACTAATAAAATTGTCACAAGAGGTTCAATCGAACAAGTCCAAGAATTAACCGACGAAGTGAACGCAAGCGTTTCATACCACTTGTTTTACTAAGTCGTTTAATTAGATTTCTCATCCGAGTGAGGTAAAGGCTTGTATATACTAATAGATTGGAAAACGGTTTGAGAAAAGAGCTTTGTTATTAAAAATAGAGTTGAAATTGTTTGTTAAAAGAGTTTTGATATTTACTACTAGTATTGAAACCTTTATATTATAAAGTGACCAAACACAGAAGCAATTGTAGAAACAATCAGTCACAAAGATCGCATACGGAGATGCGAATAAAATCCAAGGAAATCAGCTCAATGTTTTTCAGATAAGATCCCCTACGGAGGGGGGGTCCAGGGGGGGTGGCAACCCCCCAAGGTGGGGGTGCGGGGGCAACGCCACTGCTTACGGGGTTCGACCTGCCTGGGCAGGTCGCGGGGGTCCGGGGGCAGCGCCCCCGGCGGGGTGCGGGGCAGCGCCCCGACAAAACGGTACGACCTAAGTGAAGGCAAGAGGCCTACAACCTAAAGCAAAATGAGGTCAAACGACCTAAGGGTGCACGCGACCTAACACAATGGCTGAGCGACCTAACTAAGTGCGCGACCTAGTGGGTAAGGAGGTCGAGCGACCTAAAGTTCTTTGCGACCTAAGGGGATAGAGGGGACACGCGACCTAAAGGTACGCGACCTAAGAAAGCACGCGACCTATCGGCAACAAGGATCGAGCGACCTAACGGAAACATGGGTCGAGCGACCTAACTTTGCCGCAACCTATAAATATCACGACCTAAGGCCACAACGACCTAAGAAATAAAGGGGAGCGACCCAAAAGAGGAAGGGTTTAACGACCTAAGCAGTGAAGAGGCCAAGCGACCTAGGTGGTCAGGCGACCTAAGGTCTTACGACCTAACGACCTACGGTCTAAAGGCCACGCGACCTAGAGGATCTGCGAGCTAACGAGGCCGACCTAAGGTGCAAGCGACCTAAGGGACAACGGCCTAAAGTATGGTACGCGACCTAAAGGATGGCGCGACCTAAGGTGAGAGCAGGTCGAGTGACTTAAGGCGATGCGCGACCTAAGACACACGCAACTTACGACCTAAGGAAAGCAGGCGACCTAACTCCACTCACAAGGCCTAACGCCCTAAGAGTTAAACGACCTACGACCTACGCCACCAACTCACGAGCGACCTAAGTACTAGGTCGTGAACGACCTAACTCCGAACACACGAAAAGTGGTCAGAACGATCTAGGAGCTATCTCGTATGCGACCTACGACCTAAATCCCACACGACCTAACTCCGAATGACCTAAAAATGGCCAGAACGACCTCCATGCAGAAATTTCGCCAAAACGCCAAAAATCGGAGTTTTTCGCCAATCCAATCCAAACCAAAAGCAAATATTCAAGCTAAAGTGATAGGGAATCATTCCCAACAACCCAAGATAGTTATAGACAAGAATGTGAGTTAAAAATCTCACCTTTGCACTAAAGTTTTTGAAGATGAAGCTTGAAAGCAAGGAGAAGCAATCCAAAGCTTGAATCCAATATCTTCTACTTGAATTTGGAGTTGAATGTTGGATTTGCAATTGAATTTGTGCTTGGAGTTTTAATTTCCCATTCCCTCCACCATTAATGCCAAAGCTTGATTAGTTAGGAAATTTATGAAGAGTGAGGAGAAGAGGGTTGGAACTTGGTCTTAATAGGCTAAACTAACCCAAAGTCCAAAGCGGGAAAAGTTAGTGAAATTTCACTAACTCCAAACCTATCGATGTTTATACTTAAAAAGTTGTAAACGACATTTCGAACTCAATGGAAGTGGTCTCGAGTCCTAATTTGACCGTTTGCAAAAAGTAGCTTTTCGGACCAAAATCCGATTAACGAGTTAATATTTAAATAAAATATTTAAATACAAACTCGATAAATATGCGGGTTGTTACAATTTATATAAAATTATGGTTGGAAGATAAATTTGAGATTTATTTGAAATCAAATTTATTTAAGAATTAAACTCAAATAAGGTTGATGTGAAATTTATTAAATTTGAAATTTTAGAAGGTTTGATTTTTATAACTTGATTTTGTTTAAGGTGAAGTAAATGAATATTTAAAGTATAAATAAATTGAAGGAAATATTTAGTTATCTGTAATTAGGTTATTATTTAAATGATACTGGATGCATTAAGTAAAATATTTCAAAACTAAATTATAAAAATTCGAATTCGATATATATATATATATATATATATATATATATATATATATATGAAATTATCAAGCTTAGTTTTGAAATTGTTGAATATTTAAAGTTTGAAATATATTGAATTTGAAAGGTTTATTCTACGGATCAAATCTGTTTTGAAATTGATATAATTTTCAATAGTCTATTTGGAAACTGAATTGAATTGAAATTTATTATTTGAGATTGGGTTAGATTTAAAATCTAGAAATTCGAGTTGCTTTGGAATTGATTTGTGAGTTTGAAGAAGCTATTTTATTATATAAAGTATTTTAGTATTTAAACCATTTAAGTGGTGGAAGTTATGTTTCAAAGTTATGAGTTTCAAAGTATAATGACTTGAAAATGTTGTATTTCAAGTGTTTGTGATTTCGTAGTGTTATAACTTTGAATTTTCTACAATTTTGGAAAAAGATATATTTGAAGTGAAAAATGATAGTGTATTGATTTGGTTTTGAAAAGGCACGCGGTGTTATAAATTATAAACTATTTTGAAAATGGCCACGGTGTTGTAATAACGGTTGGGTGTTGAAGAGACCGAGATCGGATATGGGCATACTCGTTGTCGATACCGAAAATCACTTTAACAGCCATGTATATGGTGGAGATTTCAAAATGAAGGAGGATGGTGGTGACGTCCTTTGAGGTATATAGTGGACCCGACTCCCTTAAGGTGGCATAAGGTGGCTAAAACAGGAGCGATCTCGGGCCAAGGAGGCATCCCCTCTTATCGGACACACTCCTTCTGCGACAACCCTGAATTTCTGAATATTTAATATTGAAAATATTTAATTAGTTTTAAATATTTGGAAGTTAATTTTAAACTCGACTTTTAAATATACATTTGAATTTGGCAACTAAATTATTTAATTTAATAATGTGAAGTTGGGTAAAAATTTGTATCTTTAATTTTAAGCTGATTAAAAATAATTCAAAGGCTTAGAAAATCCGTATTGATGATATTGAAGATAATGGTAGCTTCAGAATTGAAATTGAAAATGCTTTGTTCAGTTTTTGAAAATATTGTTTAAATTGATATTTAAAAATAGCATTCTGGGGCACGGTCTCGGATTTCGACGAAACCAGTTCCATTGGATTCGTAATATTGTATTATTATAGGATTTCAATTTTCGCAATGTTGGGAGTGATCGTTTGGCTGTACGATAAGCAAACGCGCCGAAAATTTTATCGAAATTAAATTAATAACTAGGTTCAAAAGGTTATCTTCTCCATACGATCGAATTTGGGCTCGAAACCACTTCTATTGTGTTCGGTATAGGCGTATAATATTATAAACGCCTGGCAGCACGCATCGATTAGAGATCGAAATTTTGAACTGTGAAAACCAAAACAATTTAAATTTGAATTTGATTTTAAATATAATATATATGTGTATTTAATATAAAACTATTTTTCAAGGCAAATTACATGTTTCATTCTTTCAAACATCCGGCGTTTTTCTTGACATGCGTTCGTTTAGAAATTTAAAAGAGAAAAATATACCTATCTCGTTCAAAAGAAATCAAATCAAAAGTGAATTTTTTTTCTTCATTCGTTTGTAAAAAAATGGACGAATTTTTTTTCTTTTTCCCTCAGATGATTTGAAATCGAAATCAATAGTTCATAAAAAAACCAAATCGTGCAGCTCAGAATCATGGCTGATTGAAATCCTTAATAACATAGCGTCTCCCTCTTCACTCTCTCCAGTTCGAATTCAGAGAAGAAAAAAATTCAATCGTTCAAAAAAAATTGTTTCGCGATCGAATTCGCGTGATGGTGTCATTATCGCGGGCATCGTGAGTATGAGTTTGGCGTAGCGGTAATGGCCAAGCTCCAAAAAAAATAAGAAAGGGGAAGTTGCGTTATTTGAACGAGATCGCACGCGGTGTTCGTCGAGGCTGGGAATCGTGGTCGCGAGGGTGTAGTCCGCATGCGCATGTTGATGCGCTAACTCAAGCGAGGCGTGATGATGCACGACTTTGGATATCGGGCAGGAAGCTCAATGTTAATGATTGCCTGTTCAAGGAGGTAATTTGTTTTTAAACATCTTTAATTTAACTTAAGTTTAAAGTTTGTAATTTAATTTGCTCTATCTCATTCATCAGAAAATATTACATTAATATAAGTTGCTATTTATATTACCTATTGAGATAAATTTATATATATACAGAATTTTTTTTCTTCCATTACGGTAAGATATTTAATTTATGTAATTAAACTTATTTAATAAGGTTAGAATTTATTACAAAAAGGAATTTGATTGAAATTAAAATTATTTATTCCTAAAAATAATTTATTATAGGCAATTGGTTTAAATTAAATTATTCATTTAAACCAAAATTGTTAATTTAAATTAAATTTATATAAATGAGAAATTAAATTGTTCATCTAGTTCAAATATTAATAAATCGTATAATGTTTGATACAAGGTACAAAAACAGTGAAGAAAACAAGTCGAAATGGAAATGGATTTTCATGCGTAAGCAAAGGTGAGATCTTCTCAGTTAAATTATAATAATTGAAAATTTCAGTTATTGATTGATTGTTGAATTGTGATAGTTAAATTTAAGTTGTTGATTGTGTGCTTGGATGATAAATTTTTATCAGTTATATTGAATTAGACCCTATGCGTCACATAATAGCGGTATTAAATCCATATATCGCGATATTCCACCTCGAAGTGGTATCGCTATTATATATGTATTTGGAGTGATTGATTTCCCGCATTATATAGCGGAGAAGACCCTATGTGCCGCATAATAGCGGATGATATTTTATAAATCCCATATACCATGATATTCCACCTCGAAGTGGAATTGGTATTTAATTGTTATGCTAACGTCCATGGATGGAGGGAAACAGGTTGGAGGGATCCAACTGGATTCCTCAAATATTTGAATTTGTTTGAATGTTGTGTGTTGTTTGATTTATAATCTTTGTGTGATTATATTTGTGATTGAAATCGTTTGAAGGCTACAGTTTAGTCGAAATATATTTTTGGTATCGTAGAATACCAGAAATAAATAAAATTGGATTTTGAAATTTAAGTAGAAAATCTATAGTGAAATCCTATTGAATAAAATTCCAAATTATGGGAAAAAGTTTAATAAATGAATTTCGAGTAGTATTGTTTAATAATTGAAGAATTTATTTAAAATATGGATTTTAAATAGTTTGGAAGAGATAAAGAAATTTATTTTAAGAGGAAATGAATTTAGGAATCAGATTTGGAATTTAATTTGATATTTGAAATAATTTTGGGAAATCAATTTGGAATTTGATTCGGTGTTTGTAATAAATTTAGGAATCAAATTTGAAGTTTAATTTGATATTTGAAATAAACGTTTGGAAAATCAAATTGAAATTGATTTGGTGTTTTAAAATATATTTGAAAATCCATATGAAAATTGATTTGGTGTTTGAAATAAATTTAGAAATCAATTTAGAATTTGATTTGGTGCTTGAAATAAAATTTGAAATCAATTTGGAAATTGATTTAGTGTTTGGAAATGATTTCTTGAAATCAATTTGAAAATCATATATCAGTGGATATTTGAAAATTTAAATTCACATTGGGAATTTTAATAAAGAAAGAGAAATTTGCTTAAAATAAAAATAAATATTGTTTTATTTTTAAATAAGCGTGTAAAGGAATTTACGGATTTGGAATGTAAATTTAAAATAAATCCAGAAGGATTTATTAATTGATTTAAAATGATCCATTTTGAAAAGGAAGATGCATTTTTCCTGAAAAGCCGAGTATGTTTTCAAAATAGCTTTTGAAATATAAATTAAAAGTTCTAAAGTTGGATTTAAAAGAATATTTTGGAGAAATTAGTTTCTTAGGTTATTTTGTAAATCTATAAAGTAAAAATTTAATTAATTAATTAATTATGGAAGTAAGGATTTAAAGATTTAATTGATATTGGTTTTAGAAATTGGATATTTAAATAGTTATACCCTATCTACAAATTTTATTTTAAAATTAGATTGGACTTGGAGTTTTATTTGAGATATTGATATAATATTTTTCATAACTAATATTCTAAAATAAAGTGTTTTTAAAATAGTTTTTACATTAAATATTTCCAAGTATATGTGTTTGGATAAGTAATTTAAATTATTTTAAAGTATTTGAACTCGGTAGATTTTCAGTGGAAATGAATAAATATTTGGAAACATATTCTGCCTGAGGAAATTGATTTTAAATTTGTTTTCAAAGAGTTGAAATGTAGAAATTGATTTGAAATTGGTTTTCAAATGGTTGAAGTGTTAAAATTATATCTTGCGAAGATATGTTGAAAATAAATAATTGGGGAAAATTATTTGAAAATTGGTGATTGTTGTGAATTATTGATTGGTAGTTAAATAACCGACTATTAATATTGGCCTTTAATCAGAAATTGAATTTCGATGTGACCGAGAGTCGAATTCCAAATGGATATTCGAAAACCACATCGAATCTTTGTGATTGTGATAGATCTTTTGATTAGAAGATCAAAATGGATTTTGTTGTGATTTGTTGAAATCTAAATGTAATACTGATTTTTAAATAAGCGCTCCTTATTCGGATTAGCCGGTAGAGGACTTTGTGTCATAAAACCCATTTCGCCTAATGATACGATGAAATGGGATTGCATTTGAAGACCGTGTTGAAGACCTAGTATTTTCGAAAGTGAAAGGATTACCTGTCGAATGTCTCTGCACCGAGTTGCACCGGTATATAGATTTTATCACACTTTGTGATGGGGATTCCAGACGTGATTAGTGAATATCTGGATTTGCAAGGGCTTCTTTGAAGTGCCTTCGGTTCCATTCGATCCCGGAACGGACTTGTATGGATGTGTGTCCGACGATACACTTTGAGATGTAAAGCTGGTTTCTATCAAATACCTTTCTGTTGGAGGCGGAGAATTTCTTCTCTTAGCTTCACACCCTTCTCTGAGACGTATGAGCTCAGAGGTTATGTAGTTGATGGTTACTAGTGATACATTCCCAATTTGGTAATGTGGCATACGAAGTGCTGCCGGTCATTTGTTGATCGAAGCATGACTTTGTGAAAAGTGTAGCTCTGTGGACGAGACTTCATCGGACCTCACTTCCCGGAAATGGTCAAAACAGGAAAGATGCGGCAAGGTTATGAAGGTTACGCCCTTTAGGGTATGTCATTTCCTTCTTGGAAATGGGTGGTATCATGGTATGGAGCCCAAATATTTAACTTATGTGGTTGCTGCAAATTTATTATACTTTGTGGTTGAGGGTCCTCGAATAAAGGTCGCAAACGACCAAGGGATGGCATACTCGTGTAGTAGTTACCTAGTTACAGAGATATCCCGACCTTGTGTTGGCAGATAACTGGTTAAGTTCTCGGACCGTCCCTCCAAAGGCGTACCCATGTGGCAGTAGGAAGTTCCTTAGCCTGACCATTTGTTGGAAATCCAAAGAAACAATACGCTCCCTGTACGGTTTTAGTTGCATAACCTGCCATGGAATGTGGCGGTAACCTACTATTGAACATGGTAGCTATAGTAGGCATACAATAATGGTTGCATGCTGGCTAAGATTAATATTATACTTTCAAAATGTTTTCTGCACTATGCACTAATGATAATATTAAAAAGACTTTGCGTATTAAGCATGTTTGACTATCATAAGGAGAAATCACCTCCAATTCTACGTTTGTTGGCGGGGGCCTTACGGTAGTTTCATTTTCCAAAAGCATAACGGATTTCTTTTCCTTTTCTTTGTGAAAATAACTCTTTTTAAGATCTCATACCAGTCTCATGACTGACCTGGAGTTTATTGTTCTCTTTCCAAACTCTAAGTGGCCATAATTTTCCACATAGGCAGCCTAGAGTCAGGTTATCAGTTATTCGAAAGCGAAGTCAAGAAGTTGCTGTAGAGATCGGGAGTTGAAGCTGGATGGCGAGGCGTATTACTTATACTATGTAGTGTCTGCTGCGTATGGGTTGGGGCAAGTCAAATCTCTATGTAAGCAAGTTAGAATAGCTGCCAATGTTGTATTGTGTCGTTGCAAACTCTGATAATGTGATGTATAAACTGATATAGTGCTTTTCTTTTAAAGATATTCATTTATCTATTATATGTTGTTCTGCTGCAAAATGTGAGATTCTATTATTGTTTTTGTTTCTTCTTCTATTTTCTTCTTCTTCTTCTTTAACCCTAACGGTTCTGTTTTCTGGCATTCGATTGTGCGGCATTTGATATAGTGGACGTATAGATGTCAACTTTCGAAAGTCGAAAAATTGGTGCGTTACACCTTCGATATATTCTGGCTTTGAGGTTTATTTGGTGGCCAGATTTTTCATTTGGGGGTGTGGCTCGAGGTGGGCGGTAGTAGCTGCTATGCGTTACCACCAGCCCGTATGCATAATTGGTATATCTACCCAGGCATTGCCTTGTGTGCCGTTCACCTACCCTAGCGCGCCTTGTACGAGTTTGGTTTTCTCCCATAGCCCGTGGAGTATTTAGTGTCGTCCCTTGATATGTAGATGCCCTGATATTGGATGGACTACTGGGAATATTATTGTGTTAAAGGGAGATTGGGTAACGCCTTAACTCTATTTAAAAGTAAGCTTATTTTACTATAGACATTATTATAATAGCGTATATTGCTACATAGTAAATAGTTTAACGGATCCTTAGGAGATGTGAATCCTGAGCATCTCCTAAGTTACTGCACTCACGTTAGACACTGGATAGGAGATGTCCAATCCCGTAAACATCTCTGACGCCGTTCCACTCATATTTATTTCTGTTGATTTAACTCTCATAAGATCTTTTAGTTCTGACTAGACCGTTTTGTCTTTTCAATTCGCTCAGGCCAGCCTGAGCATTTCAGGATTTGAAGAACTTACTTCTGGAGGACGAAGACGAAGATTTTATCACTATTATTTATCATATTAGTCTACTATATTCATAATGTTCCGCTACATTGTTATTTATTATTCTCTGGTATGGGTAACTGTGATATGTGTTGTATAAGTGTAACAACCCGAGCTTTTGTGAAAATTTATTATCGTCATTAAATAATTATTGTCGCTAGCTAATTGATGATGGAGTTTTTATAACGGGTTGAAATCCTTTGTATTAAATTATCAAGCGACTATGCGGGCTTTAAAATTTATTTTGGCCCACGTCTCTGTATTATTTTAGAGCCGTGTTACTTGGATAACCGTTCCCTTTCTTATTTTGTTCGACCCGATCCCCTTCTCCTTTGATTCATTCGAAACCTAACCCTAAAAACTTACGAACGAGAATATTAATGACGGCTTGTCCCCTCGTTCGTTCCTCTATCCAAGCTAGGGCTTAGCTTCATTCGTCTCTTCGATCGCTTCGGTCTCGCCTTCGACAACTCCATTCGTGGCAAAGGTGAGTAATCTATATTACTCACATCTTATTCATACTATTCGAATTCGTTTGCTTGTTTGTTTTATGGCCTTTGGCTTTAACTTGATTTTGATTGATGTTGATTCAGTTCGATTTGGACTTGGTTGCTAACTGGATTTTGCGAAAATAATTGTGAAAGAAATTGAGTTAGGCTCTGCCTTGATTTGAAATCTGCAACTAAATTTTGTGAAAATAGTTTAAATGAGGATTTGCTTTGATTTTTCCAATTTCTTTTAATGGTGACTTCGGTCCTTATGTTGATGGTGAAACTGTTGATCCACGGTGGTTTCGACACTATCTTGATGGCTTTGTTCGAACTACCTTTGTCACATACTTATTTTGGTACTGTTCTATTTTGGTATAGATATGTATGCGTGTTCATATATATGCATACATGCATTCTTGTACTTGTGTTGCTTGCTGTCTTGAATCTGCTCACTGTGTTCACAGTGTTGCTCCTTATGCTTGATTTGAACTATGACTTCACTGTGTCGAGTTGTACACAAGCTTGTTTCCCAACCTGTGTCGTACATATAGGCACTGCCTGTGTATGTTTCATATGCATTCTTGTAAATTACTGCAATTAGTAATTTCTGAATTCATTTTCTGATTTTGTAAAATTCTGATGGCATCGACTTTGACTTGAAATTCCGGCATGTTGTTGCAACATCCACTGTGTTATTTTGCTTTGAGGTACTTTCTGTTTGGTGTTGTTGCATTGAAGTTGGTCATTTATATACTTCATGTTGCACTGCATCACCCTGTTGCAGTGTTGTTTCAATTTCCCCGTTGCAGTGTTGTTTCACTTTCCCCTTGACCCTTTTATATTTGAGCTCGAATCTAATACACTGTATTGATGCAGTGTATTCATTTGCATTGGGTCACTTGTATTCATTTGTTTGAGTGTTGTGGTGCCATACTTTTGGTGCCCTCACTTTCATTCTACTGCCTTCAAGTAGTTTGTAACACTGCCTTCGTGCACTCGGTCATTCGAGCTTTTGTGCTCGAGTTGCTGGCATCTGTATATTTTTGGTCGAGACTGGTCATTCATATGTATGGTAGACATTGTTTACCTTGCCTTTGCTAGTTCACTTTGTAGTCTCTGTTCTAGTCCTATTGTATTGATATTCGTATATGCACTCTCTCATTTGATATTTGCTTGTTTCAGTTGTTGATGAATTTTGACCTTGCTTTGTCACCTATTATTCAAATCTGCATATATGTACATGCATACATATGTATGTGTATGTACATGTATGGTTGGAATTGTACCAAGCTAGAGTCATTTTGCTGTGCGTGTATAGTTGTGCTTTGTTCAGTTGTCAGTGATTTCCAAACTTGTTTGGATATTGAGTTGCTTTTTTTCCCTCTTCTTCGGCCTGCACATCCATGTGCCTTTTCTGTTTCATTTTCTTGCATCACCGGGTGGCACTTGCTATCCAATTAACAGGTGCCTTTCCTTCATATGGTCTGTGCGCTGTGTAGCCACATGATCATATATATGTGTGGCTGGGTATACTTGTGGACTGGTCTTCATTTGCATTGTTCAGTAGCTTGAACATTGAGCTTGTTGTATTGGTTATCTTACTGGACTTGTTGAGTTGTCCCTGTTGTCACTTTAATTTGGACTGCACATATGAAGGGGTCACCGACCTGATTTGTATGTTGGTTAGCTTCACTCGACTTTGTTAAGCATGTCTTTGTTGTTCCCCAGATTTGGTGACTGCAGTTTCATTTGTGCAGTTTGCCTTGGATTCGTTTATGCAGTTGCCCTTGTCGGTTTGCGTTGCATCGATCTTTGATTCTTGATTAATTTTGGTTCGTTGATCTTTTGAGTACATCATCACGATAGTGGCAAGGCAGTGCACGCAAGCGTGAACTGCAGCCACACGGTATGGCTTTTATGATATTCTATCTTGTTTTGATTATTTGATCTTTTGCATATTCCATATGCTGTAGTGGCGAGGCAGTGCACGCGTGCGTGTACTGCAGCCCTACCCGAATTAATATTTTAATTGATATTTCAGTGGTTTGAACTGTTTTGTTTATTCAATTCAATATTCTGAATGGTATTCTGATTTGGTTTAATTTGCTGATTTGTTGTTTAACACTGTTACGTCTTATATTTATCGTTGTCCGATTTCTTTATTTAAGGATCGGATAGCCGAGATTTATTGTGACTGTCGTCTATTCATTATTTAATTATTATTGCTTCCGTGCACTAATAACTGAGTTTGAATTAGACTGACCAGCGTATTATTTTCTTTTGAATGTAATACTCGGGTCAGATCGAGTATTTACAGGTTGTAGATTTTTAGCTTTGGGTTGCTGCTGGAGCTATGAAGTCTTTTCATATCTTTGAAGTAGTCGTCGTCATGTTTAGTAGCCAGTATATTTGTATAGGATGTTATACATTCATGTATATTATTTACGATAATATACTTGTATATGTAGCTTCCAAAGTCGACAGTTGTAGTTGTATCATCTGTATTGTATCACATGTATATCAACTGACATCAGTTATATATATATGAGACTTTCTATTATATCCGTGTTCCGCATTTACATTATCTGTGTTATTATTATATATATTGTCCTAAACTATTATGAACCATCGTAGTTCGTTTTATATTAGAATTGGGTATGTCGATGGGAGTAAATAAATATGAGATGAAAAATAAAAATATATACCACTCCTGTCGAGGTAACTAATACTAGTGTAAGGCCAAACTACGGATGGCCGCTCCTATCCATCCTTATTCTTCGCGATAAAGACAGTATTCCTATTAATACTCTTTGTTATTGCGAGCATAGAGGTGGGGCGTCACAGTTGGTATCAGATCTTGGGGTTTATGGACATCATATAAAACATAAGTTAGATGGAACATGTGTTACAACTATTAGTCGATTTTTTATTTGTGCTTTGAGTCAAAGCTAAAGTTTTGAAACTTTGATGAAATTTTTTAAATATCTTTATTTAAAAATAAAAGTGAAACTGTGTTTTGATGATTGAATTTTGTTTTGTTTATCAGAGTGCGCAGCGAAAACAGTAAGACTGCTTCGCTGAGTACAGTTGATAATTATTTTGATTTAAAAATCAAAATATGAAAATGAATTTAATTTCATTATGTTGTTTAACCAGTGGTTCTGATTTGTTGAAATTTTTGCTGGTTTTCTTTGATGCTACTCATATCTGATTAGATTTCTGCTGTTTTAAAATATTTTCATCGAAGATATATTTGACTAATTTCTTTGTTTATTTTGTAGTGTGCGTGCAAATATGAGTTGCACGTTACTACATTAATTTTACGTTGAACCGATGCTTGGTTATGAAACGTATTTTGTTGTCGTTATTTTTATAACGGGATGTTAACACTTGTGATAAATTTTTGAAGTACGGTGTTTTGTTGAGATTTTTGATAAATGTTTGTGATGAATGAAAAATTCACTAGTGTTATATTTTGTTGCGAATTATTTTGATGAGATTTTGACGTATAAAAATTATTGTCGCATTGACTTCAGTAATCGTCAAGTTTTAAAGTGGATTTTCAAGCGGTTATTCCGCAATTCTGATTTTGAGATCCGTTTTTACGTTGTTTTGAGAAGTACAATTTCCATATCGAAATTGTTTTTGATGTTGCTGTTTTGAGCACGGATTTTCAAATGGTTTCAAAAAATAAAAATTGTTTTAAAATTTTTTTCAGTTTACGTTTTCAAAAGAATGAAAAAGAGATTTAAAAGATTCAGCAAAATCGAGGACTATGAACCCTTTCTTTTACTGATTCGCTTAATTCCGGACTTGTTCGTTTGAGAATGTAAAGTATTTCTTTTATAAAATAAATAAAATTATTTTCGGAATTTTTACAGTTTGCGTTTTCAGAAGAATGAGAAAGTTACTTAAACGTTTCAGAAAAATCGAGGATTATGGCCCCTTTCTTTTACTGATTCGCTTAATTCCGGACTTGTCCATTTGAGAATGTGAAATGCTATTTTTGGAATACACAATTTGCACTTTCAAGGAAACGATGAAGAGATTTAAACGATGTAGCAAAAGTGCGGAGTATGGAATCACACTTTTACTATTTCGGTTAATTCCGGACTCGTTAATTGAAACATTTGTTGTTTGATGATTTTGATGATTTTACACGTTCAAGGAAACGATGAAGAGAATCAAACGATTTAGTAAAACACGTGGTATGAGACATGTGTGTTGGCTATTTCGGTTAATTCCGGACTCGTTAATTGAATATATGATGATTTTCGTGTGCTTTCGAGCCACTATGTTGGACCTTTGGGTCATATGTTGGACCTTCGGGTCAATACCAGTACCGGACCTTCGGGTCATATGTTGGACCTTCGGGTCATTTGTTGGGCGCAAAAATTATGTTGGGTACTTGGTAGGCTTCGGCCATATGTTGATGCACGTGCGACGTAGTTAAAACTCGCCATTTGTTGGGATCGATCCACCTTTTATGTTGATTTTCTAGATCATCTTAATTGATTTCTAGATATTTGTTGTTTCCAATTATCTGCAGGTAATTGGATATTTGTTGATATGAGTTCTAATTATCGTTTTTGATAATTAGATATTTGTTGATTTGATTATCACTTGTGATAATTAAATATTTGTTGATATGAGTTCTAATTATCGTTTTTGATAATTAGATATTTGTTGATTTGATTATCGCTTGTGATAATTAAATAATTGTTGATATGAGTTCTAATTATCGTTTAATAATTAGATATTTGTTGATTTGATTATCGTTTTTGATAATCGAATATTTGTTCATTTGAGATTTGATTATCGTTTTTGATAATTGAATATTTGTTCATTTGAGATTTTATTATCGTTTTTGATAATCGAATATATGTTGATTTGAGATTTGATTATCGTTTTTTGATAATCGAATATTTGTTGATTTGAGATTTGATTATCGTTTTTGATAATCGAATATTTGTTGATATGAGTTCTAATTATCATTTTTGATAATTAGATATTTGTTGATTTGATTATCGCTTGTGATAATTAAATGTTTGTTGATATGAGTTCTAATTATCGTTTTTGATAATTAGATATTTGTTGATTTGATTATCGTTTTTGGTAATCGAATATTTGTTCATTTGAGATTTGATTATCGTTTTTGATAATCGAATATTTGTTCATTTGAGATTTGATTATCGTTTTTGATAATCGAATATTTGTTGATTTGAGATTTGATTATCGTTTTTGATAATTGAATGTTTGTTGATTTGAGATTTGATTATCATTTTTGATAATCGAATATTTGTTGATATGAGTTCTAATTATCGTTTTTGATAATTAGATATTTGTTGATTTGATTATCGCTTGTGATAATTAAATATTTGTTGATATGAGTTCTAATTATCGTTTTTGATAATTAGATATTTGTTGATTTGATTATCGCTTGTGATAATTAAATATTTGTTGATATGAGTTCTAATTATCGTTTTTGATAATTAGATATCTGTTGATTTGATTATCATTTTTGATAATCGAATATTTGTTCATTTGAGATTTGATTATCGTCTTTGATAATCGAATATTTGTTCATTTGAGATTTGATTATCGTTTTTGATAATCGAATATTTGTTGATTTGAGATTTGATTACCGTTTTTGATAATTGAATGTTTGTTGATTTGAGATTTGATTATCGTTTTTGATAATCGAATATTTGTTGATATGAGTTCTAATTATCGTTTTTGATAATTAGATATTTGTTGATTTGATTATCGCTTGTGATAATTAAATATTTGTTGATATGAGTTCTAATTATCGTTTTTGATAATTAGATATTTGTTGATTTGATTATCGCTTGGGATAATTAAATATTTGTTGATATGAGTTCTAATTATCGTTTTTGATAATCGAATATTTGTTGATTTGAGATTTGATTATCGTTTTTGACAATCAGATAATTATTGTTTCTAATTATCGTTTTTGATAATTAGATATTTGTTGATTTGATTATGGTTTTTGATAATCGAATATTTGTTCATTTGAGATTTGATTATCGTTTTTGATAATCGAATATTTGTTCATTTGAGATTTGATTATCGTTTTTGATAATCGAATATTTTTTGATTTGAGATTTGATTATCGTTTTTGATAATCGAATATTTGTTGATTTGAGATTTGATTATCGTTTTTGATAATCAGATAATTATTGTTTCTAATTATCGTTTTTGATAATTAGATATTTGTTGATTTGATTATCGTTTTTGATAATCGAATATTTGTTCATATGAGATTTGATTATCGTTTTTGATAATTGAATATTTGTTGATTTGAAATTTGATTACCGTTGCGGAAATTCCTGATTATCGTTTTTGATAGCTAGATATTTGTGATTTTTTTCTAATTATCTTTGTTGATAATTAGATTTTGCTATCTCCTAATTATCGTATCGATAATTAGATATTGCTGTTTTGTGATTTCTGTATTCTGATTATCTAATTGATAATTAAACTTTGTAGAGAATTGGTGAATTTCCTTTATGAAATTAAAAGATTTCTTTGGTGAACTTCCTATTTCAAATTTCTTCATCTTGTGATGTTGTTCCTTATGGTTGTTACCATTTGTTCAATTATTCGTTATGATTGCGAGGACGCAATTTCTTTAAGGAGGGGAGTCTGTAACAAGCCGAGCTTTTGTGAAAATTTATTACCGTCATTAAATAATTATTGTCGCTAGCTAATTGACGATGGAGTTTTTATAATCGGTTGAAATCCTTTATATTAAATTATCAAGCGACTATGCGGGCTTTAAACTTTATTTTGGCCCACGTCTCTGTATGATTTTGGAGTCGTGTTACTTGGATAACCGTTCCCTTTCTTATTTTGTTCGACCCGATCCCCTTCTCCTTTGATTCATTCGAAACCTAACCTTAAAAACTTACGATCGAGAATATTAGTGGCAGCTCGTCCCCTCGTTCGTTCCTCTGTCCAAGCTAGGGCTTAGCTTCATTCGTCTCTTCGATCGCTTCGGTCTCGCCTTCGACAGCTCCATTCGTGGCGAAGGTGAGGAATTTATATTACTCACATCTTATTCATACTGTTCGAATTTGTTTGCTTGTTTGTTTTCATGGCTTTTGGCATCAACTTGATTTTGAATGATGTTGATTCAGTTCGATTTGGACTTGGTTGCTAACTGGATTTTGCGAAAATAATTGTGAAAGAAATTGAGTTAGGCTCTGCCTTGATTTGAAATCTGCAACTAAATTTTGTGAAAATAATTTAAATGAGGATTTGCTTTGATTTTTGCAATTTCTTTTAATGGTGACTTCGGTCCTTATGTTGATGGTGAAACTGTTGATCCACGGTGGTTTCGACACTGTCTTGATGGCTTTGTTCGAACTACCTTTGTCACATACTTATTTTGGTGCTGTTCTATTTTGGTATAGATTTGTATGCGTGTTCATATATATGCATACATGAATTCTTGTAATTGTGTTGCTTGCTATCTTGAATCTGCTCACTGTGTTCACAGTGTTGCTACTTATGCTTGATTTGAACTATGACTTCACTGTGTCGAGTTGTACACAAGCTTGTTCCCTAACCTGTGTCGTACATATAGGCACTGCCTGTGTATGTTTCATATGCATTCTTGTAAATTACTGCAATTAGTAATTTCTGAATTCATTTTTTGATTTTGTAAAATTCTGATGGCATCGACTTTGACTTGAAATTCCGGCATGTTGTTGCAACATCCACTGTGTTATTTTGCTTTGAGGTACTTTCTGTTTGGTGTGGTTGCATTGAAGTTGGTCATTTATATACTTCATGTTGCACTGCACCACCCTGTTGCAGTGTTGTTTCAATTTCCCTGTTGTAGTGTTGTTTCACTTTCCCCTTGACCCTTTTATATTTGAGCTCGAATCTGATACACTGTATTGATGCAGTGTATTCATTTGCATTGGGTCACTTGTATTCATTTGTTTGAGTGTTGTGGTGCCATACTTTTGGTGCCCTCACTTTCATTCTACTGCCTTCAAGTAGTTTGTAACACTGCCTTCGTGCACTCGGTCATTCGAGCTTTTGTGCTCGAGTTGCTGGCATCTGTATATTTTTGGTCGACACTGGTCATTCATATGTATGGTAGACATTGTTTACCTTGCCTTTGCCGGTTCACTTTGTAGTCTCTGTTCTAATCCTATTGTATTGATATTCATATATGCACTCTCTCATTTGATATTTGCTTGTTTCAGTTGTTGATGAATTTTGACCTTGCTTTGTCACCTATTATTCAAATCTGCATATATGTACATGCATACATATGTATGCACATGTACATGTATGGTTGGAATTGTACCAAGCTAGAGTCATTTTGCTGTGCGTGTATAGTTGTGCTTTGTTCAGTTGTAAGTGATTTCCAAACTTGTTTGGATATTGAGTTACTTTTTTCCCCCTTCTTCGGCCTGCACATCCATGTGCCTTTTCTGTTTCATTTTCTTGCATCACCGGGTGGCACTTGCTATCCAATTAACAGGTGCCTTTCCTTCATATGGTATGTGCGCTGTGTAGCCACATGATCATATATATGTGTGGCTGGGTATACTTGTGGACTGGTCTTCATTTGCATTGTGCAGTAGCCTGAACATTGAGCTTGTTGTATTGGTTATCCTACTGGACTTGTTGAGTTGTCCCTGTTGTCACTTTAATTTGGACTGCACATATGAAGGGGTCACCGACCTGATTTGTATGTTGGTTAGCTTCACTCGACTTTGTTAAGCATGTCTTTGTTGTTCCCCAGATTTGGTGACTGCAATTTCATTTGTGCAGTTTGCCTTGGATTCGTTTATGCAGTTGCCCTTGTCGGTTTGCGTTGCATCGATATTTGATTCTTGATTAATTTCGGTTCGTTGATCTTTTGAGTACATCATAACGATAGTGGCAAGGCAGTGCACGCAAGCGTGAGCTGCAGCCACACGGTATGGCTTTTATGATATTCTATCTTGTTTTGATTATTTGATCTTTTGCATATTCCATATGCTGTAGTGGCGAGGCAGTGCACGCGTGCGTGTACTGCAGTCCTACCCGAATTAATATTTTAATTGATATTTTAATGGTTTGAACTGTTTTGTTTATTCAATTCAATATTATGAATTGTATTCTGATTTGGTTTAATTTGCTGATTTGTTGTTTAACACTGTTACGTGTTATATTTATCGTTATCCGATTTTTTTATTTAAGGATCGGATAGCCGAGATTTATTGTGACTGTCGTCTATTCATTATTTAATTATTATTGCTTCTGTGCGCTAATAACTGAGTTTGAATTAGACTGACCCGCGTATTATTTTCTTTTGAATGTAATACTCGGGTCAGACCGAGTATTTACAGGTTGTAGATTTTTAGTTTTGGGTTGCTGCTAGAGCTATGAAGTCTTTTCATATCTTTTGGAGTAGTCGTCGTCATGTTTAGTAGCCAGTATATTTGTATAGGATGTTATACATTCATGTATATTATTTACGATAATGTACTTGTATATGTAGCTTCCAGAGTCGACAGTTGTAGTTGTATCATCTGTATTGTATCACATGTATATCAACTGACATCATTTATATATATATGAGACTTTCTATTATATCCGTGTTCCACATTTACATTATCTGTGTTATTATTATATATATTGTCCTAAACTATTATGAACCATCGTAGTTCGTTTTATACTAGAATTGGGTATGTCGATGGGAGTAAATAAATATGAGATGAAATATAAAAATATATACCACTCCTATCGAGGTAACTAATACTAGTGTAAGACCTAACTACGGATGGTCGCTCTTATCCAGCCTTATTCTTCGTGATAACAGACAGTATTCCTTTTAATACTCTTTGTAATTGTGAGCATAGAGGTGGGGCGTCACAATAAGTATGATCAATTTTTTTGTAAAACAGCTTCATGAACTGTTTATTTGATTATTATATTTTGTCGTTCCGCTGCAAGATTCTGTTTTGTTTTTTTCTTTGCTTTTTCCTATTCACCCCAATAACAATCCACCCTTCTGTATGGTTTAAGTCTGACATGTGTGGCTTATCGTCGATTAAAAGCATACAAAAAGGCAGGAGTTACACAATGCATAGCAGGTGCTACCGGCTACCTAGGAACACTCTCCTAAATCAAAATCAAGATGTGGCCACCAAATCAGTCACAAAGTAAAATAATGGTATCGAAGTTATATGTCCGATAGGAGGAATGACCTCACTTGGCCTAGCATGGCTCCTGTTTTGGTCGCATCTAAGCTGACTCACGGGGATCAGGGTCATGTAAATGCCTCATATAGAATCATTCGCCAAACGATCTTACTTCGTTTCTGGAATCTCCACCAAGCACGTAGTTGTCAAAGTGGTTTTTGGTATTGGCAGAGAGTGTGACAATATCTTATCCCGATCTCTTTAACAACCAAACGCTTATTTCACAACGGATAGTTCTTTTACATTTCAAAAGTAAAGTTACAATTGATATCAAAATACCATATTCTCAAAACCATGTCATTTTCAAATCATATTCACGTTCAAAATCACATTCACTTCCAAAATCATATTTACTCAAATATGTCATTTCTCAAAACGTACCAATTCCAAAACCCAACTTAGGTTGTATTCTAATCGAGGATTAAATATAAATACTTTAGCTTTAAACAGTCTGGAATTTTAGAAAATAGTTTTGGTAGTCATAAATAGTTTTAATAGTTTAAAAAATGGTTTAAAATAGATTTAAAATAGTTTAAATAGAAAAATAGTTTAAACGGATTTAAATTAGATTTAATTAGATTTAAAAACGATTTATATAGATTTAAATTAGATTAAATAGATTTAAGTAATCTTAAATAGGGTTTAAATAGATTAAATAAATTTAAAATAGATTAAATAGATCTAAATTACATTAGATAAATTCAAAATTGATCAAATAGATTTAAGTTATCTCAAATAGGTTTTTAATTTACATTAAATAGATTTAAAATAGATTAAATAGATTTAAATTACATTAAATAGATTAAAATTGGCAAAATGATTTAAACTGGATTAAATAGGTTATAATAGATTAATGTCAATTAGATTTCAAAGTTATATCCAACATTTCAATAACTCAATTCTGATAAGTTCACTTATATTTGACACCTCAACTTTAAAAATTCAAATTTAAATCCTTTGAACAATGCATTAAATAAACTTCAATTTTAACATTTATGCTTGGGCTTCGAAATAATTCAGTTTATATAAATCAATTTCTATCTCAAAATACTAGCTAACTGAATTCAAAATTTTTAAAGAATCAAAAATCAATTAATTTTACTAATCTGATGTCCATATATAATTTCCTGCCCTAGGGTCAAGTGGTAGAGATATTTATCATTTCAATCTGAAATTTAAAATTTTATGGTCATATATCATTTCAAACCGTAACCCGAATGAAATAAAATGCATAAAATCGCTCGAGTCTATCATTTCAACCCATAACGATTTTTTCCTAATCTATAGATTGTTCGAGTATATATCATTTCAACCAATAAGAAACTTGCAATGTTACAACAATATAAAAATACAACATCCAGTCATCTAATATCAACAATCAAATATCCATCGCAATCATCATCCAAATCAATCAATAAACATCAATAGATAAGTGATAATCAATAAAAGGTATTAAATTGACAATTTAAATTCTATATTAAATTGAACAAAGACTAAATGTATTGAAAGTCAAATTTAACAAGAATGACAACTTAAACATACCAAACATAAATTAATTAATTCCTAATCACAAAATTAATTTAATCTAACTGACATAAGATAATCTGGTATTTGTGAGTGAGTCAAAGCACTCAACTTCGATTTTAAATCGATTTGAAATCCAATTAGGCCCAAAATTCAAATAGTCCAAGAATTCATCCAAACTGACGTCAACATGTCCGAAATTCTGATACTATCCCAGCGAAACATACCGCGTGTGAATCTGAGTTCGTATGCAAAAGATATTAAGTTTTGAAGTTATACGATTTATATTTGAAACAAATAAAATAATAACACTTAAATTTACTCGTTACCTCCGTCACCCTCTACAGCAAAGCCTAAACCATTGCTCATACATGACATCGTCCGCAACCGCCGTCGATTATCTGCGAACGCACGCAAGCACAAGCGCCTACGACAAGATCGTAGCGTGCCACTCGCCTCTTTTCTCCGAGCCGTGCTTGAACATGGTGGCGCGAGCACGTTAGGTGGTCCCAATCAAACGCGCCACCGCCGCCTATATTCACCTTTTCTGTGAAATTGGATGGCCTAACGATGAAAGACACCCCATATGCGAACTACCCGACGACATTAACACCCATATGCCCTCTGATCAGCCTAAGGACGTTGATCCACTGTACAATCAAACCCCTACCCAATGGACGACCGTAAATAAACCATCGAATTCAGGATTCACAATGACTCAAATCAAAAAACCAACTGCAGATTTGACTTGCGCTCGTCGAGAGCTTCAAATCGATATATGAATTGATGTGGTTTGGAGGAGTTTGATTTTGGAATTGAATTTGAAATTGAATTTGCAATTTGGGAATTAGGGTTTCGAGTTTTAATTGGGTTCTGCCATTGACAAGAGAGAAGCAGATAGAATTGTACGTACAGATAAATGGAATAAGAAATAGCTAGGGTTTACAACAAATATATATAGGCAGATCAGAAACAGAGATGAATGGACTAGATCGATTTGAAAGTTGAACGATAAACAACCCGAAAGGCCCGTTTCGTTCCCGAAACGAAAATGGGTCATCCCATATATCAAAATAGATGTTTTCAATATTTTTAAAATTAATGGAATAGGTTGCAAGTGCTAATTCCATCGTTTGAAGAAGTTAGCTTAAAATCAGCTTATTTCAAATTGACCTCAATTGAATTTAATTAAATTGATTTCTACGTGTTTCGAGCCCATACGATCAAACGACAAGTCCGATCACTACAAAACTTGAAATCCTACAATAATTCACCATTACAGATCTGATGAAACTAGTTTCTTTGAAATCCGAGATAGTGGCCAGAATGGCTATTTTCATGTTAATTAAGTAGACTACTATTAAATTGATTGAATGACTTTTCTCATTCAAATTTAATAACTAATTATTTTCATTATTTTTGATTACTTAGACATTACAATAGGGGATTTTAGGCTCAAGAAAAAAGTTGTAGAAAAATTTAGTTCTAGGGACAAGAAGTTGGTTTTTTAGGCTAAAGGACATTTTTTAGTGTAAATCACAGAATGATAGTTTTAACTATCATTTTCTATTTACACTAACAAATGTCCTTCAGACTAAAAAGCAAACTTGCTGTCCTAAAGACTAAATTTTTTCGCAACTTCTTCTCTACGCCTATTTTCCTGTTTACAGAAATTTGAATCAATTTTGCATATCAATTCATTGTTAAATATTACACCAACTTCTTTTCCTTTAATCTTTTTCACTTCTTTTCCTTTAATGGCAGAGCTCAAACTTCCTCCTTCCCTTCCAGCCCAACCTCTGCCTACCCCTGTCCCTCCTTTGCCTGACCCTGATCCCCCTCCCTTACTCTTTGGCCATCCTTTAGCCTCTTCCTCTTTAAACATTCCTAACTCCTCTCCTCCTTTGTATGTTCAGTCTAACCCTCCCATCAGCAACTCAAGTCAACAACCATGGACTTCTCTATTCAAGAACAAACCACGCAATGCAGGGAAGTACATGCCTGTTAACTTCATTAATGAATTTGTTGGGGATGCATTGGTTCTTCCTGACTCTGTTCTAGAAGCTGGGCAAAGTATATCTCAACATTATGTAGTTGGATCTTTCCTAGACGAAGCCCTATCATTT
Source organism: Allium cepa (assembly GCA_030765085.1). Lineage (NCBI taxonomy): Eukaryota > Viridiplantae > Streptophyta > Magnoliopsida > Asparagales > Amaryllidaceae > Allium > Allium cepa. The sequence continues at coordinate 802,720,222 of CM060931.1, forward strand.
ACAGCAGTGGTGCAACACCTTAAGAGAGTGTGGAGATTGAAGGGCAACATTAAGGTTAAATCAGATGGAGTAATCTTTATGTTCCTATTTTCAAATGAGGATAATCGGAGAAGAATCATCCAGGCTGATCCGATAATCATGAGGAATAAATTGTTTATTGTCAAACAATGGGACCCCACAGTAAGCAATATTCACGGCTCAGTCACTTCAGTTCCTATTTGGATACATATCTACAACATACCACTAGCAGCTGGTCCCCACTAGGCATCAATTGGCTTGCTGGAAGAATAGGGTGTGTTAAATGTTTGGATGAAAGTACAGAAAGAATGGAAAGGTTGACCTATGCTAAAGCATTGGTGGAAGTGACACCCATCTTCGAATTAGTTGATAGCTTTCAAGTACTGTGTAAGGATGGAACAAAACAGACTGTTTTTGTGGAATATCAGTGGAGGCCACAAGCATGTACAACTTGTAAGGTGTTTGGGCATGATATTTCAAGTTGCAAAAATTGTGTAAAGTCAGATGAAGTAATAAAGAATGATACAAATACTTTGTCAAAACAAGCTCCAAAAAAAGGTTCCCTGGTGAAAGATCAAAATGTCAATATTATGCATAATAAGTCCTCTAGAGTTTGGAAGAAAGTTGAGCATGGGAGCAAAAGAAAGAGTGATTTAAGGAAGACTAAGGATGATGGTGGGAGTGGTAGGGATGGAAGTGACAAAGAAAATGAAACTAGGAAAGTAGGAATTGAAACTTATAATAACAAGGACAATGCTGTGGATTTAGTTAAAGAAGGAGAAGTTGTTGAGGAATTAGAGAATAATATGGCCAATAAATTTCAAGTGCTGCTAAATTTGACTGAGGAAAATGGAGAACTAAGTATTGGAGGTAGTGGAAATAAATTTATACTGATCAGTTAAATGGTGCAACTGGTTTGACCATTGAGGAAGCAATAGTGGCTAAAGAAAGTTTGGGTGAATATAAGGAGAAGAATTCAAAAGTGCAAAGTGATGAAGCAGATCTAGAAGTAAATTCTCAACTTGCTAAAAACTATGGGATGCTAGTTCAGGAATTGGTTGGGTAAGAATGGCAAAAGAGTATGAACTGACAAAAGGAAAACAAAAAGTAGATATGCAAGCTGAAACAAATAAGCATTCATAAAATAATGGAAGTAAAGACAATATGGGTGGAAAGTGTGTGTTTCCCTGTTACCCGGTAAGATGACTCAAAACTCTATAACAAAAGCATCTTATTCCATCAACAAGCTCAATCATCATGAGCAATCTGAAACTTCACATGCACACAATGTCAGTGTGCATGTTTCAGAAGTTACCATAACCCCTATCTATTAATCCCTACCTCCTTATGCTCATATATCTCCCCCTCCTGGTTATATTCATCCTCAGGAATACCCACAATCCGCACTGTCCAAAACTCCAATCCCTTAACATAAGAATCACAACAGTATTAAGAGGAAAAAAGAAAGTTACCTGTCAGATTTTGACAAAGGCAAGGATGTTGACTATGTAGAAACATTACCTGAAGAGGATACAACCCCAAATTCAGGCCTTAGAAGGTCTATGAGATTACAAACTAATCAACCATAAGTTTAATCCATGTAACAAAAAATAGGGTTTTGGAATATTAGAGGTTCACATTTGGAAATAAAACTTGTGCAAGCAAAACAAATTATCTCTGATAATAATCTTGGAATCTTTGGCATTCTAGAGACCAAACTTAACATTGATCTTACCCTCAAAGCAGCCAATCTTATTAATCCACTATGGACTGTTCATCATAATCTGGTTGGGGCTCCATATGGCAGAATTATGGTTCTTTCTGATCCAACCTTCTACACTCTCACTCCAATTATATCCCACAAACAATTCATTCATTTCCGTGCCTTGCATTTACCAACCACAACTTCCTTCTATCTGACTTTATTTATGGGGAAAACCATGTTGCAGCAAGACATGATATGTTGAACTATTTACCACATCTTAGGCAGGAAACACATCCGTGGTTTGTGTTAGGAGATTTTAATTGTATGTTAGCTGCTGATGATCGTTGTGGTGGCACTCCCCTTTCTATCTCTGACATTGCTCCTCTCAATCATGCTATCTCTTCCTCCAATTTACATGAAGCTGCCTATGTTGGTCCAAAATACACTTGGAACAACAAAAGTAGATCAGGAGTGAGAACCACAAGTAGACTTGACTTAACCTTTCTCAACACCAAAGCACTAACCCTATACCCTAATTCTCTGAATCATATCCTCCCTCCTCTGCTCTCAGACCATTCACCTGTTTTTTTAGCCACTGAATGCAATGCCATTATAAGGAACTCCAGTGTAATTTTTTTAACTCATGGATCAAAGATCCAGAATTTATGCCTTTAGTTGTTAATGTATGGAATCATCCTAAATGTCTATTTTGCAGCAAAAATTGAATGCAACCAAGGAAGCTTTAAAGAGATGGGCGAAGAACAATTATGGTGATGGTAACAAGAACTCCAATAATCTGCAGAATCAACTGTCTTCTATTCAATTGAGTATGCGTGAAGATCCAGGTAATAGCAGTCTATCTGAGCAAGAACATGAACTAACTCAGCTATTATCAGAAGCCATGGCCTCTGAGCTAAGCATGAAGAAACAAAAATTGAGGAAGGAGTGGGATTTGTATGGTGATAGAAATTCTAAACTGTATCATAGTAGCCTAAAAATTAAAAATGCTAAAAGAAACATCCATCAGATACAAGATGAGGAAGGTAGGATTATAAACAAGCCAGATGAAATTGACAAAGCTTTCATTGATCATTATATCAATCTTTACTCCCCAAATGAAACATTGAACCCTAACTCTCATGAGCTCATGTCTACTCCTTTTCCTGTCCCGCCTGAGTCTGATATCTAATTTTTGTCTTCAAGAGTAACTGATGAAGAAATATATAATGCTATGTTTGGTATGAAGAGGGATTCTTGTGGAGGTCCTGATGGTTTTATTGCTGTTTTCTTTATTCATTGTTGGGATGTCATTGCTAATGACCTCAAGGCAGCCATGCATAATTTTTTTGGGCACAATAAATTGCCTATTCCAATAAATGCTACCAACTTATGTTTGGTGCCAAAAGGTAAGCATGCTGCCACTCTTAATGCATTTCGTCCTATTGCTTGCTGTAACATAATATACAAATGCATATCTAATGTTATTGCTGCTAGGCTTAGACATGTGCTTCCTACAGTGATTTCTGAGGACCAAGCTGCATTTTTGAATAATAGAAGTATCCTAGATAATGTGCTGGTTACTCATGAACTACTTAATGGTTATGGTAGAGCTCATGTTTCTCCAAGAGCTATGATGAAGCTTGATATAAGAAGAGCTTATGATACAGTTAGCTGGGAAGCTCTGACTGGTATTATGGGATTAATGGGGTTTCCTTACCACTTTGTCTGCTGGATATATACATGTATTTGAACAGTCTCCTTCTCATTATGTTACAATGGTGGCATTGTTGGAATTTTAGAAGTCAGAGAGGAATAAGACAGGGAGACCCGATGTCTTCTTATTTGTTTATAATTGTGATGTAAGTTTTTACTTAGCTTATTAACAATCAAGTCAGGAACAACAATTTCAAGTTGCGTCCCAAATGCAGGAATCCTCTCATTACCTCTCTTCTTTTTGCTGATGATGTTATTCTTTTCATTAAGCCTACTGTATCTTCAATGGAATGTGTCAAAGGCATTCTTCACACTTTTGAGAAGTGCATTGGTCTACAAGTCAACAGAAGCAAGTCGTTCCTAATGGTGGCAGGACTCAATGACAATTACAATCAGAACATACACCATGAAAGTCAACATCCTAATCTTCCTGAGGGTACCATGCACTTGGGTATCCCCTTGTGCTCTAGAAAAATTGGAGCAACTGCTTGTTTGCCTCTGTTTGAAAGAATAACCGAAGCTATGAATAGATGGGCAAGCAATAAGTTATCTAAGGCAGGCAGAACCACAATCATAAAATCTATAATACAAGCTATGACTGTTTATTGGTGCAGGTGCTTTATTTTAACTTCTGCTCTTTTATCTAGCATCAGGAAAGCAATGAATCATTTTCTATGGACTGGGGATATGTATTCTACAAAACTCATTCCTATTGCTTTTGCGAAATTGGAGAAACTACAAAAATATGGTGGATTAGGATAAAATGTATGAGGACTTGGAATCAAGCTGCATTTTCTAAGCATTTTGACAATCTGATTAATGAAAAACCTAATTTGTGGGTTAAATGGGCTAGGCATCATCATCTTGGCAATAAGAACTTCTAGAAAATTGAACCCTCTCCTCTATGTGGTTGGGTGTGGAGATCAATCCTTAAACTCAGGGGCAGTTTACTTCCTCGTGTCCAGCTTGTGCTTGACCCTGATAGTAAAGCTAAATTCTGTTTGAACCACGGGTGGGAAGAGGAATGATATTGCATGATTTTCTCTTTTATGAGCAGAGGAATCAAACTGGCATCCCCTTGATTGCAAGGGCTGTTGATTATTTTTATAATGGTGAAATTGTTTTTCCTTACTCCTCCAACCCTATCATCAATCAGCTGTGGGCTGTTGTGCAATGCAAGAAGTTCCCTACTGGTGATGATGGGTATGTGTGGACTGCTAATCTTGGGCAGCAATCCATATCAAGAATTTATAAAGCTTTGATAAGAGATGAGAATAGCCCTATCTTTTGATGGCATGCTAGAGTTTGGAATAAAAACAATTCTCAAAAACCGAACTTCTTTTTATGGAAAGTCCTAAGAAATGCACTCATGACCAAGGATAATTTATGCAGGAGAGGTTTTTCTGTAGACTTGATGTGTAACTTCTGCAATAATCTTATTGAAGATGGCTCACACCTCTACTTTGATTGTATGGTTACCAAAAGAATCTGGAAAGCTATTCTCTTCATTGGAGGATTTACTGAGCCAATAATGAATGGTAGTGTTGAATGGAATAGAGTCTTCAGAAGAACTAGATGGAAGGATGCTTCATCTTATAGGCTGTTACTGCTTCTGAAAGTTTATGTGGATGTGATATGGGCTGAGAGAAATGCTAGAGTTTTTGAGAACAAAATGAAACTTGAAAGTGCCTTGATAAATATCATAATATCTAGAGTCAAGGAAAAGTCTTCCCTACATGTTGCATATGGCTTTCTGGATTAGGGTTTTTATTCTTTCCTTTCCTTCTGCTCTTTTTGTTTCGTTTGTTTTAAGTCTTTCATTCTTATTTTCTTCTTAGTCTTCCCTGTTTGCTTTTGAGAGCTCTAGCTTGTTATTGCTCTCTTTTTGTTTTCGTTTTTTTATGGTTAATAAATATGGTGATGGACCATTCAACCCTACTTGCCTTTCAAAAAAAAATATTACACCAATTACAATGTTCAATTTCAACTGTAATTAAATCCAATTAATTAAAATTTAATTCTAATAAATTGGTTAAATTTGATTTCAATCTTTATATTCAATCAATTATTACTCTGCTAACATAATTAACATTTGTTTATATCTTACTTCACTAATAGGCTACAATTCCATCTTTTATTTGTATTAACTACTATATTTCAATAACATCGAATTTTGTCGATTCTACACATTAATTAAAATTTGAAATTCCAATTATTTTATTTATCTTTGTTTCATTCTTTTATTAAATCACTTATCACCTTATGAATATAATTAACATTACTATTTATTTTATTACATTCACAAATTGGCAGTTATTTTCTTAACTCATATTAATGTAACATTTAATGGAATTCAGTTGCAACTGATTTAAATAAATTGGTAACAAATAACAATTATCACCATTTCTATATTTAATAACAACTGTAAGTGTAACTACTCGAAAATCTTAGTGGTTTTATTAATGTGAAAATTTAGATCGCATCCTTAAAACGGAAGAGTATTACAAAGCGGGTCCCTACGTAAGTTTCATTATAAAGTGGGTCCCTTTTTTTGCTGCAGAATAATTGCTAACATTTTAGCAACTATTCAGGAATACGTGCTGATACTAAATATTGTTGCTGAAATTTCAGCAATAATTGAATATTATTGCTGATAATCATGCAAATGTTGATGAATAATTATATAAGCAATAATCATGCAAATGTTGATGAATAATTATATAGCAACTAAAATTTATATCAGTGCAACAACATGTGCAATTATTCTACATTGTTGCTGATATGTGAGCAATTAGTCCATAAAATAAGGTACTTTTGGTTATGAATGCTGATTTATATGCAACTTTTATGAATTATTGCTTTTTTCGCTGCAATTATTGGGAATAAGCTGTGTGTTCTATGCAATATTGATTATTTTCAATTATATGCAATTTCATAATTTTTTCCTTCATTGTTGTGCAATAATGTGTTGTTTGAATAAATGTAGATAGTAAATTTGGAAGATTGAACTAAACAAAAAAATTGCATGAAACAACGCATTTTTTACTAAATTTGCTGAAATATCGGCAATTTCGAGAAAAATTGCAGAATTTCCTGAAGTGCGAATTTTGTTGTTTTCAAAACATGAATATTTTTAAACTGTGAAATTGTAAATCATCTTCTGAGTGAGACGCCATATTTCGTTTCTTCAAATTTGGAATTTTCTAGCCCCGTTTATCTTATTTTCAGCAAATTATCAGCATTTTGTTACCGAAATCGACTTTTGATTGGATGATCGGACCACTAATATCTGTGTACCGGTTTGATCGTTTTGTCATTCTGATCTTCATGGCATACTCGTCTATAAATTTCGAAGTTCAAAAAACTGCGAAATCTATCGGAACGATTTCCGTACCAGTTTCGCAGTTTGGCTTTTGGCTTCCCGTGACCATTCAATTTTTCTACCGTATATTCCCAACAGCCATCTGCATTTAATTTTTTTTGAATTCATGTGCGTGGCTTTCTCCATTCCCAATAACTAAAATATTTTGGTATATTCATTCTTCTCTGGTCCCAATTACATTTTGGTTCGGTTGCAATTCCTTTCCACTTTTTTCTCTATAGCTTGTTTTTTTCTGCTAAGCTAAATTCCCGGGGCACCTCCTCTCATAGTCCTACCACTTCCCTATGTGCCAACCTTCAACAACCGAGAGCAGCCCATTGCCTCATCCCCAACAAGCCTCGAACATCATTCACCAGTGGCCATACCTTTCCAGTAGCCTAGGCTGAGACTCATACTACAACACTTGTAGCCGAGACCTTCACTTCTTTCCGCCTGCCCGAGCCTCCACCTATGTTGCTTTAGATTATCTTATCCGAGATCTGTATAAAACCTTTAGCCTTCTCACCGTTGTGAAGCTTGCTTTGTCTTCCCTCGTTTGATGCCTGACCATAGATGTCAAGTAATGTTTTAATTTTTTCTGTAGGATATGTATATTGTACGTTTGCATATTTATCTACCGCATATATATACATCGAGTTGCTTTCGTTTGGGAAGTGCATTCATATTTTGTGAAGCCTGTTTATACTTTGATCTAAAACTTAGCCGCCATTTTATATATATAAGTTTCATTTTTTGTATATATATTGATGTTAAATATAGTTTTGAATATTATGATTTTTCTGATGTGTTTTAAGAATAATGGAATAATTTTTTTAGAAGGAAGTCCATATCCCTATAACTATACAACTGAAGTATATTGTCTATGGACTTTGTCTATTTAAAATAAAATTATAAGATTTTATATTTGTGTATATAAGGTCCAGCTGTAATATTTTAGCTTTTTATTTATACAAGTTCAAGCATTGTTTTTTCATCATGCAAATTATATATACATATAACTTATAAATTTTAATTGCTGGAAGTTTTAAGTGATTGATATATATATTTATATATATATATATATATATATAAAGTAACTTATACGTTATTAATATGAAAAAGTATATAAATCATAGAATAGTACTACATAAAGGTTTGTAAAAGTTGTATTGGCTGCTGTTATATATATATATATATATATATATATATATATATATATATATATATATATATATATATATAGTTTTCGAAGTTATAAGTTGTGGATTATATATGTTTTATAAACCTGTATATATTATTTTATAAACTCATACTTGAGATGTTGTATGGTATATAAGTTTTAATGTTAGTTTATATGTATTAAAATAAAGCAAGTTGTATAAATTGTTTTAGATAGAAATGTTACAGATACAACTTGTATGTAAGTGTTTTCTACTTCTAATAATATTTATTTATTTATTTCAAAATATATGATGTATATATGAATGATTTTATATATGTGTTTTAATTTAAAACAATGGTTTTTGAAAACCACATATATATTTAATTTAATATATGTTTGAATTTAAACACGATTATATATATATAGTTATATGTAAGTTCACTTATACCAGATATATTCATCAATCCAATTCTGATTTATTTCATCAATTCCTATTTATCAGCCTTGCCGTCGAATTCATGCCAATTCAACCTGCTTTGAAATTCGTGCTGGGATCCGCAGCTCATCTCATTTTTTGTTCGTCTCTATCCTCGAAAGATGAGCAATCACTCACGATTAGTGTTCTTATATTTATTAAATTTGATTTTATTTGAAACGACAACTGAAATATGCTGCTGTTAGTTATTTACATTGCTATATATATGCCATTATCTGTATCTATTCACCTGTGACATCTAACACTATTACCTGTTATTTATATTGATGATATATGCATGTTATATTATTATCATATCTTTTATCACTCTGAAAGTTCCCTGTTAGTATAGATTCACTAGGCGTTGAAATGATACATACCCGAACGATCTGTAGAATAGGAGAAAATCATTATGGGTTGAAATGATAGACCCAAGCGATTTTCATTAATTGAATTTGGGATTGTGGGTTGAAATGATATATACCCGTATATATTTGAACTACGGACTGAAATGATAAATATCTGTATCACTTGACCATAGGATAGAAAAATATATACAGATACCATTGGTCTATATATAAATATTTTGAAAATGATTTCTATGGTTTTCGAGAGAAATATATGGTTTTATAAAATATTGATTTTAGATATTATATAAATGTTATTTTATATATAGTCAAATTCTTTATTTTAGGCTATGTATAAATTTTGTTTTAATATAAAATAAGTTTGATAATAACATTTGATTTTATAAAAATATAATATGGTGAAGCATTTATTTAAATTTTATTTTAATACAAAGTTTATAATGATTTTAATAATATAAGGTTGAGAAGATAGATTTGAAATTGATTTGGAATTGTATTTAATAAAGAATTATATTTAATTAAAATCGATTTGAAACTTATTAAATTTGAGATTTTTGAAAGGATATAATTTTATAACTTGATTTTTGATTAAGGTGATTTAAATGAATATTTCAAGTTTAAAATGAAATTTGGGTTTATTTAAATGATATTGGATTTATTAAGTAAATATTTCAAAACTAAATAATAGTAAATTGAATTTCATGTGTGTGTGTGTGTGTTTATATATATATATATATGAAATTATCCAATCTAGTTTTGAAATGTTTGAATATTTAAAGCTTTGAAAATATTGAAATTGGAATGGTTTATTCTATGGTTGAAAATCTGTATTTGAAATCGATATACTTTGAAAATGGTTTATTAAGGAACTAAAATAAATTGAAATTGATGATTTGAGATTTGATTAAATTTGAATTTTGGGATTTAAGTTGATTTGAATCAATTTGTGACGTTTGAGGAAATTATTTTATTATATAAAGTAATTTTAAATTATATTTAAAACTATTTACATATTTTACTTTATAAATTATTTTAATAAAAACTATTTTAATATAAACTATTTTATATAAACTGTTTTACTTCATGAACTCTTTTATTATATGTACTATTTTAATATCTAATCTGTTTAAGTGGTAGAAGTTATGTTTTCATGGTTATGAATTCCAAAGTATTATGTTTCGGAAGTGTTATAATTTCAAAGTGTTTGGTTTCGAAAATGTTATAACTTTGAAAATGCTATGATTTTGGAAAGAATATCGTATTTGATTTTGAAATGGAAACGATATCGTATTGATATGGTTTTGAAATGGCAGTTGTATTTTGGTTTTGAAGTATATATTATTTTGAAATGACCGCGGTGTTATAATAACATTTGGTTGTTAATGAGGCCGGATCAGAAGTTGTCATACTCTCTGCCAACTCCGAAAACCACTTAAACAATTATGTATGCGGTGGAGATTCCAGAATAAAGTAGGATTGTGGCGACGTCCTATTGAAGTATATACATGGACCCGACACCCATGAGTTGGCATAAGGTGGCTAAAAGAGGCACGATTCCAGGTCAATGAGGCAGCTTCTCTGATCGGACGCACTCCTTCGATATTATATACTGACTTTGTGATTGATTTTGTGGCCACTTTTGATTTTTGATTTGGGAGTGTGGCTCGGGGTGGGCGGTAGTGGCTGCTATGCGTTATAACAAGCCCGGATGCGCATTTGATATGTCTACCCTGGCAGTGCCTGGTTGTGCCATGTCACCTACCCTAGCATGCCTCGTACGAGTTTTGATTTGTGTCATACCTATGGAATATTTATGGTAGCCTCTCGATCTGGAGGTACGATTATACTGTATAGACTATTGGCACTGTATATGTGTTAAGGTGGAACATGTAAAGCCTTAACACTATTTTTAAGTAAGTTTATTTTACTTTAGACATTATTATAATAACATATATTACTAATTGTAGATAGTTTAATGGATCCTTAGAGTTATCCCAAACATCCTTTGAGTACTTGTATTTCAGTTGTTATTTCACTTGAGTTGGATTTATTGATATAAGAATGTTAATCTTGACTCAAGCGTTTTGTGTTTTGCTTTACACTCGGGTCAGACTGAGTGATACAGCTTTTGAGACTCGCCTTTGGAGTTGGAGCTTCATTTGGAGATCTATCTACATCTTTTAGCTTGTAGTTATTCGGTTGATTCCACTGATGTATTCTGATCTTGTATTTGACTATTGTATTTGACACTTATGTCGTATCTTATTTAACTCTGATATATATATACTAGCTTCATGAACTACTTTTCTTTTGTCTCCACTGCATATTATTATATTACTCTGTGTTTGTGATTCTGTGATTTATTTATTTATTGTATATGTTGAGTTTTGCCAAAGATAAATTAACAATATGGTATTTTGAGCAATTCAAGTCTGGCATGTATGGATGCGAATGGTTGAAAATATCAAGATGTTACATTTGGTATCAGAGCTTTGGTTTAGGAAAAACTCAACATATAGGGTAAATTTCATTTATGGAATCACTATCGTTCGAGCTTGAATCCCTTCCTCTTTGACTCGGCTTCCTTTGAATTTTGGAACATTCCTCTCGGTTCCAAAATCCATCCTTATCTCTCCCTATTCATATTCTGGTATATCAACTCAACTTCAAACAATCTCTATAATAAATCGGAGGTCTCGTCAATCTTCGAGTGATTTGTAAAGGGGTGAAACTCCTTTACAATAGGCATTAATTTACCGGATATTTCCATATCCTTGGTTTACGATGCTACATATCTCCTGCTATGCCTGAATTCTATCTTCTGCGATCGAATGTCGATTTGCCTCGGAATTCTGCATCGATCTTATTCTTAAAGTCACGGTCAACCCGGTTAAGGTTGCCGAGATTTATATAAAATTATCTGTCTTCCTATTTTGTTATTTAATCATCTTATCTTTGTTTTGAACCTATCTTCGAATCAAAATTGTCTTTGATTTGAGTCCATCAAATTTGATTCTCTATCCTTGCTTTGAAATCCATTCTTGTATCGTCGAGCGAGGAAACGTTAAAAAAAAATTTCTGAAATTAAATTGTTAATGAATTGATTGTTAAAAATAATAATATTTGATTTTCATTTATTGTTTTGTAAACCATTGACTATTGCATGATATAAATAAATAAAATTTATAACTTGGTTATAAACTGATTTAGAATTTTAAATGAATTTAAATTATAATTTGAAATTTTAGTTTTCGATAATTTCGAACTTTGGTTTTAAAGCTGTAAAATGCCTATTATTTGAAGTATTTTCGAATAGAAATTTATTTCCAAAGAATTTTAAATCAGTACTCTCCTCTTTTGTTGTTGGAAAATAATTTCGGTGATGGCGGCCGCATCATCGACATTCGTTTTCGAGTTTCAGAGTAGAGAGAACATACTGTAGCTTTGCTACAGTTTGTTTTGGGAACTAAATTGATTTGAATTTCTAAAGTATGACTTAATTTATGTATATATTGGTATATGATTATAGATTTGATTTGGATATATAGTATATATTTTTATCTCTAAATGGTTTGAGGTGAATCGGAAATTTAAATCTTAAATTTTCTTAAAGGATGATTTCAATTATAAATGAAGTCAAAATCTTGAATAAATATGTAAATTTGAGAAAATCTGAAGTTGGAAATTTCTTGTATAATACTCAATTGCATTCCAATGTAATTACCTAAATTATTCGAAAGTTGAATTATGTAATTGGATAATATATACAGTATGAAATGATTTTATAAATAAAATGTGAGTGGCTATAATAAATGTTGAAAACTTAAATTTTAATTACAAAAATGTTAATAGAGATAAATAGAATAAAAAGTAGAATTGAATAATTGGATAATAAATAAATAAGATAACTGAAATCAAATCAACTTAATGAAATACCTTGAATTTAAAATTAAGTGCTTAATATTAATTAATTTAAATTGAAATTTTTATGGTCTTAAATTAATTGTTTTATCTTCTTTTCCAATCTATTTCCTTTCTGGTTGTTTCTATTCTCTTACCTCCTTTCTTTTCGGAGACGAAAAGTTTTGAGTGGGGGAGAGTGTAACGACCCAGAAATTTTAGTGGTTTTATTAATTAATTGAATTTTTGTGAAATTTTAAATAATAAAATTTGGAAATATAAAGTTGATATTTGGAATAAGTCAAATTAAATATAGCAAATGGTAAATTTTCACCTACTAATTTGAAAGCTAATTTTATTGTGTAATTTTATTTCAATTTAAATCAGTTAAAAATTGATGATAATAAAATATTCTCAAAACCTGAATATTTTTACACAGTAAAATTGTAAATCATCTTCTGAGTGAGACATAATATTTCGTTTCTTCAAATTTGGAATTTTCTAGCCCTGTTTATCTTATTTTCAACAAATTATCAGCATTTTGTTACCGACGTCAAATTTCGACTGGACAATCGGACCATTGTTATCTATGTGCCGTTTTGATCATCTCGTCGTGCCGATCACCTCGCCATACTCGTTTGTAAATTTCGAAGTTTGAAAATGTAACGACCCAGAATTTTTATTAATTTAAATTTGAATATTTAATTAATTTTAAATATTTATAAGTGAATTTATTAGTCGAATAAATTTTTATTTTGAATTATTGGATTTAATTGGATAATTAAATCGATAAATTAATATGTGAAATTATGAAAATAATTGAATATTGAGTTAAATATGATTGAAAATGATTTGTAAAATTTTATTTTATCATGTTGAAGTTAGAATGATATTTTAGAACTTTTAAAATCGAATTTAAAGTTAATTTGTGAAAATTGAATATTTTAATATTTAATAATCGACTGTAAAATAGCCAATTTTTGAACAGTCTCAGAATTGAACGAAACCAGTTTCATTGGATCCGTAATAGTTAGTTATTACCGGATTTCAATTTTCGTGTCAATCGGAGTTATCGTTTGATCGTGGCAGCTCGAAACGCATCGAATTGTTTTTAATTTAAATTTGGCGAGTCAAAATAGCCATTTTTAAAAAAAGTCTCAGATTTCGACGAAACCAGTTTCATCGGATCCGTAATGTGATATGATTGTAAGGTTTCAAATTTCGAGTCAATTGGATTTACCGTTTGTCCGGTACAAATTAAAACGCCTAGAAATCGATTTAAATCGGTTTAATTTAAATTGAACGTTTTCAGCCATAACTCGCACATACTTCCGAATTAGCTTCCGAAACCTATTCCATTGTGTCCGGAACGCGGGGTAAACCTTAGAAACGCTGGTTACGGCGCGTAAATCGGAGTTCGGAATTCCCGGGATGAATAGTGTTTACGCTAGCTTTTTCTATAAATACACCACAACCCTCACAAATAAAAAAAAAAAAAAAAAATATAATTCCAAACCCTAATCTCATACTACAGCCGCCAGTTTCATATGTATGGCCAGAAACTCATGATCTCTCTCCCTTGATTTCTCCAAATCCATCAAGAATTAGCAAGAAAGTTCAACTACAAAGTTGAAGATCTCCTCGAGTACTACGTTTTCAACGGCTATGATCTAAAATGGAGTTGTATTTTGGGAGATATGGGGGGCCGTTCGTGGGCTGTTCATCACCGTGCGCACGCATATCTTGGAGGCCGAGCTACAGGTCCTTGGTGCCGAACGTGGAGGAGGTGAGTGGCTTCGAAGCTATGGTGTTTGATCGTGTTGCAAGTGAGTGTGGGCGGAGAAAAAATTAACCCTAGTTTGTAAGAGTTGGGTTTGGACGTGCGGCTCCTTCCTGGAGATGAGAACGAAGAAGAAAGGTGTAGGGGGGGACGGTCCAGATCAGGTTGGAGTGGGATCTGATGGCTGTGAATTGATGTAGGTTGAAAATATAAAGTTATATTGTAATTAGTTAATATAAGATACGTGTAACTTGTAAAAATCATAACTTTTTCATACGAGGTCGAAAAAATGCAAACTCAGTTGCGATGGAATCGTATGGACGAGCACTACGCGATGGAGTTGGTTTGGAGTCGTTTGGAGTTAGTGAGAATTTCGGGTAAAATTAAACGCGCGTTTAATTTTATTCGAAATAAATCGCTAAAACGGAAATTAAAACCAAGGTGAGAACTTCTCACTCAATCGAATCGGTTTCGATTTTATTTTAAATAGTTAGATTTAAAATATTTGAATGCATGTTTGAATGATGAATGATATCTATTGATTGTTAAAATAGACATTATACGCCGTTAGTAAGCGGATGTTATTTAGTAAAAACATATACCGCGAATATTTCATAAACAGTGAAATTGGTATTATATATAATATCAATATATATATATTGGCATATGTATATATTGCAGTTGTTGATTTCCCGCATTTTTTGTTTAGCGGATGAGACCCTATTACGCCGTTAGTAAGCGGATAATATTTATTAAAAACATGTACCGCGATAATTTCGTACTGGAGCGAAATTGGTATTGTGCTAATGTTTTTGGATGCAGGAAAACAGGTTGGAGGGATCCACCTGGATTCCTCAACAGTTTTTATTTGATTTCAGATATTTGGATATTTGATGGATTTTCATATTGATATATGATATCGTTGTAGTCGTGATTGACTATTTGGTGTGTAGCATCATTGAACCAAATTTTGAGATTTTAAAATGATTTTAAAGTGATTTTTGAGAATATACTATATTTTTGGAATTGATCCATTTTAAATAAATGAACGTTATAATTTTTAAAGTTATAAAAATTATAATTTTTGAGAAATACAGTTAAAAGCTGATTTTTGAGAAATATGAACTAAAGATT
The DNA here is from genome assembly GCA_030765085.1 of Allium cepa. Classification (NCBI taxonomy): domain Eukaryota; kingdom Viridiplantae; phylum Streptophyta; class Magnoliopsida; order Asparagales; family Amaryllidaceae; genus Allium; species Allium cepa. The sequence goes on from CM060931.1 coordinate 802,735,838, forward strand.
TTATAAAATAGTTTAGATTGGATTTTTGAATATATTATAAAAGTTTAAATATAGGATTTATAAAATTTGATTATTTTATAAATCGAAGTGGTGAAATTTTAAAGGAATTTAAAGACGTTTTAAAGAATAATATAAATTGATTTATATTAAGAGATTTATAAATGGATATTTATAAATTGAAATATTGACATTATAAAACGAGTTTTTTATAAGTGTTTGAATGATTTGTAAATGAATTTCATTAATGAATGAAATTTATAGAATTATATAACGGTGAAGTTATAAATGGAATTTTATAAACAATAGGTTTATAAAATTTGTAAAGTTCAAAGGAACGATTTTTGCAAATAAATAAATTATAAGTGTTTGACTTATAATTTGGACTTTTGGTTTATAATTAAGATTATAAATCGAATAGGTAAATAACGAAGATTTATAAAGGAAGTTGTTATGAAATAAATAGAAATGGAATTTATAGACGTTGTTTTATAAATTCGCAAACGACTTATTTTGATAAGTTAATTGTTATAACTTAGGAATAGAGTTATATTCACATTTTGAATAGTGAATAATCCTTTGAATTAAAATGAATAAAAGGATGGATTTGTTAAAGAAGTATATTCACGTTTTTAAATAGTGAATAATACGTTAAAGAAAATGTTTAGAATGTGATGTTTTAAACAGAATTAAAACGATCTAACGATGTTTTAAAGGTGTTGAGATTCGAAAACATAGATTTCAACATTTATTGTTGAAATAGATGTTTCGAGAAATAAAAGGAAATGGTGGACTATAACACTGTTGTTATAGTAAATGATTTCCGAAAGGAAATGGTTTGTGTAGTATTAGGATTTATATATCTATTTTAAATTCGAATCCCTATACTAGTGATTTTGGGTTGTCGTAACGATGTTTTACGCAACATTCGTTTTGACCCAAATAAATATGTTAAGAGAATGTTTTCCTTAATAGAATGAAATATATACTTAATTCGATTTAAGTATATTGAATATTTTCCAAGGTTGAAAATAAAAAGATTTGTGAATTACTTATAATTGAATAAGTATGGAATTGTTTTTCCAATATGAAGTGAATAATTCGAATTTATCTTTTTGAAGATAAATTGAAATGAATAAATTGAAATCATATGCATGAATATTTTGAAATATAAATTCATTATGGAATTTATATGTGAAGTGGAATTTGTTTGAAAATAAATATTGATTTATTTTTGAAGTGTTGAAATTGTATATCTTGTGAAGATATTTTGGAAAATAAATAATTTGGAAAATTATTTGGAATCTGGTGATGTATGCATATCCATTGATAGTTCAATAGCCGACTATCAATATTTCCCTTTGAATGGGTATTTGATGTGATTTGATTGAATTTGAATGCACACTTATTTTTTGAATAAGCGCTCACTATTCGGGTTAACCGGGAAAGGACCATGGGGTCGTATAACCCATTCCGAATATGTGATACGTCGTTGTGAATTGCATTTGAAGATCGGTGTTGAAGACCGGTATTTGCAAGAGCGATAGGATGACCTATCAATTGTTTCTGCACCGAGTCGCGCCGGTATAGAAACTCCATATGTGATGGTAAATCCGATCAGGATTGTGAATATCCGGATTGCAAGGACTTCTTTGTAAGTGCCTTCGGTTTTGTTCGATCCCGGAACAGACTTGTATGGATTGTATGCCTGACATTACAAGTTGAGATATAAAGCCGATTTCTTTCAAATATATTTCTGTTGGTGGCGGAGAATTTATTCTTTGCTTAACACCCTTCTCTGAGACATACGAGCTCAGAGGTTATATAGTTGAAGTTATCAACGATATATTCCCAGTTTGGTAATGTGACATGCTGAGTGATGCTGAAATGATCATTGTGTTGATTATTTGTGATAGGATCATTTATTTGATCGTCTATCTTAGTGAACATTGTGTTGATCATTTGTTGACCCAAAGCATGGCTTTTGTATAAAGTATGTTTTTGTGGACGTGAATTCGTCGAGACTCACATCCCGGAAATGGTCAAAACAGGAAAGATGCGGCAAGGTTATGAGGGGTAGCGCCCTTTAGGATATGTGCATTTCCTTCTGGAAAAGGGTGGTATCATGGTATGGAGCCCAGATACTTACTCATGTTGAAAACACTTTATGATTGTGTGAATTGATTACGAGCGCTCGGTTGATAAAGTTCCCAAAGGACCGGGGGATGGCATATTCGGTCAGTTGTTACTCAGTTAGGAGTAACCCGGCCTTGTGTTGGTAGAGATCCGGTTTGGTTCTCGGGGATGTCCATCCAGAGGCATTCTCATGTGGCAATGGGAAGTTCCTTGGCCTGACCATTTGTTGGAAATCCAATTCCCAATACGAAACTTGTACGGTATTAGTTGTAGAACCTGCTATTCACTTATGGTGGTCACCACTGTTTGGATAGTAGCTATAGTAGGCATACGATAATGGTCGTATGTTGGCTAAGATTTATATTCTACTTTCGAAATGAATTTTTCCTACACTATGCACTAGTAATAATATCAAATGTTATTTTAAATGCGTATCAAGCATCTTTGGCTATCATAAGGAGAAATCTCCTCCGATTCTGCGTTTGCATGTGTGTGTGTGCGGGAGGCCTTATGGTAGTCTCATTTTTAAAAGCATTGCGAATTGATTTAAAAATATCTCTCTATTTTGATTTTAAAGTTAAATAAACTGTTTTGAGTTCTCACACCAGTCACATGACTGACTCGGAGTTTATTGTTTTCCTTCCTAAACTCTGGGTGCCCACCAATTTCCACACGGGCAATTAAGAGTTAGGTTTATCAGGATATTCTGGATATTCTGGAGTTGCTGGAGGCAAGCTGGATGGCATGGCGTATTACTAGTATATAGTATTTCTTTTTCCGCTGCACTGTTTGTTGATGTTGTATGTTGTTGTACACTCTGATGATATGATGTAATGAAATGAAATGTAATGTAATAACTGATATAGTTCTTTGTTTAAAGATTATTCATTTATTATTATATGTTGTTCCGCTGCGAATTGTGAGATTCTGATGTTGTTCTTTTTGTTTCCTTTCTGTCCGTTCTGTTTTCTTTCTGTTTTCTTCTATTTTAAAATGTTCTACCTACTTTTCTCTCTTCTCTCTATTTTCTATCTTTCTATTTTCTTCTACCTTTTTCTTTTCTTTCTTTCTTCTTTCTAAAACCCATAACATTCCGGTTTTGGACCTTCGAATTCTCGGCAGTCGATAAAGTGAGTATCGATGTTGAATTTTCGAAAGTCGAAAATTTTCGGGGCGTTACATTTGGTATCAGAGCTGATGGTTAAGCGACAACCATGGTTCTGTAGGGTATTACTCATTAGAGATAGAGTCAGTAGTACTCTAGAATGAGTTTGAGTGTAATAATAGCTATGAGAGCGTACTTGTTAGTGAATATGAAATTGTTTTGTATTGTGATGATTGGTTTATTGAGTGGCATATGAACTTTCGTCAGCGTGGTCCGCAAGACTATGCCGAAGGGGTTTCTAAACACTTGAATAGAACAATTCGACACAATATTGTTTTAAATTGGGTGAATGAAATAATTTTACCTTGATTATATTTTATATATAAGGAATAATTTTTCAAAATTATTAAAGTGTATATAAGTTGATTGTTTGGTTGTTTGAATAATCTAAATAAAAGAATAATTGTATAAGCAAATGAATTATAAGAATTGAAATTATAATTAATGTAATTACAATTGTGAAATAAACTTATATATATAAGAAGTGAAACTATATAAAATATGAGTTGTAAATAAAGGATGTATAAATGGAATAATGAATGAAAGTATAAATTCATTGAAATCAAATGTTATTAGAAGTTGAATAAATTGAATGAGAATGAATATAAGCAAAGGAATTTGGTTATAATTAATATACTTTGGTTGTTATATGATTGTTGATTGATTGTATGTAATTCATTAAGTGTTAATGAAATTGAAAGCTATGAAATTGAATTCAAATTAGAAGTAAATAAATTTGAATAGAATTGAAAGTGAATTTGATTTAAATTAGTAAATGTTAACTAATTGAATTGAGAATGAATGTTTACAAAATCCAATGTTAATGAATCAAATGTGATTTGAATTGAAAACCTATTTCATTGTATATTAATGTGAATATGAATGAATTTGTTGGATGTTAGTTGGTTGATGGTTGAATATATATTGCTATTGTTGCATTTGCTATGTGATATATATAGTTGTTATGTTGCTATATGTTGTATATTGAGATTATTTGCATATGTGCATGTTCTCATGTTGTTTGTTGAGTGATTAGTAGGTGCGGATCGCGTTTGCTTCGCATTTGGAGTTCGCTTTAGCGCTATATTAGCCGTATATGCTCGCTAATAAAATATAAGGTACATATCTCGGATTAAATATCGCATTTTTATACTTTTTTCCCTTCGGGATGCCTCATTACTTGATGAGATGTATATTTGTGATATATATATACTGTCATTTTTTTTCGGATCGAGCCGCGCAAAGGAGACTATGGCGAATTTTTCCGGAAATTTAAGGCGTTAGAAAAATTTTGAAAAAAAATTGGAAAATTTTGAAAACTATAAATTTGATTTGGAGTTGAAAGTTAAACAATAGTAGTTGTTTTTGAAAAAATAACTAAGTATGATTTGAAAACTTAGTAAGTATTGTAAGAAGTTTAATTATGAATTTTGGAAAATTAATAAATTCTGTAACTTTTCTTACTTGAAATTTCGAGGACGAAATTCTTTTAAGGGGGAAAGATTGTAACGACCCAGAATTTTTATTAATTTAAATTTGAATATTTAATTAATTTTAAATATTTATAAGTGAATTTATTAGTCGAATAAATTTTTATTTTGAATTATTGGATTTAATTGGATAATTAAATCGATAAATTAATATGTGAAATTATGAAAATAATTGAATATTGAGTTAAATATGATTGAAAATGATTTGTAAAATTTTATTTTATCATGTTGAAGTTAGAATGATATTTTAGAACTTTTAAAATCGAATTTAAAGTTAATTTGTGAAAATTGAATATTTTAATATTTAATAATCGACTGTAAAATAGCCAATTTTTGAACAGTCTCAGAATTGAACGAAACCAGTTTCATTGGATCCGTAATAGTTAGTTATTACCGGATTTCAATTTTCGTGTCAATCGGAGTTATCGTTTGATCGTGGCAGCTCGAAACGCATCGAATTGTTTTTAATTTAAATTTGGCGAGTCAAAATAGCCATTTTTAAAAAAAGTCTCGGATTTCGACGAAACCAGTTTCATCGGATCCGTAATGTGATATGATTGTAAGGTTTCAAATTTCGAGTCAATTGGATTTACCGTTTGTCCGGTACAAATTAAAACGCCTAGAAATCGATTTAAATCGGTTTAATTTAAATTGAACATTTTCAGCCATAACTCGCACATACTTTCGAATTAGCTTCCGAAACCTGTTCTATTGTGTCCGGAACGCGGGGTAAACCTTAGAAACGCCGGTTACGGCGCGTAAATCGGAGTTCGGAATTCCCGGGATGAATAGTGTTTACGCTAGCTTTTTCTATAAATACACCACAACCCTCACAAATAAAAAAAAAAAAAAATAATTCCAAACCCTAATCTCATACTACAGCCGCCAGTTTCATATGTATGGCCAGAAACTCAAGATCTCTCTCCCTTGATTTCTCCAAATCCATCAAGAATTAGCAAGAAAGTTCAACTACAAAGTTGAAGATCTCCTCGAGTACTACGTTTTCAACGGCTATGATCTAAAATGGAGTTGTATTTTGGGAGATATGGGGGGCCGTTCGTGGGCTGTTCATCACCGTGCGCACGCATATCTAGGAGGCCGAGCTACAGGTCCTTGGGGCCGAACGTGGAGGAGGTGAGTGGCTTCGAAGCTATGGTGTTTGATCGTGTTGCAAGTGAGTGTGGGCGGAGAAAAAATTAACCCTAGTTTGTAAGAGTTGGGTTTGGACGTGCGGCTCCTTCCTGGAGATGAGAACGAAGAAGAAAGGTGTAGGGGGGGACGGTCCAGATCAGGTTGGAGTGGGATCTGATGGCTGTGAATTGATGTAGGTTGAAAATATAAAGTTATATTGTAATTAGTTAATATAAGATACGTGTAACTTGTAAAAATCATAACTTTTTCATACGAGGTCGAAAAAATGCAAACTCAGTTGCGTTGGAATCGTATGGACGAGCACTACACGATGGAGTTGGTTTGGAGTCGTTTGGAGTTAGTGAGAATTTCGGGTAAAATTAAACGCGCGTTTAATTTTATTCGAAATAAATCGCTAAAACGGAAATTAAAACCAAGGTGAGAACTTCTCACTCAATCGAATCGGTTTCGATTTTATTTTAAATAGTTAGATTTAAAATATTTGAATGCATGTTTGAATGATGAATGAAATCTATTGATTGTTAAAATAGACATTATACGCCGTTAGTAAGCGGATGTTATTTAGTAAAAACATATACCGCGAATATTTCATAAACAGTGAAATTGGTATTATATATAATATCAATATATATATATTGGCATATGTATATATTGCATTTGTTGATTTCCCGCATTTTTTGTTTAGCGGATGAGACCCTATTACGCCGTTAGTAAGCGGATAATATTTATTAAAAACATGTACCGCGATAATTTCGTACTGGAGCGAAATTGGTATTGTGCTAATGTTTTTGGATGCAGGAAAACAGGTTGGAGGGATCCAACTGGATTCCTCAACAGTTTTTATTTGATTTCAGATATTTGGATATTTGATGGATTTTCATATTGATATATGATATCGTTGTAGTCGTGATTGACTATTTGGTGTGTAGCATCATTGAACCAAATTTTGAGATTTTAAAATGATTTTAAAGTGATTTTTGAGAATATACTATATTTTTGGAATTGATCCATTTTAAATAAATGAACGTTATAATTTTTAAAGTTATAAAAATTATAATTTTTGAGAAATACAGTTAAAAGCTGATTTTTGAGAAATATGAACTAAAGATTTTATAAAATAGTTTAGATTGGATTTTTGAATATATTATAAAAGTTTAAATATAGGATTTATAAAATTTGATTATTTTATAAATCGAAGTGGTGAAATTTTAAAGGAATTTAAAGACGTTTTAAAGAATAATATAAATTGATTTATATTAAGAGATTTATAAATGGATATTTATAAATTGAAATATTGACATTATAAAACGAGTTTTTTATAAGTGTTTGAATGATTTGTAAATGAATTTCATTAATGAATGAAATTTATAGAATTATATAACGGTGAAGTTATAAATGGAATTTTATAAACAATAGGTTTATAAAATTTGTAAAGTTCAAAGGAACGATTTTTGCAAATAAATAAATTATAAGTGTTTGACTTATAATTTGGACTTTTGGTTTATAATTAAGATTATAAATCGAATAGGTAAATAACGAAGATTTATAAAGGAAGTTGTTATGAAATAAATAGAAATGGAATTTATAGACGTTGTTTTATAAATTCGCAAACGACTTATTTTGATAAGTTAATTGTTATAACTTAGGAATAGAGTTATATTCACATTTTGAATAGTGAATAATCCTTTGAATTAAAATGAATAAAAGGATGGATTTGTTAAAGAAGTATATTCACGTTTTTAAATAGTGAATAATACGTTAAAGAAAATGTTTAGAATGTGATGTTTTAAACAGAATTAAAACGATCTAACGATGTTTTAAAGGTGTTGAGATTCGAAAACATAGATTTCAACATTTATTGTTGAAATAGATGTTTCGAGAAATAAAAGGAAATGGTGGACTATAACACTGTTGTTATAGTAAATGATTTCCGAAAGGAAATGGTTTGTGTAGTATTAGGATTTATATATCTATTTTAAATTCGAATCCCTATACTAGTGATTTTGGGTTGTCGTAACGATGTTTTACGCAACATTCGTTTTGACCCAAATAAATATGTTAAGAGAATGTTTTCCTTAATAGAATGAAATATATACTTAATTCGATTTAAGTATATTGAATATTTTCCAAGGTTGAAAATAAAAAGATTTGTGAATTACTTATAATTGAATAAGTATGGAATTGTTTTTCCAATATGAAGTGAATAATTCGAATTTATCTTTTTGAAGATAAATTGAAATGAATAAATTGAAATCATATGCATGAATATTTTGAAATATAAATTCATTATGGAATTTATATGTGAAGTGGAATTTGTTTGAAAATAAATATTGATTTATTTTTGAAGTGTTGAAATTGTATATCTTGTGAAGATATTTTGGAAAATAAATAATTTGGAAAATTATTTGGAATCTGGTGATGTATGCATATCCATTGATAGTTCAATAGCCGACTATCAATATTTCCCTTTGAATGGGTATTTGATGTGATTTGATTGAATTTGAATGCACACTTATTTTTTGAATAAGCGCTCACTATTCGGGTTAACCGGGAAAGGACCATAGGGTCATATAACCCATTCCGAATATGTGATACGTCGTTGTGAATTGCATTTGAAGATCGGTGTTGAAGACCGGTATTTGCAAGAGCGATAGGATGACCTATCGATTGTTTCTGCACCGAGTCGCGCCGGTATAGAAACTCCATATGTGATGGTAAATCCGATCAGGATTGTGAATATCCGGATTGCAAGGACTTCTTTGTAAGTGCCTTCGGTTTTGTTCGATCCCGGAACAGACTTGTATGGATTGTATGCCTGACATTACAAGTTGAGATATAAAGCCGATTTCTTTCAAATATATTTCTGTTGGTGGCGGAGAATTTATTCTTTGCTTAACACCCTTCTCTGAGACATACGAGCTCAGAGGTTATATAGTTGAAGTTATCAACGATATATTCCCAGTTTGGTAATGTGACATGCTGAGTGATGCTGAAATGATCATTGTGTTGATTATTTGTGATAGGATCATTTATTTGATCGTCTATCTTAGTGATCATTGTGTTGATCATTTGTTGACCCAAAGCATGGCTTTTGTATAAAGTATGTTTTTGTGGACGTGAATTCGTCGAGACTCACATCCCGGAAATGGTCAAAACAGGAAAGATGCAGCAAGGTTATGAGGGGTAGCGCCCTTTAGGATATGTGCATTTCCTTCTGGAAAAGGGTGGTATCATGGTATGGAGCCCAGATACTTACTCATGTTGAAAACACTTTATGATTGTGTGAATTGATTACGAGCGCTCGGTTGATAAAGGTCCCAAAGGACCGGGGGATGGCATATTCGGTCAGTTGTTACTCAGTTAGGAGTAACCCGGCCTTGTGTTGGTAGAGATCCGGTTTGGTTCTCGGGGATGTCCATCCAGAGGCATTCTCATGTGGCAATGGGAAGTTCCTTGGCCTGACCATTTGTTGGAAATCCAATTCCCAATACGAAACTTGTACGGTGTTAGTTGTAGAACCTGCTATTCACTTATGGTGGTCACCACTGTTTGGATAGTAGCTATAGTAGGCATACGATAATGGTCATATGTTGGCTAAGATTTATATTCTACTTTCGAAATGAACTTTTCCTACACTATGCACTAGTAATAATATCAAATGTTATTTTAAATGCGTATCAAGCATCTTTGGCTATCATAAGGAGAAATCTCCTCCGATTCTGCGTTTGCATGTGTGTGTGTGCGGGAGGCCTTATGGTAGTCTCATTTTTAAAAGCATTGCGAATTGATTTAAAAATATCTCTCTATTTTGATTTTAAAGTTAAATAAACTGTTTTGAGTTCTCACACCAGTCACATGACTGACTCGGAGTTTATTGTTTTCCTTCCTAAACTCTGGGTGCCCACCAATTTCCACACGGGCAGTTAAGAGTTAGGTTTATCAGGATATTCTGGATATTCTGGAGTTGCTGGAGGCAAGCTGGATGGCATGGCGTATTACTAGTATATAGTATTTCTTTTTCCGCTGCACTGTTTGTTGATGTTGTATGTTGTTGTACACTCTGATGATATGATGTAATGAAATGAAATGTAATGTAATAACTGATATAGTTCTTTGTTTAAAGATTATTCATTTATTATTATATGTTGTTCCGCTGCGAATTGTGAGATTCTGATGTTGTTCTTTTTGTTTCCTTTCTGTCCGTTCTGTTTTCTTTCTGTTTTCTTCTATTTTAAATTGTTCTACCTTCTTTTCTCTCTTCTCTCTATTTTCTATCTTTCTATTTTCTTCTACCTTTTTCTTTTCTTTCTTTCTTCTTTCTAAAACCCATAACATTCCGGTTTTTGACCTTCGAATTCTCGGCAGTCGATAAAGTGAGTATCGATGTTGAATTTTCGAAAGTCGAAAATTTTCGGGGCGTTACATTTGGTATCAGAGCTGATGGTTAAGCGACAACCATGGTTCTGTAGGGTATTACTCATTAGAGATAGAGTCAGTAGTACTCTAGAATGAGTTTGAGTGTAATAATAGCTATGAGAGCGTACTTGTTAGTGAATATGAAATTGTTTTGTATTGTGATGATTGGTTTATTGAGTGGCATATGAACTTTCGTCAGCGTGGTCCGCAAGACTATGCCGAAGGGGTTTCTAAACACTTGAATAGAACAATTCGACACAATATTGTTTTAAATTGGGTGAATGAAATAATTTTACCTTGATTATATTTTATATATAAGGAATAATTTTTCAAAATTATTAAAGTGTATATAAGTTGATTGTTTGGTTGTTTGAATAATCTAAATAAAAGAATAATTGTATAAGCAAATGAATTATAAGAATTGAAATTATAATTAATGTAATTACAATTGTGAAATAAACTTATATATATAAGAAGTGAAACTATATAAAATATGAGTTGTAAATAAAGGATGTATAAATGGAATAATGAATGAAAGTATAAATTCATTGAAATCAAATGTTATTAGAAGTTGAATAAATTGAATGAGAATGAATATAAGCAAAGGAATTTGGTTATAATTAATATACTTTGGTTGTTATATGATTGTTGATTGATTGTATGTAATTCATTAAGTGTTAATGAAATTGAAAGCTATGAAATTGAATTCAAATTAGAAGTAAATAAATTTGAATAGAATTGAAAGTGAATTTGATTTAAATTAGTAAATGTTAACTAATTGAATTGAGAATGAATGTTTACAAAATCCAATGTTAATGAATCAAATGTGATTTGAATTGAAAACCTATTTCATTGTATATTAATGTGAATATGAATGAATTTGTTGGATGTTAGTTGGTTGATGGTTGAATATATATTGCTATTGTTGCATTTGCTATGTGATATATATAGTTGTTATGTTGCTATATGTTGTATATTGAGATTATTTGCATATGTGCATGTTCTCATGTTGTTTGTTGAGTGATTAGTAGGTGCGGATCGTGTTTGCTTCGCATTTGGAGTTCGCTTTAGCGCTATATTAGCCGTATATGCTCGCTAATAAAATATAAGGTACATATCTCGGATTAAATATCGCATTTTTATACTTTTTTCCCTTCGGGATGCCTCATTACTTGATGAGATGTATATTTGTGATATATATATACTGTCATTTTTTTTCGGATCGAGCCGCGCAAAGGAGACTATGGCGAATTTTTCCGGAAATTTAAGGCGTTAGAAAAATTTTGAAAAAAAATTGGAAAATTTTGAAAACTATAAATTTGATTTGGAGTTGAAAGTTAAACAATAGTAGTTGTTTTTGAAAAAATAACTAAGTATGATTTGAAAACTTAGTAAGTATTGTAAGAAGTTTAATTATGAATTTTGGAAAATTAATAAATTCTGTAACTTTTCTTACTTGAAATTTCGAGGACGAAATTCTTTTAAGGGGGAAAGATTGTAACGACCCAGAATTTTTATTAATTTAAATTTGAATATTTAATTAATTTTAAATATTTATAAGTGAATTTATTAGTCGAATAAATTTTTATTTTGAATTATTGGATTTAATTGGATAATTAAATCGATAAATTAATATGTGAAATTATGAAAATAATTGAATATTGAGTTAAATATGATTGAAAATGATTTGTAAAATTTTATTTTATCATGTTGAAGTTAGAATGATATTTTAGAACTTTTAAAATCGAATTTAAAGTTAATTTGTGAAAATTGAATATTTTAATATTTAATAATCGACTGTAAAATAGCCAATTTTTGAACAGTCTCAGAATTGAACGAAACCAGTTTCATTGGATCCGTAATAGTTAGTTATTACCGGATTTCAATTTTCGTGTCAATCGGAGTTATCGTTTGATCGTGGCAGCTCGAAACGCATCGAATTGTTTTTAATTTAAATTTGGCGAGTCAAAATAGCCATTTTTCAAAAAGTCTCAGATTTCGACGAAACTAGTTTCATCGGATCCATAATGTGATATGATTGTAAGGTTTCAAATTTCGAGTCAATTGGATTTACCGTTTGTCCGGTACAAATTAAAACGCCTAGAAATCGATTTAAATCGGTTTAATTTAAATTGAACGTTTTCAGCCATAACTCGCACATACTTCCGAATTAGCTTCCGAAACCTGTTCCATTGTGTCCGGAACGCGGGGTAAACCTTAGAAACGCTGGTTACGGCGCGTAAATCGGAGTTCGGAATTCCCGAGATGAATAGTGTTTACGCTAGCTTTTTCTATAAATACACCACAACCCTCACAAATAAAAAAAAAAAATATAATTCCAAACCCTAATCTCATACTACAGCCGCCAGTTTCATATGTATGGCCAGAAACTCATGATCTCTCTCCCTTGATTTCTCCAAATCCATCAAGAATTAGCAAGAAAGTTCAACTACAAAGTTGAAGATCTCCTCGAGTACTACGTTTTCAACGGCTATGATCTAAAAGGGAGTTGTATTTTGGGAGATATGGGGGGCCGTTCGTGGGCTGTTCATCACCGTGCGCACGCATATCTAGGAGGCCGAGCTACAGGTCCTTGGGGCCGAACGTGGAGGAGGTGAGTGGCTTCGAAGCTATGGTGTTTGATCGTGTTGCAAGTGAGTGTGGGCGGAGAAAAAATTAACCCTAGTTTGTAAGAGTTGGGTTTGGACGTGCGGCTCCTTCCTGGAGATGAGAACGAAGAAGAAAGGTGTAGGGGGGGACGGTCCAGATCAGGTTGGAGTGGGATCTGATGGCTGTGAATTGATGTAGGTTGAAAATATAAAGTTATATTGTAATTAGTTAATATAAGATACGTGTAACTTGTAAAAATCATAACTTTTTCATACGAGGTCGAAAAAATGCAAACTCAGTTGCGTTGGAATCGTATGGACGAGCACTACGCGATGGAGTTGGTTTGGAGTCGTTTGGAGTTAGTGAGAATTTCGGGTAAAATTAAACGCGCGTTTAATTTTATTCGAAATAAATCGCTAAAACGGAAATTAAAACCAAGGTGAGAACTTCTCACTCAATCGAATCGGTTTCGATTTTATTTTAAATAGTTAGATTTAAAATATTTGAATGCATGTTTGAATGATGAATGATATCTATTGATTGTTAAAATAGACATTATACGCCGTTAGTAAGCGGATGTTATTTAGTAAAAACATATACCGCGAATATTTCATAAACAGTGAAATTGGTATTATATATAATATCAATATATATATATTGGCATATGTATATATTGCAGTTGTTGATTTCCCGCATTTTTTGTTTAGCGGATGAGACCCTATTACGCCGTTAGTAAGCGGATAATATTTATTAAAAACATGTACCGCGATAATTTCGTACTGGAGCGAAATTGGTATTGTGCTAATGTTTTTGGATGCAGGAAAACAGGTTGGAGGGATCCAACTGGATTCCTCAACAGTTTTTATTTGATTTCAGATATTTGGATATTTGATGGATTTTCATATTGATATATGATATCGTTGTAGTCGTGATTGACTATTTGGTGTGTAGCATCATTGAACCAAATTTTGAGATTTTAAAATGATTTTAAAGTGATTTTTGAGAATATACTATATTTTTGGAATTGATCCATTTTAAATAAATGAACGTTATAATTTTTAAAGTTATAAAAATTATAATTTTTGAGAAATACAGTTAAAAGCTGATTTTTGAGAAATATGAACTAAAGATTTTATAAAATAGTTTAGATTGGATTTTTGAATATATTATAAAAGTTTAAATATAGGATTTATAAAATTTGATTATTTTATAAATCGAAGTGGTGAAATTTTAAAGGAATTTAAAGACGTTTTAAAGAATAATATAAATTGATTTATATTAAGAGATTTATAAATGGATATTTATAAATTGAAATATTGACATTATAAAACGAGTTTTTTATAAGTGTTTGAATGATTTGTAAATGAATTTCATTAATGAATGAAATTTACAGAATTATATAACGGTGAAGTTATAAATGGAATTTTATAAACAATAGGTTTATAAAATTTGTAAAGTTCAAAGGAACGATTTTTGCAAATAAATAAATTATAAGTGTTTGACTTATAATTTGGACTTTTGGTTTATAATTAAGATTATAAATCGAATAGGTAAATAAAGAAGATTTATAAAGGAAGTTGTTATGAAATAAATAGAAATGGAATTTGTAGACGTTGTTTTATAAATTCGCAAACGACTTATTTTGATAAGTTAATTGTTATAACTTAGGAATAGAGTTATATTCACATTTTGAATAGTGAATAATCCTTTGAATTAAAATGAATAAAAGGATGGATTTGTTAAAGAAGTATATTCACGTTTTTAAATAGTGAATAATACGTTAAAGAAAATGTTTAGAATGTGATGTTTTAAACAGAATTAAAACGATCTAACGATGTTTTAAAGGTGTTGAGATTCGAAAACATAGATTTCAACATTTATTGTTGAAATAGATGTTTCGAGAAATAAAAGGAAATGGTGGACTATAACACTGTTGTTATAGTAAATGATTTCCGAAAGGAAATGGTTTGTGTAGTATTAGGATTTATATATCTATTTTAAATTCGAATCCCTATACTAGTGATTTTGGGTTGTCGTAACGATGTTTTACGCAACATTGGTTTTGACCCAAATAAATATGTTAAGAGAATGTTTTCCTTAATAGAATGAAATATATACTTAATTCGATTTAAGTATATTGAATATTTTCCAAGGTTGAAAATAAAAAGATTTGTGAATTACTTATAATTGAATAAGTATGGAATTGTTTTTCCAATATGAAGTGAATAATTCGAATTTATCTTTTTGAAGATAAATTGAAATGAATAAATTGAAATCATATGCATGAATATTTTGAAATATAAATTCATTATGGAATTTATATGTGAAGTGGAATTTGTTTGAAAATAAATATTGATTTATTTTTGAAGTGTTGAAATTGTATATCTTGTGAAGATATTTTGGAAAATAAATAATTTGGAAAATTATTTGGAATCTGGTGATGTATGCATATCCATTGATAGTTCAATAGCCGACTATCAATATTTCCCTTTGAATGGGTATTTGATGTGATTTGATTGAATTTGAATGCACACTTATTTTTTGAATAAGCGCTCACTATTCGGGTTAACCGGGAAAGGACCATGGGGTCGTATAACCCATTCCGAATATGTGATACGTCGTTGTGAATTGCATTTGAAGATCGGTGTTGAAGACCGTTATTTGCAAGAGCGATAGGATGACCTATCGATTGTTTCTGCACCGAGTCGCGCCGGTATAGAAACTCCATATGTGATGGTAAATCCGATCAGGATTGTGAATATCCGGATTGCAAGGACTTCTTTGTAAGTGCCTTCGGTTTTGTTCGATCCCGGAACAGACTTGTATGGATTGTATGCCTGACATTACAAGTTGAGATATAAAGCCGATTTCTTTCAAATATATTTCTGTTGGTGGCGGAGAATTTATTCTTTGCTTAACACCCTTCTCTGAGACATACGAGCTCAAAGGTTATATAGTTGAAGTTATCAACGATATATTCCCAGTTTGGTAATGTGACATGCTGAGTGATGCTGAAATGATCATTGTGTTGATTATTTGTGATAGGATCATTTATTTGATCGTCTATCTTAGTGATCATTGTGTTGATCATTTGTTGACCCAAAGCATGGCTTTTGTATAAAGTATGTTTTTGTGGACGTGAATTCGTCGAGACTCACATCCCGGAAATGGTCAAAACAGGAAAGATGCAGCAAGGTTATGAGGGGTAGCGCCCTTTAGGATATGTGCATTTCCTTCTGGAAAAGGGTGGTATCATGGTATGGAGCCCAGATACTTACTCATGTTGAAAACACTTTATGATTGTGTGAATTGATTACGAGCGCTAGGTTGATAAAGGTCCCAAAGGACCGGGGGATGGCATATTCGGTCAGTTGTTACTCAGTTAGGAGTAACCCGGCCTTGTGTTGGTAGAGATCCGGTTTGGTTCTCGGGGATGTCCATCCAGAGGCATTCTCATGTGGCAATGGGAAGTTCCTTGGCCTGACCATTTGTTGGAAATCCAATTCCCAATACGAAACTTGTACGGTATTAGTTGTAGAACCTGCTATTCACTTATGGTGGTCACCACTGTTTGGATAGTAGCTATAGTAGGCATACGATAATGGTCGTATGTTGGCTAAGATTTATATTCTACTTTCGAAATGAATTTTTCCTACACTATGCACTAGTAATAATATCAAATGTTATTTTAAATGCGTATCAAGCATCTTTGGCTATCATAAGGAGAAATCTCCTCCGATTCTGCGTTTGCATGTGTGTGTGTGCGGGAGGCCTTATGGTAGTCTCATTTTTAAAAGCATTGCGAATTGATTTAAAAATATCTCTCTATTTTGATTTTAAAGTTAAATAAACTGTTTTGAGTTCTCACACTAGTCACATGACTGACTCAGAGTTTATTGTTTTCCTTCCTAAACTCTGGGTGCCCACCAATTTCCACATGGGCAGTTAAGAGTTAGGTTTATCAGGATATTCTGGATATTCTGGAGTTGCTGGAGGCAAGCTGGATGGCATGGCGTATTACTAGTATATAGTATTTCTTTTTCCGCTGCACTGTTTGTTGATGTTGTATGTTGTTGTACACTCTGATGATATGATGTAATGAAATGAAATGTAATGTAATAACTGATATAGTTCTTTGTTTAAAGATTATTCATTTATTATTATATGTTGTTCCGCTGTGAATTGTGAGATTCTGATGTTGTTCTTTTTGTTTCCTTTCTGTCCGTTCTGTTTTCTTTCTGTTTTCTTCTATTTTAAAATGTTCTACCTTCTTTTCTCTCTTCTCTCTATTTTCTATCTTTCTATTTTCTTCTACCTTTTTCTTTTCTTTCTTTCTTCTTTCTAAAACCCATAACATTCCGGTTTTTGACCTTCGAATTCTCGGCAGTCGATAAAGTGAGTATCGATGTTGAATTTTTGAAAGTCGAAAATTTTCGGGGCGTTACAGAAAAACTGCGAAATCTGTCGGAACGATTTCCGTATCGTTTCCGTAGTTTGGATTTTGGCTTCCCGTGACCGTTCAATTTTTTCACCATATTATCCCAACAGCCATCTACATTTATTGTTTTATGAATTCATGTGCTTGGCTTTCTTCATATAACATATTTGTATAAGTTCAAGAATTTTTTTTTATTATGCAAATTATATATATATATATATAACTTATAAATTTTATTTGCTGGAAGTTTTAAGTGATTGATATATATATATATATATATATATATATATATATATATATATATATAAAGTAACTTATATGTCATTAATATGAAAAAGTATATAAATCAGAGAATATTACTATGTAAAGGTTTGTGCAATTTGTATTGGCTGCTGTTATATATATATATATACATACATATATACATATATGTATATATATATATATACATATATACATATATGTATATATATATATAGTTTTATAAGTTATAAGTTGTGGATTATATATGTTTTATAAGCCTATATATATTATTTTATAAATTCGTACTTGAGATGTTGTACAATATATAAGTTTTAATGTTAGTTTATATGTATTAAAATAAAGCAAGTTGTACAAATTGTTTTAGATAGAAATGTTAAAGATATAACTTGTATGTAAGTGTTTTGTACTTTTAATAATATATGTTTATTTATTTCAAAATATATGATGTATATACGATTGATTTTTGTGACGCCCACCACTATGCTCATAATAACAACGAGTATTAAAAGAAATACTATCCGTTATTACGAAGTATAAGGCGGGATAGGAGTGGCCATCCGTAGTTAGGCCTTACACTAGTATTGGTTATCTCGATAGGAGTGGTATATATTTTTGTTTTTCATCTCTTATTTATTTACTCCCATCAACATCCCCAATTCCAGTATAAAACGAACTACGATGGTTCATAATAGTTTAGGACAATAGATATAATAATAACACAGATAATATAATTGCGGAACACAGATAAAACAAAAATGTCTCGTATATATAATAACTGATGTTAGTTACAATACGTATGATACAACTACAACTATCGACTCAGGAAGTTATATACACACGTACATTATCGTGAATAATATACATGAATATACAACATCTTATACAATGACAACATCTACTCCAAATGATATAAAGAAACTTCATAGATCTAGCAGCAACCCAAAGTAAGATATCAACAACCTGAAATAAATCGGGTCTGACCCGCGTATTAAATTCGAAAGAAAATAATACACGGGTCAGTCTAATTCAAACTCAGTTATTAATGTGCAGAAGCAATAATAACTAAATAATCAAATAGACGACATTCACAATAAATTTACCTATCCGATTCCTAAATAAAGAAATCGGATAATGTAAATATAACACATAACGGTGTTAAACAACAAATCAACAAATTCAAATTATTGAATTGGACACACGAAACAATTCAAACAATTGAAACATCAATTGAAAGGTCAACACGGGTAGGGCTGCAGTACACGCACACGTGTACCGCCTCGCCACTAAGACATATGGAAATACGCAAAAGATCCATAAACCAAAAGCAATTAGAATATCAATAAAAGCAATACCGTGTGGCTGCAGTACACGCTTGCGTGCACTGCCTTGCCACTACAGTGATGATGTACCCAAAACATCAACGAACCAAAATCAATGAAGATAATTTAGAAAACAACAGAATTGCCTAAACGACAATTAACAACAAAATCTAATTATTAAATATATAATTAGAAACTCATAATCTAATTATCAATAGATAATTAGACAATACCAAAACGATCGAAACAAATCAAATTAAAATACAATTCCAGAATATTGAATTGAATAAACGAAACGATTCAAACAATTGAAATATCACTTAAAAAGTCAATACTGTGTGGCTGCAGTACACGCACGCATGCACTGCATCGCCACAACAGTGATGAATTACACAAAAGCTCAGTGAAAGTTCACCAACGAACACAGGGACAAACCCAAGAAAAAGTCAGGTTCAGCACAACTGTAGTTCAAATAAAATGGTCAAAATATATAACTATGTCTCGACCATAGTTCATATCGACTAACAGAAAACAGAGCCTGCAACATCTCAGATTCAATTCTATAAAATTTAGTATCTAGTCAAATGCAAGCATGGACATAAATGCACATAGCAATGTACACACTTCGCGAATACAAGGAAAGACTACAACAAGATTGTAGTCACGAGAAAGTCAACAGCAAGCAACCAGGCTGCACATTCTAATGCTAGCCGAAGTGAAAGGCTATAAAGCCAAGCAGTGGTCAGAAAAGACTATATACTAGCCAAGTGCAACACAGTGACGAGTGGTCTGCACAATATCAGGGGAATGATATGAAATGTGCACAGTAAGTGTGCAACTACAACCTGAATACAGTAAAAATTTTAAACAATGAAGTCAAGACAAAGCAATGCTAACACAAAGTAGAGCAATCCTCACGAGAAGGCTAAGTGAAGAAATCCAGATTTGCTATAGAGAACAGTGTAGTGCAAATCAATTACAACTAGTGTAAGCAATGCCAACAAGACCAGAGGTGGCAACTTAAAACATTGACAAGAAATGAACTCAAATTAAGTGCACCAGTACAAAGATTGACCAAAGGTGCAACTCCAAGCAAAGAGAAGGTGATAGTGAAGTACATCTATGCGGTGTTCAAGACTGATGTCATAACAACTACAGGTGCAACATAATGCAATCAGTGGACAGGGTCAAGATTACAATTCAAATCCATGTGCAAATTGAAATAGGCAGTGACAACTGATGGTATACCAGAATGAAAAGAATATCACTGCAACATGCACCAGTGATGCATGTTAACAGCAACTACAGAATGATAGTGTCCAAAACTATTGCAACATGGTAAATCCAAATGCAAACTGTCTTACAAAACTCAAGAAAGCCAAAGTGAACCAAGTAAATCAGGCTTGATTACTATCAAGTGAACAGAATACAAACTCAAACGAGTGAGTGCACCAGCGATAGGGCAACACAGTAACAAAGGCCAGGCAGCAAGCATGTATGAAACAAAAGTGATAACTGACTCAAATGTCACGAAACACAGCAAACAACAATGGATGCAACAGATGTATGGCGTAATGCACAACATACATAATGTTCCAGAATAGCAACAATACAGAAGGAAATCAAGTACAAAGCAAACACGAATCAAAGCCAGATGCCAATAGAGAGAACAACAAACATGCCAAAGTCACAGTAGTGACCATTATCAAAATCAAGGCCACATTCGATCTGAACACAACAAGGCACAAAACGAACAAGCCAAATTCCAAGACACATAAAACCCTGGTCGTCAAAAAAACAAAGCAACAAAGGTCGAGAAATCACCAAAGCATTATAAACTTTGTTCGAATAAAAATTTATACTTAATTTTTGAAACTGTATATTTTCAAAGTTATTTTCAAAGTCCCCAAGTATTCAAGTCTCAATGCTTTTGCATAAAGCAAATACACAACAGAGAAAATAACAAGAGTAATAGTCATGACCAAAGTCGATAGTCGATCCAGAAACGTCAATACCATTGCAATACAACAGTCAAAGACGAAATGGCCGAAATCGAGCATAAATATCAGTGGCAAGGCCAAATACAAGTTATAGCCAAATCATCTTGGCAAAATCATGAATTCGTGGAAAACAACGTGACAAACCAAGTTAGAAATCTTCCCAAATATTAAAACAAAATCGAATGGCTATGATCGTCGAGTGACCATATCCACATGAATTGAAAACATCAGAGAAAACATCACATTCAAACGAAATCAAACTGTCAAGGCGCGAGTTGAAATAGATGTGAGTGAAAAAGTTCACTCACCATATTCGAATCGAATAGGAGCAGCCGCGAGCGACACCATCGATCCATGGCAAGAAGTTGGCGCTTTCGAATTGAATGAGCCCTACTTCCTGAAGACGAACAAACACGAGGACGAGCAGCCCTTAATTTGTGAAGTCCTAGCTTTTTTAGTGAGGGAGTAAAGAGAGCCGCCATTATTTTTCTTCGTTCGATTTTTTGGTTTAGGGTTACAAATAAAATGAAAAACGAAAGGGGTGACGGGTATAACTCGAAATAATTCGGCACAAAGGATAAATGGGCCGAGACAAATTTCCAAAGCTCAAACAATACTTAACAAAATTTCAAAGGATTTACAACTGATTTAAAAACCCCAACAGTAATTAGCAACCAGATTTAATCGTCTAACGACGATATTATTCAGTATGAAAACCCGGGTTGTTACAGACTCCCCTCCTTATAGAAATTGCGTCCCAGCAATTTTCATAATTAAGGTCGTCTATAACGATTATTTTTCTAACATAAACTGGTTAAGCTGAAAAATAAAGGTCGAAAACACAAACACCAATGAAATCTTTTAATTTCATAAAAGAAACTCACAAATACTCAACAAAATCTAATTATCAAGTAGATAATCAGAATACAGAAATCTCAAAACTGCCATATCTAATTATCGATGTGATAATTAATAGACAGCAAAATCTAATTATCAACAAAGATAATTATAAAACCCAAATCGCAAATCGCAAAACCGCAAATACCTAGTTACCAAAACGGTAATCAGAAAACAACAAAGGTCTAATTATCAAAAACGATAATCGGAATTCTCAAATCAACAAATATTCAATTATCAAAACCGATAATTAAATCTCAAATCAACAAAGATTTAATTATCTCAAGCGATAATCAAATCTTAAATATCCAATTATCAAAAATGATAATCAGAAACAACAAATATTCGATTATCAAAAACGATAATCAAAATCAACAAATATCCGATTATCAAAAACGATAATCAGAAACAACAAATATTCGATTATCAAAAACGATAATCAAATCAACAAATATTCGATTGTCAAAAACGATAATCAAAACTCATAACATCAAATATCTAATTATCACAAGCGATAACCAGTAACAACAAATATCTGATTATCAAAAACGATAATCAGAACTCATAACATCAAATATCTAATTATCACAAGCGATAATCAGAAACAACAAATATCTGATTATCAAAAATGATAATCGAATCAACAAATATTCGATTATCAAAACGATAATCAAATCTCAAATCAACAAATATTCGATTATCAAAAACGATAATAAAATCTCAAATCAACAAATATTCAATTATCAAAAACGATAATAAAATCAACAAATATTCGATTATCAAAACGATAATCAAATCTCAAATCAACAAATATTCGATTATCAAAAACGATAATCAAATCTCAAATCAACAAATATTTAATTATCACAAATGATAATCAAATCTCAAATCAACAAATATTTTATTATCTCAAGCGATAATCAAATCAACAAATATCTAATTATCAAAAACGATAATGAGAACTCATAACATCAAATATCTAATTATCAAAAACGATAATTAGAAACAACAAATATCCGATTATCAAAAACGATAATCAAAACTCATAACATCAAATATCTAATTATCATAAGC
Organism: Allium cepa; assembly: GCA_030765085.1. NCBI lineage: Eukaryota > Viridiplantae > Streptophyta > Magnoliopsida > Asparagales > Amaryllidaceae > Allium > Allium cepa. The sequence continues at coordinate 802,758,796 of CM060931.1, forward strand.
GATAATCAGAAACAACAAATATCCGATTATCAAAAACGGTAATCAGAACTCATAACATCAAATATCTAATTATCACAATCGATAATCAGAAACAACAAATATCTGATTATCAAAAACGATAATCAAAACTCATAACATCAAATATCTAATTATCACAAGCGATAATCAGAAACAACAAATATCCGATTATCAAAAACGATAATCAGAACTCATAACATCAAATATCTAATTATCACAAGCGATAATCAGAAACAACAAATATCTGATTATCAAAAACGATAATCATAACTCATAACATCAAATATCGAATTATCACAAGCGATAAGCAGAAACAACAAATATCCCATTATCAAAAACTATAATCAGAACTCATAACATCAAATATCTAATTACCTGCAGATAATTAGATTCAACAAATATGTAGAAATCAATTAAGATACTCTAGAAAATCAACATAAAAGGTGGATCAATCCCATCATATGGCGAGTTTTAGCTACGCCGCACGTGCATCTCGTATGGCTGAAGCCTACCAAGTACCGTCATCATAATTTTGGCGCCCATCATATGACCCGAAGGTCCAGCATATGACCCAAAGGTCTGGTACTGGTATTTGACCCGAAGGTCCTCATATGACCCGAAGGTCCATCATAGTGGCTCGAAAGCACACGAAAATCATCAAAACAGCAAATATTTCAATTAACGAGTCCGAAATTAACCAAAATAGCAAACGCACATGTCCCATAACCACGAGTTTTAATAAATCGTTTAATTCATTTTATCGTTTCCTTGAAAGTGTAAAATTGTGTATTTCAAAAATAACATTTCACATTTCAAACGAACAAGTCTGGAATTAAGCGAATCAGTAAAAGAAAGGGGTCATAATCCTCGATTTTGTTGAAACGTTTAAATCGCTTCCTCATTCTTTTGAAAGCGCAAACTGCAAAACTTCTGAAAACAATTTCATTTATTTTATAAAAGTGATAATTTACATTCTCAAACGGACAAGTACAGAGTTAAGCGAACCAGTAAAAGAAAGGGTTCATAGTCCTCGATTTTGCTGAATCGTTTAAATCGCTTCCTCATTCTTTTGAAAACGTAAACTGAAAAATTTTGAATTTTTTTTTAAAACGATTTTCATTTCACGTGCTTAAAAAAGCAACATCAGTGACAATTTCGACAAGGAAATTGCACTTCTCAAAACACTATAGAAACGGATCTCATAATCAGCATTGCGGAATAACCGCTTGAAAATCCACTTTAAAAATTGACGGTTACTGAAGTCAAAGCGACAGTAATTTTGAATGTCAATATCTCATCAAAATAATTTGCATCAAAATATAATATCAGTGAATTTCCATTCATTAAAATGTCAACAAAACATTGTGATTCAAAAATCTAGCACCGGTATGAAAATCCCGTTATAAAAATAACGGCAACGAAATACGTTTCATAACCAAGCATCGATTCAACGTAAAATTAATGTAGTAACGTGCAACTCATGTTTGCACGCACACTACCAAATAAACAAAGAAAGCATTCTATTATATCTTCAATTAAGATATTTTAAAACAGCAAAAATCTAATCAGATATGATTAGCACCACAGAAAACCAGCAAGAATTTCAACAAATCAAACCACTGGTTAAACAGCATAATGAAATTAAATTCATTTTCATATTTCGATTTTTAAATCAAAATAATTATCAACTGTACTCAGCGAAGCAGTCTTACTGTTTTCGCTGCGCATTCTGATAAACAAAACACAATTCACTTTTATTTTTAAATACAGATATCTAAAAATTTCATCAAAATTTCAAAACTTTAGTTTTGACTCAAAGCACAATAAAACATCGATTGATAGTTGTAACACACGTACCATCTAAGTTATGTTTTATATTAGGTCCATAAACCCCAAGCTCTGATACCAACTGTGACGCCACACCTCTATGCTCACAATAACAAAGAGTATTAAAAGAAATACTGTCCGTTATTACGAAGAATAAGGCTGGATAGGAGCGGCCATCCGTAGTTAGGCTTTACACTAGTATTGGTTATCTCGATAGGAGTGGTATATATTTTTATTTTTCATCTCTTATTTATTTACTCCCATCAACATCCCCAATTCCAGTACAAAACGAACTACGATGGTTCATAATAGTTTAGGACAATAGATATAATAATAACAAAGATAATATAATTGCGGAACACAGAAAAAACAAAAATGTCTCATATATATAATAACTGATGTTAGTTACAATACATGTGATACAATACTTATGATACAACTACGACTGTCGGCTCAGGAAGTTATATACACACGTACATTATCGTGAATAATATACATGAATATACAACTTCTTATACAATGACAACATCTACTCCAAATGATATAAAGAAACTTCATAGCTCTAGCAGCAACCCAAAGTAAGATATCAACAACCTGAAATAACTCGGGTCTAACCCGAGTATTACATTCAAAAGAAAATAACACACGGGTCAGTCTAATTCAAACTCAGTTATTGATGTGCAGAAGCAATAATAATTAAATAATCAAATAGACATCATTCACAATAAATTTACCTATTCTTAAATAAAGAATCGGATAGCGGTAAATATAACACATAACGGTGTTAAACAACAAATCAACAAATTCAAATTATCGAAATGGACACATGAAACAATTCAAACAATTGAAACATCAATTAAAAGGTCAACACGGATAGGGCTGCAGTACACGCACGCGTGTACCGCCTCGCCACTACGGCATATGGAAATACGCAAAGATCCATAAAAGCAATTAGAATATCAATAAAAGCAATACCGTGTGGGTGCAGTACACGCTTGCGTGCACTGCCTTGCCACTACAAGGATGATGTACCCAAAATATCAACGAACCAAAATCAATGAAGATAATTTAGAAAACAACAGAGTTGCCTAAACGGCAATTAACAACTGATAATTAGACAATACTAAAATGATCGAAACAAATCAAATCAAAATACAATTCCAAATATTGAATTGAATAAACGAAACAATTCAAACAATTGAAATATCACTTAAAAAGTCAATACTGTGTGGCTGCAGTACACGCACGCGTGCACTGCCTCGCCACAACAGTGACGAATTACACAAAAGCTCAGTGAAAGTTCACCAACGAACACAGGGTCAAACCCAAGAAAAAGTCAGGTTCAACACAACTACAGTTCAAATAAAATGGTCAAAATATATAACTAAGTCTCGACCATAGTTCATATCGACTAACAGAAAACAGAGCCTGCAACATCTCGGATTCAATTCTATAAAATTCAATATCTAGTCAAATGCAAGCATGGGCATAAATGCACATATCAATGTACACACTTCGCGATTACAAGGCAAGACTGCAACAAGATTGCAGTCACGAGAAAGTCAACAGCAAGAAACCAGGCTGCACATTCTAGTGCTAGCCGAAGTGAAAGGCTACAAAGCCAAGCAGTAGTCAGAAAAGACTATATACTAGCCAAGTGCAACACAGTGACGAGTGGTCTGCACAATATCAGGGGAATGATATGAAATGTGCACAGTAAGTGTGCAACCACAACCTGAATACAGTACAAAATTTTAACCAATGAAGTCAAGACAAAGCAATGCTAACACAAAGTAGAGAAATCCTCACGAGAAGGCTAAATGAAGAAATCCATAATTGCTACAGAGAACAGTGCAGTGCAAATCAATTACAACTAGTGTAAGGAGTGCCAACAAGACCAAAGGTGGCAACTTGAAACATTGACAAGAAATGAACTCAAATTAAGTGCACCAGTACAAAGATTGACCAGAGGTGCAACTCCAAGCAAAGAGAAGGTGATAGTGAAGTACATCTATGACGTGTTCAAGACTGATGTCACAACAACTACAGGTGCAACACAATGCAATCGGTGGACAGGGTCAAGGTTACAATTCAAATCCATGTGCAAATTGAAATAGGCAGTGACAACTGATGGTGTACCAGAATGAAAAGAATATCACTGCAACATGCACCAGTGATGCATGTTAACAGCAACTACAGAATGATAGTGTCCAAAACTATTGCAACATGGTAAATCCAAATGCAAACTGTCTTACAAAACCTCAAGCAAACCCAAGTGAACCAAGTAAATCAGGCTTGATTACTATCAAGTGAACAGAATACAAACTCAAACGAGTGAGTGCACCAGCGATAGGGCAACACAGTAACAAAGGCCAGGCAGCAAGCATGTATGAAAAAAAGTGCTAACTGACTCAACTGTCACGAAACACAACAAACAACAATGGATGCAACAGATATATGGTGTAATGCACAACATACATAAGGTTCCAGAATAGCAACAATACAGAAGGAAATCAAGTACAAAGCGAACATGAATCAAAGCCAGATGCCAACAGAGAGAACAACAAACATGCCAAAGTCACAGTAGTGACTATTATCAAAATCAAGGCCACATTCGATCTGAACACAGCAAGGCACAAACCGAACAAGCCAAATTCCAAAACACTTAAAACCCTGGTTGTCAAAAAAACATAGGAACAAAGGTCGAGAAATCACCAAAGCAGTATAAACTTTGTTATCCCGCCTTTGTAGCAAGGCCATGATATCAAAAGATCGACCGAGAAAAGCAAGATAGCTCGTCTCAAAGATTGGTCAACTCAGCATCTCAACAAAGCAAGTTCTGTTGAATGACTCTTCCTCTAAGATCCCCTACGGAGGGGGGGTCCAGGGGTGTGCCAACCCTCCAAGGTGGGGGTGCGGGGGCAACGCCACCGCTACGATGTTCGACACTAAAAACTAAACGAGTTAACAACTTAGAGCACGGAGTATCCAACAACCTAGAGAATGCAACGAGTTAGTGACCTAAAAAGTCCACGACCTAGCGACTTAGTCATGTATCCGACTTAACGAGTTAAGGTTTCCAGCGACCTAACATTCTCCAGGTCTCAGCGACCTACTTCCTGCCGACCTAAGCGGCTCAGCGACTTAAGGTGTAAAGTAACCCAGTGGTCCAACGACCTAAAACTAAACGAGTTAACAACTCACAGGAAGTCGCAACCTAAGGATGCAGCGACCTAAGAGATATCACGACCTAAAAGTGGGACGACCTAAAGAGTTTGCGACCTAAAAAATTAGCGACTAAGACATCATGAGTTAGCAATCTATCCCTCCAAGTTATGTCGCTCGCGACTTAACTCTAACCTGTAGCTCGCGACCTAACTCTAACCCGTAGCTCGCGACCTAACCTTAACCCATAGCTCGCGACCTAAAGCATACCCCGCCTTTTTAGGTCGCTCCAGGCCATACATTCTAAGGCCGTTATCCCTTAGGTCGCCTTCCTTCTTCTGCCGCTCCACTAGGTCGCCAATGACCTACGACCCACCATAGATCGCTCCAACCGACCTAGACCTGATTTTCACCTATAAATACTCCACCAACTCCACATTCGAGGGGGACTTTTTTTTGGGATTTCAAGGCGCCTATACTCTGCTGATTTCTCGACTCTCCAAACACTGAAGAATCTTCATCAAGAGATCGACTTCATTAACCATGAATGTAACAACCCTGTATTTTGTAATTATTTTATTGTATATTTTAATTATTTTTAATGTAAGATTTTGATTTAAAAAAAACTTATTTTACTTATTTGAAATGATTAAATTTATTATTTAAATATAATCTTGATTCTTATATGAGTTATAATTCCAAACTTGTGTAAGTTGATTATTTGCCTGAAATGCTGATTTTGGTCAAAATAGTCAAACTGTGACTTTCAACTTAAAATTTTAAAAGTTTAAAATTTTAATTTTTTCATTTATTTAAAGACTGTGGCTTCTGTTTTCTTAAAAATCTAATTTTGGAAATTTTTTTGAAATGATTTCTGATCATTTGTCCAAATAAAAATAAACAATGTCTGAAAATTGGATTTGGATAAAAAGTGTAACTTTAATAGAAATTCTAAATTTTATAATTCTAAAGGAAAAATTTTCATCTTGAACTGTATACAATTGTGTAACATTTATTTCACTTTTGTTTTGGTCAGATTTGTTGTATATTTTTTTTTAAAAAAAAAGGTTAGTAATAATTAGTGTGAAATGGGAAATAAACTTTACATTTCTTTTACATATGTTTCTTAACTTTATATTTAACAATCAATTGGATGAAGCTAAATCAAATGTTATTAATTATGGTATAGTAGCTATTAAATTTTGGTTTAAAGTGATGGTTTATTTTCCTAAGAAACGTTAGTATTTTAAAGAGAAACAAAATAATTTCTACGTTATTTAATAAGAGAAACAAAATAATTTGTACGTTATTTAATAAGAGAAACAAAATAATTTGTACGTTATTTAATAAGAGAAACAAAATAATTTATACGTTATTAATAAGAGAAACAAAATAATTTGTACGTTATTTAATAACAGAAACAAAATAATTTGTACGTTACTTTGGGCATATATTTAATTGTTGCTCTTGCCTTTTCGTTATCTATTTGATTTTTTCTTGTGTTAACAATGCAAAGTTTTCAGCCGTATATTCTCTTTTGAGAATCCAAAATCTTGCTCAAATCTTGCCTTAAATCATTTCCGTGTGTGAATTATTTCTTTCCCTCTTGCCTGCCCTCTACATAAATTAGTGAGAAAATGTTAATATATATTTCACGTTCAAAAGTTCCATACCACAAATTATTCATTTTGCTTCCATCAAAATTTGCGTGAGCATCTCCTGAAGGTATGAACCGGTGCATGCTTTTCCTTTTTTTTTTCTCTTTTTTCTTTCTTTCTTCTTTCTTTCTTCTTTACATTCTTGTTTTATTTCATTTGTTCTCCTTCCATTGTTTTGCTTTATCCTATTGCCTGCCTCCGTGCTTGGCCATTCACCATATTTTTCCGACCCTACCCATGCCAGACCACCGAGCCTTGTTTGAGAAAAAAAGGAATGAAAAAATTCCATTTTTTTGTCACCTTTGTATTTTGTTTTTGAAGTAATATTGCCACCGAGCCTTGTTTTGAAAAAAAAGGAGAAATGAATGAAAAAAAAAGATGCTTTTGTCACTTTGTATTTTTGAAGTTATAATCTATTTTTCCACTGGCCCTTGTTCTAAAAAAAAGAAATGAGCAAAAAAAAAAAAAATGTTTTGTCACCTCTGTAATTTGGCATTCTAGTCTATATTCCCTCTGCCCTTTTGTTGGAAAAAAAAAGAAATGAACAAAATTTGTTTTGTAACCTTTGTTTTGAAGTTATAGTCTATTTTAAAAGTGGTCTTGTATTTTGAAGTCATAGTTTATTTTGTTTTTATAAAATTAAATAGAAAAGGAAATTTGAAAGGCCTTAAACTTTCTATGGGCCTTTATAGTCCACCCTTTTACTTTTAACCTAACCTTTCACCAATTAACCCTAACACCTCCTCATATCATCTCCTACCACTTCACATTTTTGTGCTTGCCATGCCTTTGTGATGCCAAACCTGATCCTTTTCCACCTGAAAACATGTGTGGCCTATCCCTAAGCATGTATGTCCGAGCATGCATGGAGTTGTGGTCAAGCAAAAGTGGTTGAAAAGCTTGGTAATGTCATTTGTTGCTTCTACTTTTCTATTGTTCAACAAATCTTTATATTGTATGCATATGTTTATATGGTCTTGTTTATTTGTTGTATACAAGATCATTATCAAGGCTTTCCGTTCATTCAATTCAAATCGTGTTTGTCGTGCTTTTGGAATCGCTCTTGTGTTTGTTGTTTTGGTCTCTAGCTTTGAAAAAGGTGAGTCTTTCTCACTCTGACATATATACTTATGAAAAGTGGACTGACGACAAGTGTTTAGTAATGTAAATGTTTATGCAAGTTAATGATGATCATATGATATGCTATGCCGTGTTATTACCATGTTATTACCATGTTAAAACTGTTAATTTTCACATGACATCTGATACATGACTGTATATTGTGATATTGACATTGTGTATATTATTTCTGTATATGATCACACTGCAAGTTCCCTGTTAGGATAAAAATGATTATGGGCTGAAATGATAGGCCTGAGTTATTTTATTTATTTATTTAAACTTGGGATTGCGGGTTTGAAATGATAGAACACGGATTTTTCCTTTTAAACTGCGGATTGAAATGATACATATCCGTATCACTTGACCTAGGTTAGAAAACTATATACAGAGCCGTGGTTATTCTATAAAGTGCTTTGAATATTTTAAGTATTTTAAAAATATAAAATTATGAAATTTGATTTAAATAGATTTTGAAAGATTTTAAAATAAATAAATTATGATTTTTCTGTGTGTTAAAAATGTAATTTATGAATGGATTAACTGGACTTTTGAAATATAACTTATGTTTGGAATTTGGAATTTTGACTAAAAATGATATTTAAGTTACATGAATAAAATGGACTTTAATTTTATTTGGAAAATGGTAAATATGAGAAATCGATTTATATTTGAATTTAAGTGATTTATTAAAGAATTAATGATTTTCTATAAATTTAAGTGGTTGAATAAATGACTGTTGAAAATGAAATTTTAAAATATAACTTGACTTGAAAATGTGAAATTTGAGTTTTAACTAAAGATGTTAAATTAATTAAATAAACTGGAAGTTTAGTTAAATTTGTGAAATGGTAATATAAATCTGAAACGTATAGGTTTTAATTTATGAAAGAAACGTATAGGTTTTAATTTATGAAAGAAACGTATAGGTTTTAATTAATGAAAGAACGTATGGTGTTCTAATTAATGATAGGAACATGTAAATTCCTAATTAATGAAAGAAAGGTATAAGTTTTAATTAATGAAAGAAACGTATAAGTTTTTAATTAATGAAAGAAACGTGTAAAGTCCTAATTAATGAGAGAACATGAAAGTTTTAATTAATGCAAGAACATGTAAAGTTTTAATTAAGAAAGAAACATGTAAAGTTTTAAGTAGTGTGGTATTGATTTAAATTAATAAATGTTCATTATTGTAATAGGAATATAAAATTTAAAACGTACATTTGACACGTAGATTTTAATCAATGTGATGGTGTATTTTAAATTGATTAAAATGATAAATGTTACTTACTGTAATAATAAAATGTAGGTTGATAACGTACATGTGATAAACAAGTTTTAATTTATATGAATGGCATACTTTAAATGATTAAAATAATAAAGTTTCTTTATTGTAATAATAATGTAAGTTAATAAGGTGCTTTTAACTTAACATAAGAATTTCGGTTTAAATTGTATATTACAGTAATAAAGTTTATTTAACTATAAGGCTATGATAAATTGACATGTTAAAATTTTAAGCTTATCAATGCTTTGAATTATATACAATGTAAAGTGGAAAGTAGTACATTCCAAAAATGCTATGATTCCTTAAGGTAACATTTCCAAAATGCTATGATAATTTAAAGGAATATTTCAAGTTTAATAAATTTAAAGAAATATTCAATGATTTGAAAATTTGGGTTTTATTTGAATGATAAAATATCGAATTATTTTTGAAATGGAAATGATACAATTGTGATATTGTTTTGAAATGAGTATGATATTTTGGTCTTGAAAGTATAAATTATTTGAAATAAATATCCATGGGTTATAATAACGATTGGTTGCTAAAGAGACCGGGATCGGATATTGTCTTATAACCGGACAATACCGAAAACCACTTTAACAACTGTGTACGCGGTATAGATTCCAGAATGAAGTAGGATGGTGGCGACGTTCTCGAGGTATGTTACGTGGACCCAACTCCCGTGAGTTGGCATATATGACTAAAACATGAGCTATACCGGGCTACACAAAGGGTCGCACCCTTTCATCGAGCATGCTCCATCGGAAACTATTCTATTATTGTTGTGATTCGATTCGGTGGCGCCACTTTGATTCGGGGCTATTGTTCGAGGTGGGCGGAAGCTGCTGGATTGCCGTCACCACCGGTCCGGGAGTGCAAACGGTGTATCCACCCTGGCATTTCCTTGCGTGCCGTGTCATATCCTTATATCGAGGCCACTACGATTTTGGTTTTAAAGATCCGACCGCGTTAAGGTTCACCATCCCCTTAACGCTATTTTCTATATGATTATACTTTACTGATTAGACACTACCGTATATAGCGTTTATTACTACATAGTAAATAGTTTAACGGATCCTTAGAGGATGGGCGGTCCCAAGCATCCTTTAAGTTACTGATGCATTTTGTTACTGTTCACTTGAGTTGATTTACAGTTTATAAGTATTTATGTCCTGACTTGAGGGTTTTGTGTTTTGCTTTACGCTCGGGTCAGATTGAGTGAGTTAGCATTCCAGATTCACCTTCGGCGTTGGAGCTTTCCTTGAAGATCCAACCACCTATTTTGTTTCAGTATCCAGTGGTTTAGTGATGTATCTGATTTGTACCTGATGTATCCTGTTACTCTTCTGTTGTATCTTATTTAGCTCTGATGTATCTCATATTTATATAGTAGCTTCATGAACTACTATCTCTTTTTCTTCCGCTGCATTTTTTATATACTCTGTGTCTGTGATCTGTGATTTTTATTTACTGTATATCCTGAGATTTGCCAAATTTTTATTTACAACGCGGTATTTTGAGCAATTCAATTCCGGCATGAGTGTCTACCTATACACTTATAATGGATGCGAATGGTTGAAAATACCGGGTCGTTACAGTTGGTATCAGAGCTTTGGTAGCTCTAGGCAAAGCTCAGCATGTAGAGTGAATGTATTTACAGAATCACTTTCATTCGAGTTTGAATCTCTTCCCTTTTGACTCGATTCCTTTGAATTTTGGAACGTTCCCTGCGGTTCCAAAGTCCATTCTTATTCCCCGCTATTCATCTTCATTTGATTCTGGAGTATTCCACAACTCCACTTCGAATGATCTTTATAATGAATTGGCGGTCCCGCCAATCTCAAAAATTTTCTTGTAAGAGGGGTGAAACTCCATTACAACAGCATCGATTCACCAAAGATTTTATATCCTCGGTTTAGATGCTAGTATCTCCTATTATCCCAAACTCTAACTCTTGAGATCAAACGTAGATTTACCCCAGAAAATCCACTTCGATCTTATATTTAAGTCACGGTTGACCCGATTAAGGTTGCCCGTGATTTATTTTAGCTTATCCACCTCCCTATTCTGTATTTAATCATCTTATCTTTTGTTTCCAACATATTTTCAAACATTTTGAATTGTATTTGTCAATCTATAATTTTTTTATTGTGTTGTTGGAGTTGTTGATGTTGATTTGGGGTTTTCGATCGATTCGTCTGATCAACGCTATCGATAGGATTTCTAAAACACTTTGACTGAACAAACTGACACAATATTATTTTAAATTTTGTTTCGGTTAATGAAATAAAATTTTGATATATATATTTACGGAACTTAACAAAATGATTCAAATTGATAATTTGAAATGATAATACTTGATTTATCATTTATTGTTCTATAAATGAATTTATAAATAATTGTTTATAAATTTATATGGGAACTTAAATGAATTTAGAAAAAGAAATTTGAGAATTTAATTTCCGATGGTTCCAAACCTTTTGTTTAAAAGTTTAATGGGATATAATATTTAAAATATTTTCAAATAGAAATTTGTTTCCAAAGAATTTTAAGTTTAAAATTAGTACTCTTCTCTTTGTCGCTGGAAAATAACTTCGGTGATGACTGTAGCATCATCGACGTTCATTTTCGAGTTTCGAAGTGAAGAGACTGTTCTGTAGTCTTGCTACAGCTTTGTTTTGGGAAATTAAATTGATTTGAATTTCTAAAATATGACTTGATTTATAATATATATATATATAAATAGATATATGATTGAAATTTGATTTGACATATTATATATGTATATATATCATTACTTATCTCTAAATGGTTTGAAGAAATCGGAAATTTAATTCTTAAATTTTATTTTAAAGAATAATTCCAAAAAAAAAAAATCAATCTATCAAAATTTTGGATGAATATCAAGCATGAAATGATTTAATTGGAAGGTTTATTTGTATAATACAATTGCATTCAAATATAACTTACCAAAATTTCAGAAGTTAAAAATGTAATTGGATAATATACAATATAAGAAAGATGTACAAATAAAATTTGAGTGGTTATAATAAATGCTATACACTTAAATTTTAAGTTATAAAACGATTAACAGAGTTAAAGAATAACAAAGGGTAATTGAATAACTTACAATAAAATGATGTTAAAAGAACTAAGAATAAAAGAAAGCAGTTATAATAAGTGTAAGTATATTGAACATGAGTGATAAATATATTGAGAGGAATAAATTTAATTTTATTAGGAATAAAGAAGAATAAAATTTATTAAGTACAATGTGAGTGTAATAAATGATTATTTTTCAAACCCATGGTTTTGAAAATTGTTAATTTGAGATGATTGGATAATAAGATAATGAAATTTGGGGTAGTTAAGATTTATTTAACATGTGTAAAGATTTATTCTCTATTTAAGTTGAAATTTCCATGCTTTCAAATTTATTTCCTTATTTTGTTTTTCAAACTATCTTTTGGTTTTCCTTATTATCCTTATATTGCTATAGACCAGTATAGGCATCTTTCTATAATCTTTCTGTTTAGAAATCTTTCTATAATCTTGATAGACCTTTGGTAATCATTTTGAATCCACCTTTTTCGTGCTTGTGTTCTTGATTCTGGAGGATCTTGGAAAGATCATCTCCACCTTGTTAAACTTACCTATAACAACAGCTATCAGGTATAATTTCAATCTTCTTGTCATCTTATCTTAATCCTATTTCACTCTATCTTTTCTGTGCCCTTCCATACCCCATTCCTTTTCGGGGACGAAAAGTTTTGAGTGGGGGAGAGTGTAACAACCCTGTATTTTATAATTATTTTATTGTATATTTTAATTAATTTTAATGTAAGATTTTGATTTAAAAAAAAAACTTATTTTAGTTATTTGAAATGATTAAATTTATTATTTAAATATAATCTTGATTTTTATATGAGTTATAATTCCAAACTTGTGTAAGTTGAATATTTGCCTGAAATGCTGATTTTGGTCAAAATAGTCAAACTGTGACTTTCAACTTAAAATTTTAAAAGTTTAAAAATTTATTTTTTTCATTTATTTAAAGACTTTGGCTTTTGTTTTCTAAAAAATCTAATTTTGGAAATTTTCTTGAAATGATTTCTGATCATTTGTCCAAATAAAAATAAACAATGTCTGAAAATTGGATTTGGATAAAAAGTGTAACTTTAATAGAAATTCTTAATTTTATAATTCTAAAGGCAAAATTTTCATCTTGAACTGTATACAATTGTGTAACATTTATTTCACTTTTGTTTTGGTCAGATTTGTTGTATATATATATATTTTTTTTAAAAAGGTCAGTAATAATTAGTGTGAAACGGGAAATAAACTTTACATTTCTTTTACATATGTTTACATATGTTTCTTAACTTTATATTTAACAATCAATTGGATGAAGCTAAATCAAATGTTATTAATTATGGTATAGTAGCTATTAAATTTTGGTTTAAAGTGATGGTTTATTTTCCTAATAGAAACGTTAGTATTTTAAAGAGAAACAAAATAATTTCTACGTTATTTAATAAGAGAAACAAAATAATTTGTCCGTTATTTAATAAGAGAAACAAAATAATTTGTACGTTATTTAATAAGAGAAACAAAATAATTTGTACGTTATTAATAAGAGAAACAAAATAATTTGTACGTTATTTAACAACAGAAACAAAATAATTTGTACGTTACTTTGGGCATATATTTAATTGTTGCTCTTGCCTTTTCGTTATCTATTTGATTTTTTCTTGTGTTAACAATGCAAAGTTTTCAGCCGTATATTCTCTTTTGAGAATCCAAAATCTTGCTCAAATCTTGCCTTAAATCATTTCCGTGTGTGAATTATTTCTTTCCCTCTTGCCTGCCCTCTACATAAATTAGTGAGCAAATGTTAATATATATTTCACGTTCAAAAGTTCCATACCACAAATTATTCATTTTGCTTCCATCAAAATTTGCGTGAGCATATCCTGAAGGTATGAACCGGCGCATGCTTTTCCTTTCATTTTTTTTCTCTTTTTTCTTTCTTTCTTCTTTTCACTCTTGTTTTATTTCATTTGTTCTCCTTCCATTGTTTTGCTTTATCCTATTGCCTGCCTCCGTGCTTGGCCATTCACCATATTTTTCCGACCCTACCCATGCCAGACCACCGAGCCTTGTTTGAGAAAAAAAGGAATGAAAAAATTCCATTTTTTGTCACCTTTGTATTTTGTTTTTGAAGTAATATTGCCACCGAGCCTTGTTTTGAAAAAAAAAGGGAAATGAATGAAAAAAAAAAGTTGCTTTTGTCACTTTGTATTTTTGAAGTTATAATCTATTTTTCCACTGGACCTTGTTCTGAAAAAAAGAAATGAGCAAAAAAAAAAAAAAATGTTTTGTCACCTCTGTAATTTGGCATTCTAGTCTATATTCCCTCTGCCCTTTTGTTTGAAAATAAAAGAAATGAACAAAATTTGTTTTGTAACCTTTGTTTTGAAGTTATAGTCTATTTTAAAAGTGGTCTTGTATTTTGAAGTCATAGTTTATTTTTGTAACAACCCGATATTTTCAACCATTCGCATCCGCACATGTCGGACTTGAATTGCTCAAAATACCGCATTGTAAATAAAATTTGGCAAATTTCAGAATATACAGTAAATAAAATCACAGATCACAGACACAAAGTATTTAATAATGCATCGGAAGTAAAAGAAATAGTAGTTCATGAAGCCACTATATAAATATAAGATACATCAGAGTTAAATAAGATACAATAGAAGAAATAAAGTACAACAGAAGTCTAAGTATGATAACCAAGTACAAGTTGAATACAATACTGGAATCAACAGGATAACTGGGAGTGAAATAGATAAACAAGACAAGCAGATAATCTCCAGCGATTCCAATCTCCAGAAAGTGAAAATCTAAATCTGTGAATACTCAAGCTGACCCGAGCGTAAATAAAGATACAAACACTCGAGTCAGGACAATATATACTTATATAATGTAAACCAACTCAAGTGAACTGTAATAAGGTACAAGTAACTTAAAGGATGCCTAAGACCGCCCATCCTTTAAGGATCCGTTAAACTATTTACTATGTAGTAATATTTCGCTATTATAATAATGTCTACAGTAAACTAAACTTACTTTTAAATTGCGTTCCGGGCTACCCATATCACCCTTCACACATAATAGTCCCAGTAGTCCATCCAATATCATGCCATCTCCACTCCGGGTGACTGTCAGAGGATACCACACGGGCTACGGGAGAAAAACAAACTCGTAGTAAAGGCTCGGTATGGTAGGCGACACGGCACACAAGGCAATGCCAGGGTAGATATACCAATTACGCACACGGGCTGGTGGTAACGCAGCAGCCACATACGCCCACCTCGGAACACACTCCCATACCAAAATCGGAGGATGGCCATCTAATCAATCACCAGTAAGAGTATAGTGTCGAAGGAATGTGTCCGATAGGAGGAATGACCTCACTTGGCCCGAGATCGCTCCTGTTTTAGCCACCTTATGCCAACTCACGGGAGTTGGGTCCACGTAAATATACCTCAAGAACGTCGCCACCATCCTACTTCATTCTGGAACCTCCACCTCGTACACGGTTAGTCAAAGTGATTTTCGGTATCGACAGAGAGTATGCCCATATCCGATCCTGGTCTCTTTGCCAACCAATCGTTATTATAACCTGTAGTTATAACTTTAAAACAATATTTTATACTTCAAAATAAAATATCATTTCAATCCAAATCTTTATCAAAATAAAGATTTAATCATTCCAAACCATTTCAATATATCATCATACCATATCTTCCAAATTCAAATATTTATCAAAATAAATATTAAATCATTTCTAACCATTTAAATATATTAAATTATCCTACCATTTCAAAACTTCCTTTCAAATCATTTTAATATATTAAAATTCATAACCTTTCAAAGCTTCATTTCCAAATTATCATATCTTTCAGAATTTCTTTTCAAATCATTTTAATATCGAAATATCATATCTTTCAGAACTTCATTTTTTTTCAAATCATTTAATGTCAAAATATCATATCTTTCAAAACTTCCTTTCAAATCATTATTCATTTTATTCAATTTAAAATACCAATTCAATTCACATTTCAAAACAATTTATATCTCAAAAATCATTTTAAATCATTAAAATGAAGTTATTATATTTAATAATTAAAGTATTAAATTTCCAAAATTTTCAACTTCCAAAGTTCATTTATTCACTTAAGTTTATCAAAACAGTGAAAATTAACTTTTCACATCATTTAGAAAACGCTATGAAAAATTACATTCAAAACGGTTCAATTTAACAAAAGACAGCATTTTAAAATTGCTGTAATAGGGTTTACTTAAATTTCAAATAACTTAGTTAAATTCAACAATTATAGCACTTAAAAAGATTGCTATAATAGACTTTAATTTAATTTAGCTTTTTAGTTCATTATCATCAACTACATCATTTACAAATGCTGTAATATCATTTACATTGCAATTAATAGCATTTCAAAATTGCAGTTAATTAACTTCAAATATTCAATATAATTTCACAACCAATTATATTTTTATTTAAAACATTTTTAACTTATAAAATCATACATTTTCACATTTATAAACATTATTTAATTTTCCTTAAGTTCATGATTTTATAAAGTTAAATTTCCATTCAAAAATCAAGATTTAATAATAATTCACTTATTAAATTTCAACATTCAAATTTAAATTCATTGAATTAAATTTCAACTTAACACTTAAGTTTAAATTTCAAAATATAACTTAATTTCAATTTTATTCACTTAACTTAAAATTCACTTTTAAGCCAAATTCACAAATTCCCATTTGGTTATATTTCAAAATTTCAACTTAAATAATCATCCCTTTCATTTTTTAACTTTACTCAAAAATCATTAATATATTATAAAATCATTTTAAATTCATTTTAAATTCAAATTATCATAAATTTGTCATAATTTCATATTTAATTTAATTTCCAATTATAATTAAATCAAAATTTCCAAAATAACTTACATTTAAATTTTCTAACTTTTCCATAATTTATTTAACCTATAAATTTCAAAAAAATCAATAATACTTTACAAAAATCATTTTTAATTATGTTTTAAATCAAAATATTATAATATTTACATTTCAAACATATTTTTAAAAATTTTAGAAAAATATATTTTAACTACGGGTCTGTATATAATTTTCTAGCCTAGGTAAAGTGATACGGGTAATGTATCATTTCAACTCGTAATTTACAAATAAAATCCGGGTTTTATCATTTCAAACCTGCAGTCCTAAGTAAATGAAATAAAATGAAAATCTCTCAGGCCTATCATTTCAGCCCATAACGATTTTCCCCTATTCTAAAGTCTGTTCGGGTATGTATCATTTCAACCCATAGGGATTCTAATCTAAAGGGAACTTGCAGTGTGATAAACTGATAAAAATAACAGAACAACATAATATAACAGTAACAGATGTTATAATAGGTGTTTAAGCATGGGTGAACATAATATAATCATAATATAGCATATGTAACATGTTAATGCATTTTACAGATTCAAAAGGGGTCAATTTACCAGTTATATATGTACATATTGTCTGGTGAGGATAACTCACATGTTTGAGCTGGAGACACAACAACGAATGCACGAATGAGATCCCAACAAGAACGATAACACGACACAAAGATGAGTGGGAGAGCCAAAGTATCAATTCCCTTGGATACATTCAACAAAACAAGTATAACAACACATAAGTTTCAACACAAAATACCATTAAACAATGATAGAATTGGATGCATAAACAAATCCAAAGTGTTTGCACTTGCTTTCTACCACCTATTCTTCAGCTCCAGATCTGAAATGGCATGGCTAAAGGCATGGTTTGGATCTGGTCTGGGTTCCTAAAGGTCGGCCTAGCATGGGAAAATGATGGAGCAAAGTATGGTAGAGAGATAGGTGCATGGAACTAACACTACAATGCAACTACCATGGATCCTATGCAACATATGGGTTCAGCCACAAGCTAGCATGGTGCGGCCATCACTGTAGTGGGCTGTAGGATGGTGTGGCAGCGGATTCCAGGTCATCCATGGATGGTGGAGGTGGAGTAGGTGGCGGCCAACGGGTGGTTGAAAGTGATGAAGGCATAGGTGATTGGCTATGGTGCATATAGGTGAAGTTTGTGTAGATATTGTTGGATTTGGTCACATGGGTGCATGGCCAGTGGCTTGGGGCTGTAGAGGAGGTGGTGGAGGCTGGCTCAGGTGGTGGTGGTGGCAGCGATGGTGAAGGAGGAGCAAGGGGCTGAGCTACAAGGGTGAGAAAGCAAGTGAAAACAACATAAACAAGTAGAAAAGCAATGGAAAAGAAAAAGAATTTTACCAAACTCTTGGAGATGATGGAGGCTAAAATTTTCAGAGATGAGGAGGAAGAAATTTCATGAAAAACGAAGAAAAAAAATAATACGGCTGAAGATGGTATAAGGAACAGCCCCAATTGAATGCATATGATGAAATTGAAAAGGCAGGGAGGTGAAAAGTCAAAGGTAAATGAAAGGTTTTAAACTCCTCATATTTCTCTAATTCTTTTTTGTAATTTTAAATACATTTAAAATACTGATAAATAAAGATAAAATAAACTCAGAAATAAATTAAACAAATAAACAAAATAAATAAATATTAATTACATATAATTTAATTAATAAAACGGCAAAAATTGCAAACTAGTCTTGAAAATATGAAAAATAAATGCAATGAACTTTGGAAAATCTTTATGTACTTGTAAAAATATTTATAAAAAAGATAATAACATAAACCAAAATGCATTCACAAATAAATATATAAATTTTAATTTAAATATAATTTAAATGAAGAAAATAGCAAAGAAAATAGAAAATAAATTCAATAAGCTTTGGAAAATTTCAAACATCACTTTAAAAATATTTAAATGGTAAAAATATATGTAACATAACATATAATACAATTTATAATAAGATATGACAAATAAAAATTATCTATATAATTTAAAATAAACAATATTGTTAAATAAAACAATTTACACCCAATTTTGTAAAAGCATAACTTTCACAGTATTATTCGGATTTCAACGAAACGAAAAGCATTGTTCTTGAAATTTTATTTACTTTCATTAAAAAAGGTAAAATTAAAATTTTAAAACTTTTAAAATTAAAATTTAAAAGTCAAAGTTTGACCAGATTGACCAAAATTCACTTTTCTGGAAATATTCATTTATGCATGATTGAAATTCAAATCCACATCAAAATCAACATTTGTATTTCAATTAACAAAATATATTCATTTTATTAAATAAAATAAAGTTTTTTTTAAATTAGGAATTTAAATTAAAATAATTAAAATATACAATTACAATAATAAGAAAATACAGGGTTGTTACAATTTTGTTTTTATAAAATTAAATAGAAAAGGAAATTTGAAAGGCCTTAAACTTTCTATGGGCCTTTATAGTCCACCCTTTTACTTTTAACCTAACCTTTCACCAATTAACCCTAACACCTCCTCATATCATCTCCTACCACTTCACATTTTTGTGCTTGCTATGCCTTTGTGATGCCAAACCTGATCCTTTTCCACCTGAAAACATGGGTGGCCTAGCCCTAAGCATGTATGGCCGAGCATACATGGAGTTGTGGTCAAGAAAAAGTGGTTGAAAAGCTTGGTAATGTCATTTGTTGCTTCTACTTTTCTATTGTTCAACAAATCTTTATATTGTATGCATATGTTTATATGGTCTTGTTTATTTGTTGTATACAAGATCATTATCAAGGCTTTCCATTCATTCAATTCAAATCGTGTTTGTCGTGCTTTTGGAATCGCTCTTGTGTTTGTTGTTTTGGTCTCTAGCTTTGAAAAAGGTGAGTCTTTCTCACTCTGACATATATACTTATGAAAAGTGGATTGACGACAAGTGTTTAGTAATGTAAATGTTTATGCAAGTTAATGATGATCATATGATATGCTATGCCGTGTTATTACCATGTTATTACCATGTTAAAACTGTTAATTTTCACCTGACATCTGATACATGACTGTATATTGTGATATTGACATTGTGTATATTATTTTTGTATATGATCACACTACAAGTTCCCTGTTAGGATAAAAATCATTATGGGATGAAATGATAGGCCTGAGTTATTTTATTTATTTATTTAAACTTGGGATTGCGGGTTTGAAATGATAGAACCCGGATTTTTCCTTTTAAACTGCGGATTGAAATGATACATATCCGTATCACTTGACCTAGGTTAGAAAACTATATACAGAGCCGTGGTTATTCTATAAAGTGCTTTGAATATTTTAATTATTTTAAAAATATAAAATTATGAAATTTGATTTAAATAGATTTTGAAAGATTTTAAAATAAATAAATTATGATTTTTCTATGTGTTAAAAATGTAATTTATGAATGGATTAACTGGACTTTTGAAATATAACTTATGTTTGGAATTTGGAATTTTGACTAAAAATGATATTTAAGTTACATGAATAAAATGGACTTTAATTTTATTTGGAAAATGGTAAATATGATAAATCGATTTATATTTGAATTTAAGTGATTTATTAAAGAATTAATGATTTTCTATAAATTTAAGTGGTTGAATAAATGACTGTTGAAAATGAAATTTTAAAATATAACTTGACTTGAAAATGTGAAATTTGAATTTTAACTAAAGATGTTAAATTAATTAAATAAACTGGAAGTTTAGTTAAATTTGTGAAATGGTAATATAAATCTGAAACGTATAGGTTTTAATTTATGAAAGAAACGTATAGGTTTTAATTTATGAAAGAAACATATAGGTTTTAATTAATGAAAGAACGTATGGTGTTGTAATTAATGATAGGAACATGTAAATTACTAATTAATGAAAGAAAGGTATAAGTTTTAATTAATGAAAGAAACGTATAAGTTTTTAATTAATGAAAGAAACGTGTAAAGTCCTAATTAATGAGAGAACATGAAAGTTTTAATTAATGCAAGAACATGTAATGTTTTAATTAAGAAAGAAACGTGTAAAGTTTTAAGTAGTGTGGTATTGATTTAAATTAATAAATGTTCATTATTGTAATAGGAATATAAAATTTAAAACGTACATTTGACACGTAGATTTTAATCAATGTGATGGTGTATTTTAAATTGATTAAAATGATAAATGTTACTTACTGTAATAATAAAATGTAGGTCGATAACGTACATGTGATAAGCAAGTTTTAATTTATGCGAATGGCATACTTTAAATGATTAAAATAATAAAGTTTCTTTATTGTAATAATAATGTAAGTTAATAAGGTGCTTTTAACTTAACATAAGAATTTCGGTTTAAATTGTATATTACAGTAAGAAAGTTTATTTAACTATAAGGCTATGATAAATTGATATGTTAAAATTTTAAGCTTATCAATACTTTGAATTATATACAATGTAAAGTGGAAAGTAGTACATTCCAAAAATGCTATGATTCCTCAAGGTAACATTTCCAAAATGCTATGATAATTTAAAGGAATATTTCAAGTTTAATAAATTTAAAGAAATATTCAATGATTTGAAAATTTGGGTTTTATTTGAATGATAAAATATTGAATTATTTTTGAATTGGAAATGATACAATTGTGATATTGTTTTGAAATGAGTATGATATTTTGGTCTTGAAAGTATAAATTATTTGAAATAAATATCCATGGGTTATAATAACGATTGGTTGTTAAAGAGACCGGGATCGGATATTGTCTTATAGCCGGACAATACCGAAAACCACTTTAACAACTGTGTACGCGGTATAGATTCCAGAATGAAGTAGGATGGTGGCGACGTTCTCGAGGTATGTTACGTGGACCCAACTCCCGTGAGTTGGCATATATGACTAAAACAGGAGCTATACCGGGCTACACAAAGGGTCGCACCCTTTCATCGAGCATGCTCCATCGGAAACTATTCTATTACTGTTGTGATTCGATTCGGTGGCGCCACTTTGATTCGGGGGTATTGTTCGAGGTGGGCGGAAGCTGCTGGATTGCCTTCACCACCGGTCCGGGAGTGCAAATGGTGTATCCACCCTGGCATTTCCTTGCGTGCCGTGTCATATCCTTATATCGAGGCCACTACGATTTTGGTTTTAAAGATCCGACCGCGTTAAGGTTCACCATCCCCTTAACGCTATTTTCTATATGATTATACTTTACTGATTAGACACTACCGTATATAGCGTATATTACTACATAGTAAATAGTTTAACGGATCCTTAGAGGATGGGCGGTCCCAAGCATCCTTTAAGTTATTGTTGCATTTTGTTACTGTTCACTTGAATTGATTTACAGTTTATAAGTATTTATGTCCTGACTCGAGGGTTTTGTGTTTTGCTTTACGCTCGGGTCAGATTGAGTGAGTTAGCATTCCAGATTCACCTTCGGCGTTGGAGCTTTCCTTGAAGATCCGACCACCTATTTTGTTTCAGTATCCAGTGGTTTAGTGATGTATCTGATTTGTACCTGATGTATCCTGTTACTCTTCTGTTGTATCTTATTTAGCTCTGATGTATCTCATATTTATATAGTAGCTTCATGAACTACTATCTCTTTTTCTTCCGCTGCATTTTTTATATACTCTGTGTCTGTGATCTGTGATTTTCATTTACTGTATATCCTGAGATTTGCCAAATTTTTATTTACAACGCGGTATTTTGAGCAATTCAATTCCGGCATGAGTGTCTACCTATACACTTATAATGGATGCAAATGGTTGAAAATACCGGGTCGTTACAATGAATCCAAAGAGAAATTCATCATCAAAGTTCAAACTTCTTTCTCTGATCGTGTTGTAATTGTAAGATCGTGTTGTAAAAGTGTTGTGATCAAGAGATCGTGTTGTAAAAGTGTTGAAATCTTGTAAAGTGTGCTCGAATAACATAATGGAGAATGTAAAGTGGATGTTGGCTTATTAGAAGCCGAACCACTATAAAAGTCTCTATCTCTTTTACTTTTTCGTCTATTTTCTTTTTACTTTGATTCCCGTGCAAACGGGTAGTGCTTTCATTTCATCACGGCATATACCGGGTGTTAGCGTTAAAGCCATTTTTATCGTTAACAAACTTTGTTCCAATAAAAATTTGTACTTTATTTTTGAAACTGTATATTTTCAAAGTTATTTTCAAAGTCCCCAGGTATTCAAGTCTCAATGCTTTTGCATAAAGCAAATACACAACAGAGAAAATAGCAAGAGTAACAGTCATGACCAAAGTCGTAAGTCAATCCAGAAACGTCAACACCATTGCAATACAACAGTCGAAGACGAAATGGCCGAAATCGAGCATAAATATCAGTGGCAAGGACAAATACAAGTTATAGCCAAATCATCTTGGCAAAATCATGAATTCGTGGAAAACAACGTGACAAACCAAGTTAGAAATCTTCCCAAATATTAAAACAAAATCGAATGGCTATGATCGTCGAGTGACTATATCCACATGAATTGAAAACGTCGGAGAAAACATCACATTCAAACGAAATCAAACTGTCGAGGCGCGAGTTGAAATAGATGTGAGTGAAAAAGTTCACTCACCTTATTCGAATCGAATAGGAGTAGCCGCGAGCGACACCATCGACCCACGGCAAGAAGTTGGCGGCTTCGAATTGAACAAGCCCTACTTCCTGAAGACAAACAAACACGAGGACGAGCAGCCCTTAATTTGTGAAGCCCTAGCTTTTTGAGTGAGGGAGTAAAGAGAGCGGCCATTATTTTTCTTCGTTCGATTTTTTAGGTTTAGGGTTACGAATAAAATGAAAAACGAAAGGGGTGATGGGTATAACTCGAAATAATTCGGCACCAAGAATAAATGGGCCGAGACAAATTTGCAAAGCTCAAACAATACTTAACAAATTTTCAAAGGATTTACAACTGATTTAAAAACCCCAACAGTAATTAGCAACCAGATTTTGTTAGGAACTGAGTTGATGATGTTTTGATGACAACAACCTCATATACTTATTATACTTTACTTTATAAAATATATTATAACATTTCCATATATATATATATAGGAAGTATATGCAGGTATCATCGAAGACTGATCAGTATAAAGAATCAAGCATCAAGATGAAGATTAGAGATTCAAGATTCAAAACTCTAGAGAATCAAGAATTCAAGATCTCAAGATAAGTGTCTAGTATTTTGTTAAAATTTCATAATAGCACTCTCATCTTTCTTCTAATTTTCTTTTGGGATGGAACCCAATTTCTATCGAAACCAGTGGCTTACAAACCCACGACAAGTAGCTTACAAACCTAGGACAAGTGGCTTACAAACCCACGACAAGTAGCTTACAAACCTACGACAAGTGGCTTACAAACCCACGAAAATCAAAATCATTTAAACTACTTTGTACAAGTTCTCGAGTCCTATGGAGGAGCTCTGTAGGAAGGTTCTTGCAATTTCAGTTTGAATAGATTTTTTAAAATGTTTTTAAAACTGTTTTCAAAATGTTTTAGCTTTCAAAATCATGTTTTCAAAAATATTTTCAAACTTTGTTTTAGCCTTGAAATATTCCTCTATTCTGATTTTAAAAACTTCTATTTTTAAAACATCAAAACTTATTCTGATTTTAAATATTACTTATATAATTGACGGTCTATATCAATTATATATATATATTTAAAATAATGTTTTATATTCATTCTCTATCTCAAAATATTGTTTAAGCACTTTACTTTGCTTCAGAGAAGTTTCAACCTGTTTTAAATTCAATTATCTTTACAAAACAACATCTCTATAATTTTGAACTAAGGGATGTTGACATAAGGGGATACCCCGTGTTGACATGGTGACGGTTGGATTCAAAATTCAATTTTCAAAAGAAGTGTCCATTCGTTCGAAAACCTTTCGCCAATGGTTATGACTGTTGTGCATCTATATAAAGGCTTCCAAAACGAATTTTTTTTAACAACTACTTTCTTATTTTCTTCACTCTTTCTTCTCCACCATTCCATATCCATAAAACTTCATATTTTCAAGATCGTGCCATCATTCTGCCAAATTCTCAGTAGGAAATCATTTAGATACTCTCTCTATTTGATTCTCCATCATTCTACTAAAGATCAAAGTGCTATTCAGAGTTAAAGGGTTAATTTTATTCAAAAAGTCCATAGAGTCTATCCATTAAAAAGGATTGTTATTAAGAAGTATTAGGGTGATCTTGTGTCCCGTAAATCAAGAGAGTTTACCCCAGATTCGGAGATAGGAGGGTTCCTCAAGGCATTAGAAATTGAGGGTTGTAATTTGGATATTGGCTTATAAAAATCTGTACAAGGATATTGCCTTGGTGCAGGACTGGATGTAGGAGGATTCCGAACCAGTATAAAATCCGGTGTGTTCTTTCCTTTTACTTGCTTTACTTTACTATTTGCATTTGTTATATGTTCTATGATCATTCTGTGTTAGAATTCTGTTTAGATTTGTGTTGAAAGTTTTAATTTAGTCATATAGTTCATATATTCTTCAAAACACTATTCACCCTCCCTCCAGTGTTATTTCTGCCTTAAGATCCTTAACCCGCATCCCTAACAGATTTAGTCGTCTAACGACGATATTATTCAATATGAAAACCCGGGTTGTTACAATTTTATATATTTGTTTTAATTTAAAATGGTGGTTTTTGATAACCATATATATATATATATTTAATTTAATATATGTTTGAATTTAAACATGATTATATATATAGTTATAGGTAAGTTCAGTCATACCTGTTATATTCATAAATCCAATTCTGATTTATTTCATCAATTCCTATTTATCAGCCTTGCCGTCGAATTCGTGCCAATTCAGCCCTACTTTGAAATTCGTGCTGGGATACGTAACTCATCTCATTTTCCTTCGTATCTAGCCTCGAAAGGTGTGAAATCACCCACGATTAATGTTCTTATATTTATTGAATTTGATTTCAATTGAAATGACAATTGAAATATGTTGCTATTAGTTATTTACATTGCTATATATATGCCATTGTCTGTATCTATTCACATGTGACATCTCACAATATTATCTGTTATTAGTATTGATGATATATGCATGTTATATTATTATTATATCTGTTACCACTCTGCAAGTTCCCTGTTAGTATAGATTCATTATGGGTTGAAATGATACATACCCGAATGATCTATAGAATAGGAGAAAATCGTTATGGGTTGAAATGATAGACCCAAGCGATTTCCATTGAATTGAATTTGGGATTGTGGGTTGAAATGATATATACCCGTATATATTTAAAATGCGTATTGAAATGATAAATATCTGTATCACTTGATCATAGGATATAAAATTACATACAGACACCGTTGGTCTATATATAAATATTTTGAAAATGATTTCTATGGTTTCGGAAAGAAAAATATGGTTTTATAAAATATTGATTTTAGCTATTATACAAATGTTATTTTATATGTAGTTAAATTCTTGATTTTAAGCTATGTATAAATTTTTTTAACATAAAATAATTTTGATAATAAAGTTTGATTTGATAAAAATATAATATGGCGAAGCCTTTATTTAAATTTTATTTTAATACAAAGTTTATAATGATTTTAATAAACTACGGTTGAGAAAATAGATTTGAATTTGATTTGGAATTGTATTTAATTAAGAATTATATTTAACTAAAATCGATTTGAAACTTATTTAATTTAAGATTTTTGAAAGGATATAATTGTATAACTTGATTTTTAGTTAAGATGATTTAAATGAATATTTCAAATTTAAAATGAAATTTGGGGTTTATTTAAATGATATTAGATTTATTAAGTAAATATGTCAAAACTAAATAATAGTAAATTGAATTTGATACATATATATATGTATGAAATTATCAAACCTAGTTTTGAAATGTTTGAATATTTAAAGCTTTGAAAATATTGAAATTGGAATGGTTTATTCTGTGGTTGAAAATCTGTATTTGAAACCGATATACATTGAAAATTGTTTATTGAGAAACAAAAATAAGTTGAAATTGATGATTTGAGATTTGATTAAATTTGAATTTTGGGATTTAAGTTGGTTTGAATCAATTTGTGAAGTTTGAGGAAATTATTTTACTATATAAAGTAATTTTAAATTATATTTAAAACTATTTATATATTTTACTTTATAAACTATTTTAATATAAACTATTTTATATAAATTATTTTACTTTATAAACTCTTTTATTATATATACTATTGTAATATCTAAACTGTTTAAGTGGTAGAAGTTATGTTTTCATGGTTATGAATTCCAAAGTATTACGTTACGGAAGTGTTATAATTTCAAAGTGTTTGGTTTTGAAAATGTTATAACTTTGAAAATGCTATGATTTTGGAAATAATATCATATTTGGTTTTGAAATGGAAATGATATCGTATTGATATGGTTTTGAAATGGCAATGATATTTTTGTTTTGAAGTATATATTATTTTGAAATGACCGTGGTAATAACGTTTGATTGTTAAAGAGACCGGGATTGGAAGTTGTCATACTCTCTATGTAACGACCCTATATTTTTGACCATTCGAATCCGCACATGTTGGACTTGAATTAAACAAAATACCGAATTGTTAATTTAAATTTGGCAATACTTAGAATATACATTAAATAAATAAATCACAGATCACAGACACAGAGTAATATAATGCAGCGGAAGAAAAGAAATATTAGTTCATGAAGCTACTATATAAATACATTAGAGTTAAACAAGTACAACAGAAGTCGCAATATGGAAATCAAGTACAATCCGAATACATTACTGGCATCATCTGGATATCTGGAATCAACTGAACAAATAAAAGAGAAATAGATAGCTGGATCTTCAAGTAAAGCTCCAACTCCGAAGGTGAGTCTCAAATTTTGTATCACTCAGTCTGACCTAAGCGTAAAGCAAAACACAAAACACTCGAGTCAGCATATACATACTTATACAATGTAAACCAACTCAAGTGAACTGAGATAAAAGGTACAAGTAACTTAAAGGATGCTTGGGACCGCCCATCCTCTAAGGATCCGTTAAACTATTTACTATGTAGTAATATTTCGTTATTATAATAATGTTTATAGTAAAATAAACTTACTTTTAAATAGCGTTAAGGCTTTACATTTTGCACCTTAACACGTAATAGCGCCAGTAGTCTATACAGTACCATAATACCTCCTGATCGGGGGGCTACCAGAGGATACTCCATAGGTACGACACAAATCAAACTCGTACAAGGCGCGCTAGGGTAGGTGACATGGCACAACTAGGCAATGCTAGCGTAGATATACCAATTACACTTACGAGCCGGCGGTAACGCGTAGCAGCTACTACCTCTCACCTCGAGCCACACCCCCAAATTAAAAAGAATCAAAAGTGGCCAACGAATCAATCTCAAAGTCAGAATATAATAGCGAAGGAGTGTGTCCGTTCAGAGGAGCGACCTCATTAGCCCGTCAATTGCTCCTATTTTAGCCGCCTTATGCCAACTCACAGGAGTTGGGTCCACGTATATACCTGTAAGGACCCGCAAATCCGTACCCGTTGAATCAATACTATTCTACCTAAATCAACTCAAGTTGCACAGTAATACGAACCATTTGGGTTAAAGAAGAAGAGGTAGAAGAAGAAAATAGAAACAACAACAGAATCTAACCATCGCGGCGGAATAAAATATAATAGATAATAAATAATTTTACTCAAAGTCAAATATATTTGTTTATATATTACATCATCAGAGTACATCAATCACAGCCCAATATCACTAACATACAAATGAATACACATCAACTCAATACAGCGGAATATATATAAGTACGAGAGTACGTGTCGTCATCCAGCTCGTCTCCTGAGCTCCACAGCATCATATCCTGTATTCTATAATACTCGGTCTAACCCGAGCATTACAGTTAAATAATACCCGAGTCAGTCTGGAATACCAGCGTGAGAAAATCACACCCAACTGATTATTAAAGTTTCAAAAATCCTTTTGAAAACAAAAGCATCTCGTAAGACCACGCCACAAATAAACATGTCGGGTTTTTACCTTACGATAGCTAAAACAATTTTTACAGAAATCCTCTGATATGATAATAGGGTCTATATACAAATACTTATAAAATAGCTGAAATTGTTACATTATTAAATTCCAGCTACTAGCCATAGAGTGGGTAATACAAACAAAACTCGTATAAGGCTCGTAGGGAGAATGGATTTCCAACCAATGACTAGGCACTGGGGTACCACCTGCCATAGTAAGGGGCCTAGATCACCGTACCGAGGAGTACACCCGCTCCCCTGCAACACAAGGCCGAGACTACCCCTTACTGGATAATCCCGAGTGAGATCACCCTGCGGTTGGGATCAACAACCGCACCACTAAGCCGAAATAAAAAGGGACATCTAGACTGGAATGACCTCACCCTGCTTGGGTGCTACCCACCTAGCCTTGCTGCATAACCCCTGATTTTCAGTCATTCCCATTTGATGAGGCTTGAGGCTAAGCGTTACCTTTAAAGAAAATATCCCTTAGAATGCCCATCGTCAACCTGACGATGTTTCGCAAGCATTCATCCATACAAGTCTGTCCCGGGTTCGAACGGAACCGAAGGCACTATTCCTACTACATCCATTTTGGAAATATCCTCAGGATTAGTAGCGACTAGCCCTTGCACTTCAATGCTCCATCTTCGAATCCAAAATCGTTTTCACGAAACGTACAAACCGGATCGAAGTGGTTTTCGAGAAATAAATCTCGATCCCGGTCTCTTCGAAACGATCAACGTATTTGTCCAACATTGATAGTCGGTGATTTAACTATCAATTAATATCGAAAAATAACCATCAACCAATAAATAATTTTCCAATTATTTATTAACTTCAAAATATCATCACAAGATATTTTTCTATTTTCAACCTTTTGAAAATAGTTTTTAAACCATTCCTTCTTTCCAGAATAAACTTTTCGAAATATTTTCTATCTCCTCTGAAATCACCAAGCACAAAAATAGATTTTTAAAATAGTTTAAAACACTTTACTTTGCAATTTATACTTTAAAACATTTATTTTAAAAAGTACTTCAATAAAAGTACATACTATATGAATATTTGAAAATAAGATTACTTAATAAAATATACTACTAGATTTACACTTTTTAAACAAATACTAAATCACTCTTTAAATAATTATTGCTATAATAGATTAAAAGGAAATACTTAGTTTAGAAATTAAATATTAGAAATAATAAAATTTACAAAACTTGCTTTCTACAAAAACAACTTTAATCCATCAAATTAATTTTTAAAGATTTACTTTTTAAAACGTGTACTTGGCTATCCAGAGAAAATCCCAACTCCAATCACCTAAATCAATTTCCCCAAATTGATTTTCAGTTTATTTTATTTGAAATAAATTTCTTTAATTTCTCAGTTCATTTCAAAATTCATTAGTTATGGACTTATTATTAATGTTATTATTAATGTTTATTTTAAACCTTTTAACTGAAATATACCAATTTCAGATTTTCCCAATTTCTTCTTTATTCCTTCCAATAATTTAAATCTTAAATTTTTAATAGATGTTTTGTTCTTTTAATTAATATCACTAAAGATTTGAAATTCATTAACTTTCTATTTATTCAAATTTTCCTTTCTATACCCAAAATTTATTTATTAGAATTTTAAAGTCACTTATTCCTTTTCAAATTCATTCTTTTAATTTATTTTATAATTATTTTACTTGCAATTTCGCTTCTTTATTTTCATTTCAAAAATCAAATTTATATTTTTGGTAATTCATTATACCCAATTATATCTACCAAGCCATAGCATTCAATATTTTCACATAACTCATTATAGAATATCAAACAATCAGAACATGAAATAGAATATAAAATAATTTAAATAAAAGTTGAGAGGTCCAGTTGGATCCCTCCAACCTGTTTTCCCTGCATCCACAGATGTTAGCATCACATAATATGCCAATTACAAATTATACTATACTATATCACATCAATCAATTCAACCATACAATCAATTATTTAAATTTAATCATTTTAAATTTAAATTTTAAGCTGAGTGAGATTAACTCACCTTTGCCTTTAATTTGAAATCCACTTCCATATTGCCTTGTTTTCTTGAGTTTATACCTTAAATAAACAATTTATATGATTTACTAATGCTTGAACAATTTGAATAATTAGTCTCCATTTGGTAAATTTAATTCTAACATAATGAACAATTCAATCCATCTAAAACTTTAGATTCAACTAATACTTTAGTTCTAAACTAGAAATCAAATTCTAACTGGAAATTTTCCCGTTTAAAATACCTATACGCCTAACATGAAATTTTACTTATATATTTTCTCTCAATATTTAAAATTTCTTTAAATAAATTTATTTAATCCAAATTAAATTTCAAACTAAATTTTCTTTCTTTCTTTTTTCAAAACTTTATCTGTGTATATATATATATATGCTTTCTGTTTTTAAACCTCATATATATATATATATCCAGTCTATATATACATTTATTAAATTTAATTTCCAAATTAAAACAACCTATATACCATACTGCAGTTGTTATCTTTCCTAAATTTCTAAATTGGAAAAAAATATCTCATTGCCACACCTGAACAACCCTACTCTCGCGACCCTCACAGCTCCATTCTTGTTTATGCGACCAAGACAACTCGCACCCACGAACCCAAATCCTTGAACTCTGCTTCGTTGACTCAGAGACTCGTTTTCCAAATTCACGAATTTCGCTTGAACACTCCATCTCCCCGAGTCCCCCTATCGGCCAAGCAAAAACTCACACCAATCTTCCCTTACGACCTGCCAACTCCAAAACAACGACGCCGAACCCAGCCCCCAAATCCATACGCTAGCACGTGAATACTAAAGCAGGTTTGAGCTCGACCCTAAATTGTGATGGAGTTCGATCGCTTGCAGGTGCCAGGCGAATCGAAATCGAACTCGATTTTGATGTGAATATTTTTTTTTTTTTAGAATTCAAGAAGAAGATTCTGGGATGGTTGGTTTTCAGAGGAATGGTTTTGAGGGTGAGGTGAAATAGCATCAATGGCTTTGAATAGAAGAATCTGAATTTAGTTCGGCCATTGATTACTTTTGTGGATTCGATCCGAGAATGGGTGAAAGAAAAGAAACAAGAAACGTACGCGATTTATAAAATAGAGTATAAGCTTTCTCCAGAAGATAAGCGACATAGAAAAGACGTTAGCACACAAAATTGTTTCTGCGTAGGCTTGTTCAGAAGGAAGATGGCTGAAGTGAAAGAACGGTGGCTATTGGAAAAAAAATCCCACTGCAGACTAAATATCTAAATATATTAATTAATTTAAATTTTCGATATAAGATTTCAACGCGTTTATATATCGTACGCTCACACAACAACTCCAATCACTATGAAATTTGAAATCCGATGATAATAAAATATTGCGGATCCGATGGAACTGGTTTCGTCGAACTCCGAGACTGCGCCTCGGAATACAATTTTTAAATTCAATTCAAACGATATATTCTTAAAACTGAATAAATCAGTGTTATATTCAATTTTGAAATCCTATTATTCTTAGTATTATCAATATAAATTTTATAAGCTTTCAAATTATTGTTAATAGGCTTAAAATTCTGGATTCAACATTTCATCCAATTTTAAATTATTTAAATTCAATAATTAAATTATCAAATGAATTGTGATATTCGTAATTCAAGTTAAAATTACTCTGTTGAATATTCAAAATCAATTAAATATTCCGATTTAAAGGCTTTAAAATTCAGGGTCGTCACATTCCTCCCCCGTAAAAGAATTTCGTCCCCGAAATTACTGGTTAGGAAGAATGATCCAATATCCGTTACTATTTTTCCAAAACCAAACAGTTTCTAACAATTCAACATCTTACCAACTATCTTTTTATAAAAGATCCATTATCATTCTTATTAACTTTCCAAACCTTTCCAAAACCTTCTATAGTTTCCAAATAACTTACTTGTTTAACTATTCAAATTATAATTCAAAACTAAATTTTGAATTATCAAAATTTTCTCAAAAATTTCTAGTTCCCTAAATTCCCGAAAAATTTCGCCAGCGTCTCCTTTGCGCAGCTAGCTCGGTACAACTACAAAATGGCTCTACGGCCTCCCAAATCCAAAAAGAAAACAAAAGGCCAAGTGGCTCAATCCAAAATCCCAATCAAATTTAACACCAAATTTAAATACATACCTTTTGTCGAGCATTTCAAATTTTATCTTTTGATATCAAACCCAATTTTCTTTTTCCTTTTTAATACCTGCATATCCTGCTTAACACTAATATCCAATCACAATATTCCCAAAAACATTTTATCGACTTCCTTACCAAATGTCAATATTCATCCAAATATCAACTTAGAATATATTTGCAATATTCAATTTCCAATTAAGAATTGATCATTCCTTACTTAAGTTAACATAATCATTATATATGTTTCTTTATTTATTTCCGTCTTACCACTTCATTTTATATCTATTTCTATTCAAATTGATTCTTTCATTACCATATGAATTCAATTTATCTTTAACTCTGAATATTTAAATTTTATTTGTCATTTTAAAACTAATTTATGCCATTATTTTAATATTTTTCATCTACTAACTTATTTCAATTTCCAATTTGAAATCGTTTGGTCGTTAACAAAATTTCCAAAAATTTCAAAAAATTTCTAACTCCCAAAATTTCCGAATTTTTTTGGTAGAGTTCCCTTTGTACGGAGGAGCTTTTGCAATTTGAGAAAAGAGATAAATATATATACATCGACCCACACGGTCGAAAAAATCAAAAACAGTTCATATTGCCTATTTTTATTGCGTAGGCGTACCTTATTTAGCATTTTAAGCAAGCAGCTTATTTATTTAGCAGTTAATGCAACCCAAATCCAGCCATACGGCTTCCATGTACCTGTACTTACTCAATTTAAACATGTAAGTACCAAATATATGAAGTTTAACAGCATATCACTTATTTGCAATAGTTAAAACATATGAATTCTAAAAGAAACTCATACCAAACATTTTTCCGTAAGCATTTTGTACAATTTTCATACTAATTCAATTGTTTCAATTAATTTATAAACCATTTTTATTCAATTTGGTTGGTTTTCAATCCATTCGTATACCACTTCATCAATTTGAATGGTTTAAAACTCAATCGCTTACATTTAATTTATTCTTAAGCAAACTGAACTCATATTTAATTCAATTTCTTTTCATTTTATTAACCAAACTAGTTCATTCAAAACCATTAACAACTTAGGTTCATCTTCATTACCAGTTAAATTTCCCTTTATTTTAATTCATTCACAATTATTTATTAAACTCGACACATTGCATTCCATATGTTAATTCCTCTTCATTAGCGACCTAAAACCTAAAGGCATGGAGCGACCTAACTACAGGAATGGCATGGCAACTTAACTCATCAAGCGACCTAAAAGTATCTGCGACCTAAGGGAAGCGCCGACCTATAGCATTCCGCGACCTATTGCACTCAAACGACCTAACTATGTGCTCAGACCTAAGGAAGGCCGCGACCTAGCGGATCCCAGCGACCTAAGAGTAGCTGCGACCTAGAGTGTTGCAACCTAAGGACTGTTGCGACCTAACAGAAAGCTACAACCTAGAGGAGGTCGCGACCTAAGAGTGAGTGCGACCTGAAGATGGACTCGACCTATGGAACTCCGCGACTTAACTATCCACCGACCTAAGGAGCTCCGCGACCTAAGGAAGGTCGCGACCTAAGGGACTCAGCGACTTAAGATTAACTATGGCTGCAGGAAAGTACTCGCGACTTAGGTTAGGTCGCTAACGACCTAAACACCAGAATATAGAAGACTATGCAATGCCACAGGGGGATAGGTCGCTCACGACCTAGTACTTGTGCAAATCAGCATGCGTGAGGAAGGAGGGGCCAATGCTCTTCAGGTCAACTACAACCTTACTTAGGTCGGTCACGACCTACGACCTTACTTAGGTCGGTCACGACCTACGACCTTATTCTGAAAAACGCCTAAAAATATGATCCTAACTCCAACTAAAAAAGGACTTTTGGGCTCATTCTCTTCAAGCGCTGTTACTCTGCTGCATTCCAAACCAATCAAACACTTAAAGCTCTCAAGACACGAAGAACGCTACAAACAACTTCGAGAAAAGATCACACACATCCAGCATGGATTTGAAGACTCTAATCTCCATTGAAGTTTAATCTACTTGTTCTAAGTGACTTGTAATTCAAAGTGTATTGTACTTGGAAAGAATTGTATCAGCTTGTAACGAGATCATCAATAAAAGTACTTAAAGTGGACGTAGGCTATTCCATTAAGCCGAACCACTATAAAATTGTTGTTGTTTACTACTTTTCCGCTATCATCTGCTTATAATCTGTTCCCGAGTTATCGGGTGGTGCTTTCACAACTACAACTCATACACCGGGGTGTTAGCGTTCAAATTTTAGCGTTAACATTTTTGGTGCTTTCATTGAGAATTGAACTCAGGAGAGTAATCATCATTGCTTCACAGAGGTTTGTAGAGAGAATTTCCTTGAAAACCAGAAGTCTATCCGAGATTATGGCTCCTGGAAGGAAGAGTAGATCTGTCAGATCTGGGAATATTCAAGAGGGAACCTCCGCTTCCCCTATATCGAATCAAGCCACTCCAGCTGTCGGAGTTACAAAGGCAGAGCTGGATGCTGCAATCATAGGGCTGAACCAGCAGACAAATGCCCAAAATGCACAATTCGAGGCTTAGAATGCCCAAAATGCCCTAATTCTGAATAGGTTGAACGATTTGCTTGGGGCAAACCGCCAACCGGCAGATAATGAAAGGAATTTGGCTGGCAACATTCGTGATGCTGAAGAAAGAAATGCTCCTGAAAGAGCTGCTAGCCCATTTGAACGAGCACCTCTACAGGTTGGTGGATCTAGAACTCGACATGATGAGGAGTATCTTTCTGGAATGGTCCGACAAATTATGAAAGAAAGTATGCAGAGGGTTGAAGACAAGAAAGAATGGGGTTTCGCCCCAAGTAAAACCCCATTTACCGAGAAAATCTTAAAGGCTGAATTCCCAACGAAGTTTGTCCCACCAACCATTCCAGCTTACAGGGGGACGAGTGATCCGAACGAATTCTTATACAAGTATGATTGGCACATGACTGGTGCCAGAGCCTCTGATGAAATAAAGTGCCGATATTTTCCTTTGTATCTCGAAGGTGTAGCTCTGCTTTGGTTCACCAAACTTCCAGTCCGATCTATCGATCAGTTTTCTGACTTAACTCGGAAGTTCAAGGAGCAGTTCAGACTATACGCCTCAAAAGCTAAGGATATCATGTCACTGTCAAGTTTGGAACAGAATCCAGGGGAAACTATCAGATCTTTCTTAAACCGCTTTAATATAGCGCTAGCTGAGGTGGACAATGCAGAACCGCGAATGATATTGACTTATCTGATGAAGGGTATTGACAAGTCAAGCGAGTTTGGGAAATGGCTAAACATGAAGGAACCAAATTCCCTTGAAAAATTCTATAAAAAAGCAGATGAATTCATACGCTTAGAAAGCCGTCCCGTACCGGTAAAGGCAGTGTTGGAAAAAGCTGAAGATAACACTGTTGCTCCACGCAAGAATGAATCTGTAGGGCAAAAGAGGGAAAAATAACAATGGGAAGAAACAGGGTAATCTGAAGAAGCCCCGATCCTTCAAGCCATCAGAGTATACTCCTTTATCAGATACGCCGGAACGTATCTACCTTGCCATTAAAGATTCTGTTGACTTTCCTAAACCTCCTCCTCTAAGGACCGGGAAAAAGGCTATACAGAGTGGGAAGTTCTGCCGCTTCCATAATCAACCCGGTCACGAGACCGACGAATGCCGCCAGTTGAAAAATCTGATTGAAGAGTTGCTAAGGGAAAACAAACTGCAGCAATTTGTGAAAAAGAATAACAACAATCCTGCTTCATCTAGTCAGGGGCAACAGGCTCCTACTCAACAGCCTAGGACGATTGAGAAGGCTGCAGGGCATGAATCTGGAAGGCCCATTATTAATGTCATTACAGGAGGACCTCACCCAGCAGGCAGGAGCTGGGGTGAGATGGAAAGGTATACCCGAGCTTTAAAGTATGTACCGACCGAGGAAGATGTATTTGTTTTGGAAGGTGCTACGCCCTTGAAGCAACAAAGAACTTTCGATGATGATATTGTGTTCAGAGCTAGGGATTCCGCAGGTATTGAAGCTCCAACCTTAGATCCTCTAGTCATCTCGGCTGGTATCGGGCCAGCTATTGTCAGAAGAGTTCTCATTGATTGTGGCGCATCCTGCAATATTCTCTTTAAGAAAACATTCGACCAAATGAAGATCCCTATGGCTGATGTGCAAGCCTCATCGCAGAAAATTGCTGGTTTCACTGGGGAGCCAAAGCAGCCGGTAGGGACCACTGATTTGTTTGTGGAACTTGGAGAAGGAGAGAGAAAAGTGGTCCGCAAGCAAACTTTTGTCATTGTCGACGAATTTTCTGCTTACAATGCTTTCCTTGGTCGTCCAACTCTGGCAGCGTTCAAAGCTGTTCTTGCCCCGTGGTGCCTCACTATTAAATTCCCTACTGACAATGGAGTAGGAGTTATATAAGGTGATCAAAATGCTTGGCGAGAATGCTATCTGACAGAACTACGAGAAACCAGAAAAAGAGAAATGGGAAAAAATGCGGCAGCCCCAGTCCGCATCAAAGAACCAGCCTTGTAGCAATTACAGGGCGGACCCTGCACTGGCGAGCACAGCGGAGCAAGGAAAGAAATGGACCCTAGAAAAGTCAGTGCAGGGGAAAATAGAGTGGTACCGGTGGAAACAACAATACCAATACCTGTTGACCCAAAGGACCCAAACAAAGTGTTGAATGTGGGCTCACAACTTAATGCGTCAATTCAGAATATCTTAATATCTTTTTTAAAGGCAAATCTGGATGTTTTTGCTTGGACTCACGCCGATATGTGCGGAATATCCCCAGAAGTTGCAGTGCATGCTCTAAATATTGATCCAAAATTTACACCTGTGAAGCAGAAAAGGAGAACTCAAGGTCCGGAAAGGTCAGCGACATTAAAAGAAGAAGTTGATCGGCTCATGGAGAATAATTTTATCAAAGAATCTACATATCCGAATTGGGTTTCAAATCCAGTGTTGGTTAAGAAAGCCAATGGAAAATGGAGAGTATGCATCGATTTTTCAGATCTAAACAATGCCTGCCCCAAAGACTGCTTCCCATTACCCAGAATCGATCAACTGGTAGACGGAACAGCGGGACACGAATTGTTATCTTTTATGGATGCTTACTCCGGATATAACCAGATCATGATGCATGAGCCAGATCAGGAGGACACGAGCTTTATCACCGACACCGGTCTTTACTGCTACAGAGTTATGCCCTTCGGATTGAAGAATGCAGGGGCAACATACCAAAGACTCGTTAATGCTATGTTCAAACCGCAGCTGGGTAAGACTATGGAAGTCTACGTCGACGACATGTTAGTAAAGTCTAAGAAAGCACTGGATCACATAGAACACTTAGCAGACATGTTCGCTGTCCTCCGAAAATACGGAATGAAGCTCAATCCTTTAAAATGTTCATTTGGAGTGGAATCCGGCAAGTTTTTAGGTTTCATCGTGAGCGCTAGGGGCATTGAGGCCAGTCCAGCTCAAATTGCTGCATTGAAAGAAGTCAAAGCTCCTAGAACAAAGAAGGAATTGCAAAGTCTCAATGGAAAAGTCGCCGCCTCAAGTTGGTTCATTTCCAAAGCGACAGATAAATGCATCCCATTCTTTGACGCCCTAAAGAAAGGAAAGAAAAACTTCGATTGGACTCCCGAATGCCAAAAAGCCTTTGATGAATTGATTCGCCATATGGAGACGCCTCCAATACTTTCTAGGCCTGGCGATGGCGAGGATCTTCTTATATACTTGGCAGTATCATCTCATGCTTTAAGTGCAGCGCTGATACGGGAAGACAAAAGGATTCAACATCCAGTTTACTATATCAGCAAAAGACTCACTGGGGCAGAGATGAATTACTCTAAGTTGGAAAAACTCGCCTATTGCTTACTAATTGCGTCTAGGAAACTGAGGCAATATTTTCAAGCTCATCCTATCAGAGTCCTCACTGATCAACCTTTAAAGCAAGTCCTGTTTCGCCCTGAAACTTCGGGTCGTCTTCTAAAGTGGAATATTGAACTCAGTCAGTATGACATCACTTATCATCCCCGGAAAGCAATCAATGGACAAGCTTTAGCGGATTTCATTGCAGAATTTACAGATAAGGGTAACAGTGAGGAAGAAACTGTCGACAATTCCCCGATCCAGTGGAAGTTATATGTCGATGGTGCGAGAAACGACTACTGTTCTGGAGCCGGAGTCGTACTTGAGACCCCAGAGGGCCGATCATTATACTATGCACTAAGATTGTAATTTCCTTCAACAAACAACGAAGCAGAATACGAAGCCCTTATCGCTGGTTTAAGGATTGCTAAAGAATTAAACATCTGAGCGTTACAGATATTCAGTGATTCTCAGCTTATCGTATGCCAAGTCAAAAAGGAATTCCAAGCAAAAGGGGGGAATCTGCCTGCCTACTTGTCAAAGGCTTGGGAGCTCCTGGGTGATTTCGATCATTACATGATAAGTCACATTCCTCGAGAGGAAAACACAAAAGCAGATTCTCTCGCAAAGTATTCTAGCACAGGTGAAGCTCAATTTCTGGGGTTAACTCCAGTGGAGGTCCTGTCGACTCCTAGCATTGATGAGATGGGCATTGATTGGATCATGAGCATGTCTCAGGAGCAAAAATCATGGATGGCTCCGATAACAGAATATCTGCTCAATGGATCCTTACCAGGGAACTCAAGAGAACGACAAAAGCTACTGAGAAAAGCCTCTCGATACATAATCCAGGATGGCCGGTTATACAGACGGGGATTCTCAATGCCATTACTTCGGTGCGTATCTAGAGAAGAGTCTAAAGCAATCCTAGCAGAGGTACACGGAGGAGAATGTGGTGATCATTCAGGTGGTCAAACATTAGCAACGAAAATTCTCCGATACGGGTATTTTTGGCCGGAAATTAATCGAGATGCAGTAGAGTATTCCCGAAAATGTGACAAATGTCAAAGATTCGCCAAAATTCCTAGAGCTCCTTCCACTGAACTCACACAGATGGTCAGTCCATGGCCGTTTGCAATATGGGGAATAGACCTTGTAGGACCGTTACCAACT
This sequence comes from Allium cepa, assembly GCA_030765085.1. NCBI lineage: Eukaryota > Viridiplantae > Streptophyta > Magnoliopsida > Asparagales > Amaryllidaceae > Allium > Allium cepa. Next base: position 802,799,238 of record CM060931.1, read on the forward strand.
GCCAAATCTGGAATTAAATATGCCATTGTTGCTGTAGATTATTTTACTAAGTGGGCAGAAGCTGAACCACTGGCTACTATCACCTCAAAGAAGATGATAAGTTTTGTGACTAAAAACATCATTTGCAGATACGGTGTGCCTCAAAAAATAATTACAGACAATGGAACTCAGTTTGAAAGTGAAGAATTCCAAGATTTTTGCAAGCGATTCAAAATCCGGAAAAGCTTCTCAGCAGTAGCTCATCCGTAGGCAAACGGGCAAGTGGAAGCCGTGAACAAAATTATTAAGTCAACCATCAAGAAGCAACTTGAAAGAGCAAAAGGTGGTTGGGTCGATAAGCTACCACTGGCACTATGGGCATACAGAACCACTCACAAAACTGCGACTGGGCACACCCCGTTTTCATTGGCATACGGGTCAGAGGCAATGATTCCGGTAGAAATAGAAGTCCCTTCACACAGAAGAATCCATTTCAATCAAGCAGAAAACGAAAAGCTACAGCTTGAAGCTCTAGATCTCCTTGATGAAAAAAGAGATGAGGCTAATCTCAGAATTGCAGCTCATCAGCAAAGAATAGCCAGACATTTCAATTCCAAAGTTCGCCAACGCAGCTTTGAGATTGGAGACCTAGTACTGAAGAGAATTATGACAGCGACAGGTGTGTTCGGGCCAAATTGGGAAGGACCATATGTCATAGGTCAAAAGCTTCTTGACGGCACATTCAAACTCACCACTGTTGAAGGAGATCAAATTCCAAGGGCATGGAACAGCAATCATTTGCGTCCATACTTTACTTGAAAATTTTGTTGAAATATTGTAAAAAGAATTATGAATGTATGATTCTTGTAATTGAAGGCAATTGTAAAACTGATGCAAGTAAATAATGAAAGAATATAAAGTGGATGTAGGCCCAATTTCCTAGCCGAACCACTATAAATCTTGTGTTCCTTATTATTATTACACGTTTGCTTTATTTTCGATATAAAAAGTACATAGAATGTATTACTGAAATGTCGATTTAAATTTTTGCAGACAATGGAAGTGAAGCTTGCACATAAAAAGACCAAGTGATCCTCGCCAAATTTTTTTAAAAAAAAAGGCCCCGAATTCAAATCCTAGATAGGAAGTACTTCAATTGAACGGCCTATGATTTCGACAGAAACGGGTCTTTGCTAATAAATTGAGATCGTTTGAACAAACAAACATCCAATTAAGAAGCTAATGCTCGTTCTCACGAAATTGCCTGACAATGAAGCACACTTCCTTGGATTAAACAAGTTACTTGTGAGAAAAGGGAATGAAAGCTAAAAAAAAAAAAGGGAAGCAGAGGATCATTGAAAAAGGGATAAGCAAGTGGAAAGAGGAACAACCAAAGCCATCATCGGCAGCACAAGTCCTCTTCGGAGGCACAACTCTTCGGAGGATAAAGACCACTAATGGGTCATACGCCACAAAAAAGAAAGTTCTCTACTCAACAAAAAAGATTGGAGGAGTCATGACCCTCCAACCATGAGAGAGTAACTTCCAGGCGATGAAAACCCTCTCCGAGGCACATTTCACCAGGAGTTGAAGTGTAACGACCGCTCTTCGGAATTTCACTTCACCAGAGTTGAAATGCAAACAAAATAAAGACCTCTCCGAGGCACATTTCACCAGGAGTTGAAGTGTAACGACCGCTCTTCGGAATTTCACTTCACCAGGGTTGAAATGCAAACAAAATAAAGACCTCTTCGGAGGCACATTTCACCAGGAGTTGAAGTGTAACAACCGCTCTTCGGAATTTCACTTCACCAAAGTTGAAATGCAAAACAAAATAAAGACCTTCCTGGAAGCCCACGTTTCACCGAGATCGAAATAAAAATTCCAAGTGTTGGAACGTGAAAAGGCTTTCTTCGAAGGCACAACTCTTCGGAGGTACACGTTTCACCGAGATTGAAATAAAACTTCCAAGTGTTGAAACGTGAAAAATCCCTCCTCAGAGGTACAACCCCCTCCCGGGGACACAATTAAAAATAAAGACCTTCCTGGAAGCCCACGTTTCACCGAGATCGAAATAAAACTTCCAGTGTTGAAACGTGAAAAGGCTTTCTTCGAAGGCACAACTCTTCGGAGGTACACGTTTCACCGAGATTGAAATAAAACTTCCAAGTGTAGAAACGTGAAAAATCCCTCCTCAGAGGTACAAATTTCTATTTAAAAAAAAAAATCCTCATCAAGGGCATACTTTAACTTTCAAAGGAAGAATTAAAGTTAAAGTACCCTTCAGAGGCCCGCTTCACCACATAGAAGAATTCACTTGGCAAAATGTATACATACGCAAAAGGAAAAAGTGATTTCTTCAAAGGACAAAGCGTAAAAACTTATATGAAGGAAGTTGCACTTTACGAAAATTCTCTTCAACAATGAAGTAATTATTCTTCAGAAAATGAGAGTGCAAGTCCCCTCAAAGCATACGATATTGCAGTGGGCTCATGGTATGGGGGCAACATGGTATAGTTACATACAAAATGGTATAGCAACATCGGTAAAGTACGCTCAAACAACATACCACAAGCTCACTGCCATGTCATATAAATAAACTTGTGCAAAAATGAATAATAAATGCATTCTCAAATTCAAACAGGAGTTTGTACAAAGGAAGAGGAATCATTTTATTCAACATTACTTTATATACAGGTACAAGTTTTAACAAAAGAAAAGCGGGGGGCCGATACCCGCACAATTCTCGACCAATACATGCAAAAGACGAAAAGCTAAAAGCTAAAGTCTTTATTTCTTCTTGCCACCCTTGGACCCTTTGCCTGGCCGAATGATTAATTTTTCAGGTCTACCTATAGGCATAAGAGAAGAAGGAGAGGGAGGTGCAACCGGTGCAACTTCCGGTTCCTCTTCAGTAGTGATGATTTTCTTCCCCCTCCTCTTCGATGTTCCGTGCTTCTTTCTTCTCTTTGAAGAAGACTCACTCCCTGGAGTAACAAGAGCGGACAAAACTACGTCATCAGAGGGAGTCCGCTCCGGAGAGATCTCGCCTCCTTCAATTCGCTCGTCCTTCTGCTCTTGCGAAGCAGTAGGGTCTTCCAAGCCATGAAGAGCCTCAATCTGTTCCTCTTGTGACCCGGGTTGTGAAGCAGAAGGAAGAGTCACCTGAAGAGACGGAGGAGGGATAACTGGAGGAAGTGAAGTCTGCACAACACTTGGCGTTTCAACTGCAGAAGAAAAGAAATTAAAAATATTAGTATCCCCCCGAGAGAAGGGAGATATGCGTTCGTCGAGATTCAAGAAGTAATTGAGAAGCTCATTAAACTTTTGAGGAGTAAGCAAGCGATCCACCTGAATCGGACCAATATCAAAAGTACCTGAAGATGTTTGCTTCGTAAGTTCAATCTCATAATTCTGAGCCCCGATATCTTCCAAAGCCTCATCATCAGTAGGGGTGATTACCCCAGTTCTTATAGGAGGCGGCGAATGAGCACTAGAGCCTGTAATGTCCACTTCGGGAGAAACTAAAGGGCGTTCAGGAGAGGTAGGCGGTATTTCTTTCTCAGAATGTTCCCCTTCCGCCATTGCGGCCCGTACCTTGGCGAGTTGCTCTTTTCCCTTGGCAAGAGCGGCGCGGGCATCATCATCGAGATAATGCTCCTCAAGAGCTGTCTCAGCATAGCCAGCACCTTTACCACCTAGCATATCAAGTGCTGCCTCCCAGACTTCAGCTAATGTAATTTCGTACTTGGGGCTTAGAAAGGCAAGGCTGCCATGCCCCAAAATGCTGTGTAGATAAAATCAAATAATGTGGAACTAATGTCAGCTTTGGTTGCTTGATGAGCCTCTTCGGCTGCAAGTTTACCAGTAACAGCCTCATCACGCTCCTTTTCGGCCATAGCAAGTCGAGTTTTTAACAACTCTATCTCCAAGCTTTGAGAGCCGGTCTGTTCTCGCAGCTGTACAGTTTCAGCACGATATTCTTCTATGACCTTTTCCTTGTGTGCAAGCTTATCTTCGACTGCCCTTTGACTGGCATGCACATCTCGTACTTGTTGCTGAAGCATGCTCTCCTTTTGAGAATAGGAAGTTGATGAAGTAACTAATTCTTCCTTAAGCTTTTCCACTTTCGCTTCCAGCTTTTCATTATAGGAAGCAATACTTCTCATTTCGGCGTCATGCTGTTCGAGAGTCTTCTGCCACTCAGCCTTATCGTTCTCCATTGTGAGCATGGCCTCGAGATTGGCACGGTTAACTCTCTGAAGCTCGTCGACAAGTTTTTGCCAGTTCGACATTCTTTCAATATCGGTCCTGACAGTATCAAGATTTCGCAGCATGGCCGGTTTGTCGAGAGGAACCAAGTCGAGATCAAATCGAACCCCTCTCAAGCACCACTGAGGAAATCGACTTTGAAGAGTGGGATGACCTTGCCCGACTTGGTATGCGGGCCGGTTAATGATTGCTTGAATGTCGGAGCGAACGGGAGTAGGAGATTGAGCAGAAACATGTTCAGAAGCTGTCGGCATTGTTTCCTCGGTAAGTCTAGCCCGCTTGCTAGAAGAATCGTCTATGTGACCTTTACCTCTCTCATCATGAGCTTTTCTCTTTTGAGTATCATCATCTCTGTGGGGAGGGTCATGTCTTTCTTGTTCCCTTCGGTGACGTTCTTCATATGCTCGTCTCTCGTCGGCTTTCCTGATGGCCCTCTCTTCATCTGATTCTCTGTAAGACGGGAGGTAACGCCTGTAATCATACTGGCTACGCCTCCCGTAGCGCTGGAAATCATCATAGTACGAGCCGCTGCGCCCCATAGGAGAATCTGGAATTAAAATAATAAGCTTTAGAAATCTTTAAAGTACAAGAAGATAAGTGCGTAGAAGTGATGAGAAATCCAAAGTGTCGTGTAACGTGTAAACTACGCGCATCGAGTTACAAACCACTCTGTGGAATAGAGGTAGTGATAACTTGAGTAGGAGGAGTTGACATTTGTTGTAAAGAAGATGTCGCCTCGATTACAGAAGAGACAGTTTTAGAAACATCATCTTTGAAAAGTTCTTGAGATGTCACAATTAAATCGCTCAACCCCTCAAAAACATCATCGCCATCTTGTTTTTTGGAGCTTGCTTTCTTAGCTCCTTCACTAGTAGATCGAGGGGGTTCTTCCTCTTCAGTAACTAGGGCAAGTACAGACTTGTCAGATGGCCCCGCAACATCTTTCGGAATTGAACACTTAACTAGTGAAGTATCTATAGAGGTTCCTCCCTGCAAGTGCTCTTTAGTGGAGACTGGGGGCATCAGGAGTGTTCGTCGGAGAATCAGGAACCTCCGTTGGAACTTCATGTATTTGAGTGGAACGAGAAGGATGCAGAAGCTCAAACTGATGAAGAAGTTCTTCTGTCAATAGAAATTTTGCGCTTCTTTCTTCAGCAGCCACAGTGCTTAGCCTTTCAAAAACTGACTTATGGCTGGAATCTCTAGAAAAAGGAGGAAGTGCTATAAAAATAAGGAATGGAATCAGCATCTAGCAATACGAACCAGGTAAAACTTAGAATAAAATTAAAGAAAGAAGAGAAAAAAGATCTCACTTCTTACTCTCCAGTCTGCGTAAAATTCCGCGGGGCAACGAATGTAGAAGTATTGATTCAGGAAACCATGTGCACTCTCCGGCAAATCCAAAATAAGTTTGCGGTTCCTCGCACCTCTTACAAGTACAATTGAAGGATGGTCCTTGTTCTTCGCAAAAGTGCACAAGTAACAGATTTCCTCAAAACTCGAAAGACGATCAAGAGTCCTCCTGAACAGAACACACAATCCCATCAAAATAGCATAGCCATTGGGGTGCAGCTGGAAAGGAGAGATCGTCAGTCGAAGGAGGATTTGTCGGAGAAATTCCTTAAAAGGAGGAATTGCTCCACTCAAGCACATTTGTCGATTAATGGCAACAAAACCGTAAGGTGGTCTATCAGCAGAGTCATTTGGTCCAGGGAGTAAAACTTCTGCCTCGGCAATGCCAAATTGAACGCATAATTGATTAAGCGCCCGCTGTTTCAAAAGGGTAGGAGTTCTTTCCGAAGGATTCTCTAGTGGAATAGCAATCGGGAAAACCCCTTCAGCGTGTTCTATCATCTCTTCTTGTTGAGACATCATTCTACATAAGCGACTGGATGTTCAGATGAGAAGGTGCACGTTTCCTAAAAAGTGTGAAGTGTTGTGCAGAACTAAAAAAAAAAAAAAAAAGAGGAAAGCAAACATAACTGAAATCAAACTAGTTGACAATTAGTCGACTATGAGATTTCAGAACTTGTTAATATAGATCTCAAGTGTAGTGTTAATGCGAACGAATCAGCTTTAACTGGATATTTTAGTTTTGCTTTAACACTTCACTTGAATTCATTGGTTCACAGCATTTCATTCACACAGTTCATTTAAATTGATTATTCTTTATCGACTAATCTGTCATTCGATGTGGGCAGTCAATGGCAGTATATTCGTCCCATTTTTCTGCAAATGTTATGTTTAACAGGTTATTAGCATTAGAGATAACCTAAAACAAAGTGCAACAGGATTCAAGTCCATATAGTTCAAAGTTCAAACAGTTCAATCAAAGTTGTCTCAAGATTTCACAAGTCCTAGGTCGTCCAGCGACCTAGCATAGGTCGGAGCCTTCTTAGGTCGCGCTATGCAAAGTAAAGGATAAGGCTTTACAAATTCGTCTTAGTGTTAGCTCGGCCGCGACCTAAAGCCTATGTCGCAAGGAAGTTAGGTTGCGCAGTTCTTAACTCGATTAACTCTTAACTCATGCAAGGTCTTAGGTCACATGAATATTAGGTCGTTCAGCGACCTAGTATAGGTCGAAACTATTCCTTAGGTCGCAAGGATCATTAGATCGCGAATTATTTTAAGTCGTTCAGATCTGCTCGGTCACTAACTTCCTCTCCACGCAATGCTTCACCAAACCCAATAACCCGCCATCAACTACCCGAAGAGATTCATCATCCTCTCCATGAAATTTACCATCTCTTCATACCACCAGATCATTCCAAAAACTAACCAAAAAATCCTCAATCCATCATGAATTCAACGCATTGCCATGACTTCCTAAATCAACCAAATAACGACCGAAAAAATCGATCGCAACAATCACTCGAGATAGAGCGTGATACATGGAGTTGAGCTAAGGTCAGAAAGTGAGAATTCATGATTTAACGGCGATTATGATGGGATGAAGACCAGGTTTACTTACGAGACGTAATGATGAAAGTGAATCGGTGACTGGATGGGTCGAATTCGCCTTTGGAAGCTCAGAGAATTGTTAATGGCAGTAGGAGGTTAGAGCAATGAAATGAGGAAGAAGTAGCGACCTAACAGTTTTATATGAAGCAAATATGGGAAAACAAATAGACACGCGTATTGGCACAAGTGTTAGGTCGCTCACGACCTAGCTAAGTCAGGTCGAAGCACGCGACCTACGACCTAGGCACGTACTTCGAGGGGCAGATGTTAATTCCTCTTCATTAGCGACCTAAAACCTAAAGGCATGGAGCGACCTAACTACAGGAATGGCATGGCAACTTAACTCATCAAGCGACCTAAAAGTATCTGCGACCTAAGGGAAGCGCCGACCTATAGCATTCCGCGACCTATTGCACTCAAACGACCTAACTATGTGCTCAGACCTAAGGAAGGCCGCGACCTAGCGGAACCCAGCGACCTAAGAGTAGTTGCGACCTAGAGTGTTGCAACCTAAGGACTGTTGCGACCTAACAGAAAGCTACAACCTAGAGGAGGTCGCGACCTAAGAGTGAGTGCGACCTTAAGATGGACTCGACCTATGGAACTCCGTGACTTAACTATCCACCGACCTAAGGAGCTCCGCGACCTAAGGAAGGTCGCGACCTAAGGGACTCAGCGACTTAAGATTAACTATGGCTGCAGGAAAGTACTCGCGACTTAGGTTAGGTTGCTAACGACCTAAACACCAGAATATAGAAGACTATGCAATGCCACAGGGGGATAGGTCGCTCACGACCTAGTACTTGTGCAAATCAGCATGCGTGAGGAAGGAGGGGCCAATGCTCTTCAGGTCAACTACAACCTTACTTAGGTCGGTCACGACCTACGACCTTACTTAGGTCGGTCACGACCTACGACCTTATTCTGAAAAACGCCTATAAATATGATCCTAACTCCAACTAAAAAAGGACTTTTGGGCTCATTCTCTTCAAGCGCTGTTACTCCGCTGCATTCCAAACCAATCAAAAACTTAAAGCTCTCAAGACACGAAGAATGCTACAAACAACTTCGAGAAAAGATCACACACATCCAGCATGGATTTGAAGACTCTAATCTCTATTGAAGTTTAATCTACTTGTTCTAAGTGACTTGTAATTCAAAGTGTATTGTACTTGGAAAGAATTGTATCAGCTTGTAACGAGATCATCAATAAAAGTACTTAAAGTGGACGTAGGCTATTCCATTAAGCCGAACCACTATAAAATTGTTGTTGTTTACTACTTTTCCGCTATCATCTGCTTATAATCTGTTCCCGAGTTATCGGGTGGTGCTTTCACAACTACAACTCATACACCGGGGTGTTAGCGTTCAAATTTTAGCGTTAACACCATATTTGTTTATTCCAAACTATTTTATTTAGCTCAAAGACAATCTAAGCTATTTCATTCAATAACCATTTCTCAACTTATTTAAACCATACTTCCTTTGGTTCTTATTTATCCCATCCATTCACTTATTCAATATAATTAACTTATCCACTCAATCCCTTTCGAATTTTCCATTTTCTTAAATATTATTACAACCCACCAAGTTCTATTTCAATCCATATTTATTTTTACTTGATTCAAATTTAATCCAATATCATTAAACTTGGTTTAAGTTGAATTAAATTCAACTCTCTTCGATTTATTCAGTTTAAGTCAATTTACTTCAATTTATTCAAATTTATACTTAAGCTCATTTTCATTTTACAAGTAAATTTTCTCTTTTCAATTTAACTTGATTCTATTTTCCAATCCCATTTCAAATTACAAATTTATTTGATCAATTATTATACATTTTAACTTTGTAGACTCAGCTCATTCAATTTATTACCTGGCTATTTTCCAAGTTATCTTCACTTATTTGGATTTTATTTGCAACTTAGATCATTTCTATTGTAATCCAATTCCAACCGACTCCACTTTATACTTAATTCACTTATAATTCCATTTCTAAGTTTTACAAGTCACAAATTTATTTATAATCCAAGTTATAATATATACACATATTCATCTCTAATTCCATAATCTAAGCTCATTTGAATAATATTTCAAGTCATATTTCATTTATTAACTTAAAAGTTTATATTGCTCATTTTTATTCGATACATTTTCAATTATATTTAATTTGTTAACACTTCAAGTTAAATGTGGATTTAAAACTCAAGTTTTGGATCCACTATCCATTTTCAATTTACCACCCAATTTTTTTATGAACTCACGGTTCAATTTCATTTACTCCCTCGAGAATTTAAGTCGAATTTAATTTATAACTCGAGTTTTATTTTCAATCTTCATTATTAACTCACAATTCAGCTTTAACTGCAATAGACTCCATTTGCACATTTCATTATCTAATTATCATCTAAATAGTCCTTCCCCAACTTATAAACCAGAACTTGATTTTAATCTCAAAATCTCTTCATTTAAATTTTCTTAAGTTCACATTTATTTTATAATTCAAGTTTGATTTCATTTCATTTTTCAATTCCCCAAAAATATTAAATTTTGGTTTATATCCCACTTTTTTTTTTCAAATTTTATAAGTCACAACTTATTATTTACACTATTCCATTCATTATAGGCTTGAATATATTCTTCCTTTATTTTTGACTCGAGTTTTACACTTATTTATAACTCAAGCATATTTTTTTTTTTATTCCATGCATTTTTAATTCTTTTATAAGTTATTCTGGTTTATTTATTTCAATCTAATTCTTATCCAATTTATTTCTTATCCAACTTATTTTCCATTTATTCAGGTAAGAATCTAATTTCATTCAATAATTCAATTGAAGTTTTATTCCAGTTTAATTCTATTTTAAACTCAGATTTATTCGACTCAATTCAATTTTAACTTAATTCGAATACAACTGGATATTATTTCCAGCCTATCCAGTTGATGTCAATCCAGTTAAATTCTTATTTCCCAATCCAAGTTAATTTCATTTTTAACCTTTCCTTTAAATTTAAATTCCAACATTCAAAGCTTGTATTTCCTTCCTGATTTAAAAATCATCTCAAATTATAAGCTTACAACCCATCTTATTAGGATTTTTTTTTAAACACCCGGCTTTGGTTTCAAATTTATTTTGAAATATTCAACTTCTCAAATCACATTTCTCAAAAGTCAAACAAAACCCGGTTTTACCCTCAACAAATTTCCTTTGAAATTTTCAAAAACAACTAGCTTTTCTAAACAAATCAATTTTGGCAGCAATCCGTCATTTAGTAATTCGAAAATGAATACTGATGATGCGGCCGTCATCATCAAAATTATTTTCCAATAATCCAAGTGATCACAATGCTATATCACTTTCAAAATTCCTTTAAAACAATTTCCTTTCAGAAATATCTCCAAAAACAAAAATGCTACAATTTATTTTTAAAATACTTCTAAAATTTCCGGGGTTTTAAAGTTTCAAATCCTATTTTAAATTCAAATTTAACTATAATGCATTTGTATAGTTTATGCTTATATAAATTTCCATTTGAATGTATTTCAATTCATAAATTACATTTATAACTCATATTTATAAATTTCATTTTATAATGAATTTATTCCTTCAAACTTTGGTTATATTTTCAATTTCTAGTTAAATTTTCACTTAGTAATGATAATACTTTAATATTATCATTTCTAACATCCAAGCAACCATATATTAGCTAAATAGTTTTCAAAAACTATTCTTTATATCAAAATATGTTTTTGGGTAAAATTATTTCATTTACCCATATTTAAAACAATACCGTGTCGATTGTTCTCTTCAAGTGTTTAGAAACCCCTTCAATACAGTTGCGCAGACTGTGTCGACGAAGGTTCATATGCCACTCAATAAACCAATCAACACGGTATTAAAACAATTTATATTCACTAACAAATACGCGCTCATAATTATTAATACGCTCAAGCTCATTATAGAGTACTACGGACTCTAATATAAATGAGTAATTCCCACCAGAGCCAAGGTTATCACCAACCTAAGCTCTGACACCAACTGTAACGACCCGCAAATCCGTACCCCTTGAATCAATACTATTCTAACTAAATCAACTCAAGTTGCATAGAAACACGAACCATTTGGGTTAAAGAAGAAGAGGTAAAAGAAGAAAATAGAAACAACAACAGAATCTAACCATCGCGGCGGAATAAAATAGAATAGATGATAAATAACTTTACTCAAAATCAAATATATTTGTTTATATATTACATCATCAGAGTACATCAATCACAGCCCAACATCACTAACATACAAATAAATACACATCAACTCAACACAGCGGAATATATATATAAGTACGAGAGTACGTGTCATCATCCAGCTCGTCTCCTGAGCTCCACAGCATCATATCCTGTATTCTATAATACTCGGTCTGACCCGAGCATTACAGTTAAATAATACCCGAGTCAGTCTGGAATACCAGCGTGAGAAAATCACACCCAATTGATTATTAAAGTTTCAAAAATCCTTTTGAAAAAAAAAGCATCTCGTAAGACCACGCCACAAATAAACATGTCGGGTTTTTACCTTACGATAGCTAAAACAATTTTTGTAGAAATCCTCTAATATTATAATAGGGTCTATATACAAATACTTATAAAATAGCCGAAATTGTTACATTATTAAATTCCAGCTACTAGCCACAGAGTGGGTAATACAAACAAAACTCGTACAAGGCTCGTAGGGAGAATGGATTTCCAACCAATGACTAGGCACTGGGGTACCACCTGTCATAGTACGGGGCCTAGATCACCGTAACGAGGAGTACGCCCGCTCTCCTACAACACAAGGCCGGGACTACCCCTTACTGGATAATCCCGAGTGAGATCACCCTGCGGTTGTGATCAGCAACCGCACCACTAAGCCGAAATAAAAAAGGACATCTAGACTGGAATGACCTCACCCTGATTGGGTGCTACCCACCTACCCTTGCTGCATAACCCCTGATTTTCAGTCATTCCTATTTGATGAAGCTTGAGGCTAAGCGTTACCTTTAAAGAACATATCCCTTAGAATGCCCATCGTCCACCTGAAGATGTTTCGCAAGCATTCATCCATACAAGTCCGTCCCGGGTTCGAACGGAACCGAAGGCACTATTCCTACTACATCCATTTTGGAAATATCCTCAGGATTAGTAGCGACTAGCCCTTGCACTTCAATGCTCCATCTTCGAATCCAAAATCATTTTCACGAAACGTACAAACCGGATCGAAGTGGTTTTCGAGAAATAAATCTCGATCCCGGACTCTTCGAAACGATCAACGTATTTGTCCAACATTGATAGTCGGTGATTTAACTATCAATTAATATTCACAAATAACCATCAACCAATAAATAATTTTCCAATTATTTATTAACTTCAAAATATCATCATAAGATATATTTCTATTTTCAACCTTTTGAAAATAGTTTTTAAACCATTCTTTCTTTCCAGAATAAACTTTTCCAAATATTTTCTATCTCCTCTGAAATCACCAAGCACAAAAATAGATTTTTAAAATAGTTTAAAACACTTTACTTTGCAATTTATACTTTAAAAAATTTATTTTAAAAATTACTTCAATAAAAATACATACTATATGAATATTTGAAAATAAGATTACTTAATAAAGTATACTACTAGATTTACACTGTTTAAACAAATACTAAATCACTCTTTAAATAATTATTGCTATAATAGATTAAAAGGAAATACTTACTTTAGAAATTAAATATTAGAAATAATAAAATTTACAAAACTTTCTTTCTACAAAAACAACTTTAATCCATCAAATTAATTTTTAAAGATTTACTTTTTAAAACATGTACTTGGCTATCCAGAGAAAATCCCAACTCCAATCACCTAAATCAATTTCCCCAAATTGATTTCCAATTTATTTTATTTGAAATAAATTTCTTTAATTTCTCAATTCATTTCAAAATTCATTAGTTATGGACTTATTATTAATGTTATTATTTTCCGTTTGATTTTAAACCTTTTAACTGAAATATACAAATTTCAGATTTTCCCAATTTCTTCTTTATTCCTTCCAATAATTTAAATCTTAAATTTTTAATAAATGTTTTGTTCTTTTAATTAATATCACTAAAGATTTAAAATTCATTAACTTTCTGTTTATTCAAATTTTCCTTTCTATACCCAAAATTTATTTATTAGAATTTTAAAGTCACTTATTCCTTTTCAAATTCATTCTTTGAATATATTTTATCATTATTTTACTTGCAATTTCACTTCTTTATTTTCATTTCAAAAAACAAATTTATATTTTGGTTAATTCATTATACCCAATTATATCAACCAAGCCATAACATTCAATATTTTCACATAACTCATTATAGAATATCAAACAATCAGAACATGGAATAGAATATAAAATAATTTAAATAAAAGTTGAAGGGTCCAGTTGGATCCCTCCAACCTGTTTTCCCTACATCCACAGATGTTAGCATCACATAATATGCCAATTACAAATTATACTATACTATATCACATCAATCAATTCAACCATACAATCAATTATTTAAATTTAATCATTTTAAATTTGAATTTTAAACTGAGTGAGGTTAACTCACCTTTGCCTTTAATTTTCAATGCACTTCCATATTGCCTTGTTTTATTGAGTTTATACCTTAAATAAACAATTTATATGATTTACTAATGCTTGAACAATTTGAATAATTAGTCTCCATTTGGTAAATTTAATTCTAACATAATGAACAATTCAATCCATCTAAAACTTTAGATTCAACTAATACTTTAGTTCTAAACTAGAAAATTTAATTCTAACTGGAAATTTTCCCGTTTAAAATACCTATACGCCTAAAATGAAATTTTACTTATATAGTTTCTGTCAATATTTAAAATTTCTTTAAATAAATTTATTTAATCCAAATTAAATTTCAAACTAAATTTTCTTTCTTTCTTTTTTCAAAACTTTATCTGTGTGTATATATGCTTTCTGTTTTTAAACCTCATATATATATATATATATATATATATATCCAGTCTATATATACATTTATTAAATTTAATTTCCAAATTAAAATAACCTATATACCATACTGCAGTTGCTATCTTTCCTAAATTTGTAAATTGGAAAAAAATACCTCATTGCCACACCTTAACAACCCTACTCTCGCGACCCTCACTGCTCCATTCCAGTTTATGCGACCAAGACAACTCGCACCCACGAACCCAAACCCTTGAACTCTGCTTCGTTGACTCAGAGACTCGTTTTCCAAATTCACGAATTTTTCTTGAACACTCCATCGCCCCGAGTCCCCCTATCGGCCAAGCAAGAACTCACACTAATCTTCCCTTGCGACCTGCCAACTCCAAAACAACGACGCCGAACCCAGCCCCCAAATCCATACGCTAGCACGCGAATACTAAAGCAGGTTTGAGCTCGACCCTAAATCGCGATGGAGTTCGATCGCTAGCAGGTGCCAGGCGAATCGAACTCGAACTCGATTTTGATGTGAATAATTTAAAAAAAAAATTCAAGAAGAAGATTCGCGGATGGGTTGGTTTTCAGAGGAACGGTTTTGAGGGTGAGGTGAAATAGCATCAACGGCTTTGAATAGAAGAATCTGAATTTAGTTCGGCCATTGATTACTTTTGTGGATTCGATCCGAGAATGGGTGAAAGAAAAGAAACAAGAAACGTACGCGATTTATAGAATAGAGTATAAGCTTTCTCCAGAAGATAAGCGACATAGAAAAGACGTTAGCACACAAAATTGTTTCTGCGTAGGCTTGTTCAGAAGGAAGTTGGCTGAAGCGAAAGAACGGTGGCTATTGGAAAAAAAAATCTCACTACAGACTAAATATCTAAATATATTAATTAATTTAAATTTTCGATATAAGAATTCAACGCGTTTATATATCGTACGCTCACACAACAACTCCAATCACTACGAAATTTGAAATCTGATGATAATAAAATATTACGGATCCAATGTAACTGGTTTCGTCGAACTCCGAGACTGTGCCTCGGAATACCATTTTTAAATTCAATTCAAACGATATATTCTTAAAACTGAATAAATCAGTGTTAGATTCAATTTTAAAATCCTATTATTCTCAGTGTTATCAATATAAATTTTATAAGCTTTCAAATTATTTTTAATAGACTTAAAATTCTGGATTCAACATTTCATCCAATTTTAAATTATTTAAATTCAATAATTAAATTATCAAATGAATTGTGATATTCGTAATTCAAGTTAAAATTACTCTGTTGAATATTCAAAATCATTTAAATATTCTGATTTAAAGGCTTAAAAATTCCCGGTCGTCACATTCCTCCCCCCTAAAAGAATTTCGTCCTCGAAATTACTGGTTAGGAAGAATGACCCAATACCCGTTACTATTTTTCCCAAAACCAAACAGTTTCTAACAATTCAACATCTTACCAACTATCTTTTTATAAAAGATCCATTATCATTCTTATTAACTTTCCAAACCTTTCCAAAACCTTCTACAGTTTCCAAATAGCTTACTTGTTTAACTATTCAAATTATAATTCAAAACCAAATTTTGAATTATCAAAATTTTCTCAAAAATTTCTAACTCCCTAAATTCCCGAAAAATTTCGCCAGCGGCTCCTTTGCGCAGCTAGCTCGGTACAACTACAAAATGGCTCTACGGCCTCCCAAATCCAAAAAGAAAACAAAAAGCCAAGTGGCTCAATCCAAAATCCCAATCAAATTTCACACCAAATTTAAATACATACCTTTTGTCGAGCATTTCAAATTTTATCTTTTGATATCAAACCCAATTTTCTTTTTCCTTTATAATACCTGCATATCCTGCTTAACACTAATATCCAATCACAATATTCCCACAAACATTTTATCGGCTTCCTTACCAAATGTCAATATTCATCCAAATATCAACTTAGAATATATTTGCAATATTCAATTTCGAATTAAGAATTGATCATTCCTTACTTAAGTTAACATAAGCATTTTATATGTTTCTTTATTTATTTCCGTCTTACCACTTCATTTTATATCTATTTCTATTCAAATTGATTCTTTCATTACCATATGAATTCAATTTATCTTTAACTCTGAATATTTAAATTTTATTTGTAATTTTAAAACTAATTTATGCCATTATTTTAATATTTTTCATCTACTAACTTATTTCAATTTTCAATTTGAAATCGTTTGGTCGTTAACAAAATTTCCAAAAATTTCAACAATTTTCTAACTCCCAAAATTTCCGAAATTTTTTGGCAGAGTCCCCTTTGTACGGAGGAGCTTTTGCAATTTGACAAAAGAGATAAATATATATACATCGACCCACACGGTCGGAAAAACCAAAAAAAGTTCATATTTCCTATTTTTATTGCATAGGCGTACCTTATTTAGCATTTTAAGCAAGCAGCTTATTTATTTAGCAGTTAATGCAACCCAAATCCAGCCATACGGCTTCCAGGTACCTGTACTTACTCAATTTAAACATGTAAGTACCAAATATATGATGTTTAACAGCATATCACTTATTTGCAATAGTTAAAACATATGAATTCTAAAAGAAACTCATACCAAACATTTTTCCGTAAGCAATTTGTACAATTTTCGTACTAATTCAATTGTTTCAATTAATTTATAAACCATTTTCATTCAATTTGGTTGGTTTTCAATCCATTCGTATACCATTTCATCAATTTGAATGGTTTAAAACTCAATCGCTTATATTTAATTTATTCTTAAGCAAACTGAACTCATATTTAATTCAATTGCTTTTCATTTTATTAACCAAACTAGTTCATTCAAAACCATTAACAACATAGGTTCATCTACATTACCAGTTAAATTTCCCTTTATTTTAATTCATTCACAATTATTTATTAAACTCGACACATTGCATTCCATATTTGTTTATTCCAAACAATTTTATTTAGCTCAAAGACAATCTAAGTTATTTCATTCAATAACCATTTCTCAACTTATTTAAACCATACTTCCTTTGGTTCTTATTTATCCCATTCACTCACTTATTCAATATAATTAACTTATCCACTCAATCCCTTTCGAATTTTCCATTTTCTTAAATATTATTACAACCCACCAAGTTCTATTTCAATCCATATTTATTTTTACTTGATTCAAATTTAATCCAATATCATTAAACTTGGTTTATGTTGAATTAAATTCAACTCTCTTCGATTTATTCAGCTTAAGTCAATTTACTTCAATTTATTCAAATTTATACTTAAGCTCATTTTCATTTTACAATTAAATTTTCTCTTTTCAATTTAACTTGATTCTATTTTCCAATCCCATTTCAAATTACAAATTTATTTGATCAATTATTATACATTTTAACTTTCTAGATTCAGCTCATTCAATTTATTACCTGGCTATGTTCCAAGTTATCTTCACTTATTTGGATTTTATTTGCAACTTAGATCATTTCTATTGTAACCCAATTCCAACCGACTCCACTTTATACTTAATTCACTTACAATTCCATTTCTAAGTTTTACAAGTCACAAATTCATTTATAATCCAAGTTATAATATATACACATATTCATCTCTAATTCAATAATCTAAGCTCATTTGAATAATATTTCAAGTCATATTTCATTTATTAACTTAAAAGTTTATATTGCTCATTTTTATTCGATACATTTTCAATTATATTTAATTTGTTAACACTTCAAGTTAAATGTGGATTTAAAACTCAAGTTTTGGATCCACTATCCATTTTCAATTTACCACCCAATTTTTTTATGAACTCACGGTTCAGTTTCATTTACTCCCTCGATAATTTAAGTCGAATTTAATTTATAACTCGTGTTTTATTTTCAATCTTCATTATTGACTCACAATTCAGCTTTAACTTCAATAGACTCCATTTGCACATTTCATTATCTAATTATCATCTAAATAGTCCTTCCCCAACTTATAAACCAGAACTTGATTTTAATCTCAAAATCTCTTCATTTAAATTTTCTTAAGTTCACATTTATTTTATAATTCAAGTTTGATTTCATTTCATTTTTCAATTCCCCAATAATATTTAATTTAGGTTTCTATCCCACTTTTTTTTTTCAAATTTTATAAGTCACAACTTATTATTTACACTATTCCATTCATTATAGGCTTGAATATATTCTTCCATTATTTTTGACTCGAGTTTTACACTTATTTATAACTCAAGCATATTTTTTTTATTCCATGCATTTTTAATTCTTTTATATGTTATTCTGGTTTATTTATTTCAATCTAACTCTTATCCACTTTATTTCTTATCCAACTTATTTTCCATTTATTCAGGTAAGAATCTAATTTCATTCAATAATTCAATTGAAGTTTTATTCTAGTTTAATTCTATTTTAAACTCAGATTTATTTGACTCAATTCGATTTTAACTTAATTCGAATACAACTGGTATTATTTCCAGCTTATCCAGTTGATGTCAATCCAGTTAAATTCTTATTTCCCAATCCAAGTTAATTTCATTTTTAACATTTCCTTTAAAATTAAATTCCAACATTCAAAGCTTATATTTCCTTCCTAATTTAAAAATCATCTCAAATTATAAGCTTACAACTCATCTTATCAGGATTTTTTTTTAAACACCCGGCTTTGGTTTCAAATTTATTTTGAAATCTTCAACTTCTCAAAATCACATTTCTCAAAAGTCAAACCAATCCCGGTTTTACCCTCAACAAATTTCCTTTGAAATTTTCGAAAACAACTAGCTTTTCTAAACAAATCAATTTTGGCAGCAATCCGTCACTTAGTAATTCGAAAACAAATACTGATGATGCGGCCGTCATCATCAGAATTATTTTCCAATAATCCAAGTGATCTCAATGCTATATCACTTTCAAAATTCCTTTAAAACAATTTCCTTTCAGAAGTATCTCCAAAAACAAAAATGCTACAATTTATCTTCAAATACTTCTAAAATTTCCTGGGTTTTAAAGTTTCAAATCCTATTTTAAATTCAAATTTAATATAATGCATTTGCATAGTTTATGCTTATATAAATTTCCATTTCAATGTATTTCAATTCATAAATTACATTTATAACTCATATTTATAAATTTCATTTTATAATGAATTTATTCCTTCAAACTTTGGTTATATTTTCAATTTCTAGTTAAGTTTTCACTTAATAATGATAATACTTTAATATTATCATTTATAACATCCAAGCAACCATATATTAGCTAAATAGTTTTCAAAAACTATTCTTTATATCAAAATATGTTTTTGGGTAAATGTGACGCCCCACCTCTATACCCATGCTAGCCAAGAACATTACGGAGAATGCTGTCAACTAGCACGGAGAATAAGGCTGTTGAGGAGCGACCATCCGTTTAATTGCTTTGTGCGAGCATCGATATGTAAGATAGTATAACACGCATTTCTTTATCAAGAGGGAAATCCGACATACCGACACAAACTCAAAGCTACTACATAGTGGCTATAATATCTTCGGAAACAAATATAGAAATAAACATAACATAAATCAGTCATAGACAATTCATATCACAAAGGCGGAAATAGATATGAATATTACACTAGGAAGTGTACATCAGAGTAGTGGTCTAAAAAGATCCACAATATCACAAAAGAATAGTTACATGAACTACACAAAAGAATAAGTATACATTATGGAGTCTATATCTCGAATGTATACAACAAAAACTACTAATCTAAGGAGTTAACCAAAAGTCAGAGAGATCAATCCCAAGAGAGAAGTCAAGCAGAAGCACCTGTAACATCTTGGTCTGACCCGAGTATTATTTAATAAGAAAATAATAAACGGATCAGTCTAACTATAGATATCAGATGAAACGATATAGAATAAGAGATATGACTAAACACATAATAATCACAATTCCAAGCTGTGATATATATAAGTAATTGAAAATCAACGAGAGATTAATCAGTATCACCACATCTACACAAGAATCAAAGAAATGCCATACTCCTTATTTCGTTCATCAAACCACAAATATTGACGATTATATCAATGTCAATCATAAAAGTCAATGACACACAAATTCACCAATGCACAAATATTGACAATAATATCAATGTCAATCACACAAGTCAATGACACACAAATTCACCAATGCACAAATATTGACAATAATATCAATGTCAATCACAAAAGTCAATGACACACAAATTCCAGAATTCAATATGCGAAATCCAGAAATCACAAAAGTCAATGACGCATAAATTCACCAATGCACAAATATTGATAAAACTTATCAATGGAAATCACGAAAATTGGTGAAACACAAATTCTAGAAATCATCTCAAGAAATCCAGAAATCACAAAGGGGGGAGGCCTATCACAAACGGGAGCATAAAGCTCGCCAACACGTGTATCACAAACGGAACGCTAATTCCATGGTTGCTAACCATCACAAATTGAGCCGAAGCTCCACAAACGGCCCGAAGACCATGGGTTGCTACCCCACCAAATTGAGTCGAAACTCCACAAAACGGGGTTTAGTCTCCCTCGCAGACAAAGGGACATCGCACATTGTTAGTCTAAATCACAAAGATGATCATCGTGATCAACGAGAAGTGTCAATTACACTAAGTTAGTAAATATATGAGTTTAGCTTCATGTCCCATAACCACTTGCTTAACTTAAATATTTACGAACAAACTGTAGATCTCCACTATAAAATTGCCACAAGAGATTCAATCGAACAAGTCCAAGAATTAACCTACAAAGTGAACGCAAGCGTTTCATACCACTTGTTTTACTAAGTCGTTTAATTAGATTTCTCATACGAGTGAGGTAAAGGTTTATATATACTAATAGATTGGAAAACGGTTTTATAAACGAATTTGGTATTAAAATAGTATTGAAATCATTTGAGGAAAGAGTTTTGATATTTACTACTAATATAGAAAACCTTTATATTTTTAAAGTGACAAAACACAAAGAAGATTGTAGGAACAATCAATCACTAAAATTCACATACGAAGATGTGAATAAAAATCCAACGAAACCGATAAAGAATCCATCAAAATGGATGCTCAAAAATCCCTAAAAAGGAGTCATCAAAGTCATAACAAATGATAACAAGACATAGGAAACAACACGAATCGATTAAAGTGGGAAACCACACAAAATAGGCGAAATAGGCAAAATAACATCAGGTCGGTCGGCCGGCTACAGAGCTCGGTCGACCGAACCTTGTTTTGAAAAACTTCTCGGGCATCAGGTCGGTCGACCGAGCCAGGGGGGTCGGTCGGCCGAACCAGAAACAGAGAAGTGCATAGCACATTTGGAAGCAGGTAGGTCGACCGGCTATAGAGCTCGGTCGGCTGGACCTGTTTCCCGCCTCTTCCCTGCCTATTACAAATGAGGTTCAATCTTGACCAAATTGCATTCTCTCGAGCAACGGCGCAAAGGGATTATGCCAATCGACTACCCGGCCCTATAAGCTCTTCGATGCATCTCCAAAAACATGATCAAAGATCAAAGCTATGATTTTTAAGGAATTGAACCCAAAACACTAAAAATTGGAATATTCACCAAATCAATCCAAACCAAAAGCAAATGCACACGAATAAGTGTTAGGAATTCATACCTAACAATCGAAGATAAATATAAGCATAGATGTGAGATAAAAATCTCACCTTTTTACAAAATCGAACAAGAAGAAGCTTGAAAGTAAATGGAGAATCAACCTCTCTTCAACACAACCCAAATGAGCTTGAATCTATGCACAAAACAAGAACATTCCCAAAATTAGGTTTAAGGAATTTCTGAAATTGGTAAGAGAATAAGTTGGAGAAGAAGAAGAGAATGCTTACCAATGGGTTCTCATAGATTTTGGAGCAAGAAATTGGATTTTGCTATGGAACTAGGGCTTGGTGTTTTAATTTCCGCTCCTCTCCACCATTGTTGCTAAAGCTTGAAGGGTTAGGAAAATAGAAAGGAAGTAAATGAAGAGGAGAGGGTTGGGACTGAATACATAAGTGGGCTTAATGGGCTCAGTCCAAACCAAAGCCCTAAGTGAAAGAGTGGCAAAAAAAATCAACTTTCTCCAAACATACGAAGCTTATACTCAAAAAGGTCGCAAACGTCATTTTGAACTCAATGGGGGTGGTCTCGAGTCCCAATTCGACTGTTTGCAAAAAGTAGCTTTTCGGACCAAATCCGACGAACGATAAAATATTTAAATAAAATATTTAAATATAAAATCGATAAATATGCAGGTTGTTACAGACTCCCCTCCTTAAAGAAATTGCGTCCTCGCAATACTTAAGAAGAAAATAAGAAGTAACAACCATAAAAGCATATCAACACAAAAGAAAATTGAAATAAGAAGTTCACCATAAAGAGCACGAAAGAGTTAGCACGAACGGGATCGTTCGATGAATTCTCTAGATTCCCAAGAGTAATCCCTAAGATTTGAGAACCATTGAACTCTCACAAGAAGGATATCTTTATTCCGAAGGCGCTCAACCTTCGAAGCAATGATGCGAATAAAATGTTGCTCATAAGTCAAATCTGGTGAAACTTCAATTTCAACAATATCACCGGGCTCAAGAATAAAAACCGGAATCCCTAAGGCATTTCCGTAGATAAATGACGTGGAGAATGTCAAGAATAGCAGAAAATTGAGCCGGTGCAGCGGCGTAGTGCAAAAACGGTACGCCCAATGAACCAAAGCAAAGATATTGATGTAGTACAAACGGTACATCCAATGAATCAAATAGCAAAAACATTGACGTAGTACAAACGGTACATCCAATGAATCCAGAAGCAAAGTCATTGATGTAGTACAAACGGTACATCCATTGAATCCTAAGCAAAGACATTGATGTAGTACAAACGGTACATCCAATGAATCAAAAGCAAAGACATTGATGTAGTACAAACGGTACATCCAATGAGTCAAAAGCAAAGTCATTGATGTAGTACAAACGGTACATCCAATGAATCAAAAGCAAAGTCATTGATGTAGTACAAACGGTACATCCAATGAATCAAAAGCAAAGTCATTGATGTAGTACAAACGGTACATCCATTGAATCAAAAGCAAAGTCATTGATGTAGTACAAACGGTACATCCAATGAATCAAAAGCAAAGTCATTGATGTAGTACAAACGGTACATCCAATGAATCAAAAGCAAAGTCATTGATGTAGTACAAACGGTGCATCCAATGAATCAAAAGCAAAGACATTGATGTAGTACAAACGGTACATCCAATGAATCAAAAGCAAAGTCATTGATGTAGTACAAACGGTACATCGAATGAATCAAAAGCAAAGTCATTGATGTAGTACAAACGGTACATCCAATGAATCAAAAGCAAAAACATTGATGTAGTACAAACGGTACATCCAATGAATCAAAAGCATAGTCATTGATGTAGTACAAACGGTACATCCAATGAATCAAAAGCAAAGTCATTGATGTAGTACAAACGGTACATCCAATGAATCAAAAGCAAAGTCATTGATGTAGTACAACGGTACATCCAATGAATCAAATAGCAAAGACATTGATGTAGTACAACGGTACATCCAATGAATCAAATAGCAAAGACATTGATGTAGTACAACGGTACATCCAATGATCCGAACACCATAAAAGAACACCGGACACTAATCCATAAAAGGAATGAGATAAAGCTCAATAAAATGAAGTGTACCAAAACGTCCGATGAACTTGATAAAAAGATGATTCCATTCAGACAACATCAAAGAATCTACCACTTGTTGCTTACGACAAAGCGCATTGGCAACACGATTTCCCTTCCAGGAATAAAAAGAACATCAAGATCATAAGATGTCAGGAACTCGAGTCAACATGTAACAACCCAGTATTTTCTGATTATTGTAATTGTATATTTTAATTATTTTAATTTAAATTCCTAATTTAAAAAAAAAACTTTATTTTATTTATTAAAATGAATACATTTTGTTAATTGAAATACAAATGTTGATTTTGATGTTGATTTGAATTTCAATCATGCATAAATTGAATATTTCCAAAAAAGTGAATTTTGGTCAATCTGGTCAAACTTTGACTTTTAAATTTAAATTTTAAAAGTTTTAAAATTTTAATTTTACCTTTTGTTATGAAAGTGAATAAAATTTCAAGAACAATGCTTTTCGTTTCGTTGAAATCCGAATAATACTGTGAAAGTTATGCTTTTACAAAATTGGGTGTAAATTGTTTTATTTAACAATATTGTTTATTTTAAATTATATAGATAATTTTTAATTGTCATATCTTATTATAAATTGTATTATATGTTATGTTACATATATTTTTACCATTTAAATATTTTTAAAGAGATGTTTGAAATTTTCCAAAGCTTATTGAATTTATTTTCTATTTTTAAAGCCTAGTTTCTATTTTCTTTGCTATTTTCTTCATTTAAATTATATTTAAATTAAAATTTATATATCTATTTGTGAATGCATTTTAGTTTATGTTATTATCTCTGTTATAAATATTTTTACAAGTACATAAAGATTTTCCAAAGTTCATTGCATTTATTTTTCATATTTTCAAGACTAGTTTGCAATTTTTGCTGTTTTATTAATTAAATTATATGTAATTAATATTTATTTATTTTGTTTACTTGTTTAATTTATTTTTGAGTTTATTTTATCTTTATTTATCAGTATTTTAAATGTATTTAAAATTACAAAAAGAATTAGAGAAATATGAAGAGTTTAAAACCTTTCATTTACCTTTGACTTTTCACCTCCCTGCCTTTTCAATTTCATCATATGCATTCAATTGGGGCTGTTCCTTATACCATCTTCAGCCTTATTTTTTTTCTTCATTTTTCACGAAATTTCTTCCTCCTCATCTCTGAAAATTTTAGCCTCCATCATCTCCAAGAGTTTGGTAAAATTCGTTTTCTTTTCCATTGCTTTTCTACTTGTTTATGTTGTTTTCACTTGCTTTCTCACCCTTGTAGCTCAGCCCCTTGCTCCTCCTTCACCATGGCTGCCGCCACCACAACCTGAGCCAGCCTCCACCACCTCCTCTACAGCCCCAAGCCACTGGCCATGCACCCATGTGACCAAATCCAACAATATCTACACAAACTTCACCTATATGCACCATAGCCAATCACCTATGCCTTCATCAATTTCAACCACCCGTTGGCCGCCACCTACTCCACCTCCACCATCCATGGATGACCTGGAACCCGCTGCCACACCATCCTACATCCCACTACAGTGATGGCCGCACCATGCTAGCTTGTGGCCGAACCCATATGTTGCATAGGATCCATGGTAGTTGCATTGTAGTGTTAGTTCCATGCACCTATCTCTCTACCATACTTTGCTCCATCATTTTCCCATGCTAGGCCGACCTTTAGGAACCCAGACCAGATCCAAACCATGCCTTTACCCGTGCCATTTTAGATCTGGAGCTGAAGCATAGGTGGTAGAAAGCAAGTGCAAACACTTTGGATTTATTTATGCATCCAATTCTATCATTGTTTAATGGTATTTTGTGTTGAAACTTATGTGTTGTTATACTTGTTTTGTTGAATGTATCTAAGGGAATTGATACTTTGGCTCTCCCACTCATCTTTGTGTCGTGTTATCGTTCTTGTTGGGATCTCATTCGTGCATTCGTTGTTGTGTCTCCAGCTCAAACAAGTGAGTTATCCTCACCAGAAAATATGTACATATATAACTACTAAATTGACCCCTTTTGAATCTGTAAAATGCATTATCATGTTACATATGCTATATTATGATTATATGATGTTCACCCATGCTTAAACACCTATTATAACATCTGTTACTGTTATATTATGTTGTTCTGTTATTTTTATCAGTTTATCACACTGCAAGTTCCCTTTAGATTAGAATCACTATGGGTTGAAATGATACATACCCGAACGGAATAAAACCCGGATTTTCATTGTAAATTACGGGTTGAAATGATACATTACCCGTATCACTTTACCTAGGCTAGAAAATTATATACAGACCCGTAGTTAAAATATATTTTTCTAAAATTTTTAAAAATATGTTTGAAATGTAAATATTATAATATTTTGATTTAAAACATAATTAAAAATGATTTTTGTAAAGTATTATTGATTTTTTTGGAAATTTATAGGTTAAATAAATTATGGAAAAGTTAGAAAATTTAAATGTAAGTTATTTTGGAATTTTTGATTTAATTATAATTGGAAATTCAATTAAAAATATGAAATTATGATAAATTTATGATAATTTGAATTTAAAATGAATTTAAAATGATTTTATAATTTATTAATGATTTTTGAGTAAAGTTGAAAAATGAAAGGGATGATTATTTAAGTTGAAATTTTGAAATATAACCAAATGGGAATTTGTGAATTTGGCTTAAAAGTGAATTTTACGTTAAGTGAATAAAATTGAAATTAAGTTATATTTTGAAATTTAAACTTAAGTGTTAAGTTGAAATTTAATTTAATGAATTTAAATTTGAATGTTGAAATTTAATAAGTGAATTATTATTAAATCTTGATTTTTAAATGGAAATTTAACTTTATAAAATCATGAACTTAAGGAAAATTAAATGTTGTTTATAAATGTGAAAATGTATGATTTTATAAGTTAAAAATGTTTTAAATAAAAATATAATTGGTTGTGAAATTATATTGAATATTTGAAGTTAATTAACTGCATTTTTGAAATGCTATTAATTGCAATTTAAATGATATTACAGCATTTGTAAATGATGTAGTTGATGATAATGAACTAAAAAGCTAAATTGAAAAAAGGCTATTATAGCAATCTTTTTAAGTGCTATAATTGTTGAATTTAACTAAGTTTATTTGAAATATTAAGTAAACCCTATTACAACATTTTTAAAAATGTTGTCTGTTGTTAAATTGAACTGTTTTGAATGTAACTTTCCGTAGCGTTTTCTAAATGCTGCGAAAAGTGGATTTTCACTGTTTTGACAAACTTATGTGAATAAATGAACTTTGGAAGTTAAAAATTTTGGAAATTTAATAATTTAATTATTAAATATAATAACTACATTTTAATGATTTTTGAAATATAAACTGTTTGGAAATGTAAATTGAAATGGTATTTTAAATTGAATAAAATGAATAATGATTTGAAATGAATGTGGTTTTGAAAAGATATGATATTTTGGTTTATTAAAATGATTTGAAATGAAGTTTTGGAAAGATATGATATTTTTGATATATTAAAATGATTGAAATGACTTGAAATGGATATGATATTTTGATATATTAAAATGATTGAAATGAGGTTTTGAAATGATATGATATTTTGATATATTAAAAAGATTTGAAATGTGGTTTTGAAATGATATGATATTTTGATATATTAAAATGATTTGAAATGTGGTTTTGAAATGATATGATATTTTGATATATTAAAATGATTTGAAATGTGGTTTTGAAAAGATATGATATTTTGATATATTAAAATGATTTGACAAGAATTTCTGGAAAGATATGATGTTTTAAAATGGTTTGGAATTAATTTAATCATTATTTTGATAAAGATTTGGATTTGAAATGATATCCTATTTTGAAGTATAAACATTATTTTAAAAGTTATAACTACGGGTTATAATAACGATTGGTTGGCAAAGAGACCGGGATCGGATACCTGGCATACTCTCTGTCGATACCGAAAACCACTTTGACAACCGTGTACGCGGTGGAGATTCCAGAATGAAGTAGGATGGTGGTGACGTTCTTGAGGTATATTACGTGCACCCAACTCCCGTGAGTTGGCATAAGGTGGCTAAAACAGGAGCGATCTCGGGCCAAGTGAGGTCATTCCTCCGATCGGACACATTCCTTCGATACTATACTCTTACTTGTGATTGATTAGATGGCCATCCTCCGATTTTGATTGGGAGTGTGTTCCGAGGTGGGCGTATGTGGCTGCTGCGTTACCACCAGCCCGTGTGCGTAATTGGTATATCTACCCTGGCATTGCCTTGTGTGCCGTGTCACCTACCATACCGAGCCTTTACTACGAGTTTGTTTTTCTCCCGTAGCCCGTGTGGTATCCTCTGACAGTCACCCGGAGTGGAGATGGCATGATATTGGATGGACTACTGGGACTATTATGTGTGAAGGGTGATATGGGTAGCCCGGAACGCTATTTAAAAGTAAGTTTAGTTTACTGTAGACATTATTATAATAGCGAAATATTACTATATAGTAAATAGTTTAACGGATCCTTAAAGGATGGGCGGTCTCAGGCATCCTTTAAGTTACTTGTACCTTATTACAGTTCATTTGAGTTGGTTTACATTATATAAGTATATATTGTCCTGACTCGGGTGTTTGTATTTTTATTTACGCTCGGGTCAGCCTGCGTTATTCACAGATTTGGATTCCACTTTCTGGAGATTGGAATCGCAGGAGATTATCTGCTTATCTAGTTTTATCTATTCCAGTTCTGTTGTTCTATTCAGCTTGTACTTGGTTATCATCTTAAGAGTTCTGTTGTACTTTATTTAGTCTACTGTATTTTATTTAACTCTGATATATTTATATAGTGGCTTCATGAACTACTATTTCTTTTACTTCCGCTGCGTTATTTAATACTCTGTGTCTGTGATCTGTGATTTTATTTACTGTATATTCTGAGATTTGCCAAATTTTATTTACAATGCGGTATTTTGAGCAATTCAAGTCCGACATGTGCGGATGCGAATGGTTGAAAATATCGGGTTGTTACAGTTGGTATCAGAGCTTTGGTAGCTCTAGGAAAACTCTGTATATAGGGTAAATGTATTTACAGAATCACTTTCATTCGAGTTTAAACCTCTTCCTATTTGACTCGATTCCTTTGAATTTTGGAACATTCCCTGTGGTTCCAAAATCCATTCATGTCCCTCACTATTTATCTTCTTTTGTTTCTGGAGTATCCCATAACTCCACTTCAAAAGATCTTCATAATGAGTCGGCGGTCTCGCCAACCTCAAATTTATTTGTAAAAGGGGAAAACCCCTTTACAACAACATCAATTCACCAGAGATTCTATATCCTCGGTTTATATGCTAGTATCTCTTATAATTTCGAACTCTACATCTTGAGATCGAATGTCGATTTACCCAAGAAATCCACATCGATCTTATTCTTTAAGTCACGGTTGACCCGGTTAAGGTTGCCCGCGATTTATATAAACTCATCCATCTCCCTATCCTGTTATTTAATCATCTCATCTTTGTTTCCAACTTATCTTCAAATTATTCTTGAAGTGTATTTGTAAACTAATATTTAAAATGTTTTATATATTGTTAACGCTAAAATTTGAACGCTAACACCCCGGTGTATGAAGTGAGATCGTGAAAGCACCAACCGATAACTCGGGAACAGATTATAAGCAGATAATAGTGAAAAAACAGTAAACAACAGCAATTTTATAGTGGTTCGGCTTAAGAGATAGCCTACGTCCACTTTGAGTATCTTTATTGACGATTTGATTACAAGTCAATGCAGTTACACTTTGATTACAACACACTTTGAATTTCAAGTGACTTTGAACAAGTAGCCTGAACTTCAATGTCGATCCAAATCTTTGAACACATGTTTGACATGTTTGATTTCTTCGTGAAGTTTCTTGAAGGTGTTGAAGTAGTTTAGAATGCAGCGGAGTAACGGCGCTTGAAATGAATCAGCCAAAAAAGTCCCCTGAATGTTGGGGGTGGCTATGCATTTATAGGCAAATCTGGATAGAAGTTTTTCGCCCAAGTCCTGAGTCGTGACCGACTTAGGCTAAGCCGTGGCCGAGTCAAGTTGAGTCGTAGCCGGTTTATCTGCTTAAGCCTTTGGTCTCTCAATAGTTCGCTTTCCAGAATTCCAAGTCATGAGTCGCCTACGAGTCAGTTCTCATAGGAATAGGTACTGTGGCAATGGAATATGATTCAATGGCTTTAAGTCGCGTACGAGTCATTCTGAGTCATGAGTCGTTAAGTCGTTGATGACTTATCAGGTAGCGGTGCATAGGTGAAGCGACTTAGGGACTTATCTTCTTAGGTTGTCAATCCTCTTGAGTCGTTTCTTATGATGGGTTGTGGACTTGTTGAGTCGCTGAGGCGATAGCCTTGATGAGTCGGTAATGCACTGAGTCGGTCTGCCTTGTGAACCGTTAACCCCTTGAGTCGTAACCCTTTAAGTCGCTCTGAGCTTTAGGTCATTGACTTATTGAGTCAGTGACTCGATGAGTCGTGAGGCTTCCTGAGTCGTCTCGTATGAGCCGTGAACTTCGTTGAGTCGGTAACTCAATGAGTCGGCCTGTATCATGAACCGCTAACCTCCATGAGTCGTTCCATTCCTCTAAGTCGCCTTGAGCCTTAGCTCGTCAGCCAATTGAGTCGCTACCAGCTGAGTCGTTCCTTTCCTTAAGTTGCTTAAACCCCTTGAGTCGTAAATCCAATGAGTCGTTAAAGACCTTAAGTGGATGAGTCGGCCCAAGTTTCATCTCGTTGGAAGAACAGGGTTAACATTTGCCCCTCGAAGTACACGCCTAAGTCGTAGGTCGTGTGCTTCGACTTATCTTAACTCGTGTGCCGACTCAAACTCTACTGCCCAACGTTATAAAAACCTGAGTCGTTCACCTTTTCTTCTCATTCCCTATCCTTTAAACCGTGTCTGCCATTAACGCGCATTCAAGCTTTCAAAAGCGATTTCGACCAAATTCTCCATCGATCATCCCTATCATCATATAGCGTAAGCGATCTCGCTCTCCTTATGATTTTCGATTATCCCTAGCTTATGCGCCCCATCTCCATCTTCGATTTGCCCCTTTGAGCCCTGCGAATTTGGTTGCTCTGGTCGTCAATGGACTTAGGGTTATTTGTTCTGATGGTTTACGATTCGAGGCGGTTTAGTGGTGCGATAGAGCTAGGATTGTTGATTGAGATCTTATTGGGTTAATGGGTTAAAAGTTGGAAGATTAACGGGTTAGGAGTTAGGAGTGAAATGGTTTATGGGTTAGAAGGTAACCTGGTTAGGAGTTAGGTTATTAGTTGGTCAGATTGATTCGAATACTGCTTTTGGTACGACTCGGTCATTTTTGTATGATCCAACAACCATGATCCGTCCCAACATGATCCACGGCCTAAGCCTTGAGTCGTGGCCGAGATATGACTTACGACTCACGGGTTACGACTCACGACTCACGACTTACGACTTACGGCCTAAGCCTTGAGTTGAACCAGAAATTCTCCCTTTTTATACGACTTAGGGCACTGCCGACTCAAAATTTTTGAACCGTTGACGAGTTAGGACTTGCGTAAATTCTGCTCGAACTTTGGACCATTGCATTAACTTTGAACTATTGAATTTTATTGCATTCATTCACAGGTTATTTTGACTTGTAGGCTAACAATCTGTTCAATACAACATTCACAGAAAACTGGGACGAATATACTGTCATCGACTGTCCATATCAAATGACAGATTAGTTAATAACAGATAATTAACTTAAACAAATCGTGTGAACGAAGTGCTATCGATTTCAAGTAGAATATTAAAGCAACACTGAAACAGTCAATTGAAACTGACCAGCCTGCACTAATATTATGTTTGAATTTTAAATTAACAAGTTCTGAAATTACCATAGTCGATCAATCGTCAACCAGTTTAATTCCAGTTATATTTACTTGTTATTTCCATTAGTTCTGCACAACACTTCACACTTTTAGGAAACATGCACCTTCGCATTTGAACACCCAGTTGCTTGTGTAGAATGACATCTCAACAAGAAGAACCGATGGGCCAGGCTGAAGATGTCTTCCCAGTAGCTAACTTGTTGGATAACCCTCCGGAGAGAACTCCCACAACTCTGAATCAGCGGGTGTTTAACCAATTGCTCATCCAGTTTGGCATTGCCGAAGCTGATGCCTTACTGCCGGGGCCAAATGATACTGCAGATAGGCCTCCTTCTGGCTTTATTGCTGTCAACCGCCAAATGAGCTTGAGCGGAGCCATACCACCTTTCAATGACTTCCTTCAGCAGTTCCTGCTTCGATTATCTATCTCTCCATTCCAATTGCACCCCAATGGTCATGCCATTCTGATGGGGTTATGTGTGCTATTTAATAGAGTTCTGGGCCGATTACCGAGCTTTGAGGAAATCTGCTACTTCTGCTCATTCACAAAAATTAAAGATCATCCCTCTATCGTAGTTATAAGGAGTGCTCGAAACCGCAAGCTCATCGCTGATATTCCTGAAAGTGTTCATGGATTTCTAAACCAGTATTTCTTTGTTCGTTGCCCTCCAGGGTTTTATGCCATCTGGAGAGTAGGAAGTAAGATTTTCCTGTTTTCATTTCTCCATTCTTGGGCTTTTTGAAATCTGAGATGCTAAATGCTAACTTGGCTTCTTTGTTTTTTCCTGTTTTAGCGCTTCCTCCTCCCTCTAGAGATCCATGCTATAAACAAATTTTTGAGAGATTGAACGCTGTGGCGACAGAAGAGAGGAGTATAAAGTTTTTGTTAAATGATGGATTTCTACATCAATATGGGCTTCTTCATTCCTCTCGCTTCACTCAGCTTCGTGAAATCCCAACTGAAATTCCCGATTCTCCGGTGGAAACCCCTGATGCCCCGGTCTCTACTAAAGAGCACATACAGGGAGGAACCTCTATAGAAACTCCACTAGTGAAGTGTTCAATTCCGAAGGACGTTGCGGGGCCGTCTGACAAGTCTGCACTTGCCCCATTTATCGAAGAGGAAGAAACTCCACGATCTTCCGGAAGATCTGCTGACGAAGGAGTTGAGAAAGCCAGTCCCAAAAAACATGATGGTGATGATGTTTTCGAGGGGTTGAGCGATTTAATTGTGACTTCTCAAGAACTTTTCAAAGATGATGTTTCCAAAACTATCTCTTCTGTAATTGAGGCGACATCTTCTCTACAAAAAATGTCAACTCCTTCCACTCAAGTTATTACTACCTCTACTCCACAAAGAGGTCTGTAACTTGATGCGTGTAGTTTACACGTTACACAACACTTAGGATTTTTCAGCACTTCTACGCATTCATCTTCTTATACTTTAAAGATTTCTAAAGCTTATTATTTTTATTCCAGATTCTCCAATGGGGCGCAGCAGTTCATATTATGATGATTTCCAACGCTACGGGAGGCGTAGCCAATATGATTACAGGCGTCACCTCCCCTCTTACAGAGAATCAGATGAAGAGAGGGCCATTAGGAAAGCAGACGAGAGACGAGCATATGAAGAACGTCACCGAAGAGAACAAGAAAGACATGACCCTCCCCACGGAGATGATGATACCCAAAAAAGAAAGACTCACGATGAGAGAGGTAAAGGTCACATGGACGATTCTTCTAGCAAGCAGGCTAAACTTACTGAAGAAACAATGCCGACAGTTTCTCAAAATGTTCCTGCTGAATCTCCTGCCCCCGTTCGTTCCGACATTCAAACAATCATCAACCGGCCCGCATACCAAGTTGGGCAAGGTCCTCCCACTCTTCAAAGTCGATTCCCTCAGTGGTGCCTGAGAGGGGTTCGATTTGATCTCGACTTGGTTCCTCTTGACAAATCGGCTATGCTACGAAATCTTGACGTTGTCAGGACCGATATTGAAAGAATGTCGAACTGGCAAAAACTTGTCGACGAGCTTCAGAGGGTTAACCGAGCCAATCTCGAGGCCATGCTCACAATGGAGAACGATAAGGCTGAGTGGCAGAAGACTCTCGAACAGCATGACGCCGAAATGAGAAGTATTGCTTCCTATAATGAAAAGCTGGAAGCGGAAGTAGAAAAGCTTAAGGAAGAATTAGCTACTTCATCTACTTTCCATTCTCAAAAGGAGAGCATGCTTCAGCAACAAGTACAAGATGCGCATGCCAGTCGAAGGGCAGTCGAAGATAAGCTTACACACCAGGAGAAGGTCATAGAAGAATATCGCGCTGAAACTTTACAACTGCGAGAACAGACTGGCTCTCAAAGCTTGGAGATAGAGATGCTAAAAGCTCGACTTGCTATGGCCGAAAAGGAGCGTGACGAGGCTGTTGCTGGTAAACTCGCGGCCGAAGAGGCCCATCAAGCAACCAAAGCTGACATTAGCTCCACATTATTTGATTTCTATCTGCACAGCATTTTTGGGCGTGGCAGCCTTGCCTTTCTAGGCCCTAAGTATGAAATTACATTAGCTAAAGTTTGGGAGGCAGCACTCGATATGCTAGTTGGTAAAGGTGCTGGCTATGCTGAGACAGCTCTTGAAGAGCATTATCTCGATGATGATGCCCGAGGGAAAAGAGCAACTCGCCAGGGTACGGGCCGGAATGGCGGAAGGGGAACGTTCTGAGAAAGAAATACCACCTACCACTTCTGAACGTCCTTTAGTTTCTTCCGAAGTGGACATTACAGGTTCCAGTGCTCATTTGCTGCCTCCTACAAGAACCGGAGTAATCACCCCTACTGATGACGAGGCTTTGGAGGATATCGGGGCTCAAAATTATGAGATTGAATTAACGAAACAAACATCTTCAGGTAATTTTGACATTGGTCCGATTCAGGTGGATCGCTTGCTTACTCCTCAAAAGTTTGATGAGCTTCTCGATTACTTCTTGAATCTCGACGAACCCATATCTCCCTTCTTTCGGGGAGATACTAATATTTTTAATTTCTCTTCTTCTGCAGTTGAAACACCAAGTGTTGCGCAGACTTCACTTCCTCCGGTTGTCCCTCCTCCGTCTCTTCAGGTGACTCCTCCTTCTGCTTCACAGCCCGGGTCACAAGAGGAGCAGATTGAGGCTCTTCATGGCTTGGATGACCCTATCGCTTCGCAAGAGCAGAAGGACGAGGGACTTGAAGGAGGCGAGATCTCTCCGGAGCGGACTCCTTCTGATGACGTAGTTTTGTCCGCTCTTGTTACTCCAGAGAGTGAGTCTTCTTCGAAGAGAAGAAAGAAGCACGGAACATCGAAGAGGAGGGGGAAGAAAATCATCACCACTGAAGAGGAACCAGAAGTTGCACCGGTTGCACCTCCCTCTCCTTCTTCCCTTATGCCTATAGATAGACCTGAAAAACTAATCATTCGGCCAGGCAAAGGGTCCAAAGGTGGTAAGAAGAAGTGAAGAGTCGGACTTCGGGCTTTTTGACTACTTTTTTGTGTAATGGTCGGATGTTGTGCAGGCATCGACCCCTGCTTTTTTTATTTTGAAACCTGTATCTGCAATTGAATAAAATGACCCTTTATTTGTACAGACTCTTGTTTGAATTTGAGAATGCATTTATTATTCATTTTTGCACAAGTTTATTTATATGATATTGCGGTGAACTTGTGGTATGTTGCTTGAGCGTATTTTACCGATATACCTATACCATTTTGTATGTAACTATACCATGTTGCCCCCGTACCATAAGCTTGCTGCAATATTTTATACTTTGAGGGGACTTGCACTCTTATTTTCTGAAGAGTATTTACTTCATTCTTGAAGAAATTTTTCGTAGAGTACAACTTCCTTCACATAAATCCTTACGCTTTGTCCCTCGAAGAAATCACTTTTTTTTTTTTACTTATGTATGCATTTTGCCAAGTGAATTCTTCTATGTGGTAAAGCGGGCCTCTGAAGGGTACTTTAACTTTCTTCCTCTCTTTTTTTTTTCCTTGAGGAAGGTTATTTTCTAGAATAGGTAAATCACTCTTCCTTTGAAAGTTAAAGTATGCCCTTGATGAGGGTATATATTTTTTTTTGAAATAGAAATTTGTACTTCTGAGGAGGGATTCTTCACGTTTCAACGCTTGGAAGTTTTATTTCAATCTTGGTGAAACGTGTACCTCCAAAGAATTGCGCCTTCGAAGAAAGCCTTTTCACGTTTCAACACTTGGAAGTTTTATTTCAATCTCGGTGAAACGTGGGCTTCTGAAGAAGTCTTTCTTTTTGATTGTGTCCCCGGGAGGGGGTTGTACCTCTAAGGAGGGATTTTCCACGTTTCAGCACTTGGAAGTTTTATTTCAATCTTGGCGAAACGTGTACCTCCAAAGAGTTGTGCCTTTGAAGAAAGCCTTTCCACGTTTCAACACTTGGAAGTTTTATTTCAATCTCGGTGAAACGTGGGCTTCCAGAAAGGTTTTTATTTTGTTTTGCATTTCAACTTTGGTGAAGTGAAATTCCGAAGAGCGGCTGTTACACTTCAACTCCTGGTGAAATGTGCCTCCGAAGAGGTATTTATTTTGTTTGCATTTCAACTCTGGTGAAGTGAAATTCCGAAGAGCGGTCGTAACACTTCAACTCCTGGTGAAATGGGCCTCCGAAGAGGGCTTTTATTTTGTTTCCATTTCAACTCTGGTGAAGTGAAATTCCGAAGAGCGGTTGTTACACTTCAACTCCTGGTGAAATGTGCCTCAGAGAGGGTTTTCATCGCCTGGAAGTTACTCTCTCATGGTTGGAGGGTCATGACTCCTCCAATCTTTTTTGTTGAGTAGAGAACTTTCTTTTTTGTGGCGTATGACCCATTAGAGGTCTTTATCCTCCGAAGAGTTATGCCTCCGAAGAGGACTTGTGCTGCCGATGATGGCTTTGGTTGTTCCCTTGTCCACTTGCTTATGCCTTTTCAGCGATCCTCTTTTTTTTTTTTACAAGTAACTTGTTTAATCCAAGGAAGTGTACTCCATTGTCAGGCAAGTTTGTGAGAACGAGCATCAGCTTCTTAATTGGACGTTTGTTTGTTCAAACGATCTCAATTTATTAGCAAAGGCCCGTTTCTGTCGAAATCATAGGCCGTTCAATTGAAGTACTTCCTATCTAGGATTTGAATTTGGAGCTTTTGTGACTTGAAATTTGGCGAGAATCACTGGGTCTTATTATGTGCAAGTTTCACTTCCATTGTCTGCAAAAATTTAAATCGACATTTCAGCAATACATTCTATGTACTTTTTACATCGAAAATAAAGCAAACATGTAATAATAATAAGGAACACAAGATTTATAGTGGTTCGGCCAGGAAATTGGGCCTACATCCACTTTATATTTTTTCATTATTTACTTGCATCAGTTTTACAATTGCCTTCGATTACAAGAATCATACATTCATAATTCTTTTTACAATATTTCGACAAAATTTTCAAGTAAAGTATGGACGCAAATGATTGCTATTCCATGCCCTTGGAATTTGATCTCCTTCGACAGTAGTGAGTTTGAATGTGCCGTCAAGAAGCTTCTGACCTATGACATACGGTCCTTCCCAATTTGGCCCAAACACGCCTGTCGCTGTCATAATTCTCTTCAGGACTAGGTCTCCAATCTCAAAGTTGCATTGGCGAACTTTGGAATTGAAATGTCTGGCTATCCTTTGCTGATGAGCTGCAATTCTGAGATTAGCCTCATCTCTTTTTTCATCAAGGAGATCTAGCGCTTCAAGTTGTAGCTTTTCGTTTTCTGCTTGATTGAAATGGATTCTTCTATGTGAAGGGACCTCTATTTCTACCGGAATCATTGCCTCTGACCCGTATGCCAATGAAAACGGGGTGTGCCCAGTTGCAGTTTTGTGAGTGGTTCTGTATGCCCATAGTGCCAGTGGTAGCTTATCGACCCAACCACCTTTCGCTCTTTCAAGTTGCTTTTTGATGGTTGACTTAATAATTTTGTTCACGGCTTCCACTTGCCCGTTTGCCTGCGGATGAGCCACTGCTGAGAAGCTTTTCCGGATTTTGAATTGCTTGCAAAAACCTTGGAATTCTTCACTTTCAAATTGAGTACCATTGTCTGTAACTATTTTTTGAGGCACACCGTATGTGCAAATGATGTTTTTAGTCACAAAACTTATCATCTTCTTTGAGGTGATAGTGGCCAGTGGTTCAGCTTCTGCCCACTTAGTAAAATAATCTACAGCAACAATGGCATATTTAATTCCAGATTTGGCAATTGGTAACGGTCCTACAAGGTCTATCCCCCATATTGCTAATGGCCATGGACTGACCATCTGTGTGAGTTCAGTAGAAGGTGCTCTAGGAATTTTGGCGAATCTTTGGCATCTGTCACATTTTCGGGAATACTCTTGTTTAATTTCTGGCCAAAAAATATCCGTATCGGAGAATTTTCTTTGCTAATGTTTGGCCACCTGAATGATCACCACATTCTCCTCCGTGTACCTCTGCTAGGATTGCTTTGGACTCTTCCCCGGATACGCACCGAAGTAATGACATTGAGAATCCCCGTCTGTATAATCGGCCATCTTGGATTATATATCGAGAGGCTTTTCTCAGTAACTTTTGTCCTTCTTTTGAGTTCCCTGGTAAGGATCCATTGAGCAGATATTCTGTTATCGGAGTCATCCATGATTCTTGCTCTTGAGACATGCTCATGATCCACTCAATGTCCATCTCATCAATGCTAGGAGTCGACAGGACCTCCACCGGAGTTAACCCCAGAAATTGAGCTTCGCCTGTGCTAGAATACTTTGCGAGAGAATTTGCTTTCATGTTTTCTTCTCGAGGAATGTGACTTATCATGTAATGATCGAAATCACCTAGGAGTTCCCAAGCCTTTGACAAGTAGGCGGGCAGATTCCCCCCTTTTGCTTGGAATTCCTTTTTGACTTGGCATACAATAAGCTGAGAATCACTGAATATCTGTAACACTCGGATGTTTAATTCTTTAGCAATCCTTAAGCCAGCGATAACGGCTTCGTATTCTGCTTCATTGTTTGTTGAAGGAAATTCCAATCTTAGCGCATAGCATAATGATCGGCCTTCAGGGGTCTCAAGTACAACTCCGGCTCCAGAACAGTAGTCGTTTCTCGCACCATCAACATATAACTTCCATTGGATTGTGGAATCGTCGTCCGTTTCCTCCTCACTGTTACCCTTATCTGTGAATTCTGCGATAAAATCTGCTAAAGCTTGTCCATTGATTGCTTTCCGGGGATGATAAGTGATGTCATACTGACCGAGTTCAATATTCCACTTTAGAAGACGACCCGAAGTCTCAGGGCGAAACAGGACTTGCTTTAAAGGTTGATCAGTGAGGACTCTGATAGGATGAGCTTGAAAATATTGCCTCAACTTTCTAGATGCAATTAGTAGGCAATATGCGAGTTTTTCCAACTTAGAGTAATTCATCTCTGCCCCAGTGAGTCTTTTGCTGATATAGTAAACTGGATGTTGAATCCTTTTGTCTTCTCGTATCAGCGCTGCACTTAAAGCATGAGATGATACTGCCAAGTATATAAGAAGATCCTCGCCATCGCCAGGCCTAGAAAGTATTGGAGGCGTTTCCATATGGCGAATCAACTCATCAAAGGCTTTTTGGCATTCGGGAGTCCAATCAAAGTTTTTCTTTCCTTTCTTTAGGGCGTCAAAGAATGGGATGCATTTATCTGTGGCCTTGGAAATGAACCGACTCAAGGCGGCAACTTTTCCATTGAGACTTTGCAATTCCTTCTTTGTTCTAGGAGCTTTGACTTCTTTTAATGCAGTAATTTGAGCTGGACTGGCCTCAATGCCCCTAGCGCTCACGATGAAACCTAAAAACTTGCCGGATTCCACTCCAAATGAACATTTTAAAGGATTGAGCTTCATTCTGTATTTCCGGAGGACTGCGAACATGTCTGCTAAGTGTTCTATGTGATCCACTGCTTTCTTAGACTTTACTAACATGTCATCGACGTAGACTTCCATAGTCTTGCCCAGTTGCGGTTTGAACATAGCATTAACGAGTCTTTGGTATGTTGCCCCTTCATTCTTCAACCCGAAGGGCATAACTTTGTAGCAGTAAAGACCAGTGTCGGTGATAAAGCTCGTATCCTCCTGATCTGGCTCATGCATCATGATCTGGTTATATCCGGAGTAAGCATCCATAAAAGATAACAATTCGTGTCCCGCTGTTCCGTCTACCAGTTAGTCGATTCTGGGTAATGGGAAGCAGTCTTTGGGGCAGGCCTTGTTTAGATCTGAAAAATCGATGCATACTCTCCATTTTCCGTTGGCTTTCTTAACCAGTACTGGTTTGAAACCCAATTCGGATAGGTAGATTCTTTGATAAAATTATTCTCCATGAGCCGATCAACTTCTTCTTTTAATGCCGCCGACCTTTCTGGACCTTGAGTTCTCCGTTTCTGTTTCACAGGTGTAAATTTTGGATCAATATTTAAAGTATGCACTGCAACTTCTGGGGATATTCCGCACATATCGGCATGAGTCCAAGCAAAAACATCCAGATTTGTCTTTAAAAAAGATATTAAGATATTCTGAATTGACACATTAAGTTGTGAACCCACATTCAACACCTTGTTTGGGTCCTTTGGGTGAACAGGTATTGGTATTGTCGTTTCCACTGGTACCACTCTATTTTCCCCTGCACTGACTTTTCTAGGGTCCATCTCTTTCCTTGCTCCGCTGTGCTCGCCAGTGCAGGGTCCGCCCTGTAATTGCTACAAGGCTGGTTCTTTGATGCGGACTGGGGCTGCCGCATTCTTTCCCATTTCTCTTTTTCTGGTTTCTCGTAGCTCTGTCAGATAACACTCTCGCCCAGCATTTTGATCCCCTTTTATAACTCCTACTCCATTGTCTGTAGGGAATTTAATAGTGAGGCACCACGGGGCAAGAACAGCTTTGAACGCTGCCAGAGTTGGACGACCAAGGAAGGCATTGTAAGCAGAAAATTCGTCGACAATCACAAAAGTTTGCTTGCGGACCACTTTTCTCTCTCCTTCTCCAAGTTCCACAAACAAATCAATGGTCCCTACCGGCTGCTTTCGCTCCCTAGTGAAACCAGCAATTTTCGACGATGAGGCTTGCACATCAGCCATAGGGATCTTCATTTGGGCGAATGTTTTCTTGAAGAGGATATTGTAGGATGCGCCACAATCAATGAGAACTCTTCTGACAATAGCTGGCCCGATACCAGCTGAGTTGACTAGAGGATCCAAGGTAGGAGCTTCAATACCTGCGGAATCCCTAGCTTTGAACACAATATCATCATCAAAATTTCTTTGTTGCTTCAAGGGCGTAGCAC
Source organism: Allium cepa (assembly GCA_030765085.1). Taxonomy (NCBI): domain Eukaryota; kingdom Viridiplantae; phylum Streptophyta; class Magnoliopsida; order Asparagales; family Amaryllidaceae; genus Allium; species Allium cepa. The sequence continues at coordinate 802,840,462 of CM060931.1, forward strand.
CTTCCAAGACGAATACATCTTCCTCGGTCGGTACATACTTTAAAGCTCGGGTATACCTTTCCATCTCACCCCAGCTTCTGCCCGCTGGGTGTGGTCCTCCTGTAATGACATTGATAATGGGCCTTCCAGATTCATGCCCTGCAGCCTTCTCACTCATCCTAGGCTGATGAGTAGGAGCCTGTTGCCCCTGACTAGATGAAGCAGGATTGTTGCTATTCTTTTTCACAAATTGCTGCAGTTTGTTTTCCCTTAGCAACTCTTCAATCAGATTTTTCAACTGGCGGCATTCGTCGGTTTCGTGACCGGGTTGATTATGGAAGCGGCAGAACTTCCCACTCTGTATAGCCTTTTTCCCGGTCCTTAGAGGAGGAGGTTTAGGAAAGTCAACAGAATCTTTAGTGGCAAGGTAGATACGCTCCAGCGTATCTGATAAAGGAGTATATTCTATGGCTTGAAGGATCGGGGTTTCTTCAGGTTACTCTGCTTCTTCCCATTGTTATTTCCCCTTTTTTGCCCTACAGATTCATTCTTGCGTGGAACAACAGTGTTATCTTCGGCTTTTTCCAACACTGCCTTTACCGATACGGGACGGCTTTCTAAGCGTATGAATTCATCTGCTTTTTTATAGAACTTTTCAAGGGAATTTGGTTCCTTCATGTTTAGCCATTTCCCAAATTCGCTCGACTTGTCAATACCCTTCATCAGATAAGTCAATATCATTCGCGGTTCTGCATTGTCCATCTCAGCTAGCGCTATATTAAAGCGGTTTAAGAAAGATTTGATAGTCTCTCCTGGATTCTGCTCCAAACTTGACAGTGACGTGATATCCTTGGCTTTTGAGGCGTATAGTCTGAACTGCTCCTTGAACTTCCGGGTTAAGTCAGAAAATTGATCGATAGATCGGACTGGAAGTTTGGTGAACCAAAGCAGAGCTACACCTTCGAGATACACAGGAAAATATCGGCACTTTATTTCATCAGAGGCCCTGGCACCTGTCATGTGCCAATCATACTTGTATAAGAATTCATTCGGATCACTTGTCCCCCTGTAAGCTGGAATGGTTGGAGGGACAAACTTCCTTGGGAATTCAGCCTTTAAGATTTTCTCAGTAAACGGAGTTTTACTTGGGGCGAAACCCCATTCTTTCTCGTCTTCAACCCTCTGCATACTCTCTTTCATAATTTGTCGGACCATTCCAGAAAGATACTCCTCATCATGTTGAGTTCTAGATCCACCAACCTCTGGAAGTGTTTGTTCAAAGGGGCAAGCAGCCCTTTCAGGAGCATTTCTTTCTTCAGCATCACGAATGTTGCCAGCAAAATTCCTTTCATTATCTGCCGGTTGACGGTTTGCCCCAAGCAAATCGTTCAACCTATTCAGAATTAGGGCATTCTGGGCATTCTGGGCATTTATCTGTTGGTTCAGCCCTAAGATTGCAGCATCCAGCTCTGCCTTTGTAACTCCGACAGCTGGAGTGGCTTGATTCGACATAGGGGAAGCGGAGGTTCCCTCTTGAATATTCCCAGATCTGACAGATCTACTTTTCCTTCCAGGAGCCATAATCTCGGATAGACTTCTGGTTTTCAAGGAAATTCTCTCTACAAACCTCTGTGGAGCAATGATGATAATTCGCCTGAGTTCAGTTCTCAGTGAACGCACCAAAAATGTTAACGCTAAAATTTGAACGCTAACACCCTGGTGTATGAAGTGAGATCGTAAAAGCACCACCCGATAACTCGGGAACAGATTATAAGCAGATAATAGTGAAAAAACAGTAAACAACAACAATTTTATAGTGGTTCGGCTTAAGAGATAGCCTACGTCCACTTTGAATATCTTTATTGACGATTTGATTACAAGTCAATGCAGTTACACTTTGATTACAACACACTTTGAGTTTCAAGTGACTTTGAACAAGTAGCCTGAACTTCAATGTCGATCCAAATCTTTGAACACATGTTTGACATGTTTGATTTCTTCGTGAAGTTTCTTGAAGGTGTTGAAGTAGTTTAGAATGCAGCGGAGTAACGGCGCTTGAAATGAATCAGCCAAAAAAGTCCCCTGAATGTTGGTGGCGGCTATGCATTTATAGGCAAATCTGGATAGAAGTTTTTCGCCCAAGTCCTGAGTCGTGACCGACTTAGGCTAAGCCGTGGCCGAGTCAAGTTGAGTCGTGGCCGGTTTATCTGCTTAAGGCTTTGGTCTCTCAATCCAGAATTCCAAGTCATGAGTCGCCTACGAGTCAGTTCTCATAGGAATAGGTACTGTGGCAATGGAATATGATTCAATGGCTTTAAGTCGCGGACGAGTCATTCTGGGTCATGAGTCGTTAAGTCGTTGACGACTTATCAGGTAGCGGTGCATAGGTGAAGCGACTTAGGGACTTATCTTCTTAGGTTGTCAATCCTCTTGAGTCGTTTCTTATGATGGGTCGTGGACTTGTTGAGTCGCTGAGGCGATAGCCTTGATGAGTCGGTAATGCACTGAGTCGGTCTGCCTTGTGAACCGTTAACCCCTTGAGTCGTAACCCTTTAAGTCGCTCTGAGCTTTAGGTCATTGACTTTTTGAGTCGGTGACTCGATGAGTCGTGAGGCTTCTTGAGTCGTCTCGTATGAGCCGTGAACTTCGTTGAGTCGGTAACTCAATGAGTCGGCCTGTATCATGAACCGCTAACCTCCATGAGTCATTCCATTCCTCTAAGTCACCTTGAGCCTTAGCTCGTCAGCCAATTGAGTCGCTACCAGCTGAGTCGGTCCTTTCCTTAAGTTGCTTAAACCCCTTGAGTCGTAAATCCAATGAGTCGTTAAAGACCTTAAGTGGATGAGTCGGCCCAAGTTTCATCTCGTTGGAAGAACAGGGTTAACATATATTGTGTTGTTTGAGTTGTTGATGTTGATTTGGGTTTCTAATCGATTCGTCTGATCAACGCTATCGATAAGATTTCCAAAACACTTGAACAGAGCAAACTGACACAATATGTTTTTAAAATTTAGTAATGAAATAAATTTTGTGAAATAAATTTTGTAACTATATTATAAATCTTTATTTGGATTTTTATTTGAATTGGTTGTTAAGAAATAATATTTGATTTATATATCATTTTCTATTGTTTCATATATCTAATTGAACTATAAAACATGGTTATAAATTTATTTGGAAATTTAAAATGAATGTAAAACAAGAATTTGAGAATTTAATTTCCGATGGATTTCAAACTTGGTGATTAAAGTTTTAAAGGATATATTATTTAAAGTATTTTGGAATAGAAATTTGTTTCCAAAGAATTTTAAAGTTTAAAACTAGTGCTCTTCTCTTTGTCGCTGGAAAATAACTTCGGTGATGACTGCAGCATCACCGACATTCATTTTCGAGTTTCGAAGTAAAGTGACCATTCTGTAGTCTTGCTACAGTTTTGATTTGGGAAAATTTTGTTGGTTTTAATTTCTAAAATAAGACTGGATTTATAACATATGTTGATATATGATTTGAATTTGAATGGATATATATATATATAGTGTATATGAGCATTTATTTATCTCTAAATAGTTTGGAATTTATCGGAAATTTAATTCCTAAATTTTATCTTCAAGGATAATTTCTAAGTATAATTTTGAGATTTGGATAAATATTCAAGCTTGAAATAATTGAATTAGAAAGTTTTATTTGTATAATACACAATTTCATTCCAATATAACTTACCTTAATTTTCAGAAGTTGAATATGTAATTGGATAATATACAATATAAAAAAAAGGATTTTATAAATAAAATTTGAGTGGTTATTATAAATGTTATATACTTAAATTTTTGTTATAAAAGGATTAACAGAGGTAAATAAAGAAAAAGTGTAATGGAATAATTTACAATATAAAATGATGATAAAGGAACTAAGAATAAATTTAAGGTAGTTACAATGAGTGTAAATATATTTAACATAGGTGATAAAATATATTGAGAGGAATAAATTTAATTTTAATTAGTAGTGAAGAAGAATTAAATTTTATTTGGTACATTTTGAGTATAATAAAAGATTTTTCAAATACATGATTTTAGGGATTTGTTAATTTAAGATAATTGGATGATAAGATAATGAAATTAGAGATGCTTAAGATTTATTTGACTTATGTAAAATTAATTTTCAGTTTAAGTTGAAATTTTATGGTTTCAAATTTATTATTTTATTTTGTTTTTCAAACTATCTTTTGGTTGTCCTAATTTCCCTTATCTTGCTACAGAATAGGAGGCTATTGCATATACCAGTCTATTTAGAAATCTTTCTATAATCTTTAAAAATCTTTGGTACTCATCTTTGAATCTAAGCACTGCTTGCCATCCACAGACCGTCGGTCAAACGGGAAGGGTGAATCAGATTCTAAAAGATTTTTTTTCCATGCTTGTGTTCTTGAATTCTGGAAGATCTTGGAAAGATCATCTCCACATTGTTAAACTTACCTATAGCAACAGTTATCAGGTATGATTTTAATCTTCTTGTCATCTTGTCTTAATACTATTTTATTCTATCTTTTTCTGTGCTTTCCCTTACCTCATTCCTTTTCGGGGACGAAAAGTTTTGAGTGGGGGAGAGTGTAACAACCCTGTATTTTCTGATTATTGTAATTGTATATTTTAATTATTTTAATTTAAATTCCTAATTTAAAAAAAAAACTTTATTTTATTTATTAAAATTAATATATTTTGTTAATTGAAATACAAATGTTGATTTTGATGTGGATTTGAATTTCAATCATGCATAAATTGAATATTTCTAGAAATGTGAATTTTGGTCAATCTGGTCAAACTTTGACTTTTAAATTTAAATTTTAAAAGTTTTAAAATTTTAATTTTACCTTTTGTTATGAAAGTAAATAAAATTTCAAGAACAATGCTTTTCGTTTCGTTGAAATCCGAATAATACTGTGAAAGTTATGCTTTTACAAAATTGGGTGTAAATTGTTTTATTTAACAATATTGTTTATTTTAAATTATATAGATAATTTTTATTTGTCATATCTTATTATAAATTGTATTATATGTTATGTTACATATATTTTTAACATTTAAATATTTTTAAAGAGATGTTTTAAATTTTCCAAAGCTTATTGAATTTATTTTCTATTTTTAAAGCCTAGTTTCTATTTTCTTTGCTATTTTCTTCATTTAAATTATATTTAAATTAAAATTTATATATCTATTTGTGAATGCATTTTAGTTTATATTATTATCTGTGTTATAAATATTTTTACAAGTACATAAACATTTTCCAAAGTTCATTGCATTTATTTTTCATATTTTCAAGACTAGTTTGCAATTTTTGCTGTTTTATTAATTAAATTATATGTAATTAATATTTATTTATTTTGTTTACTTGTTTAATTTATTTCTGAGTTTATTTTATCTTTATTTATCAGTATTTTAAATGTATTTAAAATTACAAAAAGAATTAGAGAAATATGAAGAGTTTAAAACCTTTCATTTACCTTTGACTTTTCACCTCCCTGCCTTTTCAATTTCATCATATGCATTCAATTGGGGCTATTCCTTATACCATCTTCAGCCGTATTTTTTTTCTTCATTTTTCACGAAATTTCTTCCTCCTCATCTCTGAAAATTTTAGCCTCCATCATTTCCAAGAGTTTGGTAATATTCTTTTTCTTTTCCATTGCTTTTCTACTTGTTTAAGTTGTTTTCACTTGCTTTCTCACCCTTGTAGCTCAGCCCCTTGCTCCTCCTTCACATGGCTGCCGCCACCACCACCTGAGCCAGCCTCCACCACCTCCTCTACAGCCCCAAGCCACTGGCCATGCACCCATGTGAACAAATCCAACAATATCTACACAAACTTCACATATATGCACCATAGCCAATCACCTATGCCTTCATCACTTTCAACCACTCGTTGGCCGCCACCTACTCCACCTCCACCATCCATGGATGACCTGGAACCCGCTGCCACACCATCCTACAGCCCATTACAGTGATGGCCGCACCATGCTAGCTTGTGGCCGAACCCATATGTTGCATAGGATCCATGGTAGTTGCATTGTAGTGTTAGTTCCATGCACCTATCTCTCTACCATACTTTGCTCCATCATTTTCCCATGCTAGGCCGACCTTTAGGAACCTAGACCAGATCCAAACCATGCCTTTAGCCGTGCCATTTCAGATCTGGAGCTGAAGCATAGGTGGTAGTCAGCAAGTGCAAACACTTTGGATTTATTTATGCATCCAATTCTATCATTGTTTAATGGTATTTTGTGTTGAAACTTATGTGTTGTTTTACTTGTTTTGTTGAATGTATCTAAGGGAATTGATACTTTGGCTCTCCCACTCATCTTTGTGTCGTGTTATCGTTCTTGTTGGGATCTCATTCGTGCATTCGTTGTTGTGTCTCCAACTCAAACAAGTGAGTTATCCTCACCAGACAATATGTACATATATAACTAGTAAATTGACCCCTTTTGAATCTGTAAAATGCATTATCATGTTACATATGCTATATTATGATTATATGATGTTCACCCATGCTTAAACCACTATTATAACATCTGTTACTGTTATATTATGTTGTTCTGTTATTTTTATCAGTTTATCACACTGCAAGTTCCCTTTAGATTAGAATCACTATGGGTTGAAATGATACATACCCGAACGGACTTTAGAATAGGGGAAAATCGTTATGGGCTGAAATGATAGGCCTGAGCGATTTTCGTTTTATTTCATTTACTTGGGACTGCGGGTTTGAAATGATAAAACCCGGATTTTCTTTGTAAATTACGGGTTGAAATGATACATTACCCGTATCACTTTACCTAGGCTAGAAAATTATATACAGACCCGTAGTTAAAATATATTTTTCTAAAATTTTTAAAAATATGTCTGAAATGTAAATATTATAATATTTTGATTTAAAACATAATTAAAAATGATTTTTGTAAAGTATTATTGATTTTTTTGGAAATTTATAGGTTAAATAAATTATGGAAAAGTTAGAAAATTTAAATGTAAGTTATTTTGGAAATTTTGATTTAATTATAATTGGAAATTAAATTAAATATGAAATTATGATAAATTTATGATAATTTGAATTTAAAATGAATTTAAAATGATTTTATAATATATTAATGATTTTTGAGTAAAGTTAAAAAATGAAAGGGATGATTATTTAAGTTGAAATTTTGAAATATAACCAAATGGGAAATTGTGAATTTGGCTTAAAAGTGAATTTTACGTTAAGTGAATAAAATTGAAATTAAGTTCTACTTTGAAATTTAAACTTAAGTGTTAAGTTGAAATTTAATTTAATGAATTTAAATTTGAATGTTGAAATTTAATAAGTGAATTATTATTAAATCTTGATTTTTGAATGGAAATTTAACTTTATAAAATCATGAACTTAACGAAAATTAAATGTTGTTTATAAATGTGAAAATGTATGATTTTATAAGTTAAAAATGTTTTAAATAAAAATATAATTGGTTGTGAAATTATATTGAATATTTGAAGTTAATTAACTGCATTTTTGAAATGCTATTAATTGCAATTTAAATGATATTACAGCATTTGTAAATGATGTAGTTGATGATAATAAACTAAAAAGCTAAATTGAATTAAAGGCTATTATAGCAATCTTTTTAAGTGCTATAATTGTTGAATTTAACTAAGTTTATTTGAAATATTAAGTAAACCTTATTACAACATTTTTAAAAATGCTGCCTTTTGTTAAATTGAATTGTTTTGAATGTAACTTTCCGTAGCGTTTTCTAAATGCCGCGAAAAGTGAATTTTCACCGTTTTGATAAACTTAAGTGAATAAATGAACTTTGAAAGTTGAAATTTTTGGAAATTTGATAATTTAATTATTAAATATAATAACTTCATTTTAATGATTTAAAATGATTTTTGAAATATAAACTGTTTGGAAATGTAAATTGAAATGGTATTTTAAATTGAATAAAATGAATAATGATTTGAAATGAATGTGGTTTTGAAAAGATATGATATTTTGGTTTATTAAAATGATTTGAAATGAAGTTTTGGAAAGATATGATATTTTTGATATATTAAAATGATTGAAATGACTTTAAATGGATATGATATTTTTGATATATTAAAATGATTGAAATGACTTTAAATGGATATGATATTTTTCATATATTAAAATGATTGAAATGAGGTTTTGAAATGATATGATATTTTGATATATTAAAATGATTTGAAATGTGGTTTTGAAATGATATGATATTTTGATATATTAAAATTATTTGAAATGTGGTTTTGAAATGATATGATATTTTGATATATTAAAATGATTTGAAATGTGGTTTTGAAAAGATATGATATTTTGATATATTAAAATGATTTGACAAGAATTTCTGGAAAAATATGATGTTTTAAAATGGTTTGGAATTAATTTAATCATTATTTTGATAAAGATTTGGATTTGAAATGATATCCTATTTTGAAGTATAAACATTATTTTAAAAGTTATAACTACGGGTTATAATAACGATTGGTTGGCAAAGAGACCTGGATCGGATATCTGGCATACTCTCTGTCGATACCGAAAACCACTTTGACAACCGTGTACGCGGTGGAGATTCCAGAATGAAGTAGGATGGTGGCAACGTTCTTGAGGTATATTACGTGGACCCAACTCCCGTGAGTCGGCATAAGGTGGCTAAAACAGGAGCGATCTCGGGCCAAGTGAGGTCATTCCTCCGATCGGACACATTCCTTCGATACTATGCTCTTACTTGTGATTGATTAGATGGCCATCCTCCGATTTTGATTGGGAGTGTGTTCCGAGGTGGGCGTATGTGGCTGCTGCGTTACCACCAGCCCGTGTGCGTAATTGGTATATCTACCCTGGCATTGCCTTGTGTGCCGTGTCACCTACCATACCGAGCCTTTACTACGAGTTTCTTTTTCTCCCGTAGCCCATGTGGTATCCTCTGACAGTCACCCGGAGTAGAGATGGCATGATATTGGATGGACTACTGGGACTATTATGTGTGAAGGGTGATATGGGTAGCCCGAAATGCTATTTTAAAGTAAGATTATTTTACTGTAGACATTATTATAATAGCGAAATATTACTACATAGTAAATAGTTTAACGGATCCTTAAAGGATGGGCGGTCTCAGGCATCCTTTAAGTTACTTGTACCTTATTACAGTTCATTTGAGTTGGTTTACATTATATAAGTACATATTGTCCTGACTCGAGTGTTTGTATTTTTATTTACGCTCGGGTCAGCCTGAGTTATTCACAGATTTGGATTCCACTTTCTGGAGATTGGAATCGCTGGAGATTATCTGCTTATCTAGTTTTATCTATTCCTGTTATGTTGTTCTATTCATCTTGTACTTGGTTACCATCTTAAGAGTTCTGTTGTACTTTATTTAGTCTGTTGTATTTTATTTAACTCTGATATATTTATATAGTGGCTTCTTGAACTACTATTTCTTTTACTTCCGCTGCATTATTAAATACTCTGTGTCTGTGAACTGTGATTTTATTTACTGTATATTCTGAGATTTGCCAAATTTTATTTACAATGCGGTATTTTGAGCAATTCAAGTCCGACATGTGCGGATGCGAATGGTTGAAAATATCGGGTTGTTACACAACATGGAGTTCCATATGACAAAATAATTATTCCAAAGATTTATGATCGAGGTAGAGAACAAATTTCTCCCCCAAAGACGATGATGTCAAACTCTAAAAGCAAAAAAAATAGCCGCGAGCACTAGATCATGAGTGGCATACCTAGTCTCGATAAGCTATAATGATTTAGAAGCACAAGTGATAGCACGTTCTCCTTTGCAGGAGAACGGCATACATACCAATACGACTAGTATCGGTACAAATAGCAAAGTCTTGGTTCCCTTCGGAAAACACAAGAATAAGAGTATCGAAAAAGAATTCTTTCAAATAATCTTCTTTCCCAAAAACTAAAACTCCCAAAATTACAATTAACTTATGTAATCATCTTTTTAGAAAATTTTACTTATTTGAAGTGAATTTTACTGTGTTTGATTGTCTCATCAAAGCGTTTAGGAAATTCCTATCGATAACGTTGATCAAGCGCATCAACCAGAATTCTTAAAATACTCAACGGGCAATACAATCACAAAATCATCTTCTATATGATGAAAATATCTCTTAAAAGTTTTAAGATTATTCTTTGCTCGTTAAAAATCAAAATCCAAATGTACTTATAAATAAATCTTATGAAAAAGATTTGCAAAATTTTAAATTACTATTTTCATACAAAATCAATAAATACAAGAATGGTCTCATCGAAATATTCATAGAATATTCAATTTATAAAATGGATGAAATAAGCTGGATAAACCGAATGACATAATAAGTCATTCATAAGAATCATAACGAGTGCGGAATGCGGTAAGTGGAATGCTAACTTCCGCAACCTGTAGAAAATGAAAACCGGTGGCAAGGTCGAGCTGAAAAGACCTTAGCACCACACAAAAGATTACTTAGGTGATAATCCTAAGACAAGCTCAAAAATACCGGAAAATTTCTCAAACTACATGAATGAGAGAAATAACACTTTCCTTATAAGTGGTCTAAAGGAATAAAATGATGCCATCAAGTTGGAATCAAAATCATAAAGGAAAAATAGAAATCTGCTTAACAGATTGAAGATGTCAAAGATGAATAGTCCACTCGAGAAAATAGGATATAGGCTTCATAATGATTAAGCCGATCCTATCGCACAAATCAATTTTGGAGCCTAAGTAAAAATATCGGCCCGGAAAGAAAAATCATATAAAATAATTTTTGACATCAAACAAAAGCAAATTGAGTGTTGCGGATCTACCATCCGGATTCGCAACTCTCATAGAAGTCATCAAGCCTAAAATGTTTAAAGAAAAAGAATCGACAAGTTCTTTTGATATAAAATAGTGAGATGAAACCCATATCAAAAAGAACTCAAATAGAAAGTTCACGAATTAAAACAATGCCATCAAGGATTGAATGAAAATATCTTGACCAAGAGAAGAGTTGCCAGGGGCCTGTAGCTTTCCTTCTCACTTGCTTGGAAGCTTAGGACACGAAGATAAAAGATGACCCGAACCTTTGCAATAACGGCAAAAGAGGGGTTTCGGGCACTCCCTTACTTGGTGGTCTGTGGAACCACAATTGTAGCATCGTCCACGACTAGCGGTAGGAACTTTTGCTACCAGAGTTTGTTGCTTTCCTTTCTTATTAGAATCGGGGCCTTTGAATCTGATAGGCCTCTTCAAGTTATTGTCGAATTTCCGTTGGGCACGCACAACTTCAACATCGCCTTCATTATCGGCCTCTTCAAGACGAAGAGCGAATCAATAAGCTGATCAAATGAAACCTCAAGTTTCAGGAGTAATGGCTTCTTAAGATTCTTATTCAAGCCATAGAAAAATCTCCGATTTTTCTTCAATGGGGTATTAATGTACTCAACCCCGTATTTGGACAGAGATTCGAAGGATGTGACATAGTCTGTCACAGAAGATTCACCTTGAACAAGGTCTATGAAATGCCGGGCTAAAGTTACTTTTTCAGCCTCCGGCACAAATTTCGATTCGAATCTTTTCCGGAATTGCTCCCAAGTGAGATCCGCTTCAACGATTTCAGAAATTAGGAGCTCATACCAATCTAACGCTCTTTCTTGGAGCATGCTAGAAGCCACTTGGACTCGATGTAGATCAATAAGGTTCATGCGAGAAAAAATGCGATCGCATGATTTGAGCCAAGCTTGAATTCCTAACACTCTCGGATCCCTTGAATGGCCTTCCACCCAAATCGGTGTAGTTTCTGCACAAGCGTGCAAAACCGGATCTAGGATGAGTAGGCTCTGGATTGGGTCTGGCAGCTTGAGCGTTCTTCACGAGATCTAAAAGGTGCTGAGCAAACATGAATACTCCATCCTGAGGAGTAGCACTAGATTGACCGGCGTTGGAACGACCTGGTCTAACCATTTCTATTCTTTAAGAAAGAAAGAAAGAAGATGAAAAAGTTACTCTCAAGATATATATCAAGCAATTCTTGATAGATAAAACAAGTTATCATAAGGAAAATAGGATGAATCGGTACGAAGACCCGAATAAAATCCTAAAGCACAACTCCTAAGAAAGACTTAGGACATGATCCTTGCTAAATTATTCTATATTGTTCCGAAGTTTGGCTCTGATACCAAGCTGTGACGCCCCACCTCTATACCCACGCTAGCCAAGAACATTACGGAGAATGCTGTCAACTAGCACGGAGAATAAGGCTGTTGAGGAGCGACCATCCGTGTAATTGCTTTGCGCGAGCATCGATTTGTCAGATAGTATAACATGCATTTCTTTATCAAGAGGGAAATCCGACATATCGACACAAACTCAAAGCTACTACACAGTGGCTATAATATCTTCGGAAACAAATATAGAAATAAACATAACATAAATCAGTCACAGACAATTCATATCACAAAGGCGGAAATAGATATGAATATTACACTAGGAAGTGTACATCAGAGTAGTGGTCTAAAAAGATCCACAATATCACAAAAGAATAGTTACATGAACTACACAAAAGAATAAGTATACATTATGGAGTCTATATCTCGAATGTATACAACAAAAACTACTAATCTAAGTAGTTAACCAAAAGTCAGAGAGATCAATTCCAAGAGAGATGTCAAACAGAAGCACCTGTAACATCTCGGTCTGACCCGAGTATTATTTAATAAGAAAATAATAAACGGATCAGTCTAACTATAGATACCAGATGAAACGATATAGAATAAGAGATGTGACTAAACACATAATAATCACAATTCCAAGCTGTGATATATATAAGTAATTGAAAATCAACGAGAGATTAATCAATATCACCAAATCTACAAGAATCAAAGAAATGCCATACTCCTTATTTCGTTCATCAAACCACAAATATTGACGATTATATCAATGTCAATCACAACAGTCAATGACACACAAATTCACCAATGCACAAATATTGACAATAATATCAATGTCAATCACATAAGTCAATGACACACAAATTCACCAATGCACAAATATTGACAATAATATCAATGTCAATCACAAAAGTCAATGACACACAAATTCCAGAATTCAATATGCGAAATCCAGAAATCACAAAAGTCAATGACGCACAAATTCACCAATGCACAAATATTGATAAAACTTATCAATGGAAATCACGAAAATTGGTGAAACACAAATTCTAGAAATCATCTCAAGAAATCCAGAAATCACAAAGGGGGGAGGGCTATCACAAACGGGAGCATAAAGCTCGCCAACACGTGTATCACAAACGGAACACTAATTCCATGGTTGCTAACCATCACAAATTGAGCCGAAGCTCCACAAACGGCCCGAAGACCATGGGTTGCTACCCCACCAAATTGAGTTGAAACTCCACAAAACGGGGTTTAGTCTCCCTCACAGACAAAGAGACATCGCACATTGCTAGTCTAAATCACAAAGATGATCATCATGATCAACGAGAAGTGTCAATTACAATAAGTTAGTAAATATATGAGTTTAGCTTCATGTCCCATAACCACTTGCTTAACTTAAATATTTACAAACAAACTGTAGATCTACACTATAAAATTGCCACAAAAGATTCAATCGAATAAGTCCAAGAATTAACCGACAAAGTGAACGCAAGCGTTTCATACCACTTGTTTTACTAAGTCGTTTAATTAGATTTCTCATACGAGTGAGGTAAAGGTTTATATATACTAATAGATTGGAAAACGGTTTTATAAACGGATTTGGTATTAAAATAGTATTGAAATCGTTTGAGGAAAGAGTTTTGATATTTACTACTAGTATAGAAAACCTTTATATTTTTAAAGTGACAAAACACAAAGAAGATTGTAGGAACAATCAATTACTAAAATTCACATACGAAGATGTGAATAAAAATCCAACGAAACCGATAAAGAATCCATCAAAATGGATACTCAAAAATCCCTAAAAAGGAGTCATCAAAGTCATAACAAATGATAACAAGACATAGGAAACAACACGAATCGATTAAAGTTGGAAACCACACAAAGTAGGCGAGATAGGCAAAATAACATCAGGTCGGTCGGCCGGCTACAGAGCTCGGTCGACCGAACCTTGTTTTGAAAAACTTCTCGGGCATCAGGTCGGTCGACCGAGCCAGGGGGGTCGGTCGGCCGAACCAGAAACAGAGAAGTGCATAGCATATTTGGAAGCAGGTCGGTCGACCGGCTATAGAGCTCGGTCGGCCGGACCTGTTTCCAGCCTCTTCCCTGCCTATTACAAATGAGGTTCAATCTTGACCAAATTGCATTCTCTCGAGCAACGGTGCAAAGGGATTATGCCAATCGACTACCCGACCCTATAAGCTCTTCGATGCATCTCCAAAAACATGATCAAAGATCAAAGCTATGATTTTTAAGGAATTGAACCCAAAACACTAAAAATTGGAATATTCACCAAATCAATCCAAACCAAAAGCAAATGCACACGAATAAGTGTTAGGAATTCATACCTAACAATTGAAGATAAATATAAGCATAGATGTGAGACAAAAATCTCACCTTTTTACAAAATCGAACAAGAAGAAGCTTGAAAGCAAATGGAGAATCAACCTCTCTTCAACACAACCCAAATGAGCTTGAATCTATGCTCAAAACAAGAACATTCCCAAAATTAGGTTTAGGAATTTCTGAAATTGGTAAGAGAATAAGTTGGAGAAGAAGAAGAGAATGCTTACCAATGGGTTCTCATATATTTTGGAGCAAGAACTTGGATTTTGCTATGGAACTAGGGCTTGGAGTTTTAATTTCCACTCCTCTCCACTATTGTTGCTAAAGCTTGAAGGGTTAGGAAAATAGAAAGGAAGTAAATGAAGAGGAGAGGGTTGGGACTGAATACATAAGGGGGGTTAATGGGCTCAGCCCAAACCAAAGCCCTAAGTGAAAGAGTGGCAAAAAAATCAACTTTCTCCAAACATATCGAAGCTTATACTCAAAAAGGTCGCAAACGTCATTTTGAACTCAATGGGGGTGGTCTCGAGTCTCAATTCGACTGTTTGCAAAAAGTAGCTTTTCGGACCAAAATCCGACGAACGATAAAATATTTAAATAAAATATTTAAATATAAAATCGATAAATATGCGGGTTGTTACAGTAAAATTATTTCATTTACCCATATTTAAAACAATACTGTGTCGATTGTTCTCTTCAAGTGTTTAGAAACCCCTTCACTACAGTTGCGCAGACTGTGTCGACGAGGTTCATATGCCACTCAATAAACCAATCAACAGGATATTAAAACAATTTATATTCACTAACAAATACGCGCTCATAATTATTAATACGCTCAAGCTCATTATAGAGTACTACGGACTCTAATTTAAATGAGTAATTCCCACCAGAGCCAAGGTTATCACCAACCTAAGCTCTGGTACCAACTGTAACGACCCGCAAATCCGTACCACTTGAATCAATACTATTCTACCTAAATCAACTCAAGTTTCATAGAAATACGAACCATTTGGGTTAAAGAAGAAAAGGTAAAAGAAGAAAATAGAAACAACAACAGAATCTAACCATCGCGGCGGAATAAAATATAATAGATAAAAATAACTTTACTCAAAATCAAATATATTTGTTTATATATTACATCATCAGAGTACATCAATCACAGCCCAACATCACTAACATACAAATGAATACACATCAACTCAACACAGCGGAATATATATATAAGTACGAGAGTACGTGTCATCATCCAGCTCGTCTCCTAAGCTCCACAGCATCATTTTCTGTATTCTATAATACTCGGTCTGACCCGAGCATTACAGTTAAATAATACCCGAGTCAGTCTGGAATACCAGCGTGAGAAAATCACACCCAATTAATTATTAAAGTTTCAAAAATCCTTTTGAAAACAAAAGCATCTCGTAAGACCACGCCACAAATAAACATGTCGGGTTTTTACCTTACGATAGCTAAAACAATTTTTATAGAAATCCTCTGATATTATAATAGGGTCTATATACAAATACTTATAAAATAGCCGAAATTGTTACATTATTAAATTCCAGCTACTAGCCACAGAGTGGGTAATACAAACAAAACTCGTACAAGGCTCGTAGGGCGAATGGATTTCCAACCAATGACGAGGCACTGGGGTACCACCTGTCACAGTACGGGGCCTAGATCACCGTACCGAGGAGTACGTCCGCTCCCGTGCAACACAAGGCCGGGACTACCCCTTACTGGATAATCCCGAGTGAGATCACCCTGCGGTTGCGATCAGCAACCGCACCACTAAGCCGAAATAAAAAAGGACATCTAGACTAAAATGACCTCACCCTGCTTGGGAGCTACCCACCTAGCCTTGCAGCATAACCCCTGATTTTCAGTCATTCCCATTTGATGAGGCTTGAGGCTAAGCGTTACCTTTAAAGAACATATCCCTTAGAATGCCCAACGTCCACCTGACGATGTTTCGCAAGCATTCATCCATACAAGTCCGTCCCGGGTTCGAACGGAACCGAAGGCACTATTCCTACTACATCCATTTTGGAAATATCCTCAGGATTAGTAGCGACTAGCCCTTGCACTTCAATGCTCCATCTTCGAATCCAAAATCGTTTTCACGAAACGTACAAACCGGATCGAAGTGGTTTTCGAGAAATAAATCTCGATCCCGGTCTCTTCGAAATGATCAACGTATTTGTCCAACGTTGATAGTCGGTGATTTAACTATCAATTAATATTCACAAATAACCATCAACCAATAAATAATTTTCCAATTATTTATTAACTTCAAAATATCATCACAAGATATATTTCTATTTTCAACCTTTTGAAAACAGTTTTTAAACCATTCTTTCTTTCCAGAATAAACTTTTTCAAATATTTTCTATCTCCTCTGAAACCACCAAGCACAAAAGTAGATTTTTAAAATAGTTTAAAACTCTTTACTTTGCAATTTATACTTTAAAACATTTATTTTAAAAAGTACTTCAATGAAATAAATCTCGATCCCGGTCTCTTCGAAATGATCAACGTATTTGTCCAACGTTGATAGTCGGTGATCTAACTATCAATTAATATTCACAAATAACCATCAACCAATAAATAATTTTCCAATTATTTATTAACTTCAAAATATCATCACAAGATATATTTCTATTTTCAACCTTTTGAAAACAGTTTTTAAACCATTCTTTCTTTCTAGAATAAACTTTTCCAAATATTTTCTATCTCCTCTGAAACCACCAAGCGCAAAAGTAGATTTTTAAAATAGTTTAAAACACTTTACTTTGCAATTTATACTTTAAAACATTTATTTTAAAAAGTACTTCAATAAAAATACATACTATATGAATATTTGAAAATAAGATTACTTAATAAAATATACTACTAGATTTACACTTTTTAAACAAATACTAAATCACTCTTTAAATAATTATTGCTATAATAGATTAAAAGGAAATACTTACTTCAGAAATTAAATATTAGAAATAATAAAATTTACAAAACTTGCTTTCTACAAAAACAACTTTAATCCATCAAATTAATTTTTACAGATTTACTTTTTAAAACATGTACTTGGCTATCCCGAGAAAATCCCAACTCCAATCACCTAAATCAATTTCCCCAAATTGATTTCCAATTTATTTTATTTGAAATAAATTTCTTTAATTTCTCAATTCATTTAAAAATTCATTAGTTATGGACTTATTATTAATGTTATTATTTTCCGTTTGATTTTAAACCTTTTAACTGAAATATACAAATTTCAGATTTTCCCAATTTCTTCTTTATTCCTTCTAATAATTTAAATCTTAAATTTTTAATAAATGTTTTGTTCTTTTAATTAATACCACTAAAGATTTAAAATTCATTAACTTTCTGTTTATTCAAATTTTCTTTTCTATACCCAAAATTTATTTATTAAAATTTTAAAGTCACTTATTCCTTTTCAAATTCATTCTTTGAATTTATTTTGTAATTATTTTACTTGCAATTTCACATCTTTATTTTCATTTCAAAAATCAAATTTATATTTTTGGTAATTCATTATACCCAATTATATCAACCAAGCCATAACATTCAATATTTTCACATAACTCATTATAGAATATCAAACAATCAGAACATGGAATAGAATATAAAATAATTTAAATAAAAGTTGAGGGGTCCAGTTGGATCCCTCCAACCTGTTTTCCCTGCAACCACAGACGTTAGCATCACATAATATGCCAATTACAAATTATACTATACTATTCACATCAATCAATTCAACCATACAATGAATTATTTAAATTTAATCATTTTAAATTTAAATTTTAAACTGAGTGAGATTAACTCACCTTTGCCTTTAATTTGCAATCCACTTCCATATTGCCTTGTTTTCTTGAGTTTATACCTTAAATAAACAATTTATATTATTTACTAATGCTTGAACAATTTGAATAATTAGTCTCCATTTGGTAAATTTAATACTAACATAATGAACAATTCAATCCATCTAAAACTTTAGATTCAACTAATACTTTAGTTCTAAACTAGAAATTAAATTCTAACTGGAAATTTTCCCCTTTAAAATACCTATACGCCTAAAATGAAATTTTACTTATATAGTTTCTCTCAATATTTAAAATTTCTTTAAATAAATTTATTTAATCCAAATTAAATTTCAAACCAAATTTTCTTTCTTTCTCTTTTTAAAAATTTATCTGTGTGTATATATATATGCTTTCTGTTTTTAAACCTCATATATATATATCCAGTCTATATATACATTTATTAAATTTAATTTCCAAATTAAAACAACCTATATACCATACTGCAGTTGTTATCTTTCCTAAATTTGTAAATTGGAAAAAAATACCTCATTGCCACACCTGAACAACCCTACTCTCGCGACCCTCACTGCTCCATTCCAGTTTATGCGACCAAGACAACTCGCACCCACGAACCCAAACCCTTGAACTCTGCTTCGTTGACTTAGAGACTCGTTTTCCAAATTCACGAATTTCGCTTGAGCACTCCATCGCCCCGAGTCCCCCTATCGGCCAAGCAAGAACTCACACTAATCTTCCCTTGCGACCTGCCAACTCTAAAACAACGACGCCGAACCCAGCCCCCAAATCCATATGCTAGCACGCGAATACTAAAGCAGGTTTGAGCTCGACCCTAAATCGCGATGGAGTTCGATCGCTTGCAGGTGCCAGGTGAATCGAAATCGAACTCGATTTTGATGTGAATAATTTTTTTTTTAAATTCAAGAAGAAGATTCGCGGATGGGTTGGTTTTCAGAGGAATGGTTTTGAGGGTGAGGTGAAATAGCATCAACGACTTTGAATAGAAGAATCTGAATTTAGTTCGGCCATTGATTACTTTTGTGGATTCGATCCGAGAATGGGTGAAAGAAAAGAAACAAGAAACGTACGTGATTTATAAAATAGAGTATAAGCTTTCTCCAGAAGATAAGCGACATAGAAAAGACGTTAGCACACAAAATTGTTTCTACGTAGGCTTGTTCAGAAGGAAGATGGCTGAAGTGAAAGAACGGTGGCTATTGGAAAAAAAAATCTCACTGCAGACTAAATATCTAAATATATTAATCAATTTAAATTTTCGATATAAGATTTCAACGCGTTTATATATCGTACGCTCACACAACAACTCCAATCACTACGAAATTTGAAATCCGATGATAATAAAATATTACGGATCCAATGGAACTGGTTTCGTCGAACTCCGAGACTGTGCCTCGGAATACCATTTTTAAATTCAATTCAAACGATATATTCTTAAAACTGAATAAATCAGTGTTAGATTCAATTTTAAAATCCTATTATTCTCAGTATTATCAATATAAATTTTATAAGCTTTCAAATTATTTTTAATAGGCTTAAAATTCTGGATTCAACATTTCATCCAATTTTAAATTATTTAAATTCAATAATTAAATTATCAAATGAATTGTGATATTCGTAATTCAAGTTAAAATTACTCTACTGAATATTCAAAATCAATTAAATATTCCGATTTAAAGGCTTAAAAATTCCGGGTCGTCACAATAACTCGATAGAACGTCCTCACCATCCTACTTCATTCTAGAATCTCCACCGCATACACGGTTGTTAAAGTGTTTTCGAGGTTGGCAGAGAGTACGACAACTTCCGATCCTGGTCTCTTTAACAACCAGATGATATTATAACCCATGGATATTTATTTCAAAATTATTTATACTTTCAAAAGCAAACTAGCATATCCTTTTCAAAATCTTATTATTTCTTTCAAAATAGTATGTACTTTCAAATCCAAAATATCATACTCATTTCAAACCATATCACAATAGTATCTTTTCCATTTCAAAACTAATTCAATAATATATCATTCAAATAAAACCTAAATTTCCAAATCATTGAATATTTCCATCCATTTATTAAACTTGTAATATTCCCTTAAATTATCATAGCATTTTGGAAATGTAACCTTAAGGAATCATAGCATTATTGGAATGTAATACTTTCCACTTTAACATTTTATATAATCAAAGTATTTATATACTTACAAATTCTAACATGCTCATATTATCATAGCCTTATAGTTAAATGAACTTTGTTACCGTAATATCGAATTTAAAGCTGAAATTCTTATGATGGGTTAAAAATACCTTATTAACTTACATTATGATTATAATAAAGAAACTTTATTATTTTAATCATTTAAAATATGCTATATACATTAATTAAAACTTACATATCAAATGTACGTTTGAACTTACATTTATTACAATAAAGAGCATTTATCATTTTAATCAATATCACACTAATTAAAACTTACATTATCAAATGTATGTTTTAATTTACATTTCTATTACAGTAAAAAAGCATTTATTAATTTAATCAATACCACACTAATTAAAAATTTACATGTTTCTTGCATGAATTAGGACTTTACACGTTTCTTTCATTAATTAAAACTTTGCATGTTTCTTGCATTAATTAAAAACTTACACGTTTCTTTCATTAATAGAACTTTACATGTTCTTGCATTAATTAAAAACTTTAAATGTTCTTTCATTGACTAGGACTTTACGTGTTTCTTTTAAAATATGCATCCCACAAATAAAATACCCTATCACTAAATTTACTTAACTTTAATTTGAAAACTAAATTTCCAAATATCAAGTTAAGTTATTTTAAGTTGCATTTTTCCAGTTAAATCATAATCATTCATTTTTACAAAACATAACCATAAATCAAGTATTTTCTATGAGTTAATAAAATAGTCCAATCCTCTTTATAAATCTATTCATCTAGACATCAATTAACAATGATTCCAAATTAAATAATTTTATTACCAAGTCCAATCAAAACCGTAGTTCATTTTATCCACTCAAAATACATTATTTACTATACCAACCTTATTTATTTCAAGAAATAACTATAACAGTCCGCAAATCCATACCCCTTGAGTCACACTATTCTACACATAGCAACTCAAGTTGCACAGAAATACGAACCATTTTGATTTAAGAAGAAGAGGTAGAAGAAGAGAAAACAGGAAACAACATCAGAATCTAACCCTCGCAGCGGAATAAAATATAATAGATAACAACAGATCTTTACTCAAAACAAATATATATCTGTTTATACATATATCAGAGTACATCATCATCAGGGTACATCAATCACAGTTCAACATCAATAATATACATGTAACGACCCGATATTTTCAACCATTTGCATCCGCACATGTCGGACTTGAATTGCTCAAAATACCGCGTTGTAAATAAAATTTGGCAAATCTCAGAATATACAGTAAATACATAATCACAGACACAGAGTATTTAATAATGCAGCGGAATTTAAAAGAAATAGTAGTTCATGAAGCTACTATATAAATATAAGATACATCAGAGTTAAACATGATACAACAAAAAGTAACAAGATACATCAGGTACAAATCAGAATACATCACTGAAATCACTGGATACAGAAAGCAAAATAGACGGCTGGTTCTTCAAGGAAAGCTCCAACTCCGAAGGTGAATCTTGAATGCTAACTCACTAAATCTGACTCGAGCGTAAAGCAAAATACAAAACACTCGAGTCAGGACATAAATACTTATGAACTGTAAATAAACTCAAGTGAACAGTAACAAAAATGCATCAGTAACTTAGAGGATGCTTGGGATCGCCCATCTTTTAAGGATCCGTTAAACTATTTACTATGTAGTAATATTGCGCTACTATAATAATGTCTACAGTAAAATAAACATACTTTTAAATAGCGTTCCGGGCTACCCATATCACCCTTAACACATAATAGTCCCAGTAGTCCATCCAATATCATGCCATCTCCACTCTGGGTGACAGTCAGAGGATACCACACGGGCTACGGGAGAAAAACAAACTCGTAGTAAAGGCTCGGTATGGTAGGTGACACGGCACACAAGGTAATGCCAGGGTAGATATACCAATTACGCACACGGGCTGGTGGTAACGCAGCAGCCACATACGCCCACCTCGGAACACACTCCCAATCAAAATCGGAGGATGGCCATCTAATCAATCACCAGTAAGAGTATAGTATCGAAGGAATGTGTCCGACCAGAGGTGCTACCTCCTTTGGCCCGAGATCGCTCCTGTTTTAGCCACCTTATGCCAACTCACGGGAGCTGGGTCCACGTAATATACCTCAAGAACGTCGCCACCATCCTACTTCATTCTAGAATCTCCACCGCGTACACGGTTGTTAAAGTGGTTTTCGGAGTTGGCAGAGAGTATGACAACTTCCGATCCCGGTCTCTTTAACAACCAAATGTTTATAACGCCGTGGTCATTTCAAAATAGTTTATATTTCAAAAGGATCAAATCATTTCATTTCAAAACTATATTCCTTTCAAAATAGTTTACGCCTCGAAACCAAAACCATTTTTATTTCAAAACTATTTATTCAATCAAAATAGTTTATACTTCGAAACCAAAATCATTTTTATTTCAAAACTATATTCAAATCAAAATAGTTTATACTTTATCATTTCCATCTCAAACCTATATTCACTTCCAAAAATCATAATACTTTCAAAGTTATAACTCTTTCGAAACCAAAATACTTGAAATCATTACACTTAGAAAATCATAACATTCTGAAATCATACATTTGAAATCATGAAACATTCATTTAATTCTTTACAATTTACAAATTTATTTCCAATTTAAATCAAAAATTCAAATTTCCAATTTAATTCAAATCAAACCATCAATTTTATTTCAATTCAGTTTTCTAACAAAACATTTCAAATCTTATAAATTTCAAATATAGATTTGATCTACAAAAAAAGCTATCCAATTTTAATATGTTTCCAAACTTTAATATCCCACATTTCAAAACTAAACTTTATAATTCCATATATTCATATCTCAAATCTAATTTCATTATTATGTAGTTTTGAAATATTCATTTCATAAATCCAATATTATTAAAATAAACTTAAATTACAATTAAACCAAATATCTTTTCATACAAATATAAACTTCAAATATTCCTTTATCAAATAAAGCAAAATCAAATATCATTCAACATTCACATTCTTTATTAAAATAAAGATCAAATCATTTCCAAACCATTTCAAAATCATTAAAATATTACATCCTTTCAAAACTTCATAATCAAATTATTATTTGAATTCGAATCCAAATATTCAAAGTTAAATATCATTTAAAAATCAAATATGTCATTCATTTATTATTTAAAACATCATTACCAAAAATACATTCCAAAATTCCATTCAAAATTTCATTTATTATATTACATTTCATTCCGTTTGACACATAACCAAGTAAACTTTATTTAAATTCAAATTCAATTTAAATTCCTTAAAAAATCAAATTTAAATATTCAAAACTTCTAAAATTTCACAGATAATCCATTTCAAAAGTTAAATTATTTAACACTTTAAAATATAGCCCAAACAGTGTTAAAATCTATAACATTTCAAAACATTGTCAAATTATAGCAACGACAGCATTTATAAATTGCTATCGTAGCTTATATTTTCCAAAATGTTTTATTTCAAGAATAGAGACATTTATAAAATGTCGTAATAGATATTTAGTTATTTCAAACATTGTTAGATTCAAAACAATAGCATAAAAATGCTGTCAAAAGACTAAAGCATTTTGAAAATGCTATAAAATTCCAGGTTTCATTTTAGCTTTTCAAAAATAATAATAAAACTCCAAATTTTTATTATTACAACTTAAAAATCATATTTCTAGACTTCAAAATTTCACATTTAAAATCATTTTAACATATGATTTAACACAATAAAATTTTAAGATCAAATATTCAATTTTGCAAACTCCATTCATTTATTAAGTCAAAATTCACTGTTTATTAATTTATAAATTTAAGAAACTTAAAATTTTACTTCAAATATCATTTCAAAGCTTTAAATTTAATTTCCATTATTTATTTACATCTTAAAATAAAATTTAAAGTCAAACGTCACATTTACTCCAAATTTACATACTTGAATTCACTTAAATTCACAATTTCAAGATTTAATATTTAACTTTCTTAAAACCATAATATATATATTTTAAATCAAAATTTCATACTTTTGAAAATACATATTTAAAAAAATCATTTAAAAATATACCACGGGGTCTGTATATAATTTTCTAACCTAGGTCAAGTGATACGGATATATATCATTTCAATCCGTAATTTACAAAGAAAACCGGGCTTTATCATTTCAAACCCGCAATCCCAAGCCAAATAAAATACAATAAAAATCACTCAGGCCTATCATTTCAGCCCATAAAAATTTTTCCCTATTCTAAAGCCCGTTTGGGTATGTATTATTTCAACCCATAGTGATTCTATTCTAACAGGGAACTTGCAGTGTGAATATATACATAAACAATATAAACAATGTCAATGTCACAGTATAATGTCATATATCAGATGTCAGGTGATAATTAATAGTTTAACATGGTAATAACATGGTATAGCATATCATATGATCAACATTAACTTGCATAACATTTTATATCACTAAACACTTGTCATCAATTCACTATTTCATAAGTATAAATGTCAGAGTGAGAAAAACTCACCTTTTCAAGATGAAGACCACTACGACACACAAACATGATTCCAAGGGCACGACAAGCACGACAATGGATTCAAATAAGTGGAGATAGCCTAGATGATCATCTTATAACAATCCAATAAACACAAACAAGACAATGCAACACATGAATATACAACACAAAACAATATTGAACAAGTTGAGATACAAAGCAACAAATACAAGACGGCTTAACCTTGCCTTAACCACTCCACTGCTCGACCATAGAGGATCTTTTGCTTGTCCATTTATATGTGATTGGGTCAGGTATGGTATCATATAGGTCAGATTTAGCACACCCATGCACGGCAACATGAAGTGATGTGAAGGGGTAGTGGTGATAATATGAAGCATACATAGGTTCAAGTGCAAAAAGAGTGGTTTATGCAACATTTGGCTCGGTTATGCCAAGTTTTGGGCTCGGCCCTACATACTTCAGGTATGGTCAGATCTGAAATGATGTCTAGAGGTGGTGTAGGTAGGTGGTGGTTGAGCTAGGGTTGTGGCCAAGTCAAGATATGAAGGAGATAGTGAAGATAGGCTTGGCTAGGCAATGTTTTCAAGTGATGCTTGTATTAATTTGAGGAATTTGCAATTGGGAGGGCCATGGCCTGTAATGGTCAGTGGAGTAGGAGGGGTAGCTGCCAAGTATGGTGGAGGTGGTGGTCATGGAGTTGGAGTGGACTAGAGGCCGAGCTATGCTAGAGGAGGAACAAGGTAGAAATCATTGAAAAGAAGTAGGAAAGAAAGAATGAAGCCATAAGTTTTTTTTTCTTTTTTTCTTCATGAAGCCGTGAGTTTTAGGGGGAAGATGAGGAAGAGTTTCCACGTGAAAAGGAAAATGGAATGTCAGCTGAAGAGTGGAGTTAAGGCAGCCAATTGAAGAGATGTTGGTTGAGAAATGAAAAGACAGAATACAAAAAGGCTTGAGCAAATAAAGAGTCACAAACCTTTCAAATTTCCACCATTTCTTTTTAAATTTTAAATACATGTAAAATATATATAAATACATATAAAAAAACGAAAATATTGTAAATAAACAAAAATAAATAAATAAATATTATTTAAATATAATTAAATTAAGAAAATAGCAAAGAAAATGTAAACTAGGCTTGAAAATTTGAAAATAATGAAATGAACTTTTGAAAATTGTATGTACATGAAACATATTTATAAATAAATATAAAAACATAAAAATAAAATGCATACATAAAAATGAATAAATAAATTTTAATTAAATATAATTTAAATAAAGAAAATAACAGAAAAATGGAAACTAACCTTTAAAAATAGAAAATAAATTCAATGAGCTTTGGAAAAATTCAAACGTCACTTTAAAAATATTAAAAAGGTAAAAATATATGTAACATAACATATAATACAATTTAGAATAAGATATGACAAGTAAAAAAATATTTATTTAATTTAAAATAAACAATATTGTTAAATAAAACAATTTACACCCAATTTTGTAAAAAGAATAACTTTCACAATATTATTCGGATTTGAACGAAACGAAAAGCAGTGTTCTTGAAATTTTATTTACTTTCATAATAAAAGATAAAAATAAAATTTTCAAACTTTTAAAATTTAAATTTAAAAGTCAAAGTTTGACCAGATTGACCAAAATTCACTTTTCTGGAAATATTCAATATATGCATGATTGAAATTCTAATCCACATCAAAATCAACATTTATATTTCAAATAACAAAACATATTCATTTTAATAAATAAATTAAAGTATTTAAATTAGGAATTTAAATTAAAATAATTAAAATATATAATTGCACTGATCAGAAAATACAGGGTTGTTACACTCTCCCCCACTCAAAACTTTTCGTCCCCGAAAAGGAATGAGGTATGGGAAAGCATGGAAAAGATAGAATGAAGTAATATTAAGACAAGATGACAAGAAGATTAAAATTATACTTGATAACTGTTGCTATAGGTAAGTTTAACGATGATGCAGCAAGGCATATGGGAATTCAGAAGTTAACTCGTAAGACGTACATGAGCTTAAGAGGTGCATGCTTGATGAGTCGGTCACGGGATAGTGGAGGCATAAGTCGGTGCCGATTTAACGAAGCTTGGGAGTTGGGTAGCTCGGGGATTTTAAGTCGTTACCGACTTATGGGACACAGTTTACGACCCAAGACGAAGACTCCAAGTCGTTTGCAACTTATTAAAACAAAGAGGAACGCGTTAGGAAAGGGACGACCTAACCAAACTATGAGTCGTTCGGTGTTGGGGGGAAATGAGTCGTCCACGACTCAGCGTGAGGGGATTAAGTCGCCTAACAACAGTAGTATAAGTCGTCGGCGACTCATCATAAAGCCAGGGGAAGCTCCATCTTTGGAAAGTCTTGAGTCGGAGAGAAGGGGGCACGACCTAACTGAGTCGCTCGAAGAGACATGCGGCAAGAAACTGGGAAGCTTGAATCGTATGAATGTTGAGTCGGTAATGGCTTGAGTCGGCCTCAGTTGAGTCGTGAGTCGCTTGGCAAGTTGAGTCGTTAAAGTGTTTTCTTGAGTCGGTAGTGTAGCGTGTAGTATGATGAGTCGTTTGTATTTTGAGTCGTGTATTGTTGAGGCTGTACATGTCTTGAGTCGTATTACCTGCTTTGTCTGTGAGTCGTGCCTTGTTGAGTCGGCAGCGACTTAGATGAGTCGGCAACGACTTAGATGAGTCGTGAGGGATGAGTCGGTGCCGACCTAAGAGTTGGGTGTTGTTTGTTGTGTTGGGTTGTAACTCCTATAAATACGCGTGTGTTGTACATTTTTGGGGTTGTTGATTTTGGAATAAAATTCTCTTTTGTTAGCTTTGTGCTTTCATACCAATTGGTAGTTGAGTGTAATCTCCTATCTCCACTTACGTCGTTCGAGTGCGCTCGAATCCACGTTTGTTGAAGCCGATTCACGGAATCTAGTGCGCTAGATCAACGTGCGAAGAATCGTAGATCTTTGAACACGGTATAGTGCGCTATCAACGTGTTTGAGATAGCTAGAGTTCGGTATCTTTGGATCAACGAACTTGGGCATTTTTGGTATCTTCAACTCACCGATTGCTACAATCCATCGATTGAAGTTTTGTTTGATTAATCCGCTGCGTCATTATTGGTATCAGAGCCATACTTAGCCAATCATAGCTAAGTTTGATTCTTGGAGCCAAGTTTTTGAAGTTTTTGAAGTTGGAAGGAGTTCATCGTGTTCATATTGAAGTTGCATCAAGTTTGGAGAGTTTGATCCATTTCATTTTGGATCGAGGAGTTGGATTTTGTTTGGATTTTGAATTGGTGATTTGCGCGCCAAAGTTTTGAAGGTTTTGGAGTGAGCCGAGGCAAGTCTTGACCGAGCCAAGCAAAGTTGTGAAGAGTCAAGGCCGAGACAAGCATTGCCGAGACAGTTGAGCCTAGATTGCCTTATCGTGTGAAATTTTGAAGTATTGTGTTCAATTTGTTGAAGTTTGTGAAAATTTTAACCATGCCACCAAGGAGAGCTAATCGTCATCAAAACGTTGAAGCTTTGTATCGTAGAGAAGAAGCCGAGCTTATGGAACAACGTATTAATGAGAAATTTGATGAAGGCATTGGTAAATTGGAGAGATTGATGAATGATTTGAATCAAAGGAGGAGATCACCAAACTCGAACCATGGAGGAAACCGAGTTTCGCCATTGGTTACGGAAGCGAGGAGGGTATCACCACATTCTTGTAGAGATAGAAGAGAAACATCAATTTCATCACGAAGAGATCATCATGACTATGCACATGAAGAAAGAAGAAGTCATCGAGAATTTGACCATGAAGTATATAGAGATGAAGAGAGACATAGTCAAAGAAGCATGCATGAGAGAAGGGATGATGTTAGTCGAGATCGATGTAGGCGTACCTTTGATTTTGTTGAAGAGGGTGATAGAGCAAGTATTCCTTATAGAGATCGAGACCAAATTCGAAATTCTTACCGTGATGTGGAGGATGATCGTCGTTGGGAGTCGGGTATGAAAATGGAAATTCCAGAATTTAAAGGCGGAATGGTTGCTGAGGAGTTTTTAGATTGGTTGTCTAATGTGGAGGAAATCTTTGATTTCAAGGAGGTGCCGGAGAATAGAAGGGTGAAGTTAGTTGCTACAAGGCTGAGGGGAAGAGCATTGGCATGGTGGCAGCAAACTAAACTTACTCGAGAACGAATGGGGAAGTCAAAGATAGAATCTTGGGAGAAGATGAAAAAGTTGATGAGATCTACATTTTTGCCTTATAACTACCAATCACTTATGTACCAGAGGTTGCAGAATCTGAGGCAAGGGACAAAATCTGTTAGTGATTATGCTGATGAATTTTACCAACTCATTGCCAGGAATGATATCATGGAGACAGAAGAGCAGTTAACTGCTAGATTCGTTGGGGGTTTGAGAATGCAGATCCAGGATATGGTTAATATGTTTGATCCTAGATCCGTTGTAGAGGCACATCAGAAAGCGTTAGCTTGGGAGAAACAAGGAAGGCGTGGAGGTGGTGTGTTTACTAACTCTAATAATCAAGCAAGGGGTGCTGGTGGAAGTTCTAATGTTCCTAAACCAGTTACAAAACCAGTGGTGAAGGAGGTTGAGAAGGCGAAGGCTAGTAGTATTTTCAAATGTTATAATTGTCAGGAGTTGGGTCACAGAAGCAACGAATGTCCGAAGCCGAAGAAGAGAACCATGGTTGCAGAGGTTGAAGCAGATGATGGTGAGGAGGCAGAGTATTCAAATGTACCTTATGTTGAGGAGGAAGAAGAAGTGTCGGGAGATGAAGGATGTAGTCTTATGATGAGGAGAAGTTGTTTGACACCAAAGCAAGAGGAGGATTGTAGTTGGCTGAGAAGCAATATTTTCCAATCGACATGTACTATTCTGGGAAAGGTCTGCAAGTTTGTTATTGATGCAGGAAGTTGTGATAATATTATTTCTACAGAAGCAGTGAGAAAGTTGAACTTGAAGACCGAGAAGCATCCTAAACCATATAAGCTAGCATGGTTAAGGAAAGGAGGTGAAGTGAAAGTGTGTCGAAGGGCTTGTGTTAATTTTTCAATCGGAAAGAAGTACAAAGATGAAATCTGGTGTGATGTCGTAGATATGGATGTTTGTCACTTATTGTTGGGCAGACCATGGCAGTTTGATAGAGCAGTTCAGCATGACGGTCGTGCCAACAGTTACAGTTTCATGTTCGAGGGTACTAAAATCACTTTAGTTCCTAAGAGACAGCAGCAGAAGGAGAGCAAGCTAGAAGAGATTGAAGAATTGAAAACTCTGTTGACTTTGAAGGAGTTTGTTAAAGAAGTGGAGGAAGAACCGGAAGTGTTTTTGTTGATTGGGAGAGAGAGTAGTGAAGAAGTTGAAATCCCGGAAGAAGCAAAGCCAGTTTTGAAAGAATTCGAAGATGTCTTTCCAGAGGAGTTGCCAAAGGAGTTACCACCACTTAGAGACATTCAGCATCAGATTGATCTTGTTCCGGGGGCAGTGTTACCACATCGACCACATTATCGTATGAGTCCGAAGGAACATGAGGAATTGAGAAGGCAGGTGGAAGAGTTGCTTGAACAGGGTCGTATTCAGGAAAGTTTGAGTCCATGTGCTGTGCCAGCATTGTTGGTACCCAAGAAGGACGGAACTTGGAGGATGTGCACTGATAGTAGAGCTTTGAATAAGATCACTGTACGTTACAGATTTCCTATGCCAAGGTTGGATGATTTGTTGGATCAGTTGAGTGGGGCAACTATATTTTCAAAGATTGATTTGAAGAGTGGGTATCATCAAATTCGTATCAGACCTGGAGACGAATGGAAGACAGCTTTCAAAACTAGAGAGGGGTTGTACGAATGGTTGGTTATGCCATTTGGTTTGTCTAATGCACCTAGTACATTCATGCGGGTGATGAATCAAATTTTTAGACCACTCATTGGAAAGTTCGTCGTGGTTTATTTCGATGATATTTTGATTTATAGCAGGAGTACGGAGGAACATGTTCTACATTTGAGGGAAGTGTTGCTTATTCTTCGTGAAGAACAATTTTATGCTGCTACCAAGAAATGTGTGTTTATGACACCTAGTGTTTTATTCCTGGGTTATGTTATTTCAGGGAAAGGTATTCAAGTTGACCAGAGTAA
Organism: Allium cepa; assembly: GCA_030765085.1. Lineage (NCBI taxonomy): Eukaryota > Viridiplantae > Streptophyta > Magnoliopsida > Asparagales > Amaryllidaceae > Allium > Allium cepa. The sequence goes on from CM060931.1 coordinate 802,871,766, forward strand.
AGTTGAAGCAGTCAAGAATTGGCCACAGCCAAAGACAATTACAGAAGTGAGAAGTTTTCATGGGCTAGCGTCATTCTACCGAAGGTTCATACCACACTTCAGTAGCGTGATGGCTCCAGTTACTGATTGCATGAAGGGGAAGCAGTTTGTATGGTCAGAGGAAGCGGGGGTTGCCTTTGAGAAGATTAAGGAATTGTTAACGTCTGCACCAATTCTTGTTCTACCTAATTTTCAGTTATTGTTTGAATTGCATACTGATGCTTCGAAGGTTGGTATTGGAGGAGTTCTGAGCCAGAATGGAAAGCCAGTTGCTTATTTTAGTGAGAAACTGTCAGGGGCAAAGATGAGATACAGTACATATGACGTTGAATTTCATGCTGTTGTTCAGGCTGTTAAGCATTGGAGACATTACTTATTTCAGAAGGAATTTGTTCTTTACACTGATCATGAAGCATTGAAGCATTTACAGGGACAGGATAAAATTTCAGCAAGACATGCATCGTGGATTGCATATTTACAGCAGTTTACTTTTGTCGTTAAGCACAAATCTGGGGTGACGAATCGAGTAGCTGATGCTTTAAGTAGGAGGAGTCATTTGTTAACGACAATGAAGGTTGAAGTGACCGGGTTTGAAATGTTGCCAGAAATTATTGAAGAAGATCCTTACTTTGTGAAATATGTGGAGAAAGTGAAGGATGGGAGTACCGATGAATTCATGTTGGTTGATGGTTTTCTGTTTAAAGGGAATCGTTTATGCATACCGGACTGTAGTTTGAGGATGAAGATTGTGAAGGAATTACATGAAGAAGGGCATGTGGGCCGTGATCGTACTTTGCAGTTGATTTCACAATCTTATTTTTGGCCATCGATGAGGAAAGAGGTTGAAAGATTCGTGGAGCGATGTCATATTTGCCAAGTTTCAAAAGGAACAGCGACGAATGCAGGATTGTATATGCCATTACCAGTACCATCTAAGCCATGGGTTGATATCAGCATGGATTTCGTTTTGGGTTTGCCGAGAACTCAAAGGGGAAATGATTCGATATTTGTTGTGGTGGACAGGTTTTCGAAGATGGCACATTTTGTTGCTTGCAAGAAGACAGCAGATGCAGTTCGAGTAGCGCAGTTATTTTTCAAGGAGATTTATCGACTTCATGGTTTACCAGAATCTATTGTTTCTGATCGAGATACTCGTTTTCTGAGTCACTTTTGGCTGAGTTTGTGGAAGATGGTGGGAACGAAACTGAAATTTAGTAGTGCTTATCATCCACAAACTGATGGACAGACAGAAGTTGTTAACAGGTCATTGGGGAATTTGTTGCGTTGTCTTGTACAGGATAATTTGAGAAGTTGGGACATGAAGCTATGCCAGGCAGAATTTGCTCATAATCATGCAGTAAATCGTAGCACAGGATTCAGTCCGTTTCAGATTGTTTATTCAAATTTACCCAGGGGGCCGTTGGATTTGGCAGTAGTCCCACAATCGAAAGGAACAGTTAAACGAGCTGTCGATTTTGTTGATGAGCTGACTGAATGTCATAAAATCGTTCAGGAACGATTGGAGAAATCAAATAAGAAATATAAGAAGTTTGCAGATTTGAAACGTCGGAATGTTGAATTTAAGGAAGGTGATTTGGTTTATGCAGTATTAACAAAGGATCGTTTTCCGGTGGGTGCTTATAACAAGTTGAAGGCACGAAAAATTGGTCCAGTTGAAGTTTTGAAGAAAATCAATGAGAATGCTTATCGATTAAAGTTACCAGATGATGTTTATACTTCTGATGTTTTTAACATCAAACACTTAATTCCGTATCATGGGAATGAGATTGTTGAGGAAGAATTTACAAATTCGAGGTCGAATTTTTCTCAACCAGGGAAGGATGATGCAGCAAGGCATATGGGAATTCAGAAGTTAACTCGTAAGACGTACATGAGCTTAAGAGGTGCATGCTTGATGAGTCGGTCACGGGATAGTGGAGGCATAAGTCGGTGCCGATTTAACGAAGCTTGGGAGTTGGGTAGCTCGGGGATTTTAAGTCGTTACCGACTTATGGGACACAGTTTACGACCCAAGACGAAGACTCCAAGTCGTTTGCAACTTATTAAAACAAAGAGGAACGCGTTAGGAAAGGGACGACCTAACCAAACTATGAGTCGTTCGGTGTTGGGGGGAAATGAGTCGTCCACGACTCAGCGTGAGGGGATTAAGTCGCCTAACAACAGTAGTATAAGTCGTCGGCGACTCATCATAAAGCCAGGGGAAGCTCCATCTTTGGAAAGTCTTGAGTCGGAGAGAAGGGGGCACGACCTAACTGAGTCGCTCGAAGAGACATGCGGCAAGAAACTGGGAAGCTTGAATCGTATGAATGTTGAGTCGGTAATGGCTTGAGTCGGCCTCAGTTGAGTCGTGAGTCGCTTGGCAAGTTGAGTCGTTAAAGTGTTTTCTTGAGTCGGTAGTGTAGCGTGTAGTATGATGAGTCGTTTGTATTTTGAGTCGTGTATTGTTGAGGCTGTACATGTCTTGAGTCGTATTACCTGCTTTGTCTGTGAGTCGTGCCTTGTTGAGTCGGCAGCGACTTAGATGAGTCGGCAACGACTTAGATGAGTCGTGAGGGATGAGTCGGTGCCGACCTAAGAGTTGGGTGTTGTTTGTTGTGTTGGGTTGTAACTCCTATAAATACGCGTGTGTTGTACATTTTTGGGGTTGTTGATTTTGGAATAAAATTCTCTTTTGTTAGCTTTGTGCTTTCATACCAATTGGTAGTTGAGTGTAATCTCCTATCTCCACTTACGTCGTTCGAGTGCGCTCGAATCCACGTTTGTTGAAGCCGATTCACGGAATCTAGTGCGCTAGATCAACGTGCGAAGAATCGTAGATCTTTGAACACGGTATAGTGCGCTATCAACGTGTTTGAGATAGCTAGAGTTCGGTATCTTTGGATCAACGAACTTGGGCATTTTTGGTATCTTCAACTCACCGATTGCTACAATCCATCGATTGAAGTTTTGTTTGATTAATCCGCTGCGTCAAACAATGTGGAGATGATCTTCTCAAGATCCTCCAGAATCAAGAACACAAGCACACAAAAAAAAAAATCTTTTAGAATTTGATTCACCCTTCCCGCTTGACCGACGGTCTGTGGATGGCAAGCAGTGCTTAGATTCAAAGATGAGTACCAAAGATTATTAAAGATTATAGAAAGATTTCTAAACAGACTGGTATATGCAATAGCCTCCCATTCTGTAGCAAGATAAGGGAAATTAGGACAACCAAAAGATAGTTTGAAAAACAAAATTAAATAATAAATTTGAAACCATAAAATTTCAACTGAAAATTAATTTTACATAAGTCAAATAAATCTTAAGCATCTCTAATTTCATTATCTTATCATCCAATTATCTTAAATTAACAAATCCCTAAAATCATGTATTTGAAAAATCTTTTATTATACTCAAAATGTACCAAATAAAATTTAATTCTTCTTCATTTCTAATTAAAATTAAGTTTATTTCTCTTAATATATCTTATCACCCATGTTAAATATATTTATAATAATTATAACTACTTTAATTTATTCTCAGTTTCTTTAACATCATTTTATATTGTAAATTATTCCATTACCCTTTTCTTTATTTACCTCTGTCAATCTCTTTTATAACTAAAATTTAAGTATATAACATTTATAATAACCACTCAAATTTTATTTATAAAATCTTTTTTTTATTGTACATTATCCAATTACATATTCAACTTCTGAAAATTAAGGCAAGTTATATTGCAATGAAATTGTGTATTATACAAATAAAACTTTCTAATTCAATTATTTCAAGCTTGAATATTTATCCAAATCTTGAAATTATACTTAGAAATTATCCTTGAAGATAAAATTCAGGAATTGAATTTCCGATAAATTCCGAACTATTTAGAGATAAATAAATGCTCATATACTCTCTCTCTCTCTATATATATATATATCCATTCAAATTCAAATCATATATCAGCATATGTTATAAATCTAGTCTTATTTTAGAAATTAAAATCAACTAAATTTTCCCAAATCAAAACTGTAGCAAGACTACAGAATGGTCACTTCACTTCGAAACTCAAAAATGAATGTCGGTGATGCTGCAGTCATCACCGAAGTTATTTTCCAGCGACAAAGAGAAGAGCACTAGTTTTAAACTTTAAAATTCTTTGGAAACAAATTTCTATTCCAAAATACTTTAAATAATATATCCGTTAAAACTTTAAACACCAAGTTTGAAATCCATCGGAAATTAAATTCTCAAATTCTTGTTTTACATTCATTTTAAATTTCCAAATAAATTTATAACCATGTTTTATAGTTCAATTAGATATATGAAACAATAGAAAATGATATATAAAATCAAATATTATTTCTTAACAACCAATTCAAATAAAATCCAGATAAAGATATATAATAAAGGTACAAAATTTATTTCACAAAAATTTATTTCATTACTAAATTTTAAAAACATATTGTGTCAGTTTGCTCTGTTCAAGTGTTTTGGAAATCTTATCGATGGCGTTGATCAGACGAATCGATTAGAAACCCAAATCAACATCAACAACTCAAACAACACAATATATAAAACCTTTTAAATATTTGTTTACAAATACACTTCAAGAACGATTTGAAGATAAGTTGGAAACAAAGATGAGATGATTAAATAACAGAATAGGGAGATGGATGAGTTTATATAAATCGTGGGCAACCTTAACCAGGTCAACCGTGACTTAAAAAATAAGATCGATGTGGATTTCTTGGGTAAATCAACATTCGATCTCAAGAGATAGAGTTCGGGATTATAAGAGGTACTAGCACCTAAACCGAGGATATAGAATCTCTGGTGAATCGATGCTGTTGTAAAGGAGTTTCCCCCTTTACAAATAAATTTGAGGTTGGCGAGACCGCCAACTCATTATAAAGATCATTTAAAATGGAGTCATGGGATACTCCAGAATCAAGTGAAGATGAATAGTGAGGGACACGAAATGGATTTTGAAACCGCAGGGAACGTTCCAAAATCAAAGGAATCGAGTCAAAAGGAAGAGATTCAAACTCGAATGAAAGTGATTCTGCAAATTCATTTACTCTATATGCTGAGTTTTGCCTAGAGCTACCAAAGCTCTGATACCAACTGTAACGACCCGATATTTTCAACCATTCGCATCCGCACATGTCGGACTTGAATTGCTCAAAATACCGCGTTGTAAATAAAATTTGGCAAATCTCAGAATATACAATAAATACATAATCACAGATCACAGACACAGAGTATTTAATAATGCAGCGGAATTTAAAAGAAATAGTAGTTCATGAAGCTACTACATAAAAATAAGATACATCAGAGTTAAACATGATACAACAAAAAGTAACAAGATACATCAGGTACAAATCAGAATACATCACTGAAATCACTGGATACAGAAAGCAAAATAGACGGTTGGATCTTCAAGGAAAGCTCCAACTCCGAAGGTGAATCTTGAATGCTAACTCACTAAATCTGACTCGAGCGTAAAGCAAAATACAAAACGCTCGAGTCAGGACATAAATACTTATGAACTGTAAATAAACTCAAGTGAATAGTAACAAAAATGCATCAGTAACTTAAAGGATGCTTGGGATCGCCCATCTTTTAAGGATCCGTTAAACTATTTACTATGTAGTAATATTGCGCTACTATAATAATGTTTACAGTAAAATAAACATACTTTTAAATAGCGTTCCGGGCTACCCATATCACCCTTCACACATAATAGTCCCAGTAGTCCATCCAATATCATGCCATCTCCACTCTGGGTGACTGTCAGAGGATACCACACGGGCTACGGGAGAAAAACAAACACGTAGTAAAGGCTCGGTATGGTAGGTGACACGGCACACAAGGCAATGCCAGGGTAGATATACCAATTACGCACACGGGCTGGTGGTAACGCAGCAGCCACATACGCCCACCTCGGAACACACTCCCAATCAAAATCGGAGGATGGCCATCTAATCAATCACCAGTAAGAGTATAGTATCGAAGGAATGTGTCCGACCAGAGGTGCTACCTCCTTTGGCCCGAGATCGCTCCTGTTTTAGCCACCTTATGCCAACTCACGGGAGCTGGGTCCACGTAATATACCTCAAGAACGTCGCCACCATCCTACTTCATTCTAGAATCTCCACCGCGTACACGGTTGTTAAAGTGGTTTTCGGAGTTGGCAGAGAGTATGACAACTTCCGATCCCGGTCTCTTTAACAACCAAACGTTATTATAACGCCGTGGTCATTTCAAAATAGTTTATATTTCAAAAGGATCAAATCATTTCATTTCAAAACTATATTCCTTTCAAAATAGTTTACGCCTCGAAACCAAAACCATTTTTATTTCAAAACTATTTATTCAATCAAAATAGTTTATACTTCGAAACCAAAATCATTTTTATTTCAAAACTATATTCAAATCAAAATAGTTTATACTTTATCATTTCCATCTCAAACCTATATTCACTTCCAAAAATCATAATACTTTCAAAGTTATAACTCTTTCGAAACCAAAATACTTGAAACCATTACACTTAGAAAATCATAACATTCTGAAATCATACATTTGAAATCATGAAACATTCATTTAATTCTTTACAATTTACAAATTTATTTCCAATTTAATTCAAAAATTCAAATTTCCAATTTAATTCAAATCAAACCATCAATTTTAATTCAATTCAGTTTTCTAACAAAACATTTCAAATCTTATAAATTTCAAATATAGATTTGATCTACAAAAAAAGCTATCCAATTTTAATATGTTTCCAAACTTTAATATCCCACATTTCAAAACTAAACTTTATAATTCCAAATATTCATATCTCAAATCTAATTTCATTATTATGTAGTTTTGAAATATTCATTTCATAAATCCAATATTATTAAAATAAACTTAAATTACAATTAAACCAAATATCTTTTCATACAAATATAAACTTCAAATATTCCTTTATCAAATAAAACAAAATCAAATATCATTCAACATTCACATTCTTTATTAAAATAAAGATCAAATCATTTCCAAACTATTTCAAAATCATTAAAATATTACATCCTTTCAAAACTTCATAATCAAATTATTATTTGAATTCGAATCCAAATATTCAAAGTTAAATATCATTTAAAAATCAAATATGTCATTCATTTATTATTTCAAACATCATTACCAAAAATACATTCCAAAATTCCATTCAAAATTTCATTTATTATATTACATTTCATTCCGTTTGACACATAACCAAGTAAACTTTATTTAAATTAAAATTCAATTTAAATTCCTTAAAAAATCAAATTTAAATATTCAAAACTTCTAAAATTTCACAGATAATCCATTTCAAAAGTTAAATTATTTAACACTTTAAAATATAGCCCAAACAGTGTTAAAATCTATAACATTTCAAAACATTGTCAAATTATAGCAACGACAACATTTATAAATTGCTATCGTAGCTTATATTTTCCAAAATGGTTTATTTCAAGAATAGCGACATTTATAAAATGTCGTAATAGATATTTAGTTATTTCAAACATTGTTAGATTCAAAACAATAGCATAAAAATGCCGTCAAAAGACTAAAGCATTTTGAAAATGCTATAAAATTCCAGGTTTCATTTTAGCTTTTCAAAAATAATAATAAAACTCCAAATTTTAATTATTACAACTTAAAAATCATATTTCTAGACTTCAAAATTTCACATTTAAAATCATTTTAACATATGATTTAACACAATAAAATTTTAAGATAAAATATTCAATTTTGCAAACTCCATTCATTTATTAAGTCAAAATTCACCGTTTATTAATTTATAAATTTAAGAAACTTAAAATTTTACTTCATGTAACGATCCTGATTTTAAAGACGAATTTAAATTTATAATTTAATTGAATTTTAGATTGAATTATGGATTTGGTTGAAATTTTCAAATTTAATAAGATGTATTTACTTATTTGTTTTTGAATTTGATTTGAAACTCAAAACGAATACATTGAATTGAATTATAAATAAAGTTTTTAATAAAAAGTATACGTATAAATTAAATACCTGATAGTTAAACAATAAATAGATACATCCAAAACAAAAATTTGATAAGCATGAACACTTGAACAAAACAAAGGAAAAATATGTTAAGTACAAAATGTAAACAAGAAGGTAAAACAAGTAGGAAATCTACTTGGTCAATAAATAATAAGTATGCAAAGAAATACAGTGGCTAAAATTTATAACAACATATAAAAATAGAAATTTATCCATAATGTAATGAAATAAGATAACAACAATTAATACAAGTATGTAAACACATAAACATTCAAGTACATGAAACTTGCATAAGAAGATAGTCATACATTTCAAGTATGTATATTTAAAATAAAATAAAAACAAGACAAACATAACAAGTTGCATCCACCAAATAATTAATGCTAAGATATATCTCATCAGCCGAGTAAAGAAGCCAAAGCAACGTATAAAGCAAAGGAAATAATGAACAAAAACATAAACAAAAGTATGCAACATAATAATAGACTTCAGCTTGCAAAATAAAGTCAATGTTTTATATAAAATAAACAAATCTATGTATATACAATACATATATACAACATACACATATGCAAACCTGAAGACAACCAACAATATATACATATGTATCAAACAGCAAAAACAAAGAGATGCAAGGTAAGTATGAACATATATGAAAGTAGCTTGCAAATTAAACCAAACCAACAAGATGAAATTCAAAGTTAAAAAGAAAAGAAACAAATAAAATACATATACACTTAAACAAATACAAGCCATCACTATCATCTCAAACTTGTACAGCTGAAATGGAGTATGGAGAGGAAAGTATATATGTACAAGGCAATAAATGCCATACATCTCAACATTTAATGCAACATACTTCAGCCATGCTTATTAAATAGATAAAGATATCACATGTACCAGTTTTGTATACCGTGTATACTTCTATCCCAATATACTTCTTTCTTTATATCTTCTTCATCACCACTTCGTCTCATTTAAAAATAAAGCTAAGAAAGAAACTGAGAAAGAAAAGAAAAAAAAATATAAACAAAACAAAATTCAAGTTTGAAAGCAAGCTCCAGGTTTAACTTCAAATTCATGAAGCAAAGCAAGTAGCAGATTGAACAAGCTAAAAACAAATCATTACAGATCAAAAGCATTTCCAATTTGAAGCCTGAGTCTCCTCTGTTTATTTCTTTTTAGACAGGTGAGTAACATTTCATTTTTTTTAGGGTTTGAATTTATGCAAGTGTATCTGAGAAATGTTGTGTGTGCATAGATAATTCTCTCTCTCTATATATATGGGAAGATTGAAAATAAGTATGCAGGTTTTTGTTTTGAAAAAAAAAAGATTTGCATCTGTTTTCAGTAAAACTCCAACTGATGGATTCAAATAAAAAAAAATCTTTTACTCTTCTTTTGATTGATGATTGAACTTAGGACTTAAACAAAAAACGTTTATATCATTGTAAACTAAGCTTTAAAATTTAGTTAAGATTAAAACAACTTAAAATTCATCTCTGGAAACCCAAAATCTTGAACAAACTCAAGGTGGACCAAAATTCGAACTTCGTGAAATGGTGATTTATATATATAACTTGAATTCATACTGAAAATGATGATTTTTAAGATGGGTTTCGTGATTTTTAGTGGGGTAGTTTGGTAGCAGTTTGAAGTTGAACGGAAATGGGTTTTTAGGGGATTTCTGGCGATCGGGGGTACTAGAGGTTCTAGGGTTGTTCGGGGAGGTGGAGGAGTGATCGATGATCATGGGAAAAATGCAAAGTATTTTTGTATGCATCATAGATGGAGATTCGATTAGACGTAGGGTTTAAGCTCTATGTATTTTTGGTTGAAGTCACGTGGAGATTGCTTCGTCGTCGCTCTGATTCAGGCGATCGCACCTTGGGGAAGAGTCGCGTGGGGCGGTGAAGAAGTTGTATTCGCGGTTGCAAGGCGTAAGATGGTCGGGATCGACGGTGAAGGCTAGTTTTGCCGAGGATGGTGGGTTCCAGATTTTCGATCGAATGCCTTGATTTTTATTTACTGATGAATTGGTTGATCGGAGTAGACGAGGGGGTCGGTGTCGAGGTTGTCGACTTGACGAAGATCATGGCGATGATCGGAGCCATCGCGTTTGGTCGTGCATGTGCACAGCACAGTGGTGCTTGGGTGGTCTGGGATGGTGTCGTGGTTGTCGCGTGATGTTGCTCGAGTATTTTTGGGAAACGAATCGTGTCAAACCCGGTGCGCGTAAGTGTTTTTATCACTGCAGTTTTTAAATTTTGTAACAAAAAAAAAAGTGAAGAAGAGATGAAGTTTGGGGGTGGAGCTCGGGGAATTAGGCCAGGAAACTCGGGTTCAACACGGGTAAACCAGGTTTTTGCCTGGGTTTGTTTCAATGCAAGGTTTTAACATCATTAAATATAAACAGGTTTTGGTAAATACAAGATAAATACAAGACAAAGGTTTTAATTACAAATTTAAGACCTAATGGAAATTGTAATTAAGAGATGTCATTCTAATTAAAATATTAATAAGTTAAAATTAACTAAATTGAGTTAATTAAAGAATAAGAGTTAATTAGTTTAAATTCTAATTTAGAAGTAATAATTTATTGATTACGAAAGTAATTTAGTAATTAATGAATAAATAAAAGGGTAATTAATTAAATAAAAATTAATCAATTTTGGGCTAATTAATTAATTAAAGATCATTAATGAAAATGGTATAATCAAAGGTCAATTATTTAATAATTTAAAAGTCGATGAAATATAATTAAAGGTTTAATTACTTAATTAAAGTTTAAAGATTTATTAAGTTAATTAATTTGTAAATTAAGAATTATTAATTGGATATTAATTAATAATTAAAGTTGATTTAATCAAGTGATTAAGCAATTAATTGATTTAAGGATAGTGTGATAAATTAATTTAAGTAATTAATTTGAGAAAAATTAATTTATCAAGGGCAAATTATTAAATAAAAGTGATCAAGAATAATTATTAATTAAGGAGTAATTAATGATTAATTAAAGGATAGTTTATTAAATGTTTTAAAATTAATTGATTATTAATTTACCATAACTAGAAAATTTATTCACGGAAATTTATCTAATTAAATTAATCAGATAATTGAATAAATCCTACCTATGGATGTTTGGATTATATTGGATGTTAAACTGTTTGATATCCCTGATATATGATGCTTTATGATTATCCTGATTTGTGTTGTGATCTGTGATATAGTTTATTATTTGTGATATATATATCTGCGAATCTGTGTATGAAAGATAAGCGTTATAGTTATATCGCTTATCGAATATATTATTGTATTTGATCTGTGATGAATTCAATATTTGAAATTGAATTCTTTGATTTGGAAACTAGGATATAAAGAAAAGTTATTCAACTTATAATAAGTTATATGGGTTTTTAAACCATTTTTGAGGTGTTATTTTGGGAATTTGAATTAACCCAAAAGATTTAACTTGTATAAATAAGATCGAATTTCTTCGAAACGAAAACTACTTGTTTCCAAATAATAATAGCTTTCATTTTAAAGAAAGGATCTCCCAATTATGTTGAAAGGGTTTCAAGCTGAAATAGAATAGAAATGATTTTGAAAGCTATAAGTTGAATCTTTGATTTAAAGATTCAACAAGTTAATCGAATTTTGAAAGCTATGAGTTAAATCTTTGATTTAAAGATTTAACGAGTTAATCTAATTGAAATGGAAATTGTTTTGAAATCCGTAAATGGAATTTTTTGAAATTAATCTTTTGTTAAAAAGATTTGAAATGGTAATTTGTTTAAACCATTTGAAAGAAAAGTTTTGGATTATTAAGTTGTGACTTAATTGAAATTCCTTATCCATATGTTATAAATGTTGCGCTTACTATTCGGGTTAGCCGGGAAAGGACCTTTGGGTCATATAACCCATTCCGAATATGTGATACGTCGTTATGGATAGCATTTGAAGACCGGGGTTGAAGACCGGGTATTTGCAAGAACGATAGTACGACCTATCGATTGTCTCTGCACTGAGTTGCAACAGTATAGAGACTCCCTAAGTGATGGGAAATCCGATCGGGATTGTGAACATCCGGATTGCAAGGACTTCTTTGTAAGTGCCTTCGGTTCTGTTCGAGCCCGAAACAGACTTGTATGGATTGTATGTCTGACATTACAAATTGAGATATAAAGCCGATTTCTTTCAAATATATTTCTGTTGGTGGCGAAGAATTTATTCTTTTAGCTTAACACCCTTCTTTGAGACGTACGAGCTCAGAGGTTATGTAGTTGAAGGTTATCAGCGATATATTCCCAATTTGGTAATGTGACATGCTGAGTGTTGCTGTGAAATGATCATTGTGTTGATTATTTGTGATAGGATCATTTATTTGATCGTCTATCCTGGTGATCATTTCTATGATCATTTGTTGACCCAAAGCATGGCTTTTGTATAAAGTATGTTTTTGTGGACGTAACTTCGTCGAGCCTCACACCCCGGAATGGTCAAAACAGGAAAGATGAGGCAAGGTTATGAGGGGTAGCGCCCTTTCGGATATGTGCATTTCCTTCTGAAAAAGGGTGGTATCATGGTATGGAGCCCGGATACTTACTCATGTTGAAAACACTTTATGATTGTATGAATTGATTGCGAGCGCTCGGATAAAGGTCCCAAAGGACCGGGGGATGGCATATTCGGTCAGTTGTTACTCAGTTAGGGGTAACCCGACATTGTGTTGGCAGAGATCGGGTTTGGTTCTCGGGGACGTCCATCCAGAGGCGTTCTCATGTGGCAATGGGATGTTCCTTGGCCTGATCATTCGTTGGAAATCCAATTCCCAATACGAAACCTTGTACGGTATTAATTGTAGAACCTGCCATTTACTTATGGTGGTCACCACTGTTTAGATGGTAGCTATAGTAGGCATAGTTCGAAATGTCTATGCTGGCTAAGATTTATATCTTTATTTTCGAAATGAATTTTTCTCTACACTATGCACTAATAATAATATCAAATGTTTCTTTTTAATGCGTATCAAGCGTCTTTGACTATCATAAGGAGAAATCTCCTCCGATTCTGCGTTTGCTTGTGTGTGTGTGCGGGAGGCCTTATGGTAGTCTCATTTTTAAAAAGCATTGCGAATTGACTTTGAAAATCTTTTGTTGAATGTTTTAAAAGATAAACTGTTTTTGTTGCTCACACCAGTCCCACGACTGATCCGGAGTTTATTGTTTCTTTCCTAAACTCTGGGTGCTCAAAATTTCCTACACGAGCAGTCTAGAGTTGGGGTTTTTTTCGGATATCTAGGTTCAGTAGATTATCTGGAGTTAGTTCAGTCTTTGGACCACACCAGTCTTGCTTATGCTAGGTGCATCGTTATTGGGGGTTTTAGCTATTGCTGGATTGATTCTTGGAAATGGAGTTGCAGTTCTCGGAGTTCTCTTTTGAAGACTATCTTAGAGTTATATTGTTCCGCTGCTAGATGTTATCTATCGTTTTCTTTTCCGCTGCTATTTTATTATATTATATCTCTGATGTATATTGATATCTATTGGATCATCTGTTGTATCAGATATTGTATCAAAGCTGCATATCAATGTATTATTCTTTTATTCCGCTGTGTTATTTACTTAATGTTGTTATAAGCTCCGGCGAATCGGATTTGAACGGTCAAATCTATGGCATTCGAATACGATTTGATGTATGGAAGTCGATTTTTGAGCGGGCAAAATTCGAAACGTCACATTTGTTATCTGAGCTAAGGGTTGAACTTTAGCTCAGGAGTATAACCCATTAAGTAACTCATTAGAGATAGGGTGAAGTATACCCTAGAATGAGTATATCCCTAAGATATCCGTCTGTATGCCTCAGTAAATTCGCTTACTATCCACTGATAGTGAGTATGAGTGTAAGAAGAGAACGAGATAGGGGACAAGAAAATATGACAATAAATGGTCAATACCTTGCAACCGTGGAAATAACTTTCTCTATCAATTTTTTTTGATTCGTTTCCAAATTCTTTTGATTGCTTCGTACCAGCTCCAGAAAGAAGTTTCGATATGATTGTGGCCTACGAATCGTTGTAAGAAATTTTTACTTCGTATCTTTATCGATTTCTTATCGGCTTTTCGATTTAAACTCTAATAAATGAATTAGAAATTAGAAATTTTGAATAAATTAGAAATTTTGAATAAATTAGAAATTTTGAATAAATTAGAAATTTTGAATAAATTAGAAATTTTGAATGAATTAGAAATTTTAAATTGAGTTAACTTGATTAATAGAATATGAAGAGTGATTAGAATTGTATCGATAAAATGATTTTGTTTAAAACGAAAATTTGAAATTTTATTATAATTTCTTGTATCTATTGTTGATATTCTGATTTGGTGAGCCAAATGCAGAATTGATATCCAGTTTGATCTGAAAAGATATTTCTCTATCTTTGAATCTATCTCCGTGTTGTTTTCGTGCCTGCGAATTTCGAGGACGAAATTATTTTAAGGGGGGAAGTCTGTAACGATCCTGATTTTAAAGACGAATTTAAATTTATAATTTAATTGAATTTTAGATTGAATTATGGATTTGGTTGAAATTTTCAAATTTAATAAGATGTATTTACTTATTTGTTTTTGAATTTGATTTGAAACTCAAAACGAATACATTGAATTGAATTATAAATAAAGTTTTTAATATAAAGTATACGTATAAATTAAATACCTGATAGTTAAACAATAAATAGATACATCCAAAACAAAAATTTGATAAGCATGAACACTTGAACAAAACAAAGGAAAAATATGTTAAGTACAAAATGTAAACAAGAAGGTAAAACAAGTAGGAAATCTACTTGGTCAATAAATAATAAGTATGCAAAGAAATACAGTGGCTAAAATTTATAACAACATATAAAAATAGAAATTTATCCATAATGTAATGAAATAAGATAACAACAATTAATACAAGTATGTAAACACATAAAAATTCAAGTACATGAAACTTGCATAAGAAGATAGTCATACATTTCAAGTATGTATATTTAAAATAAAATAAAAACAAGTCAAACATAACAAGTTGCATCCACCAAATAATTAATGCTAAGATATATCTCATCAGCCGAGTAAAGAAGCCAAAGCAACGTATAAAGCAAAGGAAATAATGAACAAAAACATAAACAAAAGTATGCAACATAATAATAGACTTCATCTTGCAAAAGAAAGTCAATGTTTTATATAAAATAAACAAATCTATGTATATACAATACATATATACAACATACACATATGCAAACCTGAAGACAACCAACAATATATACATATGTATCAAACAGGAAAAACAAAGAGATGCAAGGTAAGTATGAACATATATGAAAGTAGCTTGCAAATTAAACCAAACCAACAAGATAAAATTCAAAGTTAAAAAAAAAGAAACAAATAAAATACATATACACTTAAACAAATACAAGCCATCACTATCATCTCAAACTTGTACAGCTGAAATGGAGTATGGAGAGGAAAGTATATATGTACAAGGCAATAAATGCCATACATCTCAACATTTAATGCAACATACTTCAGCCATGCTTATTAAATAGATAAAGATATCACATGTACCAGTTTTGTATACCCTGTATACTTCTATCCCAATATACTTCTTTCTTTATATCTTCTTCATCACCACTTCGTCTCATTTAAAAATAAAGCTAAGAAAGAAACTGAGAAAGAAAAGAAAAAAATATATAAACAAAACAAAATTCAATTTTGAAAGCAAGCTCCAGGTTTAACTTCAAATTCATGAAGCAAAGCAAGTAGCAGATTGAACAAGCTAAAAACAAATCATTACAGATCAAAAGCATTTCCAATTTCAAGCCTGAGTCTCCTCTGTTTATTTCTTTTTAGACAGGTGAGTAACATTTCATTTTTTTAGGGTTTGAATTTATGCAAGTGTATCTGAGAAATGTTGTGTGTGCATAGATAATTCTCTCTATATATATATATGGGAAGATTGAAAATAAGTATGCAGGCTTTTGTTTTAAAAAAAAAAAGATTTGCATCTGTTTTCAGTAAAACTCCAACTGATGGATTCAAATAAAAAAAAATCTTTTACTCTTCTTTTGGTTGATGATTGAACTTTGGACTTAAACAAAAAACGTTTATATCATTGTAAACTAAGCTTTAAAATTTAGTTAAGATTAAAACAACTTAAAATTCATCTCTGGAAACCCAAAATCTTGAACAAACTCAAGGTGGACCAAAATTCGAACTTCGCGAAATGGTGATTTATATATATAACTTGAATTCATACTGAAAATGGTGATTTTTAAGATGGGTTTCGTGATTTTTAGTGGGGTAGTTTGGTAGCAGTTTGAAGTTGAACAGAAATGGGTTTCTAGGGGATTTCTGGCGATCGGGGGTACTAGAGGTGCTAGGGTTGTTCGGGGAGGTGGAGGAGTGATCGATGATCGTGGGAAAAATGCAAAGTATTTTTTTTATGCATCATAGATGGAGATTCGATTAGACGTAGGGTTTAAGCTCTATGTATATTTGGTTGAAGTCACATGGAGATTGCTTCGTCGTCGCTCTGATTCAGGCGATCGCACCTTGGGGAAGAGTCGCGTGGGGCGGTGAAGAAGTTGTACTCGCGGTTGCAAGGCGTAAGATGGTCGGGATCGATGGTGAAGGCTGGTTTTGCCGAGGATGGTGGGTTCCAGATTTTCGATCGAATGCCTCGATTTTTATTTACTGATGAATTGGTTGATCGGAGTAGACAAGGGGGTCGGTGTCGAGGTTGTCGACTTGACGAAGATCATGGCGATGATCGGAGCCCTCGCGTTTGGCCGTGCATGTGCACAGCACAGTGGTGCTTGGGTGGTCTGGGATGGTGTCGTGGTTGTCGTGTGATGTTGCTCGAGTATTTTTGGGAAACGAATCGTGTCAAACCCGTTGCGCGTAAGTGTTTTTATCATTGCAGTTTTTAAATTTTATAACAAACAAAAAAGTGAAGAAGAGATGAAGTATGGGGGTCGAGCTCAGGGAATTAGGCCAGGAAACTCGGGTTCAACACGGGTAAACCAGGTTTTTGCCTGGGTTTGTTTCAATGCAAGGTTTTAACACCATTAAATATAAACAGGTTTTGGTAAATACAAGATAAATACAAGACAAAGATTTTAATTACAAATTTAAGACCTAATGGAAATTGTAATTAAGAGACGTCATTGCTAATTAAAATATTAACAAGTTAAAATTAACTAAATTGAGTTAATTAAAGATAAGAGTTAATTAGTTTAAATTCTAATTTAGAAGTAATAATTTATTGATTACGAAAGTAATTTAGTAATTAATGAATAAATAAAAGGGTAATTAATTAAATAAAAATTAATCAATTTTGGGCTAATTAATTAATTAAAGATCATTAATGAAAATGGTATAATCAAAGGTCAATTATTTAATAATTTAAAAGTCGATGAAATATAATTAAAGGTTTAATTATTTAATTAAAGTTTAAAGATTTATTAAGTTAATTAATTTGTAAATTAAGAATTATTAATTGGATATTAATTAATAATTAAAGTTGATTTAATCAAGTGATTAAGCAATTAATTGATTTAAGGATAGTGTGATAAATTAATTTAAGTAATTAATTTGAGAATAATTAATTTATCAAGGGCAAATTATTAAATAAAAGTGATCAAGAATAATTATTAATTAAGTATTAATTAATGATTAATTAAAGGATAGTTTATTAAATGTTTTAAAATTAATTGATTATTAATTTACCATAACTAGAAAATTTATTCACGGAAATTTATCTAATTAAATTAATCAGATAGTTGAATAAATCCTACCTATGGATGTTTGGATTATATTGGATGTTAAACTGTTTGATATCCCTGATATATGATGCTTTATGATTATCCTGATTTGTGTTGTGATCTGTGATATAGTTTATTATTTGTGATATATATATCTGCGAATCTGTGTATGAAAGATAAGCGTTATGGTTATATCGCTTATCGAATATATTGTTATATTTGATCTGTGAAGATTGAATGATGTTGCACTATTGTGTTAAACCCCTGGACCACACCATATACACACAATGATGGACTTCATGAGGAAATCGATTAAGTCACCGATGTTTGAAATGATTTATAAAATTGAATATTTGAATTCAAATGTTTTGAAAATGAATTGAGATTAAAGTGAAAAGCTTTTGAAATGGAATTTCAAAGATGAAATATAGTTTGGATAACTTGATTAAGTTTTGAAATTTAAATATTTTGATTTAAATTTGAATTCAATATTTGAAATTGAATTCTTTGATTTGGAAACTAGGATATAAAGAAAAGTTATTCAACTTATAATAAGTTATATGGGTTTTTAAACCATTTTTGAGGTGTTATTTTGGGAATTTGAATTAACCCAAAAGATTTAACTTGTATAAATAAGATCGAATTTCTTCGAAACGAAAACTACTTGTTTCCAAATAATAATAGCTTTCATTTTAAAGAAAGGATCTCCCAATTATGTTGAAAGGGTTTCAAGCTGAAATAGAATAGAAATGATTTTGAAAGCTATAAGTTGAATCTTTGATTTAAAGATTCAACAAGTTAATCGAATTTTGAAAGCTATGAGTTAAATCTTTGATTTAAAGATTTAACGAGTTAATCCAATTGAAATGGAAATTGTTTTGAAATCCGTAAATGGAATTTTGTGAAATTAATCTTTTGTTAAAAAGATTTGAAATGGTAATTTGTTTAAACCATTTGAAAGAAAAGTTTTGGATTATTAAGTTGTGACTTAATTGAAATTCCTTATCCATATGTTATAAATGTTACGCTTACTATTCGGGTTAGCCGGGAAAGGACCTTTGGGTCATATAACCCATTCCGAATATGTGATACGTCGTTATGGATAGCATTTGAAGACCGGTGTTGAAGACCGGGTATTTGCAAGAACGATAGTACGACCTGTCGATTGTCTCTGCACTGAGTTGCAACGGTATAGAGACTCCCTAAGTGATGGGAAATCCGATCGGGATTGTGAATATCCGGATTGCAAGGACTTCTTTATAAGTGCCTTCGGTTCTGTTCGAGCCCGAAACAGACTTGTATGGATTGTATGTCTGACATTACAAATTGAGATATAAAGCCGATTTCTTTCAAATATATTTCTGTTGGTGGCGAAGAATTTATTCTTTTAGCTTAACACCCTTCTCTGAGACGTACGAGCTCAGAGGTTATGTAGTTGAAGGTTATCAGCGATATATTCCCAATTTGGTAATGTGACATGCTGAGTGTTGCTGTGAAATGATCATTGTGTTGATTATTTGTGATAGGATCATTTATTTGATCGTCTATCCTGGTGATCATTTCTATGATCATTTGTTGACCCAAAGCATGGCTTTTGTATAAAGTATGTTTTTGCGGACGTAACTTCGTCGAGCCTCACACCCCGGAATGGTCAAAACAGGAAAGATGCGGCAAGATTATGACGGGTAGCGCCCTTTAGGATATGTGCATTTCCTTCTGGAAAAGGGTGGTATCATGGTATGGAGCCCAGATACTTACTCATGTTGAAAACACTTTATGATTGTGTGAATTGATTGCGAGCGCTCGGATAGAGGTCCGAAAGGACCGGTGGATGGCATATTCGGTCAGTTGTTACTCAGTTAGGGGTACCCGACCTTGTGTTGGCAGAGATCCGGTTTGGTTCTCGGGGACGTCCATCCAGAGGCGTTCTCATGTGGCAATGGGAAGTTCCTTGGCCTGGTCATTCGTTGGAAATCCAATTCCCAATACGAAACCTTGTACGGTATTAGTTGTAGAACCTGCCATTTACTTATGGTGGTCACCACTGTTTAGATGGTAGCTATAGTAGGCATAGTTCGAAATGTCTATGCTGGCTAAGATTTATATCTTTATTTTCGAAATGAATTTTTCTCTACACTATGCACTAGTAATAATATCAAATGTTTCTTTTTAATGCGTATCAAGCATCTTTGACTATCATAAGGAGAAATCTCCTCCGATTCTGCGTTTGCATTGTGTGTGTGTGCGGGAGGCCTTATGGTAGTCTCATTTTTAAAAAGCATTGCGAATTGACTTTGAAAATCTTTTGTTGAATGTTTTAAAAGATAAACTGTTTTTGTTGCTCACACCAGTCCCACGACTGATCCGGAGTTTATTGTTTCTTTCCTAAACTCGGGGTGCTCAAAATTTCCTACACGAGCAGTCTAGAGTTGGGTTTTTTTTCAGATATCTAGGTTCAGTAGATTATCTGGAGTTAGTTCAGTCTTTGGACCACACCAGTCTTGCTTATGCTAGGTGCATCGTTATTGGGGGTTTGAGCTATTGCTGGATTGATTCTTGGAAATGGAGTTGCAGTTCTCGGAGTTCTCTTTTGAAGTCTATCTTAGAGTTATATTGTTCCGCTGCTAGATGTTATCTATCGTTTTCTTTTCCGCTGCTATTTTATTACATTATATCTCTGATGTATATTGATATCTATTGGATCATCTGTTGTATCAGATATTGTATCAAAGCTGTATATCAATGTATTATTCTTTTATTCCGCTGTGTTATTTACTTAATGTTGTTATAAGCTCCGACGAATCGGATTTGAACGGTCAAATCTATGGCATTCGAATACAACTTGATGTATGGATGTCGATTTTTGAGCGGGCAAAATTCGAAACGTCACATTTGGTATCACAGCTAAGGGTTGAACTTTAGCTCAGGAGTATAACCCATTAAGTAACTCATTAGAGATAGGGTGAAGTATACCCTAGAATGAGTATATCCCTAAGATATCCGTCTGTATGCCTCAGTAAATTCGCTTACTATCCACTGATAGTGAGTATGAGTGTAAGAAGAGAACGAGATAGGGGACAAGAAAATATGACTATAAATGGTCAATACCTTGCAACAGTGGAAATAACTTTCTCTATCAATTTTTTTTGATTCGTTTCCAAATTCTTTTGATTGCTTCGTACCAGCTCCAGAAAGAAGTTTCGATATGATTGTGGCCTACGAATCGTTGTAAGAAATTTTTACTTCGTATCTTTATCGATTTCTTATCGGCTTTTCGATTTAAACACTAATAAATGAATTAGAAATTAGAAATTTTGAATAAATTAGAAATTTTGATTAAATTAGAAATTTTGAATGAATAAATTGAGTTAACTTGATTAATAGAATATGAAGAATGATAAGAATAGTATCGATAAAATGATTTTGTTTAAAACCAAAATTTGAAATTTTATTATAATTTCTTGTATCTATTGTTGATAATCTGATTTGGTGAGCCAAATGCAGAATTGATATCCAGTTTGATCTGAAAAGATATTTCTCTATCTTTGAATCTATCTCCGTGTTGTTTTCGTGCCTGCGAATTTCGAGGACGAAATTCTTTCAAGGGGGGAAGTCTGTAACGATCCTGATTTTAAAGACGAATTTAAATTTATAATTTAATTGAATTTTAGATTGAATTATGGATTTGGTTGAATTTTTCAAATTTAATAAGATGTATTTACTTATTTGTTTTTGAATTTGATTTGAAACTCAAAACGAATACATTGAATTGAATTATAAATAAAGTTTTTAAAATAAAGTATATGTATAAATTAAATACCTGATAGTTAAACAATAAATAGATACATCCAAAAACAAAAATTTGATAAGCATGAACACTTGAACAAAACAAAGGAAAAATATGTTAAGTACAAAATGTAAACAAGAAGGTAAAACAAGTAGGAAATCTACTTGGTCAATAAATAATAAGTATGCAAAGAAATACAGTAGCTAAAATTTATAACAACATATAAAAATAGAAATTTATCCATAATGTAATGAAATAAGATAACAACAATTAATACAAGTATGTAAACACATAAACATTCAAGTACATGAAACTTGCATAAGAAGATAGTCATACATTTCAAGTATGTATATTTAAAATAAAATAAAAACAAGACAAACATAACAAGTTGCATCCACCAAATAATTAATGCTAAGATATATCTCATCAGCCGAGTAAAGAAGCCAAAGCAACGTATAAAGCAAAGGAAATAATGAACAAAAACATAAACAAAAGTATGCAACATAATAATAGACTTCAGCTTGCAAAAGAAAGTCAACATTTTATATAAAATAAACAAATCTATGTATATACAATACATATATACAACATACACATATGCAAACCTGAAGACAACCAACAATATATACATATGTATCAAACAGCAAAAACAAAGAGATGCAAGGTAAGTATGAACATATATGAAAGTAGCTTGCAAATTAAACCAAACCAACAAGATAAAATTCAAAGTTAAAAAGAAAAGAAACAAATAAAATACATATACACTTAAACAAATACAAGCCATCACTATCATCTCAAACTTGTACAGCTGAAATGGAGTATGGAGAGGAAAGTATATATGTACAAGGCAATAAATGCCATACATCTCAACATTTAATGCAACATACTTCAGCCATGCTTATTAAATAGATAAAGATATCACATGTACCAGTTTTGTATACCCTGTATACTTCTATCCCAATATACTTCTTTCTTTATATCTTCTTCATCACCACTTCGTCTCATTTAAAAATAAAGCTAAGAAAGAAACTGAGAAAGAAAAGAAAAAAATATATAAACAAAACAAAATTCAATTTTGAAAGCAAGCTCCAGGTTTAACTTCAAATTCATGAAGCAAAGCAAGTAGCAGATTGAACAAGCTAAAAACAAATCATTACAGATCAAAAGCATTTCCAATTTCAAGCCTGAGTCTCCTCTGTTTATTTCTTTTTAGACAGGTGAGTAACATTTCATTTTTTTTAGGGTTTGAATTTATGCAAGTGTATCTGAGAAATGTTGTGTGTGCATAGATAATTCTCTCTCTATATATATATGGGAAGATTGAAAATAAGTATGCAGGCTTTTGTTTTAAAAAAAAAAGATTTGCATCTGTTTTCAGTAAAACTCCAACTGATGGATTCAAATAAAAAAAAAACCTTTTACTCTTCTTTTGATTGATGATTGAACGTAGGACTTAAACAAAAAACGTTTATATCATTGTAAACTAAGCTTTTAAATTTAGTTAAGATTAAAACAACTTAAAATTCATCTCTGGAAACCCAACAGCTTGAACAAACTCAAGGTGGACCAAAATTCGAACTTCGCGAAATGGTGATTTATATATATAACTTGAATTCATACCGAAAATGATGATTTTTAAGATGGGTTTCGTAATTTTTAGTGGGGTAGTTTGGTAGCAGTTTGAAGTTGAACGGAAATGGGTTTTTAGGGGATTTCTGGCGATCGGGGGTACTAGAGGTGCTAGGGTTGTTCGGGGAGGTGGAGGAGTGATCGATGATCGTTGGAAAAATGCAAAGTATTTTTTTTATGCATCATAGATGGAGATTCGATTAGACGTAGGGTTTAAGCTCTATGTATATTTGGTTGAAGTCACGTGGAGATTGCTTCGTCGTCGCTCTGATTCAGGCGATCACACCTTGGGGAAGAGTCGCGTAGGGCGGTGAAGAAGTTGTACTCGCGGTTGCAAGGCGTAAGATGGTCGGGATCGATGGTGAAGGCTGGTTTTGCCGAGGATGGTGGGTTCCAGATTTTCGATCGAATGCCTCGATTTTTATTTACTGATGAATTGGTTGATCGGAGTAGACGAGGGGGTCGGTGTCGAGGTTGTCGACTTGACGAAGATCATGGCGATGATCGGAGCCCTCGCGTTTGGCCGTGCATGTGCACAGCACAGTGGTGCTTGGGTGGTCTGGGATGGTGTCGTGGTTGTCGCGTGATGTTGCTCGAGTATTTTTGGGAAACGAATCGTGTCAAACCCGGCGCGCGTAAGTCTTTTTATCACTGCAGTTTTTAAATTTTATAACAAAAAAAAGTGAAGAAGAGATGAAGTATGGGGGTGGAGCTCAGGGAATTAGGCCAGGAAACTCGGGTTCAACACGGGTAAACCAGGTTTTTGCCCGGGTTTGTTTCAATGCAAGGTTTTAACATCATTAAATATAAACAGGTTTTGGTAAATACAAGATAAATACAAGACAAAGGTTTTAATTACAAATTTAAGACCTAATGGAAATTGTAATTAAGAGATGTCATTGCTAATTAAAATATTAATAAGTTAAAATTAACTAAATTGAGTTAATTAAAGAATAAGAGTTAATTAGTTTAAATTCTAATTTAGAAGTAATAATTTATTGATTACGAAAGTAATTTAGTAATTAATGAATAAATAAAAAGGTAATTAATTAAATAAAAATTAATCAATTTTGGGCTAATTAATTAATTAAAGATCATTAATGAAAATGGTATAATCAAAGGTCAGTTATTTAATAATTTAAAAGTCGATGAAATATAATTAAAGGTTTAATTACTTAATTAAAGTTTAAAGATTTATTAAGTTAATTAACTTGTAAATTAAGAATTATTAATTGGATATTAATTAATAATTAAAGTTGATTTAATCAAGTGATTAAGCAATTAGTTGATTTAAGGATAGTGTGATAAATTAATTTAAGTAATTAATTTGAGAATAATTAATTTATCAAGGGCAAATTATTAAATAAAAGTGATCAAGAATAATTATTAATTAAGGAGTAATTAATGATTAATTAAAGGATAGTTTATTAAATGTTTTAAAATTAATTGATTATTAATTTACCATAACTAGAAAATTTATTCACGGAAATTTATCTAATTAAATTAATCAGATAATTGAATAAATCCTACCTATGGATGTTTGGATTATATTGGATGTTAAACTGTTTGATATCCCTGATATATGATGCTTTATGATTATCCTGATTTGTGTTGTGATCTGTGATATAGTTTATTATTTGTGATATATATATCCGCGAATCTGTGTATGAAAGATAAGCGTTATAGTTATATCGCTTATCGAATATATTGTTGTATTTGATCTGTGATGATTGAATGATGTTGCACTATTGTGTTAAACCCCTGGACCACACCATACACACACAATGATGGATTTCACGAGGAAATCGATTAAGTCACCGATGTTTGAAATGATTTATAAAATTGAATATTTGAATTCAAATGTTTTGAAAATGAATTGAGATTAAAGTGAAAAGCTTTTGAAATGGAATTTCAAAGATGAAATATAGTTTGGATAACTTGATTAAGTTTTGAAATTTAAATATTTTGATTTAAATTTGAATTCAATATTTGAAATTGAATTCTTTGATTTGGAAACTAGGATATAAAGAAAAGTTATTCAACTTATAATAAATTATATGGGTTTTTAAACCATTTTTGAGGTGTTATTTTGGGAATTTGAATTAACCCAAAAGATTTAACTTGTATAAATAAGATCGAATTTCTTCGAAACGAAAACTACTTGTTTCCAAATAATAATAGCTTTCATTTTAAAGAAAGGATCTCCCAATTATGTTGAAAGGGTTTCAAGCTGAAATAGAATAGAAATGATTTTGAAAGCTATAAGTAGAATCTTTGATTTAAAGATTCAACAAGTTAATCGAATTTTGAAAGCTATGAGTTAAATCTTTGATTTAAAGATTTAACGAGTTAATCCAATTGAAATGGAAATTGTTTTGAAATCCGTAAATGGAATTTTGTGAAATTAATCTTTTG
Source organism: Allium cepa (assembly GCA_030765085.1). Classification (NCBI taxonomy): domain Eukaryota; kingdom Viridiplantae; phylum Streptophyta; class Magnoliopsida; order Asparagales; family Amaryllidaceae; genus Allium; species Allium cepa. The sequence goes on from CM060931.1 coordinate 802,897,496, forward strand.
TTAAAAAGATTTGAAATGGTAATTTGTTTAAACAATTTGAAAGAAAAGTTTTGGATTATTAAGTTGTGACTTAATTGAAATTCCTTATCCATATGTTATAAATGTTGCGCTTACTATTCGGGTTAGCCGGGAAAGGACCTTTGGGTCATATAACCCATTCCGAATATGTGATACGTCGTTATGGATAGCATTTGAAGACCGGTGTTGAAGACCGGGTATTTGCAAGAACGATAGTACGACCTGTCGATTGTCTCTGCACTGAGTTGCAACGGTATAGAGACTCCCTAAGTGATGGGAAATCCGATCGGGATTGTGAATATCCGGATTGCAAGGACTTCTTTATAAGTGCCTTCGGTTCTGTTCGAGCCCGAAACAGACTTGTATGGATTGTATGTCTGACATTACAAATTGAGATATAAAGCCGATTTCTTTCAAATATATTTCTGTTGGTGGCGAAGAATTTATTCTTTTAGCTTAACACCCTTCTCTGAGACGTACGAGCTCAGAGGTTATGTAGTTGAAGGTTATCAGCGATATATTCCCAATTTGGTAATGTGACATGCTGAGTGTTGCTGTGAAATGATCATTGTGTTGATTATTTGTGATAGGATCATTTATTTGATCGTCTATCCTGGTGATCATTTCTATGATCATTTGTTGACCCAAAGCATGGCTTTTGTATAAAGTATGTTTTTGTGGACGTAACTTCGTCGAGCCTCACACCCCGGAAATGGTCAAAACAGGAAAGATGCGGCAAGGTTATGATGGGTAGCGCCCTTTAGGATATGTGCATTTCCTTCTGGAAAAGGGTGGTATCATGGTATGGAGCCTAGATACTTACTCATGTTCAAAACACTTTATGATTGTGTGAATTGATTGCGAGCGCTCGGATAAAGGTCCCAAAGGACCGGGGGATGGCATATTCGGTCAGTTGTTACTCAGTTAGGGGTAACCCGACCTTGTGTTGGCAGAGATCCGGTTTGGTTCTCGGGGACATCCATCCAGAGGCGTTCTCATGTGGCAATGGGAAGTTCCTTGGCCTGATCATTCGTTGGAAATCCAATTCCCAATACGAAACCTTGTACGGTATTAGTTGTAGAACCTGCCATTTACTTATGGTGGTCACCACTGTTTAGATGGTAGCTATAGTAGGCATAGTTCGAAATGTCTATGCTGGCTAGGATTTATATCTTTATTTTCGAAATGAATTTTTCTCTACACTATGCACAAGTAATAATATCAAATGTTTCTTTTTAATGCGTATCAAGCATCTTTGACTATCATAAGGAGAAATCTCCTCCGATTCTGCGTTTGCATTGTGTGTGTGTGCGGGAGGCCTTATGGTAGTCTCATTTTTAAAAAGCATTGCGAATTGACTTTGAAAATCTTTTGTTGAATGTTTTAAAAGATAAACTGTTTTTGTTGATCACATCAGTCCCACGACTGATCCGGAGTTTATTGTTTCTTTCCTAAACTCTGGGTGCTCAAAATTTCCTACACGAGCAGTCTAGAGTTGGGGTTTTTTCCAGATATCTAGGTTCAGTAGATTATCTGGAGTTAGTTCAGTCTTTGGACCACACCAGTCTTGCTTATGCTTGGTGCATCGTTATTGGGGGTTTGAGCTATTGCTGGATTGATTCTTGGAAATGGAGTTGCAGTTCTCGGAGTTCTCTTTTGAAGACTATCTTAGAGTTATATTGTTCCGCTGCTAGATGTTATCTATCGTTTTCTTTTCCGCTGCTATTTTATTATATTATATCTCTGATGTATATTGATATCTATTGGATCATCTGTTGTATCAGATATTGTATCAAAGCTGTATATCAATGTATTATTCTTTTATTCCGCTGTTATTTAATTAATGTTGTTATAAGCTCCGGCGAATCGGATTGGAACGGTCAAATCTATGGCATTCAAATACGATTTGATGTATGGATGTCGATTTTTGAGCGGGCAAAATTCGAAACGCCACACTTCAAATATCATTTCAAAGCTTTAAATTTAATTTCCATTATTTATTTACATCGTAAAATAAAATTTAAAGTCAAACGTCACATTTATTCCAAATTTACATACTTGAATTCACTTAAATTCACAATTTCTAGATTTAATATTTAACTTTCTTAAAACCATAATATATATATTTTAAATCAAAATTTCATACCTTTGAAAATACATATTTAAAAAAAATCATTTAAAAATATACCACGGGGTCTGTATATAATTTTCTAACCTAGGTCAAGTGATACGGATATATATCATTTCAATCCGTAATTTACAAAGAAAACCGGGTTTTATCATTTCAAACCCGCAATCCCAAGCCAAATAAAATACAATAAAAATCGCTCAGGCCTATCATTTCAGCCCATAATAATTTTTCCCTATTCTAAAGCCCGTTTGGGTATGTATCATTTCAACCCATAGTGATTCTATTCTAATAGGGAACTTGCAGTGTGAATATATGCATAAACAATATAAACAATGTCAATGTCATAGTATAATGTCATATATCAGATGTCAGGTGATAATTAATAGTTTTAACATGGTAATAACATGGTATAGCATATCATATGATCAACATTAACTTGCATAACATTTTATATCACTAAACACTTGTCATCAATTCACTATTTCATAAGTATAAATGTCAGAGTGAGAAAAACTCACCTTTTCAAGCTGAAGACCACTACGACACACAAACATGATTCCAAGGGCACGAGAAGCACGACAATGGATTCAAATAAGTGGAGAGAGCCTAGATGATCATCTTGTAACAATCCAATAAACACAAACAAGACAATGCAACACATGAATATACAACACAAAACAATATTGAACAAGTTGAGATACAAAGCAACAAAGACAAGACGGCTTAACCTTGCCTTAACCACTCCACTGCTCGACCATAGAGGATCTTTTGCTTGTCCATTTATATGTGTTTGGGTCAGGTATGGTATCATATAGGTCAGATTTAGCACACCCATGCACGGCAACATGAAGTGATGTGAAGGGGTAGTGGTGATAATATGAAGCATACATATATTCAAGTGCAAAAAGAGTGGTTTATGCAACATTTGGCTCGGTTATGCCAAGTTTTGGGCTCGGCCCTACATACTTCAGGTATGGTCAGATATGAAATGATGTCTAGAGGTGGTGTAGGTAGGTGGTGGTTGAGCTAGGGGTGTGGCCAAGTCAAGATATGAAGGAGATAGTGAAGATAGGCTTGGCTAGGCAATGTTTTCAAGTGATGCTTGTATTAATTTGAGGAATTTGCAACCTTGGGAGGGCCATGGCCTGTAATGCTCAGTGGAGTAGGAGGGGTAGCTGCCAAGTATGGTGGAGGTGGTGGTCGTGGAGTTGGAGTGGACTAGAGGCCGAGCTATGCTAGAGGAGGAACAAGGTAGAAATCATTGAAAAGAAGTAGGAAAGAAAGAATGAAGCCATAAGTTTTTTTTTCTTTTTTTCTTCATGAAGCCGTGAGTTTTAGGGGGAAGATGAGGAAGAGTTTCCACGTGAAAAGGAAAATGGAATGTCAGCTGAAGAGTGGAGTTAAGGCAGCCAATTGAAGAGATGTTGGTTGAGAAATGAAAAGACAGAATACAAAAAGGCTTGAGCAAATAAAGAGTCACAAACCTTTCAAATTTCCACCATTTCTTTTTAAATTTTAAATACATGTAAAATATATATAAATACAGATAAAGACACGAAAATATTGTAAATAAACAAAAATAAATAAATAAATATTAATTAAATATAATTAAATTAAGAAAATAGCAAAGAAAATGTAAACTAGGCTTGAAAATTTGAAAATAATGAAATGAACTTTTGAAAAATTGTATGTACATGAAACATATTTATAAATAAAGATAAAAACATAAATATAAAATGCATACATAAAAATGAATAAATAAATTTTAATTAAATATAATTTAAATAAAGAAAATAACAGAAAAATGGAAACAAACCTTTAAAAATAGAAAATAAATTCAATGAGCTTTGGAAAAATTCAAACATCACTTTAAAAATATTAAAAAGGTAAAAATATATGTAACATAACATATAATACAATTTAGAATAAGATATGACAAGTAAAAAAATATTTATTTAATTTAAAATAAACAATATTGTTAAATAGAACAATTTACACCCAATTTTGTAAAAATCATAACTTTCACAATATTATTCGGATTTGAACGAAACGAAAAGAAGTGTTCTTGAAATTTTATTTACTTTCATAATAAAAGATAAAATTAAAATTTTCAAAATTTTAAAATTTAAATTTAGAAGTCAAAGTTTGGCCAGATTGACCAAAATTCACTTTTCTGGAAATATTCAATATATGCATGATTGAAATTCTAATCCACATCAAAATCAACATTTATATTTCAAATAACAAAATATATTCATTTTAATAAATAAATTAAAGTACTTAAATTAGGAATTTAAATTAAAATAATTAAAATATATAATTGCACTGATCAGAAAATACAGGGTTGTTACAATACAACTGGATACACAACACTCAATACAGCGGAATATATATGTAAACAAGTACGAATGTACGTATCGTCATCCAGCTCGTCTCCTGAGCTCCACAACATCATATCCTGTATCCTATAATACTCGGTCTGACCCGAGCATTACAGTTAAATAACACCCGAGTCAGTCTGGATTACCAGCATGAGAAAATCACACCCAATTGATTATTAAAGTTTCAAAAATCCTTGGAAAACAAAAGCATCTCGTAAGACCACGCCACAAATAAACATGTCGGGTTTTTACCTTACGATAGCTAAAACACTTTTTATAGAAATCCTCTGATATTACAATAGGGTCTATTTACAAATATTTATAAAATAGCCGAAATTGTTACATTATTAAATTCCAGCTACTAGCCACAAAAGTGGGTAATACAAACAAAACTCGTACAAGGCTCGTAGGGAGAATGGATTTCCAACTAATGACTAGGCACTGGGGTACCACCTGTCACAGTACGGGGCCTAGATCACCGTACCGAGGATTACTTCCTTCATCCCCTGCAACACAAGGCCGGAACCATCCCTTACTGGACAGTCCCGAGTGAGATCACCCCGCGGTTGGGATCAGCAACCGCACCACTAAACCGAAAATAAAAAGGGACATCTAGACTGGAATGACCTCACCCTGCTTGGGTGCTACCCACCTAACCTTGCTGCACATCCCCTGATTTTCAGTCATTCCCATTTGATGAGGCTTGAGGTCAAACGTTACCTTTAGAACGTATCCTTTAGAATGCTCACCATCCACCTGACGATGTTCTAAAAGCATTCAATCCATACAAGTCCGTCCCGGGTTCGAACGGAACCGAAGGCACTATTCCTACTACATCCATTTTGGAAATATCCTCAGGATTAGTAGCGACTAGCCCTTGCACTTCACTGCTCCATCTTCGCATCCAAACTCGTTTTCCCACGAAAACGTACAAACCGGATCGAAGTGGTTTTCGAGAAATAAATCTCGATCCCGGTCTCTTCGAAACGATCAACGCATTTGGCCAATATTGATAGTCAGTTATTTAACTATCAATTATTTATTCACAAACAACCATCAACTAATAAATAATTTCCCAAATTATTTATTAATTCCAAAATATCTTCACAAGATATAATTTCCAATTTCAACCTTTTTTTGAAAACAGTTTTCAAAACTAGTTTTCCCTTCACAGGGTACATTCCCAATTAATTATCTCCACTGGGACACCAAGTACAAAACACTTAAGATTTAAATAATTTAAAAGCACTTTTATAAAATATTCTTTATAACATTAAAATTTAAAACTACTTGAAATATTTATAAATATATATACTTTAGGAATAGTTAAAATAAAACCACTTTATAAAATATAAACTAATATCTTCATTTTTTTTTAAATATAAAACAAAAATCACTTTCATATAATTATTACAAAAATAAATTTGAAAACCATTTCTTTAGAAGTTATCATTTAGACATAATAAATTTTCCAAAACCTTCTTCTTAAAACAATATTAAAACTTTTAATTTGTTTTTAAAATTTCTTTGAAAACCATACTTGGCTATCTAGGGAAATACTCTTCTCTTCCCATCTCTTAAAAATAAAACACCATTTATTTTTAAACCAATTTCCATTCCCTTAATAAATTCTTACCTTGAATTTATAATTTAAAATATCCACCGACATTTTATTTCACTTTATAAACCCAGTTCATAAAGTCCCAAAATCTCACTTCACTTTAAATTTCAATTTCAACACTTAAATCGATTTTACAATTGATTTCTATTTACTTTACCATGAAATAAATTTTCTTACTTCATTTATTTCAAATTTCATTGACTTTAGATTTAATTTCTAAATTATGTTTTAAAATCTTTAAACTGAAAAATTCCAATTTCAGATTTCTCTATTTCCTTATTTTCCTTTAATTTTAATCCTTAAATTTAAAATAAAGACTTTTATTCACTTTAGTTTCTAAAATTATTATTCCCCTGTTAATTCAATTTCTCATATTCCATATTCGTTAGATTTTAGAAATCGCTCTATTTTATTTTATTTTCACTTCATTATTAATTTATTCCAATTCACTAGTATTATTTACTTAAAATTTTACTCTTTTATTACCTTTCAAAAATCCAATTCTATAGATTTTGGTAACTCGTTATACTGAGTTATTCCATCCAACCATACTATCCAATATTCCAATTATCCATAAAACCATCACATGATATCAAATATTCATCACACAGAATATTAAATAATCTAAATAAATTTGAGGAATCCAGTTGGATCCCTCCAACCTGTTTCCCTGCATCCACAGATGTTAGCACAATACCAATTCCACTTCGAGGTGGAATATCGCAGTATATGGGATTGAATAATATTATCCGCTATTATGCGGCGCATAGGGTCTCATCCGCTATAAAGTGCGGGAAATCAACAACTCCAATATATACATATTCCAATATATATATATTGGTGTATATACTACTATATATACTATCCATATCAAATCAATCCAACAAGCATTCAATCAACTATTTAAATTTAACCATTTAAATTTAAATAAAAATTTACTGAGTGAGATTAACTCACCTTTGCTTTTATTTGCAACCCATTCCAATATTGCCTTGGCTTTTCTGATGTTTGACCTTGAATAAATAATTTATATGGTTCATTAATATTCGAATGGATAGAATAATTAATTACTATTCATTTATTTAATCTAAACTAGTAATTTGGGTTTAAACTAATTTTTCCTCCTTTGATAAATTATTTTTGGTAACTTAACAGCTAAATAAGCTTGTTAAATAAATCAATATCCGCATTTTTATTTATATAACTAGTAAGTTTAAAAGATGCACAATTTTTTTTCTTCCAATTGAAACTGCATATCTACCTGTATATATTTATAAAAATAAATTTGTAGATTTCAAAAGTCTACTTTTATAAATTTCTCAACCATTTAAAAATCCCTATATGTTTTCCCAAAATCTTATACATTTCAAGAACTTATAATTAATTAAGAGGCATATATCTATTTATAAATAAATTTCCCTTTACTGCAATATTTCTCTCTTTAACCTATATATATATATATATATTTAATAAAATAGAAATCTGATTCTATTTGAACTTCTCCACATTTTTAAAATCACTATCTTTCCAAGTTTTATACTAACCAAACAATATTCATTTTTATTTATTATATTTTTTTCCCTCTTTTTACTGTGAAGTAAATTTTCCTTACTGTAAATTAAATAATGTATTGTATATCATATTTTCTTTCTCTGCAATTACATAACCTTTGCTTATTCAATTTAATTTAATAAGAATAAATCGTTACCTTACTTCAATATGACCAACTCGGTCTTCAACATCGAAGACCTCGACCCAACATCTCGGAAACCCGAGCCATCAGGCAGCACCTTCCACCAAGCAATAACTGAAATCACCAACAACGAACGCGAAAGACAACACCTTCCTCTTCTCGAATGCCATCGATAGTCCTAAATCACGCCGCCCCGAACCCTACGAGACCCACCACCATGCGCTTCTGTCGCCGACCTCTTGCCTTTGAGCGCCGCGACACGATAGGGTTCGCGATCCCCCTGACTTCACAGTGGGACCCTGCCGCGACACCTTAATTCGAATTGTGGCTAGAGAGGAAATTGATTTGGGTCGTGCTCGATTTTGGTAATATAATTCAAGCTCGGCCGAGATTTTTTTAATAAATGAACTGAATTCGTATAGAGATAGGGAAAAAGAATTGGGGGTTTATTTTTCGTCGAATTCGTATAAAAGGGAAGGGTTTCGAATGGAAGCAGAAATCTTGACCCCCCCCATTTTTTTTATGTATTTGAATTTTAGGCTTCGGCCATTCTCTTTTATTTCTATTTCTGCTAATTTTTGAAGAAGACGACTCAGTTGTACTTATTAAGGAGGAAGCGTATGGAAGAAAACACGCTACAGTATTTTGAAAGGTGATAGAGTCGCGGCTGATAGGAAAGGAAACGGCTGATAGTGACCAATATAAATATATATGTATATTTAAGTTAAATTTTCGATATAAAATCTAGCGCGTTTATATATCGTACGCTCACATAACAATTCCGATCAAAACGAAATTTGAAATCCGATCATAATTCAATATTATGGACCCAATGGAACTGGTTTCGTCGAATTCCGAGACTGTGCCTCCGAAGGCTATTTTTAAATTCAGTTTAAACTATATATTTTTAAAAACTGAACAAAACATCTTTAAATTCGATTCTATTACTTTTATTATCTTCAGTATTATCAATACTAATTTTACAAGCCTTCAAATTATTTTTAACTGGCTTAAAAATTCTAGATTCTATAATTTACCCAATTCTGATAATTAAATTCAACAATTAATTATTCAATAAATACTGGTATTTGAAATTAAAGTTAATAATTAACTTTCGAATATTTAAAATAAGTTAAATATCCCAATTTCAAATATCCAAAAATTCCGGGTCGTCACATTCCTCCCCCCTTAAAAGAATTTCGTCCCCGAAATTACTAGTTAGGAAGAATGATCTATATCCCGTTAACTATTCCCTCAACCCAAATAGTTTCCAATGACTTCCCAAAACCATCTTTGTATAAAAGACAAACTATTCCTCTTTCTAATCTTTCAAACTTATCCATAAGTTCCAAACAGCATTACTTACTTATCAAATTAAAATTTGAATTTAAATTCAAATTTTAAGTTATCAAAAATTTTCTAACTCCCTAAATTTCCGAAAATTTTTGCCAGCGTCTCCTTTGCGCGGCTAGCTCGGTACAACTACAAATTGGCTCTACGGCCTCCCAAATCCAAAAAGAAAACAAAAGGCCAAGTGGCTCGATCAAAAACCCAATCAAATTTCATATAGAAATTTTAAACACATACCTTTTTGTCGGGCCATTTAAATTTTTATCTTCTGAAATCAAACATCAATTTCCTTCTGCTTTTTAAACACCTGTATATCCTGTTATAACAATAATGTCCATCCACACATTCAAAATCATTTTGCACTTCTTTTACAAAAGTTTCAATATTTGCTTTATTTATGCCCATACGATGCACACATCTTATTCGTACGCAATACCAAATCTGATCGCTCACTCGATCACACAATTTCACTTCCGAACTAGTATCGTCCACCCGACTTCCTAGTGCGGACTCAGATCTGGTTTCTTGATCAGAAATCGTCATTCTCCTTGCATAGTCATAACTATGATAGAGAATTTCCAGAATCAATCAGCAATCCATATCCAGCTTCACCGTCGAAAATCGAGTGAAAAATCCTAACTCGGATCGATATAACTATCTCAAAGTTCTTTGCTCGAATTCTGGATCAATATAGCTATGCGAATAAATAATATATGTACACCTTACGTAATTAGCCCAATTGGTTTTAAGCTATACCAATTCTCTTTTATTCACATTCTCAACTATCAGTTTAGTTCCCATTCAATTATTCACTTGGAATAATTTTCTCAATTCCAAATTTACTTAAGAATTCCATCAGACTTTTAAGTTCCATATAAACATTTTACATACTTCTTATACTTATCTTCACTTTATTATTGAAGTTCATATCCATTTCTATTCACTTTTGCTTTTACACTTCTACTTGAATTCAATTTAGCTTTCATTTTGAATATTGAATTAGTTGCATTTACTAATGAATTTAAATCTCAATTAAAGTTTATTTGCAATCTTTACTTTCTTTAGTTCCTTCGATTTAACTTACTTTTCATTCACATTTAAAATAGATTTCAATTATTCAGTTTCTATTCTATTTGGTAACCAATTTTTCATTTGTCGTTAATGAAAATTCCCAAAAATTTCAAAAATTTCTAACTCCCAAAATTTACGGAAAATTTTGGCAGAATCTCCTTTGTACGGAGGGACTTCTGCGATATCGCAGGATGTACAAAAACATATATACATCGGCCTCAGGCCGGAAAACAGAAAAACAGTTCATATTTCCTATTTGTATTGCGTAGGCGTACCTTATTTAGCATTTTTAAGCAAGCGGCTTATTTATTTTAGCAAATTGCGTAATCAAATCAGCCAAGCAGCTTCCCTGAACCTGTACTAACTCAATTTAACAGGTAAGTGACAGATATAGGAAGTTTATTAATATTTTAACTAACTCCAATAGCTAAACACATACATAGCATAAACAAGATGCACTAAACACTTCCCATAAGCGAATTTATAAGGTTTCAACTTGAATTTACGTGCCTTTAATCCATTTACCCACCATCTTATTCAATACATTCTCATTCTGTTCCATTTAAATGGTTTACACTTTATTTCCAACATTCAGTTCATTTTAACCCAAACAACTCACATTTACTTTATTTGATTCCAAAAATCAATTCTACTTACCTCTGCCAATTCATAGAATTTTTATTTAATTCTGTTTAAGTCGTACGACTAATTTATTCTATGAAATTTGACAATATATAGGTGGCTTCATAATTACTTAAGCTTTACAACCTTTTAAATTGATTCTAATTCAAAATTCTCCTCCCTTTTAATTTATTTACAACCATTTGTTTAGCTCGAAACATTCCAGGCTGTTTCATTCAATAATTATTTTCATTTTTTTTTAACCACTTCAATTTGAGTTCTGCTTCCATTCAACATTTACTTAAGTTAACATCTTAAGTTCATTTCCATTTCGGTTCATATCAATTCAGTCAATTTAGCCCCCTTTAATTCTAAATTTAATATTCCGTTCATTGAATAATATCCAAGGCCATTTTCATTCATACTTACCTGGATTTCATTTGCAATACAAACCATCATTATTAATTTAATCTAAGTCTCAATTTTGTTTAACACATTCCCACTTCCATGTTTCATTAACTAGTCAATTATTAACTTGTTTATTCAAATTTTATACCCAATACTTGATTTCTATTTCAAACTTACATTAACTGCCTTTCTGGAGTTCACACATTTTTTTTTCTTTTATAATTTTAGTTTAGGATTTTATTCATTTCCAATACAAACCCTTTTATTAGCTTAATGATTCCATTTCCAAATTTTATAAGTCACAAACTTATTTATTTTCATAATTTCATCAATGGACAACCCATCCCATTTACAATTTACCTTTAACTTGGAATTATACCTTTTTTTAGCCAATATATTTTTTTAAACATTTTTAAACAAGATTCCAGAGTTTAACGATTTTCCAACATTTTAAAATCATCTTAGAAATCAACTGCATCCAAAACCCTTGGCAAATTAAATTTCCCTTTTGAATTTTCAAAACCTAACCCAGCTTTGCAAACAACACCAGCCCAAAACACCCAGGTTGCAATGTCTCTTCTGGAAACTCGAAAATGAACATCGATGATGCTGCAGTCATCACCGACGTTATTTTCCAGCGACCGAAAGAGAATTAGATGCTTTTAGCTCTTTAAAATCCCTTTCAAATATTTCCGAAATAATACCACTACTATTTCTCCAAAACCTTGAAACCATTTTCAAATCCAAGGAATTTAAACTTTTCCCAAATTTCCAAATTTGAAATCCATCCCGATTTATTTTCGTATATTTCTCTGGAATCCTATTCCCAATTATAAATCACTTATATATATATATGAAGTTTATTTTCAATATATAAATTTCATTTATAATATAAATTTCAAATTCCATTTTATTATATAAATTTATTCTTCAACTTTGGTTATAAGTTTTCAATTTCTTATTCAATTTTAACACTTAAATAATAATAGTTTCAATATTATCATTCCTTAACAATCAAGCATCCAAATACTATAATAATTTAGAAAAATTATTTCTTTTATATACAAAAATAATTTGGGTAAAATTATTTCATTTACCCTATTATAAAACAATACTGTGTCGAATTGTTCTATTCAAGTGTTTAGAGATTCCTCTCAATAACGTTAATTACTCGTATTAATCACAATCCATAAACCACACAATAAACCAATCGACACAATATAAAACAATTTTATATTCACTAACAAATACGCGCTCATATCTATTAATACGCTCAAACTCATTCTAGAGTACTATTGACTCTATTTTAATGAGTAATTCCCACCAGAGCCAAGGTTATCACCAACCTAAGCTCTGATACCAAGTGTAATAGTCCGCAAATCCATACCCCTTGAGTCACACTATTCTACACATAGAAACTCAACTTGCACAAAAATACGAACCATTTTGATTTAAGAAGAAGAGGTAGAAGAAGAGAAAACAGGAAACAACATCAGAATCTAACCCTCGCAGCGGAATAAAATATAATAGATAACAACAGATCTTTACTCAAAACAAATATATATATATCTGTTTATACATATATCAAAGTACATCATCATCAGGGTACATCAATCACAGTTCAACATCAATAATATACAACTGGATACACAACACTCAATACAGCGGAATATATATGTAAACAAGTACGAATGTACGTATCGTCATCCAGCTCGTCTCCTGAGCTCCACAGCATCATATCATGTATCCTATAATACTCGGTCTGACCCGAGCATTACAGTTAAATAACACCCGAGTCAGTCTGGATTACCAGCGTGAGAAAATCACACCCAATTGATTATTAAAGTTTCAAAAATCCTGGGAAAACAAAAGCATCTCGTAAGACCAGGCCATAAATAAACATGTCGGGTTTTTACCTTACGATAGCTAAAACACTTTTTATAGAAATCCTCTGATATTACAATAGGGTCTATTTACAAATACTTATAAAATAGCCGAAATTGTTACATTATTAAATTCCAGCTACTAGCCACAAAAGTGGGTAATACAAACAAAACTCGTACAAGGCTCGTAGGGAGAATGGATTTCCAACTAATGACTAGGCACTGGGGTACCACCTGTCACAGTACGGGGCCTAGATCACCGTAACGAGGATTACTCCCTTCATCCCCTGCAACACAAGGCCGGAACCATCCCTTACTGGACAGTCCCGAGTGAGATCACCCCGCGGTTGGGATCAGCAACCGCACCACTAAGCCGAAAATAAAAAGGGACATCTAGACTGGAATGACTTCACCCTGCTTGGGTGCTACCCACCTAACCTTGTTCCATATCCCCTGATTTTCGGTCATTCCCATTTGATGAGGCTTGAGGTCAAACGTTACCTTTAGAACGTATCCTTTAGAATGCTCATCATCCACCTGACGATGTTCTGAAAGCATTCAATCCATACAAGTCCGTCCCGGGTTCGAACGGAACCGAAGGCACTATTCCTACTACATCCATTTTGGAAATATCATCAGGATTAGTAGCGACTAGCCCTTGCACTTCACTGCTCCATCTTCGCATCCAAACTCGTTTTCCCACGAAAACGTACAAACCGGATCGAAGTGGTTTTCGAGAAATAAATCTCGATCCCGGTCTCTTCGAAACGATCAACGCATTTGGCCAATATTGATAGTCAGTTATTTAACTATCAATTATTTATTCACAAACAACCATCAACTAATAAATAATTTCCCAAATTATTTATTAATTCCAAAATATCTTCACAAGATATAATTTCCAATTTCAACCTTTTTTTGAAAACAGTTTTCAAAACTAGTTTTCCCTTCACAGGGTACATTCCCAATTAATTATCTCCACTGGGACACCAAGTACAAAACACTTAAGATTTAAATAATTTAAAAGCACTTTTATAAAATATTCTTTATAACATTAAAATTTAAAACTACTTGAAATATTTATAAATATATATACTTTAGGAATAGTTAAAATAAAACCACTTTATAAAATATAAACTAATATCTTCATTTTTTTTTAAATATAAAACAAAAATCACTTTCATATAATTATTACAAAAATAAATTTGAAAACCATTTCTTTAGAAGTTATCATTTAGACATAATAAATTTTCCAAAACCTTCTTCTTAAAACAATATTAAAACTTTTAATTTGTTTTTAAAATTTCTTTGAAAACCATACTTGGCTATCTAGGGAAATACTCTTCTCTTCCCATCTCTTAAAAATAAAACACCATTTATTTTTAAACCAATTTCCATTCCCTTAATAAATTCTTACCTTGAATTTATAATTTAAAATATCCACCGACATTTTATTTCACTTTATAAACCCAGTTCATAAAGTCCCAAAATCTCACTTCACTTTAAATTTCAATTTCAACACTTAAATCGATTTTACAATTGATTTCTATTTACTTTACCATGAAATAAATTTTCTTACTTCATTTATTTCAAATTTCATTGACTTTAGATTTAATTTCTAAATTATGTTTTAAAATCTTTAAACTGAAAAATTCCAATTTCAGATTTCTCTATTTCCTTATTTTCCTTTAATTTTTATCCTTAAATTTAAAATAAAGACTTTTATTCACTTTAGTTTCTAAAATTATTATTCCCCTGTTAATTCAATTTCTCATATTCCATATTCGTTAGATTTTAGAAATCGCTCTATTTTATTTTATTTTCACTTCATTATTAATTTATTCCAATTCACTAGTATTATTTACTTAAAATTTTACTCTTTTATTACCTTTCAAAAATCCAATTCTATAGATTTTGGTAACTCGTTATACTGAGTTATTCCATCCAACCATATTATCCAATATTCCAATAATCCATAAAACCATCACAGGATATCAAATATTCATCACACAGAATATTAAATAATCTAAATAAATTTGAAGAATCCAGTTGGATCCCTCCAACCTGTTTCCCTGCATCCACAGATGTTAGCACAATACCAATTCCACTTCGAGGTGGAATATCGCAGTATATGGGATTGAATAATATTATCCGCTATTATGCGGCGCATAAGGTCTCATCCGCTATAAAGTGCGGGAAATCAACAACTCCAATATATACATATTCCAATATATATATATATATTGGCGTATATACTACTATATATACTATCCATATCAAATCAATCCAACAAGCATTCAATCAACTATTTAAATTTAACCATTTAAATTTAAATAAAAATTTACTGAGTGAGATTAGCTCACCTTTGCTTTTATTTGCAACCCATTCCAATATTGCCTTGGCTTTTCTGATGTTTGACCTTGAATAAATAATTTATATGGTTCATTAATATTCGAATGGATAGAATAATTAATTACTATTCATTTATTTAATCTAAACTAGTAATTTGGGTTTAAACTAATTTTTCCTCCTTTGATAAATTATTTTTGGTAACTTAATAGCTAAATAAGCTTGTTAAATAAATCAATATCCGCATTTTTATTTATATAACAAGTAAGTTTAAAAGATGCACATTTTTTTTTCTTCCAATTGAAACTACATATCTATCTGTATATATTTATAAAAATAAATTTGTAGATTTCAAAAGTCTACTTTTATAAATTTCTCAACCATTTAAAAATCCCTATATGTTTTCCCAAAATCTTATACATTTCAAGAACTTATAATTAATTAAGAGGCATATAACTATTTATAAATAAATTTCCCTTTACTGCAATATTTCTCTCTTTAACCTATATATATATATATATTTAATAAAATAGAAATCTGATTCTATTTGAACTTCTCCATATTTTTAAAATCACTATCTTTCCAAGTTTTATACTAACCAAACAGTATTTATTTTTATTTATTATATTTTTTTTCCTCTTTTTACTGTGAAGTAAATTTTCCTTACTGTAAATTAAATAATGTATTGTATATCATATTTTCTTTCTCTGCAATTACATAACCATTGCTTATTCAATTTAATTTAATAAGAATAAATCGTTACCTTACTTCAATATGACCAACTCGGTCTTCAACATCGAAGACCTCGACCCAATATCTCGGAAACCCGAGCCATCAGGCAGCACCTTCCACCAAGCTATAATTGAAATCACCAACAACGAACGCGAAAGACAACACCTTCCTCTTCTCGAATGCCATCGATAGTCCTAAATCACGCCGCCCCGAACCCTACGAGACCCACCACCATGCGCTTCTGTCGCCGACCCCTTGCCTTTGAGCGCCGTGACGCGATAGGGTCCGCGATCCCCCTGACTTCACAGTGGGACCCTGCCGTGACACCTTAATTCGAATTGCGGCTAGAGAGGAAATTGATTTGGGTCGTGCTCGATTTTGGGAATATAATTCAAGCTCGGCCGAGATTTTTTTAATAAACGAACTGAATTCGTATAGAGATAGGGAAAAAGAATTGGGGGTTTATTTTTCTTCGAATTCGTATAAAAGGGAAGGGTTTCAAATGGAAGCAGAAATCTTGACCCCCCCCCCCCCCATTTTTTTATGTATTTGAATTTTAGGCTTCGGCCATTCTCTTTTATTTCTATTTCTGCTAATTTTTGAAGAAGACGACTCATTTGTACTTATTAAGGAGGAAGCATATGGAAGAAAACACGCTACAGTATTTTGAAAGGTGATAGAGTCGGGGCTGATAGGAAAGGAAACGGCTGATAGTGACCAATATAAATATATATGTATATTTAAGTTAAATTTTCGATATAAAATCTAGCGCGTTTATATATCGTACGCTCACATAACAATTCCGATCAAAACGAAATTTGAAATCCGATAATAATTCAATATTATGGACCCAATGGAACTGGTTTCGTCGAATTCCGAGACTGTGCCTCGGAAGGCTATTTTTAAATTCAGTTTAAACTATATATTTTTAAAAACTGAACAAAACATCTTTAAATTAGATTCTATCACTTTTATTATCTTCAGTATTATCAATACTAATTTTACAAGCCTTCAAATTATTTTTAACTGGCTTAAAAATTCTAGATTCTATAATTTACCCAATTCTGATAATTAAATTCAACAATTAATTATTCAATAAATACTGGTATTTGAAATTAAAGTTAATAATTAACTTTCGAATATTTAAAATAAGTTAAATATCCCAATTTCAAATATCCAAAAATTCCGGGTCGTCACAGTAACCTTTACTAAATTTACTAGGTTAGATTTTAGATTCCAAATTCAATCAAACTTAATTATTAAAATATTGATCATAAATAAAATCTTCAAATTACAATTAAAAATCAAATAAAGATTTTTAAATTACAATCTAAACAAATTATCAACTCATACAATTTTAACTTATAGGAAACCTGTAACACCCCACCCCAAGACCCACCTTAACAAAGAGAAATAACGAGTAATTCTATCCACTAAAGTGGAGAATAGGGCTGGTTAAGGGCGACCATCTGTAATCTTGTGTTAAACATCTACTAAATACGTCGATATATGCAATATGACTTTTTTTCCTATCTCAAGTGGATCGACATACCCAGTAAATGCTTAATTCAAAACTATATGTGGATAACAGATCTATCAGAATAAAATACAACAATTAAATGAAAAGCACGTTACAGACCAGTAATCAATATCATATATATACATATACACCGATACATGTTTAGTACAATACAATATGAATAAAATAAAGGTAGTACTCGACCACACTATATACATCTAATCAAATACATATCAGAGTCAAGCGGAAAGAAATATAAGCTACTCAAAAGAAAGAAGTGTCGTTATCCAACATAAAATTCAAGCTAAGAACAATATATAATACCTGAAACAACTTTCTGACCCGAGTGAAAACACACGGGTCAAGCTAGCTAAATCATCAGTTAAACAGAATAATTGATAAGGATAAGTAGGTGAAAGTTATGGTATCCTTTTTCTTAAAGGATGCCATGCCCTAAACAGGCTTTCAACATCATAAGAAAGGACAATATCTCTTCTTGGTAAGTAGAAAAGATAATGATGATAAAGTCGTACTTACGTGGCATAACCGACACTTAACCAAATGGAACATCGGCGAGCAAAGTTTTAAAGATAAGACTCAATAAACATCGCTTACGCCTCATATAATCGGCGGCATAATGGAATATGGATAATGACTTCAAATGATTCGACTATCTTCTTAGAAGTGGTTGTCAATATAACAATACATCAAAGGTACGTATCCTTCATACATAGAATAAAACGCATATGGACATGCCTTATCTCATTGGCACATCCCAAGGATCATTCAAGGAAATATAAAACCCAATCACAAAAGAAGATTACACTTATTCATACCTCATCTCATCGGTATGAATATAGACACATATCAAATCCATTACTAAAACTCATCATAAAAGATTCTTCATAATCATTTATACGTCATCTCATCGGTATAAATATATAAATACATCTAAACTCCATCTTAACATTAAGTAGTGTATAAAGTCATCAAATCATCAATCCATAATGCAAATAACTCAATCAAAGAGTAACATCATAAACGATTTCACCATATACGTATACATCTCATTTGGCACTAGGCTATCAATGCAATAATCATGTAAAGACAACGAAGTCTAAAACATCAAAACTCAAAGAAATCTCGGATTGGCCAGATCCTCGATTGCATGCCGAAGCAATGCTACGCATGCTACATCGTGACTAGTACTACTATTTGGTACCATAAACATCGTGATGACTGGAGTCGAATAACATCTTAACATCGTGAACATCATGAATGACTATAGTCTATAACATCATAATGACTCCCAGTCACAAAGACCTGAGTTAATAACATCGTGATGATCGGAGTAGCAACTACATCGTCATGACTCCAATCAAGTACTCTGGTCTGTAGTACTAGTAAACATCGTGAATGTGTCTCAACTTCTCGGATAGGAACCCAATAGGCGTTAACATACGTCCTATACCATACGTTCACACCTAATGGTTTACTAACTGTTAGTTGGTACCACACTAGTAAAACGTCATAAACATCATGAAAATTACTCGGCCTCATCTCATTGGCGAGTAAATACAATATCATGCTCGTCTCATCTCATTGACGAGTACTAGTAGCATCGTAACTTGTCTCATCTCATCGACAAGTAAAAATTTTCATAATGCATCTCAACATCGTAAAATCATCATAAAGAAGTTTACATCATCTCATCGGCAAGTAAAAATAACATCTATATGGTTATTTATAACCATAATTCGAATTAGGAATTTCTAGCTCTTAATTCACCTCGTTTCGGCGGCAATTAAGAAACACATCTTAAAATGATCCTTCATCAAATGTACTCCTAAATTGGAGTTCTCGGACAATATAATCTACGCAAAATTTAATAACATCTTAAAGTCGTCTCAACAGTTCATCGAAAGGGTTTCAATCGTATAAGTCTGATATTAAGCGATAAAGCAAATCCATGTGTCCCGTACCACATGTTTTATTTTACCATTTAATTATTCTTTTATACGCTCAAAATTCATAAAAATAATTAATTTTGTTTATAAAATAATTTTATTAGAGAAAACATAAATTTAAACGATTTTCCGAAAAATGATTATTAAAACCAATATTTGAAATTCCTTTATTATAGGAAATAAATCTATCTTTATTTAGAATAATAATTTAAAAAAATACTATGTAATAATAATTTGAAATGTCCATGTATTTCAAAAATGGTTTAGTGAAAACCATTCTCTGAAGCAATGAAAACTAAGAGGGATATTTCAAAACCGATAACTTGAATTCACTATGAATTCAATTCAAATTTAACCCAAAATCAATTCAAATTCCATTTAAATTTGAATTTCAAATTCTTTAAATATAGCTAGCCTACTGATAGGCATCATGCTCTCAAAATGTCTCAAAAAAATCATCAAAACCGAAAAGAATGAGAGCAAAAACGAGCTAATACAATTCTAAGGTCAACAATTGTTGTTGTTGTCATTTTGCTCTCAGGACAGCAACATACAACCATAATTTCAACCAAACAAACTTCAAAATTCCAAAAAACACAATGAATGAAACTTGTAGCACATGACCTAAGATTTCCAGAATGTTAACGCTAAAATTGGACGCTAACACCCCGGTGTAAGTAGTAAAAATGTGAAAGCACCACCCGTTGGTACGGAAACTAGAGATAAGTAGAAGATAACAGAAAATAAGTAAAGAGACAACAGTTTTTATAGTGGCTTGGCTTAATGTCAAGCCTACGTCCACTTTAATCATCTTTATTGCTGATTCGATTACAGCTTTTACAATAACCTTTGATTACAACACAACTAAGCCAAGTAGCTAGAACTTCAATGTAGAAGAGCTCTTCGAATTCATGATGAATGTACTAGATCTCTTCCTAAAGTTCGATGAAGTGTCTTCGGTTTTAGAAGTGTCAAATGAGTCGAGAAAACAGCAGAGTATAGGCGTTCCAGAAATGAGCCCCAAAGTCCCCCCTTTGGTGGAGTAGGCATGGTATTTATAAGGAATTTCTGGAGTTAGGTCTTAGGTCGTGGGCGACCTAGGGTTAGGTCGGCCATGTTATAGGTCGTGGCCGACCTAAGGAATAGCAGGAAAGGGAGTGGCGACCTAAGGAACTACGGCATAAGGAGTAGCGACATAAAGGCCAGCAGCATAAGGAATAGCGGCATAAAGAAGTTGCCTTGGTCTGCTTAGGTCGTGAGCGACCTAGTAGAAGATGCAGTACGCAGCTTAGGTCGCGAGCGACCTAATGGAAGAGGTCATGTTATATTCGGCCCTTGCTAGTGGAATATGCTAGGTCGTTAGCTCGTCATAGGTTTAGGTCGCTAGGTCGCTAGCTGTTACCATGTTAACACGCTGGAGGCTTTGGACCGTTAGGTTGTTATACTTCTTAACTCGCTTGGACATTTAGGTCGCTGAGTGCTAGGTCGCTTAGGTCGTTAGCTTGTGCCGCATTGAATTGCTTTACGCTTTAGGTCGCTAAGTCACATCTATGTTATCTCGCTCATTCTTTAGGTCATTAGGTCACTGTCATTATTAACTCGTTAAGTCCCTGAGTCATTGAAAAGAGGAGTTAACACTTGCCCCTCGAAGTATACGCCTAGAGACTTGGTCGTATGCTTCGATTCTTCTTAACTCGTGCCTTGCTGAGTCGTTAGGTCGTGAGCGGCCTAATGAGGGAGTTAGGTCGTGCGCACCGATTCAGATTCCTTTGCCTCTGTATATAGGTCGCATAACACTTCTTCTTCTCTTTACTTGCTCCAACTCTCAAAACCACCATTGAAGAACCTCTGATCTTTCAAAGACGAACTCGAACTAACCGGTCACCGATCATCTTCATTATCACATCACGAAAGTAGATCTGTTTACTATCCAATCCATGATCATCATCGAATCACGAATTCCCCATTTCCGTTTCTAACCCAATTTTACATGATGCGTTTCACCATGGATCACGTTACGATCGATTTCCGATCATCATCGGTCACTTTACCATTGCAATGAACTTAGTAGTTTATTGGATTTCTGATGAACTTGAGGTGATTTGATTCGGTTTTGGGTGATTTTCGCGACGTGGGGAGATAATGATGTTTTTTTGAAGATTCGTAGGAGAAGAAGAGGCCTTTGGTTAATGGGTTAGTGGATAGTGGGTTATGCCGTGGTGTCTCGAGCAAAGCAATGGTTGACGACAAAGTGTGATTGGAGAGTAGGGCATAGGGGTTTTGATGGGAGATAGCTTGACATTGCCGAGTTGCTTTAGAAGTGACCTAGTAAATTTGATCGACCTAAAAACCTTTACGACCTAACAAATTTAGCCGACTTAACAATCTTTACGACCTTCTCCTCGCGACTTAAGCTATTTTCGACTTAACTTTTTAGGTCGCGTGTGTATTCAAGCGACCTAGGACTCAGCCAAATTTGCACTGCCTTGACCTGAAGCCTTAATCTGCATCATAACTTTTAACTCGTAGGAAATGATACTGTTGAACTTTTTGACTTGAATAGTGCGACTTAAGGAAGCTTCAACTCATGCTAAGTCGTTCGAGCTTGACTGCTTGTAAAAATTGGACAGTACTTAACTGAATTTTCAACTTGAACGGTTGAGATAAAATGCCTGAACTTGTTGCACTTCTTTACATATTATATTAACTTTTAAAGCTAACAAACTGTTAAATACAACATTTGCAGAAAACTAGGGCGAATATATTGTCACTGACTGCCCACAACGAATGACAGATTAGTCGATAAAGAATAATCAACTTAAAGAAATTATACGAATGAAGTGCTATGAATCAACAAATTCAAGTGAAGTATTAAAGAAAATCAAAATTAATCAACTAAAGCTGATCTGTTTGAGTCAACACTGCACTTGTACTTGGACCTAAAATAACAATCCCTGAAACTTTATAATCGACAAATGCCTATTAGTTTAATTCTAGTTATATTTGCTTGTCATTTTATTAGTTTTGCACAACACTCCACACATTTAGGAAACGTGCACCTTCACATTTGAATATCCAGTTCCTTGTGTAGAATGACTTCTCAACAAGAAGAGATAAAAGACCAAGCTGAAGAAGTCTTCCCAATTTTTCTTGAGTGGAGCCAACGGGTGTTCCCCGGAAAGAACTCCAACTACTCTGAATCAACGGGTGTTCAATTATGTATTCAGTTTGATATTGCTGAGGCTGACGGTTTGCTTTCTGGGTTAAACGATACTGCTGACAGGCTACCTGTTGGTTTCATCGCAGTTAATCGTCAGATGTGCTTGAGTGGAGCCATTCTTCACTTTAACGATTTTCTTCGACGGCTCCTTCTCCGATTGACTATCTCTCCCTTCCAGTTGCACCCCAATGGCTACGCCATCTTGACGGGACCGTGTGTACTGTTTAGGAGGGCACTCGACCGTCTTCCAAGCTTTGAAGAAATTTGTTACTTATGCACATTTGCGAAGAACAAAGATCATCGTTCTATAATACTTGTGAGAAGCGCAAGGAACCGTAAATCGATCATTGATCTTCTTGAAAGCGCCCATGGGTTTTTGAACCAATTTTTCTTCTTCCGTTTCCCCACAAGATTCTATAGCATTTGGTGAGTAGGAAGTAAGCTTTCCTATCTTCGTTCTTTCCGTTTCTGAACTTTTCAAAATCCGAGTTGTTAAGTGCTAACTTCATTCTTTACAGCGGTTGAGGAGAGAAGCATTAAATTTTTGCTGAAGGACGGATTTTTGCATCAGTTCAAACTTTTGCATTCTTCCCAATCTACCCAGCTTCATGATGCTCATGGTTCTCAAGTAGAGACTCCAGATGCCCCAGTTTCCGCCGAAGAACTTACACCGAAGGAACCTACTATTGAGGCTTCATTGGTGAAATGTTCTGCTTCCGTTGACGTTGCGGGGTCATCCGACAAACTTGCACTCCCCCCATTTATCGAAGAAGAGGAACCTCCTCAACACTCCGGGAAGGCTACTGATGTAGGAGCTGAGTGAAAGAGCCCTGCTAGGCATGACGGTGACGACAATTTTGAGGGATTGAGCGACTTGGTGGTTACTTCACATGAGCTTTTCAAAGATGATTACACCGCTTCTAAACTCGCTTCTCCAGCAGTTGAAGTGACATCAGTTTTGCAAACAACTCCATCAACTCAAGAGATAACTCTTAAGCCGAAGAGTGGTTTGTAGCTTGACGCGCGTAGTTCACACGCCACACACACTTAGGATTTTGGCAACTTTGTGCACTTAACTTCTTTACTTTGAAGATTTCTGAACTTGTCTCTTCTTCATTTTCAGGTTCTCCAATGGGACGTAGCGGCTCATACTATGATGATTTTCGGTGCTATGGAAGATGCGATTGTTATGATCCCAAGCGCTATCTTCCTGCCCCGAGGGCAACTGATGAAGAAAGAGCCGCAAGAAAAGCTCGCGAGAGGCAGGCTTATGAGGAGCGCTATGGGAGAAGGGACGAACGACAAGATTCTTCCCAGAGAGGTGATGATTCGCACAAAAGAAAATCCCATGATGACAAAGGGAAAGGTCACATCACTGAAGATCCAAGCAAGCGGGCCAAGCGTAGTGAAAGGCCGGCGTCTGCAATTTCTGAAATGCCCGCTGCTCCTATTTCTTTGGATATCCCCTCCAGTTCTCCTGCCCTTCAGAGAGCTGATATTCAAACGATCATCAACATGCCTCCGTATCAAATTGAGAATGCCCCGCCTGCACTTTTAAGCCGGTTTCCAAACTGGTGTTTAAAAGGGGTACGCTTCGACTTGGACTTGATTCCCATTGACAAGCAAGCCATGCTAAGGAATCTCGACGCTGTTAAACTTGACACTGAGAGAATGCCTGGATGGCAAAAACTTGTTGATGAGCTTCAACGGGTGAATCGCTTAAATCTCGAGGCTATGTTAACCATGGAGAGCGATAAGTCCGAGTGGAAGAAAACTCTCGACCAGCACGATGCAGAAATGAAGAACATCACCGCTTACCATGAGAAGCTTGAAGCGGAAATTGAAAAACTCAAAGAAGAGCTTGCCACTTCTTCCACTTCCTACACTCAAAAGGAAGAAGTGCTTCAAAAACAAGTGAGTGACGCTCATGCCAGTCAAAGAGATGCTGAGGCTAGATTTGAGGCACAACAGCAGATTGTAGAAAGCTACCAAACTGATGTTGCTCAGTTGCGAGAAAAAACCAGCTCCCAGAACGTGGAGATTGAAATGCTAAGAGCTCGGCTTTCTGAAGTTGAAAAAGAGCGTGATGAAGGTATTGCCGGCAAAGTAGCAGCCGAAGAATCTCATGAGGCAACCCAAGCCAACATCAGCTCTACCTTATTCGAGTTTTATTTGCACAACGTCCTGAGGCGCGGTAGCCTTTCGTTTTTGGGCCCGAAGTACGAGATTACCTTGGCCGAAGTGTGGGAGTCCGCACTTGATATGCTTGGAGGCGCTGGCTATATTGAGGCAGATCTTGAGGCGCATTATCTGGATGATGAGGCATGTGCCGCCCTTGCCGAGGGAAGGAGCAACTTGCTAAAGAGCGAGCCGGAACGACGGAAGGAAAACACTTAGGGAAGGCACATTTGACCGACTCGACTCTTCCTTTAGTTTCAGTCGACATTGATATCATTGGCTCCAGTTCCCATTCTTCGCCTCTTGCCAAAGCTGACATTGAAATTGTAACTGCTCATACTGGAGATGAGGCTCAAGAAAGCGCTGAAGGCAAGGCTTTGAAGTTGACGTGATAAAGCTAACTTCTCCAGGTAACTTCAACGTGGATTTAGCTCAAGTGGACTGCTTGTTCGCTTCACATGAGCTTGATGAACTTTTTGATTATTACTTAAGCCTTGACGTGCCACTATCTCCTCTCTTTGCGAGGAATACCGATTTTAACTTCTCTTCTTCTGTATTGAAAACGCCAAGTGCTACACAGACTTCTCATCTTCCAGCTGTTCCACCTCCATCTCTTCAAATTACGCCTCCTTCTGCTTCTCAACCGGGGTCGCAAGAAGAATTAACAGAAGCTCTTCAAGCCTTGGATGACCCGGCCCTTCACAAGAGCAAAAGGCTGAGGAACTTGAAGAAGTTGAAAAGACTCCGTAGAAATTTCATGATGACACAAAGCTGTCTGAACTTAAAACTCCAGGCAGTGAGTCTTCTTCAAGGAAGAAGGGGAAGCATGTAACTTCGAAGAAGAGAAGGAAAAGCACTTCTGCTAGTGAAGAGAAGGCGGAAGTAGACCCAGCTGTACCTCTATCTCCTTCTTCCCTGACTCGTTCAAGCCGGCTCCCAAAGTTAACCATTAGGCCAGGCGAGGGTTCTAAAGGTGGCGGGAAGAAGAAATAACTAGTCTCGCTTTACCCTTCTTGTTTTTCTTTTTTGCTTGTATATAAACGCATGTATTGACTGGAGATTGTGCGGGTACCGGTCCCCGCTCTTTTGTAACCTGCACATGTATAAAATTTTATAGTATGGACTAAAATGATTCTTCTTACTTGTACAATCTCTTAACTGTTATTTGTGAATGCATTTATTCCTTATTTTCGCACAAGTTTCTTCATTTTCTTTGTGTGATATTGCAATAAGTTTGTGGTATGTTGCTTGAGCGTAGATTTAACTAATGTAGCTATATTGTATTGTTTACTAATGTAGCTATATTGTATTGTATTGCCCCATACCATGGCCTATTGCAATTTCTTTCATTTGGTAAAACTTTGGATAACAATTCTTCTGTTTCGAGAAGACTTGTACTCTTAAGTTGGAGAACAACTCTTCCATTTTGAGAAGGCTTGCACTTACTTTAGAGAATAATTTTTCATTTTTAAGGAAATGTTATTATGCTTTAGTAGAATGTGCCTTGTATTGGAGAAGTCTACTCTCTCTTTTGTTTCAAAAAGTTTTTACACTTCACTTTCGGAGATAGTCACTTTTATTTTTTGACAAGTTGATTCTCCTACGAGGTGAAGCGAGTTTCCAAAGAAGGCTTTGAATTGGCACTACAACTTCTGGGGAAGAATATTTTAAAGATGGGGAAATTTATCTTCCATTGAGAGCTACAGCGTGCCTCGGAAGAGTGCTTTCTTCTTTCTTTTTTAATTCTTGTTGTGCCTCGTCGGAGGGCTTTTTGCTTCGTTCGCTTGAAAGTTCTTTTCCCACAGTTAAATGGATCCACGAGGCGGATGCCAGTTACTTAGTTGGATGTCCGTTTGCAAAAATGATCGCAGCCAGTTAACAAGGGCCCTGTGCCTTCTATCTTGGGAAGGTGCCCCTCTGGTGGTTCGATCAACCTTGTTGGTTGAGAAAAGCATCTCTTCTTGGGACGTGCCGCCGAAGAGATCTTGTGCCTCCGAAGTGGTCTTTTGGTGCCTCAAGAGAGGTCTTCTTCCTCCGAAGAGGGCAGGTGTGCCTTTGTGAAGGCTAGTGCCTCTAAAGAGGGCTTGTGGTGCCTCGGGAGAGGTCTTTTGCCTCCGAAGAGGTCATGTGCTTCCGAAGAGGTCTTCATTTGATTGCCTGGAAGTTACTTTCTCACAATTGAATGGATTCACGGGGCGGACGCAAGTTACTTAATTGGATGTTCGTTTGCACAAACGATCGCAACCAGTTAACAAGGGCCCTGTGCCTTCCACTTAGGAAGGTGCCCCTCTAGTGATTCCACCAACCTTATTGGTTGAGAAGAGAACTTTCTTTTTTCGGCGTGCCTCGTTAGAGGGCTTTAACCTTCTAAGAGTTATGCCTCCGAAGAGGGCTTGTGCTTTCGAAGAGGGCTTTGGGTGGTTGACTCGCCAGGAAGGTTGCGTCTTCACGGTCAAGTGGATCCACGGGGCAAACGCAAGCTATCCAACCGGATGTTTGTTTGCATAAACGATCGCGATCAGTTAGCAAGTGCCTGGTGCCTTCACTTTGGGAAGGTGCCCCACCGGTGGTTCCGCCAACCTTTTTGTTGAGAAGCAAGACTCCTTTTTGGCTGTTTCTTGTCTGGTCGCCCATGTCTTTTCCTCATTTGCTCATCAGCAATTCCCTGTTATCATTTCCAAGCGCATGTTCCTTTCTTTTGCAAGTAGTTTGTTTTATCCAAAGAAGTGTACTTCATTGTTAAGTGAGTCCATGGGCCAGACGCAAGCTATCTAATCGGATGTCCGTCTGCACAAACGATCGCAATCAGTTAGCAAGGGCATGGAACCTCCATGTTAGGGAGGTGCCGCTTCGGTGGAATCACTAACTGTTTGCATGAAGCACTTCTTATATAGGATTTGAATCTGGAATTTTTGTGGCTTGACATTTGTTTATTGAGTGATTTTAGGGATCGCTTGGCCTTGTGATCTGTAAGCTTTGTTTTAATGGCCTGTAATATTAAATCGGCATTTTAGCAATACATTTAAGGTATTTACACATCGAAATAAAACATGCATTTTATAATAGTAGAGAACACAAGATTTATAGTGGTTCGTCCAAGAACTGGGCCTACATCCACTTTATAGTTCTTATTATTCATTTGCACTGATTTTACAATGGCTTGCAATACAAGAATCATACATTCGTGATCATTTTACAAATTTAAGCAAAGGTTTTAAGTAAAATATGGACACAAGTGATTGCTGTTCCAAGCTCTTGGAATTGGATCTCCTTCGACAGTTGTCAGTTTGAAAGTGCCATCAAGAAGTTTTTTGCCTATGACATACGGCCCTTCCCAGTTTGGCGCAAACACTCCTGTTGCTGTCATGATCCTTTTCAAGAATAGATCCCCAATCACAAAGATGCGTTTGCGAACTTTGGAATTGAAGTGCTTGGAAATTCTTCGCTGATAAGCTGCTATTTTGAGTCGAGCCTCTTCCCTTCTTTCATCAAGGAAGTCAAGTGCTTCAAGTTGCAACTTTTCATTTTCAGCTTGGTTGAAATGAATTCTTCTGTGTGAGGGAACCTCTATTTCCACTAGAATCATTGCTTCCGATCCATATGCTAATGAGAATGGAGTGTGTCCAGTCGCAGTTTTGTGGGTAGTTCTGTATGCCCATAGTGCTAGTGGCAGCTTATCGACCCAACCAACTTTTGCTTTTTCCAGCTATTTTTGATGGTTGATTTGATAATTTTGTTTACTGCTTCCACTTGCCCGTTTGCCTGTGGATGAGCCACTGCTGAGAAGCTTTTTTGGATCTTCAATCGCTTGCAAAAATCTTGGAACTCTTCGCTTTCGAATTGGGTACCATTGTCTATGATAATCTTTTGAGGCACACCATACGTGCAAATGATATTCTTAGTCACAAAGTTTATCATCTTTTTAGAGGTAATAGTAGCTAATGGTTCAGATTCAGCCCATTTAGTGAAATAATCAACAGCAACAATAGCATATCTGATTCCAGACTTGGCAGTTGGCAAAGGCCCAATGAGATCTATTCCCCAAATGGCAAATGGCCATGGACTGACCATCTGCGTTAGCTCGGTGGAAGGTGCTCTTGGAATTTTTGCAAATCTCTGGCATCGGTCACACTTTCGGGCGTAGCTAGTAGCTTCTCGATTAATGTCTGTCCAAAAATACCCATAGCGAAAAATTTTCTTTGCTAGAGTTTGACCACCTAAATGAACCCCACACTCTCCTCTGTGCACTTCAACTAAAATTGTCTTAGCCTCTTCCTTGGTTACACATCCGAGTAATGGCATTGAGAATCCCCGTCT
The DNA here is from genome assembly GCA_030765085.1 of Allium cepa. Classification (NCBI taxonomy): domain Eukaryota; kingdom Viridiplantae; phylum Streptophyta; class Magnoliopsida; order Asparagales; family Amaryllidaceae; genus Allium; species Allium cepa. The sequence continues at coordinate 802,926,955 of CM060931.1, forward strand.
GTACAACTGACCGCCTTGAATTACATATCTCGAGGCTTTCCTTAACAGCTTCTGACGCTTCTTTGAATTTTCTAGAAGGAAGCCATTAAGTAGATATTCCTTGATTGGAGTCATCCACGATTCCTGCTCTTGTGATGCAGCCATGATCCAGTCAATATCCATCTCATCGGTACTTGGAGCTGACAAGACTTCCATAGGAACAAATCCCAGTAATTGAGCTTCGCCACTGCTTGAATACTTTGCGAGAGAATCTGCCTTCATGTTCTCTTCTCGGGGAATATGACTTATCGTACAATGATCGAAATCATCGAGAAGTTCCCAGGCCCTTGACAAGTAAGCAGGCAGATTTCCTCCTTTAGCTTGAAACTCTTTCTTGACTTGGCATACAATAAGCTGGGAATCACTAATGATCTGCAACACTCTGATATTCAGTTCTTTAGCAATCTTCAAGCCGATAATAAGAGCTTCATATTCTGCTTCATTATTTGTCGAAGGAAATTCCAATCTCAATGCGTAGCACAATGATCGCCCTTGGGGGTTTCAAGCACGTCCCCAGCTCCAGAACAATAGTCGTTTCTTGCGCCATCAACATATAATTTCCATCGGGTCGGGATGTCATCAGTAACTTCTTTCTCGCTGTCACCTTTATCTATGTATTCTGCAATGAAATCTGCTAAGGCTTGTCCATGACTGCTCTTCGGGGATGTTAAGTGATATCATATTGGTTGAGTTCAATATTCCACTTTCCAAGACGACCCAAAGTCTCCGGGCAAAACAGGACTTGCTTTAAAGGCTGATCAGTAAGGACTTTGATAGGATGAGCTTGAAAATACGGCCTCAAATTTCTAGAAGCTATCAGTAGGCAATAGGCGAGCTTTTCTAGCTTTGAATAATTCAACTCTGCCCCAGTAAATCTCTTGCTGTTGTAGTAGACCGGGCGCTGAACTTTTGCATCTTCTCGTACTAATGCCGCACTGAGAGCATGAGACGAAACTGCTAAATATATGAAAAGATCTTCACCGTTGCTAGGCTTAGAAAGTATTGGAGGCGCTTCCATGTGACAAATTAGTTCATCGAAAGCTTTCTGACATTCTGGAGTCCATTCAAAGTTTTTCCTTCCTTTCTTTAAAGCGTCAAAGAACGGAATGCATTTATCTGTGGCCTTGGAAATAAACCGACTCAAAGCAGCGACTTTCCCATTGAGGCTCTACAATTCCTTCTTTGTCTTAGGGGCTTTGACTTCTCTTAGAGCGGTAATTTGAGCAGGATTAGCTTCGATGCCCCAAGCACTCACAATGAAACCCAAGAATTTCCCAGACTCTACCCCGAATGAGCATTTCAAAGGATTAAGCTTCATTCCATACTTTCGGAGGACTGCGAACATTTCTACCAAGTGATCCATATGGTCCACTGCCTTCTTTGACTTCACCAACATATCATCAACGTAAACTTCCATAATTTTTCCAGTCTGTGACTTGAACATAGCATTAACAAGTCTTTGGTAAGTTGCCCCCACATTCTTCAGTCCGTAGGGCATGACTCTATAGTAGTAAAGACCAACATCGGTGATGAAGCTCGTGTCCTCCTGATCTGGCTCATGCATCATGATTTGGTTATATCCGGAGTAAGCATCCATAAAAGACAACAATTCATACCGGGTTGTTCCATCCACCAACTGATCAATCCTGGGTAACGGGAAGCAGTCTTTGGGGCAGGCTTTGTTTAAATCTAAAAATTCGATGCATACTCTCCACTTTCCATCTGCTTTCTTAACCAGCACCGAATTAGAAACCCAATTTGGATAAGTGGACTCTCTGATGAAACCATTCTCCATGAGCCGATCTACTTCTTCTTTTAATGCTGCCGACCTTTTTGGACCCTGGGTTCTTCTTTTCTGCTTCATAGGTGTAAATTTCAGATCAATATTCAGAGTGTGTACTGCGATTTCTGGAGATATTCCACACATATCGGCATGACTCCAAGCGAATACATCCAGATTTGCTTTCAAGAATGAAGTCAAAGTATTTTGAACCGTCACACTAAGTTGAGAACCCACATTCAACACCTTGTTCGGATCTTTCGGATCAACAGGTACTGCCACCGTTACTTCCACTGGCACCACTCTATTCTCCCCTGTACTGGCTTTTTTGGAATCCATTTCCTTTCGTGCACCACTATGCTCGCCGGTGCAGGGTCCACCCTGTAATTGCTATAAGGTTGGTTCTTCGATGCGGAGTGAAGCTGCCGCATCCTTTCCCATCTCTCTTCCTTGCTTCCCGCAACTCTATCAGATAACATTCTCGCCCAGTGTTCTGATCCCCTTTAATAACACCGACGCCATTATCCGTGGGGAACTTCATAGTAAGGCACCACGGGGCGAGAATTGCCTTGAATGCTGCACGAGTTGGCCGGCCTAGGAGGGCATTGTAAGCAGAAAATCCGTCAACAATCACAAAAGTCTGCTTTCGAACCCCCTTTTTCTGCCCCTCTCCAAGCTCCATAAATAAATCAGTAAACCCAACAATCTTCTGCGATGAAGCTTGAACATCATCCATAGGAATCTTCATTTGATCAAATGTCTTTTTAAAGAGGATACTGCAAGAGGCGCCGTAGTCAACAAGCACCCTTCTTACAGTAGCAGGCCCGATACCTGCAGAGACGACCAAGGGATCCATGGTAGGAGCTTCAACACCCATAGAGTCCCTGGCCCTGAACACAATGTCATCATTAAAAGTTCTTTGCTGCTTCAAAGGTGCAGCGTCTTCCAACACAAAAACATTCTCTTCTGCTGGGGCATATGTCAAAGCACGAGCATATCTTTCCATCTTACCCTAGCTTCTGCCTGCTGGGTGAGGACCTTCCATGATTACATTAATAGCAGGCCTTTCTGATTCATGCACGGTAGTCCTCTCACCCGAGCTAGATGGATGAGCAGGAAGTTGCTGGCCCTTAGCAGATGAAGTTGGGTCATTCCTATTTCTCTTAACATATTGTTGCAGCTTGTTCTGTCTCAGGAGTTCTTCAATCAAACTCTTCAAATGGCGACATTCATTAGTATCATGACCGGGTTGATTATGAAACCGACAAAATCTCCCACTTTGAACAGCATTTTTTCCAAGTTTCAACACAGGTGGCTTAGGGTATTCAACGGCATCTTTGGTAGCGAAAAAGATATTCTCTGGAGTATCAGTTAAAGGAGTGAAATCTGAAGATTTTAAGAAGCGAGGTTTATTCACATCCTTCTGCTTCTTCCCACCGCTATTCTTCCTCTTCTGACTTCCAGATTCCTTTTTGATAGGAGCAGCAGTGTTGTTATTAACCTCCGTCAATACCACTTTCGTCGGCACAGGAAGGCTTTCCAACCACATGAACTCGTCAGCTTTCTTGTAGAATTTCTCAAGCGAATTTGGTTCCTTCATCTTCAACCATTTCCCAAACTCACTCGATTTGTCGATAGCCCTCATTAAGAAGGTTAAAACCATTCGTGGCTCTGCATTGTCGACTTTAGCCAAGGCTATGTTGAAGCGGTTTAAGAAAGATCTAATAGATTCTCCATGATTCTGTTCCTGGCTGGACAATGACATTATGTCCTTCGCCTTTGAAGCATACAACTGGAATTGTTCTTTAAAATTCCGAGTTAAATCGGAGAATTGGTCTATAGATCGGACCGGTAGCTTTGTAAACCAGAGTAGAGCCACTCCTTCCAAGTATACCGGAAAGTACCGGCATTTGATCTCATCCGATGCTCTAGCACCAGTCATGCGCCAGCCATACTCATATAGGAATTGGTTAGGGTCGCTTGTTCCCTTATAAGCCGGAATGGTGGAGGGAACAAACTTCCTTGGGAATTCCGCCTTCAGAATCCTTTCGGTGAACGGAGTTTTGCTTGGAGCGAACCCCCATTCTTTTTCATCTTCTTCCCTTTGCATACTTTCTTTCATAATCTGTCGAACCATTCCCGAGAGGTATTCCTCATCGTTTAGAGGCTCTACGGGATAGACTTCAGCCATTTTCTCGGAAGTTTGCCTGGATAAATGTTCGTGGAGAGTCGGCTGCGGCCTTGATCCGCGGGGCCAGCTACCTTTTAAGTAATATTCCTCTCTTTAGGATTATGAACATCATCAGCAAAGTTTTCTTCATTATTCACTGGTTGACGGTTAGCTCTGAGCAAAGCATTCAACCTATCAAGCATTAAAGTGTTCTGGGCTTCCATTTGCTGATATAACCAGACACTGCAACATCTAATTCTTCCAGTGTAATTCAAACACTTGGAGCTGCTTGACTTAACGAAGAAGAAGTGGCAGTATTTTCATGGGTATCACCGGGTCTAGTAGATCTGCACTTTCTTCCAGGAGCCATAATCTCTGATAGACTTCTGATTTTGAGAGAGATTCTTTCAATGAACTTTTGCGAAGAAATGATGAAAGCACCCTGAGTTCAATTCTTAGTGAAAGCACCAAAAATGTTAACGCTAAAATTAGACGCTAACACCCCGATGTAAGTAGTAAAAATGTGAAAGCACCACCTGTTGGTACGGGAACTAGAGATAAGCTGAAGATAACAGAAAATCAAGTAAAGAGACAACAGTTTTTATAGTGGTTCAGCTTAATGTCAAGCCTACGCCCACTTTAATCCTCTTTATTGCTGATTCGATTACAACTTTTACAATGATCTTTGATTACAACACAACTAAGACAAGTAGGTTGAACTTCAATGTAGAAGAGCTCTTCGAATTCATGATGAATGTGCTAGATCTCTTCCTAAAGTTCGATGAAGTGTCTTCGGTGTTTGAAGTGTCAGATGAGTCGAGAAAACAACAGAGTATAGGCGTTCCAAAAATGAGCCCCAAAGTCCCCCCTTTGGTGGAGTAGGCAAGTTATTTATAGGGAATTTCTGGAGTTAGGTCGTAGGTCGTGGGCGACCTAGGGGTTAGGTCGGCCATGTTAGGTCGTGGGCGACCTAAGAAATAGTAGGAGAGGGAGTGGCGACCTAAGGAACTACGGCATAAGGAGTAGCGGCATAAAGGCCAGCGGCGTAAGGAATAGCGGCATAAAGAAGTTGCCTTGGTCTGATTAGGTCGTGAGCGACCTAGTAGAAGATGCAGTACGCAGCTTAGGTCGCGAGCGACCTAATGGAAGAGGTCATGTTATATTTTGCCCTTGCTAGTGGAAGATGCTAGGTCGTTAGCTCATCATAGGTTTTGGTCGCTAGGTCGCTAGTTGTTACCATGTTAACTCGCTGGAGGCTTTGGACCGTTGGGTTGTTAAACTTCTTAACTCGCTTGGACATTTAGGTCGCTGAGTGCTAGGTCGCTTAGGTCGTTAGCTTGTGCCGCATTGAATTGCTCTACGCTTTAGGTCGCTAAGTCACATCTATGTTAGCTCGCTCATTCTTTAGGTCATTAGGTCGCTGCCATTATTAACTCGTTAAGTCCCTGAGTCATTGAAAAGAGGAGTTAACACAGAACATCCAAACTTATCAAATTCGGTTAAGAAACAAAGAAGTTATGATCAAATTCGTTTTAGCTTCAAGGATATAGCAAATATTGGTTTTGCTCTCGGGTTAGCATTAGAAAAAATAGATTTTGACATAGCTAACCTCAAAATTACAGAAAACACAAAACATAAAAGTTGTAGTACATGGTGTATGCTTTCTGAAACATCTAAAATTATTAAAAAACGGTTAAGAAATGAAGAAGTTATGATCAAATTCGTTTTAGCTTCAAGGACAGAGCAAATATTGGTTTCGCTCTCGGTTTAGCAGTAGAAAAATTAGATTTTGTCGTAGCCAACCCCAAAATTACAGAAAACTCAAAATATAAAAGTTATAATACATGATTTAAGCTTTCAGGAACATTAAGAAAATCAAATTCTGATTTAAAACGAAAGAGATAAACATAATTTACTGACAGTGATTCACAAATGAACATGCAATAAACGAAATTGAGATTTCTAACCTTGAAATCTCAATCAAAGCTAGAAAATTGTGTTTTTTGATACTCACCCTTGATTTTAGATAGCAAATGCCTAAATTTGAGAAGAAAGATTGGAGCTTGTAGGTGAAATCCTTTCTCTATTCTTATTTTGGTGATGTTTTTCTTGAATTACTAGCGAAATTGAGTGGAATTGAGATTTAATTAGGGAAAGCCAATGTTCTCCTTTCTTTCTATTTAATGTATCTTTTCTTTTGAGGAGGAAGATGAGAAAAAAAGGTATATACACCTATTTCCCCTTTACTAGATGGTTCTAGAGAGGGTTGATGGATTCAAACCTTACCTAAATAAGTCTAAGACTAAACATACTTAGAGAAATTCCTATGTTATATACATATTTAACCTATTTAATCAATTTATACACTAGTTTTCTCATTTTTAACCAAATAAAATATCTACAACAATATTTTGCAATAAAATTGTTATTATATAAAAAATATTTATTTCGGCAATAAAAAGTTTTTTGCATAAATAAAACCCTATCATTGACAATATTTTACAAATTACACCATTTTAGTGTAAAAACACTATTTTTAATGCAATAACTTAAACAAAAATTTCATTCGTGTCAAATAAATTGCAATAAATCATTCTAACACTTTTTAATTATCAAAATATTTTTTCCAATTAAAAATATTATTTTCCCCATATAACCCAATTTGTTAACAATATTTACTAATATCCCATTTTTAGTGAAAAATCACTATTTTCATCCATTTCAACAAAATAAAATTTATTTTTTAAGTCTAATGTAGTCTATTAAAATGTTTTAACATTTTATAACATTAATACATCATTCCAAGCCTAATTACATTTCTAAATTTTATTTTCTTCATATTATTCTTTTTATTTTACAATAAAAGGCTAAATTGGAATAAATTTCTAATATTACTAATTAACTAAAATTAAACCATCACAATTATTTATTTCCAATTCAAATCCATAAATAACATTCATTTACACTTTTTTCAACCATTAAATCTTGAAATAGGCTTCAAATAAAATAATATGACTTATTTAAATTTCAAATCCCAAATTATATTCATCAAGATATTGTTTATATAAAATAATAATCCCTCATTTTATTATCCAATTCATTTTTAAACACAACACTAAATTATAATTTGCATTATAATTTAATATTAACGGTAATCTCCAAAATCCCGGGTTGTTACAAAACCAATATCTCAATATCTCTTTATATTCAAATCCTTAAATCAACTTTTTAATTTAAAATTCCATATATTTAAAATTCAAAATATTTAATAAATTTAGGGAACTATTATAAAAATTTATCTATGGGCCTGTATAAAATTTTCTAACCTTAGTCAAGTGATACGGATATGTATCATTTCAATCCGTAATTTAAATAGAAATATCCGGGTTCTATCATTTCAAACCCACAATTCCAAGTAAAATAAATACAATAAAATTCACTCGAGCCTATCATTTCAGCCCATAATGAATTTTCCTTATTCTACAGTCCGTTCGGGTATGTATCATTTCAACCCATAGTGATAGGGAACTTGAAGTGTGATAAACATGATATAAAATAATAGTATAGCATACAATATCATATCAGATGATGTAACAGGTATATAAACATCATTTAATATCATATAAACATATCACAGGAAGGTATGAACATAGCATATTAATTTCTACAATTCACTTATCATCATTTCACAATTGTATAAGTACGTAATGTCTAGAGTGAATAACTCAACTTTTTAAAGCTAGGATTGAAATTCAAACCCAAATCTAAACTCTGCAAAGCACGAAAAGGCACGACAAAGCATGACTATATTCTTTTGAGTGGATGAAGAGCCGGACCCAAATCTTGTATACAAACAATTACACAAACATAAGTGTAAAATTCAACATACAAGATTATGAATCAAACAATGAACAATATGGGTCAAAGGGACCTGATCTATTGATAAAACAAAGCAAGATGCAAACTTGAGTGAAAAGAGAGCCAAAAATCCTCATCTTGTACATAACAAAATAAAGCAAACAAATATCATAAACAAAAGAACATGATTCAATACAATGAATAAAGATTACAAGAATGGAAAGATAGGAAATAAAATGACATAACCTTGATAAATCAAAGCAAGGTGACGAACACATGTGCTTGGCTAGGCTTTGCATCAATTTTGGCGATGTAGTCTTCATCCATGGTCACGGCTTGGTCTTTGTGGCAATGAAAGGGTGACGGTTGATAGAGGTGGTCATGGTGGTGGCTAGAGGCCGAGCCTAGATGTGAAGCAAATAAAGAAAATAAAAGAAAAGGAGAAGGAAAGAGAGGAGAAGCCATGGAAATAACCTAGAGATTGCTGTATTTTCTTCACGCAAATAGAAATGAGCGATGAGAAATTTTTTCACATGAATAAGAATAATGGGCGGCGGCTAGGGTTTACAAAAAGCACGGTTAAGATGAATATACGACTAGGGGATTTGAATGGTTAGGAAAAGGAAAATGCAAAGAATAAAGAGGCTAGTGAATGCATGAGATTTATTTCCTATTTAATAAAGGAAACTTACTGCAAACTCTTTAAATCAGAAGAGGCAAATGAGGAAGTGAGATATTAAGAAGATTTTTATGTGATTTGAAATAAAGAGTAGGCAATTTAAAAAGGCATGCAATTAAGACAATATAACGTATACCCTTTGATTTGTTTTCCAAGCCATAAATAAAAGATATAAACCAGCAATAATCAAACAAACATGACTGTCTAGACAAAATAAAAATAGAAAGATAAAATAGAGATGGATATAAGAAAAAATAATATATATATATAATAAATGTACAGAAATTTATTGTGCTAAAACACTGTAGTTTATCCAGTTTAAAAAGTATAAGTTTTAAATTCCTAATAAATCCATATATTTGATTTATCAATCTTGTTATTGAATCAATTATTAACTTATTCTCTTATCGGTAATATTGACATTTGTTTATATACTAATACATTAATAATTTTGCAATTCATCCAAATTTCAATTTACATAGTAATTAATTTCATTCTCTTACCATAAATCTGTTTGTTATGAATTGAATTCCCATAAGTTATAACTAATTTCAAATAAACTGATTTGATTCAGTTCTAATCCCTTTTTATTAAGTCTATACTACTTTACAAACCTCGTTAATATCCGTTTATCTTTCATTACATTAATATATTCAAATATCCATCTTTCCTTTGTATGAACAGTTTTTTCAATTATATCGAATTTGTCAAATGTAAACATCTATTATGATTGAATCCAAAATTAATTCATTCAGATAGCTTTCATTCTTTCATATTGTCTTATGCGTAAAATATGCATTTCCATTGCTTTATTACATCCACACTTTACAATTACAGTTCTTACTCTCATTAATGAACATTTTTTTACATTTGAATACAATTGATTTCCAATTCATTTTATAGCCAAAATAGAAAACTTGTAATAGGTATTACCATTATCTTTATTATACCTAAGTTTATCATTTTCTCTAATTATCATAATTGCTTACAAAATGTTAAATACAATAGATTATACACTAATTCATTTGTTCGCACCACACTTACCCTTATTTTCTTATACTCAAATTTTATACCCAAATCTAATGTTTACAATTAAATTAATAGACCAATTAAATAGTAAGTTACAAACGTTGCTATTACTTTAAATCACATTAATGAATTCATTATTATTTACAAATCAAATGATACAATTACTTAATTAACACTGATTTAGTTTAATTTATATTGATCATATATTATCTCATTAATGATTCAACGTTCACACTTGTTTTCTTATATTCAAATCTATAAAAAAGTGCAACATTTTACATGATTTCAATAGTTGAAATCTCATAATTTGTTTTAATTACATTGTTACATTTCATTTTAACGTTTGTTTCACTATTAAATACAAAGTCTTTATTATTCCAATTTTAATTACCAAAATCGTATTAAATCAACAAATTATATTATTGAGAATTTACGGGTCATTACACTCTGCCAACTACGAAACCACTTTAACAACTATGTACGTGGTGGAGATTCCAGAATGAAGTAGGATGGTGGCAACGTTCTATTGAAGTATATATATGGACCCGACTCTCGTGAGTTGGCATAAGGTGGCTAAAATAGGAGCGATTCCGGGCCAATAAGGTAGCTCATCTGATCGGACAGACTCCTTCGATAATATATTCTGACTTTTTGATTGGTTTGGTGGTCACTTTTGATTTTTGATTTGGGGGTGTAGCTGGGGGAGGGCGATAGTGGCTGCTATGCGTTACCACCTTTCTGGATGTATAATTGGTATATCTACCCCAGCATTGCCTAGTTGTGTCGTATCACCTACACTAACGTGCCTTGCATGAGTTTAGACTTGTGTTGTACCTATGGAGTATTTATGGTAGCCTCCCGATCTAAAGGTACGATGGTACTTTATGGACTATTGGCACTATATATGTGTTAAGGTGGAAAATGTAAAGCCTTAACGCTATTTTTAAGTAAGTTTATTTTATTTAGACATTATTATAATAGTGTATATTACTACATAATAGATAGTTTAATGGATCCTTAGAGGATGGTTATCCCAAACATCCTTTGAATTAATTATATTTCAGTTGTTATTTCACTTCAGTTTTGTGTTTTGCTTTACGCTCGGGTCAGACTGAGTGATACAGCTTTTGAGACTCACCTTTGGAGTTGGAGCTTCGTTTGGAGATCCATTTACCTCTTTCATCTTGGAGTTATTCGTTTGATTCCAGTGATATATTCTGATCCTGTATTTCACTATTGTATTTGACACTTCTGTTGTATCTTATTTAACTCTGGTATATATATATATAGTAGCTTCATGAACTACTATTCTTTTGTTATCGCTACATATTATTATATTACTCTATGTCTATGATTCTGCGATTTATTTATTTACCGTACATGTTGAGTTTTGCCAAATATAAATTAACAGTCTAGTATTTTAAGCAATTCAAATCCGGCATGTGTGGATGCGAATGGTTGAAAATATCAGGATGCTACATTTGGTATCAAAGCTTTGGTTTAGGCAAAATTCAACATATAGGGTAAATTTAATTACGGAATCACTTTCGTTCGAGCTTGAATCCCTTCCTGTTTGACTCGACTTCCTTTGAGTTTTGGAACATTCCCCTCGGTTCAAAAATCTATCTTTATCTCTCCGTATTCGTATTCTGGAATATCCCATAACTCCACTTCAAACAATCTCTATAATAAATCGGCGGTCTCGCAAATCTTCGAATGATTTATAAAGGGGTGAAACTCCTTTACAATAGGGATTGATTATCAGAGATTTTTGTAACCTCGGTTCACGACACTATCTATCTCCTGTTATGCCTGAATTCTATCTTTTACGATCAAATGTCGATTTGCCTCAGAATTCTGCATCGATCTTATTCTTGAAGTCATGGTCGACCGGGTTAAGGTCGCCGAGATTTATATAAAATTATTTATCTTTCTATATTGTTATTTAATCATCTTATCTTTATTTTGAACCTATCTTCGAATCAAAATTCTCTTTGATTTGACTCTATCAAATTTGAATCTCTAACCTGCTTTGAAATCCATCGCCGTATCATCGAGCGAGGAAGTGTATTTGTAAATTAATATTAAAAATGTTATATATATATATATATTGTGTTGTTTGAGTTGTTGATGTTGATTTAGGTTTTCGATTGATTCGTTTGTCCATGCTATCAATAGGATTTCCAAAACACTTGAACAGAGCAAACTGACATAATATTATTTTCAAATCTGGTAAATGAAATAAATTTTTGTATGATTATATTATATATAAAAGTATAATTTTTCTAAAATTAAATTGTTAATGAATTGATTGTTAAAAATGATAATATTTTATTTTCATTTATTGTTTTGTAAACCATTTACTATTGCATGATTTAAATAAATAGAATTTATGACCTGGTTATAAACTTATTTAGAAGTTGAAATGAATTTAATTTAGAATTTAAAATTTTAACTTTCGATAATTTCGAACTTTGGTTTTAAATTTGTAAAATGCCTATTATTTGAAGTATTTTCGAAGAGAAATTTGTTTCCAAAGAATTTTAAATCAGTACTCTCCTCTTTTATCGCTGGAAAATAATTTCGGTGATGGCGGCCGCATCATCGACACTCATTTTCGAGTTTCAGAGTAGAGAGACCATACTATAGCTTTGCCACAGTTTTGTTTTAGGAACTAAATTGATTTGAATTTCTAAAGTACGACTTGACTTATATATATATATATATATTGGTAAATGATTATAGATTTAATTTGGATATATAGTATATATATTTATCTCTAATGGTTTGAGGTGAATCGGAAATTTAAATCTTAAATTTTCTTAAAGTAAGATTTCAATTATAAATGAAGTCAAAATCTTGAATAAATATGTAAATTTGAGAAAATTTAAAGTTGGAATTTTCTTGTATAATACTCCATTATATTCCAATGTAACTTGCCTTATTCAGAAGTTGAATCGTGTAATTGGATAATATACAATATAAAATGATTTTATAAATAAAATTTGAGTGGTTACAATAAATGTTATATAATTAAATTTTAATTATAAAAATGTTAATAGAGATAAATAAAATAAAAAGTAAAATTGAATAATTGGATAATGAATAAATAAGATAAATGGAATTTTTGTTTTGAAGGAATTTATAAAAATCAAATCAACTTAATGAAATACCTTGAATTTAAAATTAATTGCTGAATACTAATAAATTTAAACTGAAATTTTTATGGACTTAAATTAATTATTTTATCTTGTTTTCCAATCTATTTCCTTTCTGGTTGTTTCTATTCTCCTACCTCCTTCCTTTTCAGGGACGAAAAGTTTTGAGTTGAGGAGAGTGTAACGACCTGATAATTTTAGTGGTTTTATTAATTAATTGAATTTTTGTGAAATTTCAAATAATAAAATCTGGAAATATAAATTTGATATTTGGAATACGTCTAATTAAACATTGCAAGTGGTAAATTTTCATCTGATAATTTGAAGGCATATTATATTGTGCAGTTTTATTTCAATTTAAATCAGTTAAAAATAGATGATAATAAAATGTTTTCAAAACCTGAATATTTTTACACAGTAAAATTGAAAACCATCTTCTGAGTGAGAATTCATTTTTCATTTCTTCAAATTTGAAATTTTCTAACCCCGTTTATCTTATTTTCTGCAAATTATCAGCATTTTGTTACCAACATCGAATTTAATTGGATGATCGGACCACTGTTATCTGTGTACCATTTTGATCGTCTCGTCGAGCTGATCTCCGTGGCATACTCGTTTGCAAATTTCGTAGTTCGAAAAACTACGAAATCTATTCGAATTATTTCCGTATTGATTCCGCAGTTTGGCTTTTGGCTTCCCGTGACCATTCAATTTTTCCACCGTATAATCCCGACAACCGTCTGCATTTATTTTTTTATGAATTCATGTGCGTGGCTTTCTCCATTCCCAAAAACTAAAATATTATGGTATGTTCATTCTCCTCTGGTCCCAATTACATTTTGGTTCGTTTGCAATTCCTTTCCACTTTTTTCTCTGTAGCTTGTTTTTTTTTGCTAAGCTAAACTCTTGAGGCACCTCCTCTCATAGTCCTCCCACTTCATTATGCGCCAACCTTCAACAACCGAGAGCAGCCCTTCACCTCATCCCCAACAAGCCTCGAACATCATTCACCAGTGGCCATACCTTTCCAGTATTCTAGGCCGAGACTCATACTAGAGAACCGGTTGCCGATACCTTCACTTCTTTCCGCCTGCCTGAGCCTCCACCTATGTTTCTTTGGATTTGCTAAGCCGAGATCTGTATAAAACCTTAGCCTTCTCACCGTTGTGAAGCTTTCTTCGTCTTCCCTCGTTTGCTGCCTTAATGTAGATGTTAAGTAATGTATTATTATTTTTTCTATAGGGTATGTGTATTGTATGTTTGCATATTTATCCACAGCATGTATATACATTGGGTTGCTTTCGTTTGGGAAGTGCATTCTTATTTTGTGAAGCCTATTTATACTTTGACTAAAGCTTAGACTCCATTTTAAATATATAAGTTTCATTTTTTGTATATACATTGATGTAAAATGTAGTTTTGAATATTATGATTTTTCTGATGTGTTTTAAGAATAAGGGAATAATTTTTTTAGAAGGAAGTCCATATACCTATAACTATACAACTGAAGTATATTATCTGTGGACTTTGTCTATGTAAAATAAAATTATAAGATTTTATATTTGTGTATATAAGTTCAAGTTGTAATATTTTAGCACTTTATGTATACGAGTTCCAACATTGTTTTTTCATTATGCAAATTATACATACATATAACTTATAAATTTTATTTGCTGGAAGTTTTAAGTGATTGATATATATATATATATATATATAAAGTAACTTATACGTCATTAGTATGAAAAAGTATATAAATCATAGCATAATACTATGTAAAAGTTTGTACAAGTTGTATTGGCTGCTACTAGATACATATACATACATACATATATATATATATATATACATATATATATATATATATGTATATATATAGTTTTCAAAGTTATAAGTTGTGGATTGTATATGTTTTATAAACCTGTATATATTATTTTATAAACTCATACTTGAGATGTTGTACAGTATATAAGTTTCAATGTTAGTTTATACGTATTAAAATAAAGCAAGTTATATAAATTGTTTTAGGAAGAAATGTTAAAGATATAACTTGTATGTAAGTGTTTTATACTTTTAATAATATATATTTATTTATTTCAAAATATATGATGTATATATGATTGATTTTATATATATGTTTTAATTTAAAATAGTGGTTTTTGAAAACCATATATATATATTTAATTTAATATATGTTTGAATTTAAACATGATTATATATATAGTTATAGGTAAGTTCACTTATCAATCTATATTCATCAATCCAATTCTGATTTATTTCATCAATTCCTATTTATCAGCCTTGCTGTGGAATTCGTGCCAATTCAGCCCTGCTTTGAAATTCATGCCGGGATTCATAACTCATCTCATTTTCGTTCGTCACTAGCCTCGAAAGGTAAGCAATCACTCATGATTAATGTTATATTTATTAAATTTGACTTCAATGGAAATGACAATTGAAATATACTGCTGTTAGTTATTTACATTGCTATAATATGCCATTAACTTTATCTGCTCACCTATGACATTTGACACTATTATCTGCTATTTATATTGATCATATATGCATGTTATATTATTATCATGTGTGCTATCACTCTACAAGTTCC
Organism: Allium cepa; assembly: GCA_030765085.1. NCBI lineage: Eukaryota > Viridiplantae > Streptophyta > Magnoliopsida > Asparagales > Amaryllidaceae > Allium > Allium cepa. The sequence continues at coordinate 802,942,273 of CM060931.1, forward strand.
CTGTTAGTATAGATTCACTATGGGTTGAAATGATACATACCCGAACAATCTTTAGAATAAGAGAAAATCATTATGGGTTGAAATGATAGACCCAAGCGATTTTCATTGAAATGAGTTTGGGATTGCAGGTTGAAATGATATATACCCGTATATAATTAAATTGCGGATTGAAATGATAAATATCCATGTCACTTGACCATCAGATAGAAAATTATATACAAACACTGTTGGGCCATATATAATATTTTGAAAATGATTTCTATGGATTTGGAAAGGAATATATAGTTTTATAAAATATGGATTTTAGATATTATATAAATGTTATTTATACATAATTAAATTCTTGATTTTAAGTTATGTATAAATTTGTTTTAATATAAAATAATTTTGATAATAAAGTTTGATTTTATAAAAATATAATAAGATGATGCATTTATTTAAATTTTATTTTAATACAAAGTTTATAATGATTTTAATAAACTATGGTTGAGAAGATAGATTTGAAATTGATTTGGAATTGTATTTAACTAAGAATTATATTTAATTAAAATCGATTTGAAACTTATTGAATTTAAGATTTTTGAAAGGATATAATTTTATAACTTTATTTTTGGTTAAGCTAATTTAAATGATTATTTCAAGCTTAAAGTGAAATTCGGGGTTTATTTAAATGATATTGGATTTATTAAGTAAATATTTCAAAATTAAATAATAGTAAATTGAATTTGATATATATATATATATATATATATATATATATATATGAAATTATCAAATCTAGTTTTGAATTGTTTGAATATTTAAAATTTTGAAAATATTGAAATTGGAATGGTTTATTCTATGGTTGAAAATCTGTATTTGAAATCGATATACTTTGAAAATGGTTTATTGAGAAACTGAAATTAATTGATATTGATGATTTGAGATTTGATTAAATTTGGATTTTGGGATTTAAGTTGATTTGAATCAGTTTGTGAAGTTGAGGAATTTATTTCATTATTAAAGTAATTTTAAATTATATTTAAAACTATTTATATATTTTACTTTATAAACTATTTTAATCTAACTATTTTATAAACTCTTTTATTATATATTCTATTTTAATATCTAAACTGTTTAAGTGGTAGAAGTTATGTTTTCAAGGTTATGGATTCCAAAGTATTATGTTTTGGAAGTGTTATAATTTCAAAGTGTTTGGTTTCGAAAATGTTATAACTTTGAAAATGCTATGATTTTGGAAATAATTTTGTATTTGGTTTTGAAATGGAAATGATATCGTATTGATATGGTTTTCAAATGGCAATGATACAGTGGTTTTGGAAGTATATATTATTTTGAAATGACCGCGGTGTTATAATAACGTTTGGTCGTTAAAGAGACCGGGATCGAAAGTTGTCATACTCACTGCCAACTCCGAAAACCACTTTATCAACTGTGTACGCGGTGGAGATTCCAGAATGAAATAGGATGGTGGCGACGTCCTATTACGGTATATACATGGACCCGACTCCCGTGAGTTGGCATAAGGTGGCTAAAACAGGAGCGATTACGGGCTAATGAGGTAGCTCCTCTGATCGGACATGCTCGTTCGATATTATATTCTGACTTTGTGATTGATTTGGTGGCCACTTTTGCTTTTTGATTTGGGAGTGTGGCCTGAGGTTGGCGGTAGTGGTTGTTGCTATGCGTTACCACCCCAGATGCGTAATTGGTATATCTACCCTGGCATTACCCAGTTGTGCTGTGTCGCCTTCCCTAGAGGGCCTTGTACGAGTTTTGATTTGTGTCGTACCTATGGAGTATTTATGGTAGCCTCCCGACCTAAAGTTACGAGGTGGAGATTCCAGAATGAAGTAGGATGGTGGCGACGTTCTATTGAAGTATGTACATGGACCCAACTCTCGTGAATTGGCATAAGGTGGCTAAAATAGGAGCGATTTCGGGCCAATGAGGTAGCTCATCTTATCGGACAGACTCCTTCGATATTATATTCTGACTTTTTGATTGATTTGGTGGACACTTTTGATTTTTGATTTGGGAGTGTGGCTCGAGGAGGGCGATAGTGGCTGCTATGCGTTACCACCTACCCGAATGCATAATTGGTATATCTACCCCAGCATTGCCTAGTTGTGCCGTGTGACCTACACTAGCGTGCCATGCATGAGTTTTGATTTGTGTTGTACCTATGGAGTATTTATGGTAGCCTCCCGATCTAAAGGTACGATGGTGCTTTATGGACTATTGGCACTATATATGTGTTAAGGTGGAAAATGTAAAGCCTTAACGCTATTTTTAAATAAGTTTATTTTACTTTAGACATTATTATAATAGCGTATATTACTACAAAGTAGATAGTTCAACGGATCCCTAGAGGATGGTTATCCCAAACATCCTTTGAATTGCTTGTATTTCAGTTGTTATTTCACTTGAGTTGGATTTATTGATATAAGAGTGCTAATCCTGACTCGAGTGTTTTTGCTTTGTGCTCGGGTCAGACTGAGTGATACAGCTTTTGAGACTCACCTTTGGAGTTGGAGCTTCATTTGGAGATCCATCTACATCTTCCAGCTTGCAGTTATTTGGTTGATTCCAGTGATGTATTCTGATCTTGTATTTGACTATTGTATTTGACACTTCTGTTGTATCTTATTTAACTCTGATATATATATATATATTTATATATATATATATATATATATATATATATATATATCAGCTTCATGAACTACTATTCTTTTGTTTCTGCTGCATATTATTATATTACTTCGTGTCTGTGATTCAGTGATTTATTTATTTACTGTATATGTTGAGCTTTGCCAAATATAAATATTTATTTACTGTATGTGTTGAGTTTTGCCAAATATAAATTAACAATATGGTATTTTGAGCAATTCAAATCCAGCATGTGTGGATGCAAATGGTTGAGAATGTCAGGATGCTATAGTAAGTTTATTATCCACAACAAGTGTTATGATTACTACTATAACACTAATTTTATTCAATTATAATTTATTACACGTTGTTTCGTTATTAATCAATACTTAATTTATCAATTGCTCATTTAATCCATTTTCCATTAGTTCATACATTACAATAATTTATTTACAATCTATTTATAACGACCCATAAATTTCGATGTTTAAATTTGTTAATTTAATAATATTTTATGAGTTAATATTGGAAGAAATAAAATAATTTGTAATTTAATAGTGGAATAAGAACTAAATTAAAATAAAACAATGTTAATACAAGTTAATTGTCAACACTTAATGAAACTCCAATTCATTGTATTTGAACGTGCTATGATTGGTTATAAAATTTAGTATAAGAACCAAATGTAAACATTTAATTATTGTATAAAATAGATAGTTAATGGAAATAAAATAATGTGTAATGGATGGGAATGAAATAAATGTATTTTAATGAGAGTTGTTGTAATAATTGTGTAAAGATTAAATTTAAAAATATTATTCATTCGTTACCAATGTATTTATTCAATAGAAATTAAATGTAATTAAACATTACCTTATGTAAGATAAGATAATAACTAGAAATTTTGAATGTAAAATCGACAGAAATATTAATTATATGCTTAAGATGGCAATTGACTTAATAAAAGATTTAAACCAAGATGATATAAATGAATTGGGGTATTAAATATGTATAAGTGGCTAAATCACAACATAATGGAAAGAAATAGTTAACACAAATAAAAGATGAAATTAGAATTATATAGCTAATTGGAACATTTATTGTAATTAATGAACTTTTGAATGTAATTATAAGTTAAGGGTAACAATGCTTATAAGTTACCTATTTATTTAGTTCATTAATGTGACGACCCGGAATTTTCGAGCACTTAAAATCGGAATATTTAATTGTTTTAAGTATTCAATAGAGTAATTTTAACTTGAATTACGAATATCACAATTTATTTGATAATTAAATTATTGAATTAAATAATTTAAAGTTGGGTAAAATGTTGAACCTGGAGTTTTAAGCCTGTTAAAATTAATTTGAAGGCTTATAAAATTTATATTGTTGATACTGAAGAAAATAGAAGTGTTGAATCAATTTAAAAATGGTTTGTTAAGTTTTGAAATTTTATAGTTTTAAACTGAATTTAAAAAAAATAGTCGTCTGAGGCACAGTCTCAGAATTCGACGAAACCAGTTCTATTGGATCCATAATATTTTATTACTATCAGATTTCAAATTTTGTAGCATTTGGAATTGTTGTGTGAGCACACGATATATATAAACACGCTGAAAACTTTTCCCATCGGCCACCCTATTCTTTACCTATGTAAGCTTAGCCGACCATCCTGTCTCTTTTTCTATCAACGCGCAGAAACAATTTTGTGCGCCAACGTCCTTTCAATATCTTTTCATTGTCGCTTATCTTCTGAAAAAAGCCTATACTCTATTTTATAAATTGCATCTTCCTCTTGTATATCAGAAGATCAAATTCGTTTCAAACAATTTAAAAAAAATGAAATGAAAATGGCTGCCGCTCGATTTTTTTCTCCTCCTTCCTAACTTACGAACGAAATTCCCCTTTTCATCCACAAATCAATTATCGATTGTAAATAGCGAAATATAGTAAGGTAAATCGTGAATCATTGGCTTTGCATAGCGTTCGTCCCAGAATCTTTTGTGAGCCATTCGAGTAGGGTATCGCGATCGAGGCCGCGAGTTAATGAAGGGAAATCGAGGGAAGCCGTGCGATCAGAAATAGGAAGTAGCGACGTTTTCTAGGTCGAGCGAAGTGGTGTTTGAGTCGAGGCTGCGTTGAGTCTCGGTCGAGTTCGAGACTAGGGTTCAAGTTTTATGAAGATGACGTCTTCGATTTGGGAAATAATTTTGGATTTGAGTTCATCGTGGTCGATGGCAACTGTAACAAACCGCATATTTAACGATTATATATTTAAATATAGCGTCGTTAGTCGGATTTAGGTCCGAAATGTTTGTTTTTGCGAACGGCTGAATTAGGACTCGAAACCACTTCCGTTGAGTTCTAAATGGTGTTCGCATTCTTTTTGAGTATAAACTATGATATGTTTGGAGTAAGTCGAAATTTGCTACTTTTTCTATTGGTTTTGGGTTTGGGTTCAGCCTACTGGCTAGCTTAATACACTAATTTAGTCCCTCTCTTCCCCATTCACTTATTTCATTTCATAAAACTCAAGCACGGCTGAAAATAGGGGAAGAGAATGGGAAATAGAAATTCCAAGCCCTAATTTACTTTGCAAACTTGAATCTTGCTCTATAATCCGAGAGAAGCTATTGGTAAGCATCCTCTTCATCTTCTCCAACTCTTTTCCTCTCCAATTTCAGAAAGTTTCCTAAACCTAACTTAGGAAATACTTTGTTTTATCTTAGATTGAAGCTTGTTGAGTAGAAGTGGAGAGTGGTTGGTCTTTTCTTTGCGTTTGAGCTTCTCATCTTTGTTTGTGAGTTAAAAGGTAATATTTTTATCTCACATCTATGTTTACAACTATGTTGGATTGTCAGGAACGAATTCCTAACATATTTGAATGTTCATTAGCTTTCGATTTGGATTGATTCGGTAAAATTGCCAATTTATGATTTTTGAAGCCAAATTTATGAAATCCTTACTTGGTTGATGTTTATGTTGTTTGGAGTGTTTGGGTGGGTCGTTAAGGTTGGGCAGTCGTTGACGTAAGCCCGTAATCATCGCTCATCCGATCGCTTTCGATTTGTTTTGGCCATCTATGTCCTAGGTTAAGAAAATGCATGAAAAACAGGATTCAGACGTTTGAATCCTCATTTTCAGTCATTTGAATATTGTACTGGGAAATTTTATTCCCCAGTATTCAGACGTGTGAATCTGGAATTTCAGACGTCTGAATTGGCTCGATTTCAAACAGAAAGGAAATAGGCTAAAAACGCCTATTTCAGACGTCTGAAACATTTGGTTCAGACGTCTGAATTACGTTCTGGAAAACTTTTAATTTTCCAGATTTAGACGTCTGAACCACCTATTTCAGACGTCTGAATCTGCTGTCTTTTTCCAATTTGCCCATTTTGCCCATTTTGCTTGGTTTTCAAATTTTAATCGACGCGTGTTGATTCCAATTAGCTATTTATGCATATTTGACTTTGATGATTCCTTTTTGATTTCATACACGGGTTTTTATAAAATGATCTCTTCAAATCGTATTAAAAGCTCACTTCTCTAATTTATAAATTCTATTTAAAACACATACACAATTTCACACTTCGACCGAAGTGGAAAGGAGATTAAATGGTTAGGTAAAACATGGACCGTGAAACCGTGCGTTTATCTTTCCGATTAATCCCCAACCTATTCGATTGACTATTTTGACCTTTTGGTCTGGTTTACCAATGAGATGAGGTAAACTTTGTACTGCTTTGAGTGTGAAATTGACCATCGAATAGTAAACAGTTTAGTGCGAATGAGTGGTTATGGGACACACGTTAATACTTTTCGGGTTCCTTTTCGAGAGTTGTGACACATTCTGCCAGTTAGTGGTGTCCAGTACTGGGCCTCCGGACCTTCACCACTACGGTTTGTTGCCTTTGGGATAGTGTCTTCGGACTGTCTCTGTAACGACCCGCCTTCCTACACCCAGGAAGACGTATCGTTTTTAAAGAAAGAAAAGGGTGAGAAAATAGAAAAGATAGAGAAGAAAGAACAACAACATCAGAATCTCACAGCGGAATGAATAAATTATATTAATCACATAAGTATTTACATAATATATAACATCAATCAGAGCTATACAGATAATACATCACTTACTAGACAGTTATAAACACCTGTCTAGTTAATACACCTCAATACAATACAGCTCAAACAATATGACTCAGAGATACCAACACAGCGGAACTAATATATATATACAACGCTGAAGCCTCCTACTCCATTGCTCCTCCAGAATTCGTCAAAGCTAACCTGAATCCCTTGGCTACCCGTAAAAATTTGGGTACCCGAGAGTTTATGAAAAACAAAAATAAACTCCGGGTCAGACATGGGTCTGGTGTGAGTAACAGGTTAAAGTTGCTTAATTTTGAAAAATATTTTGAAAAGAAAGGTATCACGTAAGACTCCCCACACATAAACATGGAAAAGTTTTTACCTTACGCCAACCAAAACATTTGATAGGAAGTCCGGTGATATTATAATAGGTCTAGGGTTTTAAAGTAAATAGAAAAATAGCCGAAATTGTTACATCTATTAAATTCCAGCTACTAGACACAAAAGTGGGTAATACAATCAAAACCGTTGGCACTTATTGGATTTTGGATTCCATACAATGGCAGGGCTACTGGGGTACCGCCCATCACAGTACGTGGCCTAGATTAACGTACCGAGGATCACTCCCGACCCCCTGCAACACAAGGCCGGAACCATTCCTTACTGAACTGTCCCGAACAAGATAACCCCGCAGTTGGCTGCAGACCAACTGCCCTCACAGCCGAATAAAAAGGGACATCTAGACAGGGGAATATCCTTGTCCTGCTTGGGCATGACCCACCTAACCTTGCTCCACCTCCCCTGTTTTAGCCATTCCCGATTAATGAGGCTTGAGGTTACGATTACCTTTACAGAACATATCTCTTAGAATGCTCATCGCCCACCTGACGATGTGTTAAAAGCATTCAATCCATACAAGTTCGTTCCGGGTTTGAACGAAACCGAAGGCATCATCTCGTTACACTCATTTTGGAATCACCCTCAGAGTTAACGACGATAATCCTTGCATTCTGAATCTTCATCTTCACTTCAGATTCACGACCTACCGTTTATTTGGAATCGATGTGGTTTTCGGATGTTCCAAATAAGGAAACCCGATCCCGGTCTCATCGAAATCCAAAACGTGTCTTTTAAGGCCAAGTTGTCTATTTAGTCTTAACAGTGAATTCAATATTATCAATATACACACAGATAGATAATTCACATCTCATAAAATATAATCACATTATCATCTTAAACAGATAGTCAATATTATCAACTAAACAGACAATTAAATATTATCAAACTTAAACCATACATCCATATCACATAGATATTTTCCATCTCATATCTGAGATCACAATCAAACAATGAAATATCAATATCATCCATAAGCATGATTTATGAATCACAATCTATAATTAATTTAAAATGAATTAAATTAACTACTTCCATCTTTAATTAATTTTAAAATTAATTAATTCATTCCATAAATCCTGCTCTCACAACCATTAATTAATTATAAATCAAATTATTTAATCATTCTCTAATTACAAGAAGTAATTTAGTCTTTAATTAATTTCTCAAATGAATTATTCTAAATCATTCATAGCAGTTAACATTTATTTACTTCCCTATTAATTATTCCTTAATTAACAATTCTTAATTTCATCATTAATTTTATTAATTAATGACCTCTAATTTATATAAAATTACTTTATTTAAATTAATTACATTAAGTAATTAATCTTTTATTTAAACACAATTATTAATCACCCTTGATTAATAACAAACCAGTAACTAACTACCCTTAATTACTTATTAATCATCCCATGATTAATTAATTCCATAAATTAATCCTTTGATTAATTACAAAAGAAATTACCCAAATTACTTCACTTACAAATCATCTTGTATTAATTCCATCAAGTAATTATCATCTAATTACTTTTCTAAGTAATTATACTCCATTAATTACACTAAGTAATCACACGTACCAAATCATTAAGTGATTTCTTAAATTAATTAAAATTAATTAACTTAATTTAAATCTTATCATCAATTACTTATATATCCCAATTAATCGTCTTGATTTAAATATCTTTTGCTGCATTCCAGTAGTTTTTCTTAATTCATTTACAGAGATTAATCTTTGAATAAATCCATTAATTAATTACATTTATATAGATTTATTACAATTTAATTATCTTGTTGATTCATTATTCCTAAACTAATCAATTTCTAATTCCATCATTAATTATATTAATTAATGATTTCTAATTACATTTTCATTTGTTAATTATATTAAGAATACAAATCTTCAAATCACAAATATTAACCCTCTTGATTAATAACTTACAGTAATTAATCGTTCTTAATTAATTACTTCTCAATAACAAGCTTAATTAATCCCTTGATAATTTCAAGTAATTATATTCCAATTACTTCCCTTAAGAACATCACCCAATTAATTACATCCAGTAATTATCCGTCAATTACTTCTCTAAGTAATTTACCTCCAAAATATCAGTTAATTAAACTAAATTAATTAACTCAAATTAAATCAATGTACACAATTAATAAGTAATTAATTTATTAATTACTTTCCAAATAAATAATTACATTTAAACTATTACAATGATTATTATTGAATTAATTAATCCAGTTAATTTATTAAAAATCAATTACATTAATAAATTATAAAATAATCTAGTTAATGATCTTCATTAACACTTATTTAATTATTTGCTTCTAAAATAATTAACTTATATTAATCATTATTAATTATAAGTTTGATTAACCATTAAAATTTATTAATTTAAATAAAAATCTAATCTATGGTTCTTAATCACCTATTAGTTAATTAGTTCATTATTTAACTTTAATTACTACATTTAAACTTATAATTACTAATTAAAATAATATAAATCATTGTTTATTCATACTTAATTAACTTAAAGGTTAATGCATATAAATTCTAAATCTTCATTACTTAAAGTAACTATTCTTATTATTGATTAAATTTTCACTTCCAATATGTTTAAAAACATTTATTTCAATTTACTTTCTAAATAAAAACCAATTTATCCTGAATAAAGTTTACAACTAAATTTTCAATCCCCTTTAAACTCACATGTTTGAAAGCATATTTAACGTTTAAAACTTATTCGAATCAATTTCAATTTTAAAACTTTATTCTATTTCCAAATCTAGAATTTTAAATTTTTAAGTCCTGATTTCAAAACTAACTTGAAATCACTGTTAAACTTTGATTTGAAACTAGATTTAACTTTGATTTAATTTTAAAAAAAAGTTTTAAAAACTATTAAAAACTGTTACAGTCTTTTAAAACCTGAATCACAACACCCCGAGTACCCTCCTTGTTTACTTCGAGTAAACATACGAAGTTCCACGAGAGAAACAGCAACCTACTTCGAGTTTTCCCCAGGCGCGCAACAACCAAATCAAAACCAGACTCTTCCCTGTTACTTCGAGACCAACCCCAAAGTCTTCGAACAAATACCCGAGAACACTCTTCCTAAACCCACTTCTTCCCAATTCAACATCACCTGATACTGATGATGTCGCGTGCACGTGCACCACTCCATGGAGATGCTCCAATCACCGAGACTGCATCCGATAGGTCGACAGTGACCTATACCTTCACTTCCCATCATCAAAACGATGAAAAAACAACAAAGCAGAATCGAGCATTCGAGCTCGACACAAGAACTAGAACGCAACCTGGAAAAGCTTCAAACTCGCCACAACAACCACCGGAACAAGTAAAACTCCTGTCGTAGCCTCGTCCACCTCCCCTTTACCTTCCCTCAAAACGGTGTGACACTCGATCCATCAATGGTGATGAACGAGCAAAAGAATCACGTTACCTTAAAACTAGGTCACCAGCGTTCGAACGTCTCCCGTCGCCACCACAAGGTTTAGGTCAACCTCCGAACATTTTTCCCAGACCCTACGATCACCCCCGCATCTCCAGTTCCAGTCTCGACCTCCCCGATCAACGCGATCGTCCACGGCGACTCAAAATGCCCAAAATGGACGAACTCGAACTGCACCTCACTCCCTCCACTAAAAATCACCATATTCATTTTAAAAATCATAGTTTGGTTCAACGATTCGACCCATGTACCTGAATTTAAGAATCAAGATGTTCGAATTTTTGCTACTATTGAGATGCTCAGTTCTTTTTTTTTTCTTTTTCGGTTTCCAGAGTCGTATATTAATTACTTTGATTTAAGTAAAATCCTAAACTAGGGTTTGAAATGAAACTTACAGATTTCGTTTAAATATTAAGGCTAAACAATGATTTAGTTTAAGATTTTGAATTTAAATGAACAAAACTGGAAACAGAGAAATTGCAAAAGTTCAAATGCCTACACACATCATACTTCAGGAATTCAAAAATATGAATACGCAACCATACTTTAAAATACAATATTGATTACAGCAATAACATTCAAACTAATTTATACTTTAAATTCCCTTTAAAGGTGGAGTTACTCACCAGTTCAAAAAGAACAGAGACACCTGTTGGAGCAGGCTTCAATTTGTTTGCTGAAACATTTTTTTCTTTGCTTCTCAGTATTGATTGATCTTGAGGGTAGTTTAAACTGAATTTTGTTTAAGTTTGCAATAGTTTTATTACATATTTTAGTTTTGGGTTCTACGAACTGAAATGAGGAACAGGGATATATAGCAAAGAATGGTAGACAGGGTATATGCAGACAGGTTTACACATACAGGGTATATTATTATTATGTTTCACATAACTGTGACAATACTTGGTACAATATAACATAAAAATCTTGGTTGTACAGATTTTAAAACAGAGATATTTGTTCATGGAGGTTGATATGAAATACATTGTGTTAGAAAGATTTTACATTAATTACTTTTGTTTGTTTGTTTAAGAATGCATTTCACTGTCTTCCCTAGCAAGCCTTCACATGATTTATATTTTTATTTTATTTTGTTTTGTTTTATTTATTTCGGCCTGCACACATTTGATTTGTTCCTATATGTCTTTAGTCAGTTTACAACTTGAAGATTCTTTGTTTCAAGTTTTATTGTTGTCTTGTTATTTTTTTTTGTGAAGTTCTATATTTAGCTTTATAATCTATAAATTGATTCTATATGTTTACTTCTTATTTTAACTTATTACATACAGTATTTTAACTTAAAATCTATAGCTTTATGAATATTTTGTTTTATTTCTATGTTTTGTTGTTTGAAAACTAAATGAACTTTATAGTTGTTATGTTATTATAATTTAACCAATGTACTTACTTCATATTTTTCCCAATTTATCTTATAGTCTTGTATTTTTATATGTACATTTTTATTTTGTTTATATTATAAAAACACATTTATCAATTTGAAATGATAGATAAAATAAATTATCTTTTTATTATAAACTACATATTTCATAATATATATTAAAGTATCGTTTGACAAAATTATATTAAAACTCATATATACTTTTAAATCCATATTTTAATCAAGCTATACTAAAAAGAAAATAAAACAAATCTTTTTGTTAATAAATTTAAATCTAAACTTAAGCTAAAATAAGTTTTAAACTATTTAAGCATTTATCCTATGTACTTAAAACCCTATATTTATTTAATTAGCCTTGAAAAGTTTATTTTAAATAAATCATAATTTCCAATTCACTAAAATGTATATTAGAATTTGAAACATAATTTATTAGTTAAACTTTAAAACAAAGCTTCCCTATTTACAATGTATACAAATATATACATTTATAAATAGAAAATAATGGATTTATTTTAACAGATAAAATTTACCAATCAGATATTTATTAAAAGAAAAGTGTCAATTCATATCTAATTAATAAAGATATATCAAATCAGTTTAATATTTAATGCAGATTATTAAATTGATATTGCTAGAAAATTCCGGGTTGTCACAGTCTCCTTCAGGTTTGTTGCCTTCGGGTATGTTGCATCTGGGTATGTTGCCTTTGGGTTTGTACCATCGGTTTGTGCCTTCTGGTTTGTTGCCCTATTGTATCGCATTTGGAGTTGGTCATTCGTCACCACTCAAGTGATATTGGGTTTGGAGTATTCGGGATCATGGATCCTTGTTTATACAGTATCGAGCACGTGCAAATTTTCTGATGTTTCATTGATATGTATATTCCCTAGGTACAGCCCTTCGGTGTTAGTCTTTTTGAGCCACACGTTGTATAGCGGTTACCTTGTGGAACTTGTGTTACCTTCATTGGTACTTGTTATTTGCCTTTATGGCTTGTTTTGGGATATTCATATCCTTTGTTTATTTGAGTTGCCGATGATATGAGGCTTGTCTTGCTATGATTCATCTTTTGTTAGATGATTGTGTTATCTCTTTTAGAGATATTTGTTACACTTTATGACCTTGCAGGTTTATTGTTGTTTAGTTTATCTAACTGATTTGTTTAGCTAAAATGGGAAGGGATTAAGTGTAAATTGAGTTGGAATAAATTTAAATTGGTTATAAAGCTTGTGGTATTATTTATTCACATTAATATTGTCGAATTGCATTAGAAAATTGGTCGTTCGACGTAAGCGTAGGTAAACAAAATTATATGAATCAACAGCAGTTTGATAAATTGATTTTTGCATCAATTGGAATGAATATGAGTTTGTTTTTCTTAAAATGAATTAAATATAAGCAAGCAAGTTGTAAATCACTTAAACTGAATGGAATGGTTTGAGAATTAGTTGTAAGCAATTGTAATAAGTGTCGGAACCTTATATATGCTTATGGAAATTATATAACCTGCATCATATGTGAAATTTATGTGTTTATGCCAGTATATCACATGCATTGTTACAGGATCGATGTTTTAGCTATTTAAATTTAAGTGAAATGCTATAAACTTCCTATATATAGTACTTATATGTTTAAATTGAGTAAGTACAGGTACCGGGAAGCCGATTGGCTGGATTTTGGTCACGCTAGATGCTAAAAATATAAGCCGCTTGCTTAAAATGCTAAATAAAGGTACGCCTACGTAATAAAAATAGGAAATATGAACTGTTTTTGTTTTTTATGACCGTGTGGGTCGATGTATATATATATTTATATCTTTTGTCAAATTGCAAAAGCTCCTCCGTACAATGGAGACACTGCCAAAAATTTTCAGAAATTTTGGGAGTTAGAAAAATTTTTGAAAATTTTTGAGAAAAATTTTAGTCAACGACAAAACGATTTCAAAATTGGAAATTGAAATAAATTAGTGAATGAAACTAATTTAAATAATGATATGAATCGGTAAAATGAAAGATAAAATTAAATATACAGAGTTGAAGATAAATTGAGTTTGGATGGAGATGAAAGAACCAATTTGAATAGAAATAGATATAAACTAGAGTGGTGAAGTGAAAATAAATAAAGAAGCATATTAAATGCTTATACTAAACTTAAGAAAGGAATGGTGGATTCTTGATTTGGAAATTAATGTTACAAATATATTCTAAGTTAATATTTGAAGGAATAAATATTGATATTTTGTAAGGAAGCCGATAAAATGTTTTGAAAATTGTGATTGGATATTAGTGCTAAGCAGGATATGCAAGTATTATAAAAGGAAAAGAAATTTGGTTTTGATTTCAGAAGATAAATTTGAATTACTCGACAAAAAGGTATGTGTTTAAATTTCTGTATGAAATTTGATTGGGTTTTTGATCTAGCCACTTGGCTTTTTGTTTTCTTTTGGAATTTGGGAGCCCGTAGAGGACTTTTGTAGTTGTACCGAGCTAGCCGCGCAAAGGAGACGCTGGCGAAATTTTTCGATAATTTAGGGAGTTAGAAAAATTTTGAGAAAATTTTGATAATTCAAAATTTGGTTTTAAGTTGAAACTTGAATGGTTAAACAAATAGTATTGTTTGAAACTATAAGAGAGTTAAGAAGTTAGTAAGAATGGTAATAGGTCTTTTACGAATAAGATAGTTGATAGGATGTTGAATTGTTGGTTTGGGGAAAAGTAAACGGGTATTGCACCATTCTTCCTAACTAGTAATTTCAGGGACGAAATTCTTTTAAGGGGGAGGAATGTGACGACCTGGAATTTTCGAGCACTTAAAATCGGAATATTTAATTGATTTTAAGTATTCAATAGAGTAATTTTAACTTGAATTATGAATATCACAATTTATTTGATAATTCAATTATTGAATTAAATAATTTGAAGTTGAGTAAAATGTTGAACTTGGAGTTTTAAGCCTATTAAAAATAATTTGAAGGCTTATAAAATTTATATTGATAACACTGAAGAAAATAGAAGTGTTGGATCAATTTAAAAATGGTTTGTTAAGTTTTGAAATTTTATCATTTTAAATTGAATTTAAAAAAATAGTCGTCCAAGGCACAGTCTCGGAATTCGACGAAACCAGTTCGATTGGATCCATAATATTTTATTATTATCGGATTTCAAAATTCGTAGCGTTTGAAATTGTTGTGTGAGCATACGATATATATAAACGTGCTGAAAACTTTTCCCATCAGCCACCCTATTCTTTACCTATGTAAGTTTAGCCGACCATCCTGTCTCTTTTTCTGTCAACACGCAGAAACAATTTTGTGCGCCAACGTCCTTTCAATATCTATTCATTGTCGCTTATCTTCTGAAGAAAGCCTATACTCTATTTTATAAATCGCATCTTCCTCTTGTATATCGGAAGATCAAAGTCGTTTCAAACGATTTTAAAAAAAATGAAATGTAAATGGCTGCCGCTCAATTTTTTTCTCCTCCTTCCCATTTTACGAACGAAATTCCCCTTTTCATCCTCAAATCAATTATCGTTTGTAAATAGTGAAATCGAATAAGGTAAATCGCAAATCATTGGCTTTGCATAGCGTTCGTCCAAGAATCTTTTGAGAGCCGTTAGAGTAGGGTATTGCGATCGAGGCCGTGAGTTGACGAAGAGAAATCGAGGGAAGCCGTGTGATCAGAAATAGGAAGTAGCGACGTTTCCAAGGTCGAGCGAAGTGGTGTTTGAGTCGAGGCTGCGTTGAGTCTCGGTCGAGTTCGAGACTAGGGTTCAAGTTTTATGAAGATGTCATCTTCGATTTGGGAAATAATTTTGGATATGATTCCATCGTGGTCAATGGCAACTCTGGCCAAAGAAGGGATGTGCGACAGTCATTGGAAGTTGTGAACGAGCATGGTGATTAGTCAACATCATCAGGTGAGGATTGTTTCGATTCACTAATCTGTTAGCTGTGTTGTTTTTTTTATAAAAAAGAAAAAAGAAAAAGGAGCATTTAGGGTACTTAAAATTTTGAATGCTGAAACATAAAATTTATTTATAAGTTTTGAAAAAAAAAAGTAAACAGAAATTTTAAAAAAATAAAATAAAGTACGTTTTTAAAAGAGAAATTACTGCTATTACTTACAGCAATCGGAGAAAGTTAGTTTATATTGATAAAGTTTTAAAAAAATAGGAATTTTAGGAAGAAAAAAATTGTTATAGAATAATGTTTTATAGTGATTAACTTGTTTATTAACCAAATTAACTTTTTATTTACTAGAAATAACTTGTTAAAGGGAAATTAGTTTAAATAAAATTCTTAGAAAATTGAATCAACAAATGGTAATAAATTGTTCGATTTAGTTGAAATGTTAATAAATATATTTAAGGAAAATTTGTTAAAAACGAGAACTTTTAAAATAAAAATCACTAATTAGTTAAATTTACCAAATGGAAATTTAAATTTCTCAATTGACTCGAATATTAATAAAACATCTAATTTTTTTACAAGGTTTGAAATCGTGAAATCAAATCAAGTATGAAGTGGATTGCAAAATAAAAGGTGAGTTAATCTCACTCAGCTGAATTTTAATTTAAATGTAAATAGTTAAATTTAAACAATTGATTGATTGATTTGATTTGGTGTGTTATACTATATATAGTAGCATATAATATATCTTGGAATGTTTGATTTCCCTTATTAAATAGCGGATGATTTTATATTTTAAAACCCATGTTCCATGGTATTCCACCTCGAACTGGAATTGGTATTTTATATTGTGCTAACGTCTGTGGATGCAGGGAATATAGGTTGAAGAGTTCCAACTGGATCCCTCAACATTTATTTAAATTATTTGATATTCTCTGTTGTGATTATTTGATATTCTATGATGAATTATATTGGAGTATTGAATGCTATGGTTGATTGAATATATTTGGGTATAATGAGATACCAAAATATATAAATTAGATTTTGGAAAGAAAATAAGAGAAGTGAATTTGTAAGTAAAATAATTATAGAAAATTTGTATAAATTTAAGAATGAATTGGAAAAGAAATAAAGTGACTTTAAAATTCTAATAAATGAATCTTGAGTATAGAAAGGAAATTTTGAATAAATAGAAAGTTAATGAATTTTAAACTTCAATGTTATAGTTTAAAAGAACAAAGCATTTATTTTAAAATTTAAGATTTAAATTTTGAAAAGAATAAAGAAGAAATTTGGAAAAATATGAAATTTGTATATTTCAGTTAAAAGATTTAAAATCAAATGGGAAATAATAATAATAATAAAGTCTATAATTAACGGATTTTGAAATGAATTGAATAAGTAAAGTAATTTATCTCAAATGGAGTAAATTGGAAATCAATTTGGACAATTGATTTAAGTAATTGAAATTGGGAATTCTCCCAGGATAACCAAGTACATTTTCAAAGTAAATTTTTAAATATAAGATAAGGTTTTAATGTTTTTCTTAAAAGTATGTTTTAGGAAATTTATTATTTCTAAATATTTAAATTCTAAAGTAAATATTTTTCAAATCCATTATCGTAGTAATTATTTAAAAAGTGACTTATTATTTTGTTTTAAAAAAGTGAAAACCTAGTTTTATATTTTATAAAGTAACCTTATTTCAAATATTCATATAGTATGTATTTTTAACCAATTATTAAAGTAGTTTTAACTTAAATGTTTAAGAGTACATTTCAAAGTAAAGCGTTTTAAATTATTATAAAAATCTAAAGTTTTGTGCTTGGTGATTCCAGTGAAAATAGAAAATACTTGGAATTTATTCTGAGAAAGGAAGATAGTTTGAAAACTGTTTTCAAAAGGGTTTGAAAAGTGGAAATATATCTTGTGAAGATATTTTTGGGATTAATAAATAATTTGGGAAATTATTTATTGGTTGATGATGGTTGTTTGTGAATATTAATTGATAGTTAACTCACTGGCTATCAATATTGGACAAATGCGCTAATCATTTTGAAGAGACCGGGTTCGGGATTTGTTTCTCGAAAACCACTTCCATCCGGTTTGTACGTTTCGTGGGAAACGAGTTTGGAGTCGAAGATGGAGCAGTGAAGTGCAAGGGCTAGTCGCTACTAATCCTATGGATATTTCCAAAATGGATGTAGTAGGAATAGTGCCTTCGGTTCCGTTAGAACCCGGGATGGACTTGTATGGATGAATGCTTTCGGAACATCGTCAGGTGGACGATGGGCATTCTAAGGGATATGTTCTAAAAAGGTAACGCTTAGCCTCAAGCCTCATCAACCGAGAATGGCAAAAATCAGGGGTTATGCAGCAAGGCTAGGTGGGTAGCACCCATTCATGGTGAGGTCATCCTTGTCTAGATGTCCCTTTTATTTCGGCTTAGTGGTGCGGTTGCTGATCCCAACCGCGGGGTGATCTCACTTGGGATTATCCAGTAAGGGGTAGTCCGGGTCTTGTGTTACAGGGGAGCAGGCGTACTCCTCCGTACTGTGATCTAGGCCATGTACTATGACAGGTGGTACCCAGTGCCTAGTCATTAGTTGGAAATCCATTCTCCCTACGAGCCTTGTACGAATTTTGTTTGTATTACCCACTCTGTGGCTAGTAGCTAGAATTTAATGAATGTAACAATTTCGGCTAGTTTAATAAGTATTTGTATATAGACCCTATTATAATATCAGAGGATTTTAATAAAAAATGTTTTAGCTATCGTAAGGTAAGAACCCGACATGTTTATTTGTGGCGTGGTCTTCCGAGATGCTTTTGTTTTCAAAAGGATTTTGAAACTTTAATAATCAATTTGAGTGTGATTTTCTCATGCTGGTATTCCAGACTGACTCGGGTGTTATTTAACTATAATGCTCGGGTCAGACCGAATATTATAGGATACAGGATTTGATGCTGTGGAGCTCAGGAGACGATCTGGATGACGATGCGTATTTTCGTACTTGTTATATATATAATCTGCTGTGTTGAGTAGCTGTGTACTCTGATGATGTATTCTGATGATGATGTATGTATAAAACAGATATATATTTGTTTTTGTGTGAAGATCATTTATTATCTATTATATTTTATTCCCCTGCGATGGCTAGATTCTGATATTGTTTTCTATTTTCTTCTTCTCCCTCTTCTTCTTTAACCCAAAAGGTACGTATTTCTGTGCCACTTGAGTTGATTTGGGTAGAATAGTGTTGACTCAAGGGGCACAGATTTTAAGGTCCTTTCAATAAAATTTAGTTGAAATCAATTGAAGTTAATTTACTTAATTAGTGCAAATTTATGTAGATTAAATCGGTAACCGGAGAATGTTAATTCAATAGGATGTGACCAATGAATTTTTTTGATCTAATAATACGTTAAGGTTAGTTATGGAAATTTGAAGCAAGGATAATAATTATTGTAATAATTAAAATGGGAGTCAATTAGAATTTAATAAACCTTAATGTATATTAGTGAGAATTTAAGGCAGTAGTCGCAAGGTATGAAGGAAATAGGATGAATTGAAATATTGTTTATTTGTAAAACAATAAGTGATGTAACAAAGAAATGAAATCAAAATAGAAAGTTTAATTAAGACTTTAATTTCAAATAACATATGAAATTGACCAAATTTTATTCAATGGAAATATGATATTCAATAAATAAGGATGGAATGAGAGCACTATTGTAATAAATGTGAGACAAATATTAACTATGATTATAGGAAGGATTAATAGAGAATGCAAGGATTGAAATCAGGTTTAAAGCAATGTATTGTAAGTAAATATAAATAACTGGATTTATTAAATTGAACGTTATATACTATAATTGGTGAATTTATTTACTTCAAACTGGTATGGGAATTGGTTTTAAAAAGATTTCTAAATTTCTTATGTAATACAAGATGATAAACTTTAAGAATTATAGAATTTGAATTTGAATAGGGGTTTAATTTATTTATTTTATAATAATTGGATTAATTGCAAATGAATGAAATTAAATATTCAATTATTACGTTAATTGAAAATTTAGTTTAAATTGGAGATTTTAATGTTATAGGTATGGAGCCAATGTTAATTTCATCCAATTGACATCAATAAATTTAGTAAGAGAATAGAAGTGAATTTAATAGATTTATTTGAGATTAAATTTATAATATTGAATTTAATGAAATTGAGAATTTATATTGAAATGTATAAATAAATCATCTCTAAATTGGCATTTTGAATTTGTTTAAATCATTGTAAATGATTGAGGAATCATAAGTGATGAAATTTGTAAATTTTCGAATTGAAATTTGGAATTTGATTTAACTAATTTAGTTTTAATTTATTTAATTAATATAAAAATAGCCATTTTGGCCACTGACTTGGATTTCGACGAAACCAGTTTCATCGGATCCGTAAGGGTGAATTATTGTAGGATTTCAAGTTTCGTAGCGGTCGGGCTTGTCGTTTGATCGTACGGACTCGAAACACCTTTGAAATCAATTTGGAAAATATTGTTTTTAGCATAACTTCTTCATACGATGGAATTTGGACCTGAAACCTTTTCCATTGCGTTTAATTTTTTTTAAACATCTATTTTGATATATGGGTTTACTCAATTTCATTCCGGGGTCAGAACGGGCTTTTTGGCCCACTTTGTCGTTAGCGCGTTCAACCCGATCCATTTATTCTATTCCAACTTTCTCTATAAATATCCTGCTATAAACGCTAGCCTCCTTAATTCTCATTTGACTGTATGTAAATTCATTCAATTCCTCCTCTTCCTCAATGGCATACAAAATTCTATATTTCCAGATCTAGTTGCAAATCAAATCCAAAGCATAAAATTCAAAGTCCTCAAAAAAATCTAGAAAAAATATATGTTGAAGCTCTCGACTAGCATAATTCACTGGTGGTGTTCGTTTTTTGATTCAGTTTGTTGTTTGATCAGTAAAAATCGAAGAAGTGTCGGTCGTCCATCACGCGTCGGTGAAAGTTGTCGGATCGCCAAACCCTTTCTGGGTTTTGAAGAGAGAGCCGAGGGGGTCGCATCCATATGATTTTCGTGGTGAGTTAACGGCTAGATCATCAGCAAAAATCAACTAGGGTTTAACACTTATAGTGGCGGCTGGGTTTGTTCTGGTGTTCCGATCATCGCCGAGGTTCGAGCACGTGTAGGCGACGTTGGGAGGTGCTCGCGCGAACGGTTTCAACGGAGTTCGTTGCGGCATCACTATTGAAGGAGGCGGCCCTGCTGTTTTGCACGTGCGAGATGGGTTGAGGCCAAGTCCTGTTGCGTGTTATGTTTCCTGTGAGAAGATGCTAGTGACGTGGCAAGTATGAAATGTGTTCTCTTCTTTATTTTTAAAAATTAAAATTCAATCGCACTAATCGACATAACTTTCTCATACAATGCCCGTTTTACACGCGGTTTCTTTTGTTAGGATCGTATTGAAATTTCGGACTTGATAACGATGGTTTGGAAAAATTCTAAGATGGTAAAAATTTTTGGATTTAAATTCAATTAAAATTCTAAAGGTGGGTGTTATAACCCACTCACAACTTCTAAGATTTATTATGTTTGTTAAATTCATTTACGATGTGATTTGAAATTTATTTATAGTTTTTTGGCATATATTTCATCATTATCTCAGTTAATTTGCATTTATTTAATTAACTTGTTATTTAAATCATTATTGCATGTTAACTTCCAGTTAAACAGTTATTCATTTTTATATAAACTGCAAGTTAAACAGTTATTTTATTTTTGAATATAAACTGATTGTTGATACCTGTTATTATCACCTGTTATATATTGATGTATTGCTTGAATTTGGATGATGATTGTGATAAATAGTTAATGGTTGATATTGGATGAATGGATGCTGTACTTATATTGTTATAAACTGAAAGTTATTATGCATTTTCATTTCATTCGGGATTGCGATTTGAAATGATATATAACCTTAATTTTTATTTTAAATTACGGATTGAAATGATAAATATCTGTATCGCTTGACCATAGTATAGAAAATTTTATACAGGCGCCGCGGTGTGTGTGTGTGTGTCTATATATATAATTATTTTTGAAATGATTTTCTATGGTTTTGGAAAGAACATGGTTTAATGGATATTGATTTTTGATATTTTAAAATATTATTTTTATATGTAGTTAAACACTTGAACTTAAGCTATGTATAAATTCGGTTTAAAGAATAAAAGAAGTTTAAAAATAAAAGTTAAATTTTATTTAGATATAATACGGTTAAGTATTTATTTAAATTTATTGATGGAGTTTATAATGTCTTAAATAAAACAAATGTTGGAAGATAAATATGGATTTGCTTTGAATTAAGGTATTTAAGAATTTTCCTCGAATAAAATTTATTTGAAATTTAAATTAATTTGGGGTTTAAAAAGGTATGATCTTTATAATTTGATTTTTGTTTAGAGGACTTAAATGAATATCATGTCGATTTAAATGAATATTATCAAGTCAATTAAATTGAGAGAATATCCTGTTATTTGAAGTTTAAAGGTTTTACTTAAATTATTTTGATTTATTAAGTAAACATTTCAAATCTAAATAATAGTAATTGAATTTGATATATATGAAATTATCAGAGAACAAGTTTTGAAATGGTGGAATAATTAAAGCTTTGAAATATATAGAAATTGAAATGGTTTATTTAGGAATTTAAACCTATATTTGGAATTTATTTGTGAAATTTAGAAAGCTATTTTGTTATGCAAAGCGGTTTAATACGTAAACCATTTATGTAACAACCCGCTTATTTATCAATTATATGTTTAAATATTTTTTTTAAATATTTCATCGTCATTCAGATATTTGTCCGAAAAGCTACATTTTGCAAACGGTCGAATTAGGACTCGAGACCACTTCCATTGAGTTCGAAATGCCGTTTACAATTTTTTTAAGTATAAACATTGATAGGTTTGGAGTTAGTGAAATTTCACTAACTTTTCCCGCTTTGGACTTTAGGTTAGTCTAGCCATTATAACTCAAACCCCCTTCTCTCCTTCTCCTCACCCTTCATAAATTCCTACCAAACACAAATTTAACATTAATGGTGAGTGGAAATGGAAATTAGAAACTCCAATCCTAGGTTTCAACTCCAACTCCATCATTCAACTCCAAATTCAAGGAAAAGCATTGGATTCAAGCTTGTAGTTGCTTCTCCATTCACCTTCAAGCTTTACCTTCATAATTTGGTGAAAAGGTGAGATTTTTATCTCACAATTCTAGCCTATAACTATATTGGACTGTTGGGAATGATTCCCTATCATTTTTGCGTGCATATTAGCA
Source organism: Allium cepa (assembly GCA_030765085.1). Taxonomy (NCBI): domain Eukaryota; kingdom Viridiplantae; phylum Streptophyta; class Magnoliopsida; order Asparagales; family Amaryllidaceae; genus Allium; species Allium cepa. The sequence continues at coordinate 802,965,563 of CM060931.1, forward strand.
TTTGGTTTGGATTGGATTGGCGAAAAACTCCAATTTTTAGCGTTTTGGTGAATTTTCTGCACTTAGGTCTTTCTGGCCCTTTTTCTATGTTCGGAGTTAGGTCGCTCGCGACCTAACCCTTAGGTCGCTCGTGTGTTATCGCGCTAGGTCGCACTGCCTTGAATTAACGTCTTCGGTGTTAGGTCGTATGGACCTTAGGTCGTAGGTCGTATGGACCTTAGGTCGTAGGTCGTTCTGGCCATTTCTAACGTCCTCGGAGTTAGGTCGTATGGACCTTAGGTCGTATGTATGGACCTTAGGTCGTAGGTCGCTCGGCCTATTTAACTCGACCTGTTTTATGCTAACCCCTTAGCTCGACCTAGCTTAGGTTGTAGGTCGCGAAGTCTATTAGGTCGCGTGACCCAATACACTTAGGTCGTTTAACCTTATATTCTTTTAGGCCTTTAGCTCGTTAGGTCGTAGGTCGCTCGACCTTATTACCTTGTTAGGTCGCAAGTCCCTTAAGTCGCTCGCCTCTTCTAGCCCGTGAGTTCCTTAAGTCGTTCGTCTTCCTTAGGTCGCTCATCTGGTTGAGTCGCAGCTTACCTTAGCTCGGCCATGTTAGGTCGCGAGTTTCCCTTAGGTCGCGTACCCCCTTAAGTCGCTCGCCTCTTCTAACCCACGAGTTCCTTAAGTCGTTCGTCTTCCTTAGGTCGCTCATCTGGTTGAGTCGCACCTTACCTTAGTTCGGCCATGTTAGGTCGCGAGTTTCCCTTAGGTCGCGTACCCCCTTAAGTCGCTCTACCACTAGGTCGCGAACACCTTTAGATCGCTCGATCCTATCTTCCCTTAGGTCTTCACTAGGTCGTACCGTTTTCGACGGGGTGATGCCCCGCACCCCGCCGGGGGCGCTGCCCCCTGGACCCCCGCGACCTGACTCGGCAGGTCGAACCCCGTAGCAGGGGCGTTGCCCCGCACCCCCACCTTGGGGGGTTGCCCACCCCCTGGACCCCCCCTCCATAGGGGATCTTATCTGAAAAACATTCAATAGAACTTGCTTTGTTGAGATGCTGCGTTGACCATTCTTCGAGACAAACTATCTTTGGCTTCTCGGTCGATTTTATGGATTTTTGAATATATATTTCGATGGATTCTTTATCGGTTTCTTTGGATTTTATTCACGTCTTCGAATGTGAATTTTTATGATTGATTGTTTCTACAATCACTTCTTTGATTTGTCACTTTAAAATATAAAGGTTTTCTATACTAGTAGTAAATATCAAAACTCTTTCAATAAAATGATTTCAACTCTATTTTCAATAACAAAGCTCTTTTCTTAAACCGTTTTCAATCTACTAGTATATACAAACCTTTACCTCACTCGGATGAGAAATCTAATTAAACGGCTTAGTAAAACAAGTGGTATGAAACGCTTGCGTTCACTTCGTCGGTTAATTCTTGGACTTGTTCGATTGAACCTCTTGTGACAATTTTCTATTGAAGATCTACAGTTTGTTCGTAAATATTTGAGTTAAGCAAGTGGTTATGGGACATGAAGCTAAACTTTTATATTTACTAACTTAGTGTAATTGACACTTCTTGATGATCATGACGATCATTTTTGTGTTTTAGACTAGCAACTGTGCGATGTCTCTTTGTCTGCGAGGGAGACTAGACCGCACTCTTGTGATGTTTCGCCATCGCATTTGTGTGATGTTTCGCCATCACATATGTGGGGTAGCCCCCCATGGTCTTCGGGCCATTCGTGTGTCAAAATTAATGGCTTGCAACCATGAGATAGCGTCTCGCTTTGTGTTACACGTGTAGGTGAGTTTTCATGCTCCTATTTTCTGAGTTTTCATGCTCCTATATTGTGATTTCTGGATTTCTTGTGTAGTCTTCTGGAATTTGTGCTTCACCTATTTTCATGACTTTCATTGTTATTATTTTCCAGCTTTTATGTTTAGGTGAATTTGGATCTTTTAGAAGATTCTTTTGATATTGTTTGATCTCTTGAAGATCTTCATTTACATGCTTATCATAGTATGTCTTTATGGTTACTATATGTTCTTGCCATATCTATTGTTTATATCATGTTATCTGATATTTATAGCAAGACTGATCCGTTTATTATTTTCTTATAAATAATACTCGGGTCAGACCGAGATGTTACAAGCGCTTCTGCTTGACTTATCCCCCAGGGATTTACTACTCTGACTTTTGGCTGACCATTTAGATTAGCAGTTTTTTCGTTTACACTTGAGATATAGACTCATAGTTGTATTCTTTTGTATAGCACGTGTTGCTATTCTTTTGTATTATTGTGGATCTTTTTTTACCACTACTCTGATGTACACTTTCATGTGTTAGTTATATATTCATATCTTCTTCCGCCTTTGTGATATGGATGCCTGTGACTGAATTGTGTTATGCTTATTTCTATGTTTATTTCCGAAGATTATTTATAGCCACCGTGTGATAAGAAATCACATGGATGGTCGCTCCTCAACAGCCTTATTCTCCGTGCTAGTTGACAGCACTACACCGTAGTGTTCTTGGCTGGCGTGGGTATAGAGGTGGGGCGTCACAGCTTGGTATCAGAGCCAAACTTAGGAACAATGTGGAATAACTTAACAAGGATCATCGTCCTAAGTCCAGCTTAGGAGTCGTACCTTAGGATTAATTCGGGTCTTCGTGCCGATTCATCTTATTTTTATTATGATTCCTTGTTTCACTTATCAGGATTGCTTGATATATCTTTTAGTGAATAACCCTTTTCTTCTCCTTCTTTCTTAAGGAAGAAAAATGGTTAGACCTGGACGTCCCCGTGCCGGTCAATCTAGTGCAACTCCCCAAGATGGAGTTTTTATGACTACCCGGCAACTTCTTGACCTTGTCACGAATGCTCAAGCAGCTGGTTCTAATCCGGAACCTACTCACCCTAAATCTGGGTTTGCACGTTTGTGCAATGATTACACCAACTTGGGTGGGAAGCAATTTAAAGGCACTGAAACTATCATCGAGGTCCAAGCTTGGCTCAGAACGTGCGATAGAATCTTCTCTCGCATGAACCTCACTGACCTCCATTGAGTCCAGGTGGCTTCCAGTATGCTCCAAGGAAGAGCATTGGATTGGTATGAGCTGTTAATCTCAGAAATTGATGAAGCGAATCTCTCCTAGGAGCACTTCCGGGAACGCTTCGAATCGAAATTCGTGCCCGAGGCTGAAAAAGTAACTTTGGCACAGAGATTTATTGACCTTGTTCAAGGTCAGTCTTCTGTGGCGGACTACGTTGCATCATTCGAACCCCTTTCCAAATATGGGGTCGAATATATAAATACTCCACTGAAGAAGACCAGAGGTTCGTTTGTGGCTTAAATAAGAATCTTAAGAAGCCACTACTCCTGAAACTAGAAGTTACATTTGATCAACTCGTCGATATCGCTCTTCGTCCTGAAGAGGCCGATAGAGAGAGTGATGTTGAAGTGGTTGGCTCTAAACCAAACTTCAACAACAAAAAGAGGCCTAACAAATTTAAAGGTTCTTATCCCAACAAAAAGGGTAAGCAAGCAACTTCGGCTGCAAAGACACCTTCCTCTAGTAGTGGGCAATGCTATAACTATGGTTTTAAGGACCATTTTGCGAACAAGTGTTCGAAGCCCAAAAGTTGTCGCTATTGCAAGAGCTCGGAACATTATATACATATGTGCCCCACACTAAAAGGCAGGAAAGAGGGAAGGTTAAACGTGGCTCAAGCCTTGGCAACACATCTCGTGGCCAAGGTATTTCTCATTCCATTCTTGATGGTATTATTTTATTTCATGATCAACCTATTAGAGTTCTCTTTGATACTGGTGCATCCCATTCTTTTATATCAAAGGAACTTGTCGACACTTTCTCTCTAAATGTTGATGCTTTAATGACTTCCTTGAGAATTGCGAATCCTGTTGGTGGATCCGCAACTCTTAGTTTGCTTTGTAAAAATGTGGAGATTATTTTATGTGATTTTCCATTCCTAGCCGATTTGCATGTTATGCGTTACCTAGGCTTTGGAATGATTTTGGGAATGGATTGGCTTAATCGTTATGAAGCTCATATCCTATGTCTTGAGCGGACTATTCATCTCCGACATCCACTATCTGTTAATCAGATTTCTGTTAATCTTAAAAATTCAGAATCCTGTTTAGTGGCATCTTTATATTCTTTAAATCCTCGTGATAACGATGATGATGATGAAGATGATATTGTTTCTCGTATTCACGTTGTCCGTGAATTTTCCGACATATTCGAGCCCGTTTTAGGTTTACCACCTAAACGCTGGAGCTCAACCTATTACTCGTCCTCCTTATAGCATGTCCAATAAGGAAAATGAGGAGATGCGCAAACAGTTGTCCGAATTGGAGACAAAGCAATTTATTCGCTCTAGTTCCTCGCCTTAGGGAGCTTCGGCTATTTTCGTGAAGAAATCCGACGGTACACTTGGACTTTGCGTTGACTATCGCAAGCTTAACGATCTGACTATTAAAAATAAATATCCTTTTCCTCGGATTGACGATATGTTTGATCAGCTTAGCGGAGCTATGGTCTTTTCACAGTTGGACTTGGCTACCGGTTTTCATCAGCTTAGTATTGCTGAGGATAGTATTCCTTTGACATCGTTCCGTACTCGTTATGGATCTTATGAATGGCTTGTTATGCCATTTGGTTTAACGAATGCTCCGGCTTACTTCGTTGACCTCATGAATCGAGTTTTCAAGGCTTTCCTCGATCGGTTTGTTCTCATCTTCATTGATGATATCCTTGTGTATTCTAAAACCGAGGAGGAGCATGAAAAGCATCTTCGGGTTGTATTGGAAACTCTTAGGAGTAATCAACTAAAGGAGAAATTTTCTAAATGCCACTTTAGGCAATCTCGTGTGAAGTTTCTCGGTCATATTATTTCCGAATCCGGAATTTCCGTGGATCCTTCAAATATTGAAGCGATTCAAGATTGGAAGAGACCGGAGAGTGTGAAAGAGATTCGTAGTTTTCTCGGATTGGCGGGTTATTACCGTCGTTTCATTAAAGACTTTTCTAAGATTGTCGTGCCTCTTACTGGCTTGACTAAGAAGGGATTTAAATACATTTGGTCGGACAAATGTGAAGCCTCTTTTCAGAAATTGAAAGAACTCCTTTCTTATGCTCCTATTCTTGTTATTCCCGAGGGGAATCAAGATTTTGTTGTTTATACTGATGCTATTCACATTGGTTTGGGTGCCGTTCTTATGCAAAAATAACGTGTTATTGCTTATGCTTCTAGGCAATTGAAGCCGGCCGAGACTAGATATGCCACACATGATTTAGAACTCGCGGCTATTGTTTTCGCCCTTCGAATTTGGCGTCGTTATCTATTGGGAGAGAAATTTATTCTTTACACGGATCATAAGTCTTTGAAATATTTATTTTCTCAAAAGGAACTTAATTTGCGTCAACAGCGTTGGCTCGAGTTCCTTGCACCTTATGATCTTGATATTCTTTATACCCCCAGTAAGGGTAATCGTGTCGCCGATGCTCTTAGCCGTAAACAACAAGCAGTTGTTTCCATGATGATTACTGAATGGAACGATCTGGAGATTTTATCTACTTGTGAGATTCGAGAGTGCGTATTCGATTTATGCTCATCACTTGTTTTATGTAGCCTTGAGGCTCATCCTTCTCTTTTAGACCGCATTCTTTAAGCTCAGGGCTAGATCCTGAATTGGCTCTTCTTGACCAAAATGTTAAGGATAAAATTGATATTGAAGGTTTGAAAGACTTTGATATTGATTCTCGTGGCGGCATTCGAAAATTTGGTAGACTTATCGTACCAAATATTGGTAAACTTCGTAAAGATATTTTAGGAGATTTCCATCGTTCTAGATTCACCATTCATCCCGGTAGTAGTAAAATGTACGCTGATATGAAGCGACTTTATTATTGGGAGGGAATGAAATCTGATATTGCTAACTTTGTTAAGTGTTGCATGACTTGCCAACTTATCAAGGCCGAACATCAAAGGCCTGGTGGGTTATTGCAACCTTTAGAAATTCCAATTTGGAAGTGGGACCAAATTTCCATGGATTTTATAGATGGCCTTCCCCGTTCTCGTTCGGGTCATGATAGCTTACGGGTGATCGTTGATAGACTTACTAAATCCGCCCATTTTATTCCCGTTCGGTCTAACTGAACCGTTCCTCTTTTGGCCAAACTCTTTATCAAAGAAATTGTTAAATTGCATGGAGTTCCTACTTCTATTGTTAGCGATCGAGATCCATTGTTTACTAGTGGATTTTGGAAGAGTCTTCAAAAAGCTTTAGGAACGAAGCTTAATTTTAGCACTGCTTATCACCCCCAGTCCGATGGACAAACCAAGCGTGTGAATCAAACTCTTGAAGATCTTCTTCATGCTTGTGTGCTCGATTTTGGTGGAAGTTGGGAAGATCATATTTCACTTGTTGAATTTTCCTATAATAATAGCTTCCAATCTAGTATTGGTATGGCACCTTTCGAGGCACTCTATGTAAGGCCATGCCGATCTCCTTCTTGTTGGCTTGAGATCGGTGAGAAGCTGGTTTTAGGTCCAGACTTTATTCGTGATTCCACAGAGAAGATTGAACTTATTCGACATAGGATGAAAGAAGCCCAGAGTAGACAAAAATCCTATGCCGATAATCGAAGAAGGAAGTTAGAATTTTCTGTGGGAGATTATGTTTTTATTCGTGTTTCACCTATGAAAGGTGTTGTACGTTTCAGTCGATCGAGAAAGTTAGCGCCTCGATATATTGGGCCATTTCCTATCACTGAACGTATTGGTTCCATGGTTTATCGCCTTTCATTACTGGTTTAGTTTTCTGCCATGCATGACGTGTTTCACGTTTCTCAATTACGGAAATGCCTTCGAGATTCCGATTCTATTCTTGAGCCTGGTATTGTGGAAGAAATTGAAGTTTCGCCAAATTTGACTTATGAGCAGCAACCTATTCGAATTATTGCTTCGGAGGTCAAACGACTTCGAAATAAAGATGTTCTGCTTGTGAAGGTTCAATGGTCCTCAAACCCTAAAGATTTCTCTTGGGAATCTAGAGAATTCATCGAGCGAACACATCCGGACTTACTTTCTAGTGCTCAATGAGGTGAACTTCTTATTTCAAATTTCTTTTGTGATAATATGCTTTTATGGTTGTTACATTTTACTTCCATCTTATATATTGCGAGGACGCAATTTCTTTAAGGAGGGGAGACTGTAACAACCCGCATATTTATCGATTATATATTTAAATATTTTGTTTAAATATTTTATCATCATTCGGATATTTTTCCGAAAAGCTACGTTTTGCAAACGGTCGAATTAGGACTCGAAACCACTTCCATTGAGTTCGAAATGTCGTTTACAGTTTTTTTAAGTATAAACATTGATAAGTTTGGAGTTAGCGAAATTTCACTAACTTTTCCCGCTTTGGACTTTGGGTTAGTCTAGCCATTATAACTCAAACCCCCTTCTCTCCTTCTCCTCACTCTTCATAAATTCCTACCAAACACAAATTTTAACATTAATGGTGAGTGGAAAGGGAAATTAGAAACTCCAAGCCTAGGTTTCTACTCCAACTCCATCATTCAACTCCAAATTCAAGGAAAAGCATTGGATTCAAGCTGGTAGTTGCTTCTCCATTCAACTTCAACCTTTACCTTCATAATTTGGTGAAAAGGTGAGATTTTTTTCCTCACAATTCTAACCTATAACTATATTGGACTGTTGGGAATGATTCCCTATCATTTTTGCATGCATATTAGCATTTGGTTTGGATTGGATTGGCGAAAAACTCCAATTTATAGCGTTTTGGTGAATTTTATGCACTTAGGTCGTTCTGGCCATTTTTCTGTGTTCGGAGTTAGGTCGCTCGCGACCTAACCCTTAGGTCACTCGCGTGTTATCGCGCTAGGTCGCACTGCCTTTAATTGACGTCTTCGGTGTTAGGTCGTATGGACCTTAGGTCGTAGGTCGTATGGACCTTAGGTCGTAGGTCGTTCTGGCCATTTCTAACGTCTTTGGAGTTAGCTCATATGGACCTTAGGTCATAGGTCGTATGGACCTTAGGTCGTAGGTCGTATAGACCTTAGGTCGTAGGCCGCTCGGCCTATTTAACTCGACCTGTTTTATGCTAACCCCTCAGCTCGACCTAGCTTAGGTCGTTAGGTCGCGAACCCTGTTAAGTCGCGTGACCCAATACACTTAGGTCGTTTGACCTTATATTCTTTTAGGCCTTTACCTCGTTAGGTCGTAGGTCGCTCGACCTTATTACCTTGTTAGGTCGCGAGTCCCTTAAGTCGCTCGCCTCTTCTAACCCGCGAGTTACTTAAGTCGTTCGTCTTCCTTAGGTCGCTCACCGGGTTGAGTCGCACCTTACCTTAGCTCGGCAATGTTAGGTCGTGAGTTTCCCTTAGGTCGCGTACCCCCTTAAGTCGCTCGCCTCTTCTAACCCGTGAGTTCCTTAAGTCGTTCGTCTTCCTTAGGTCGCTCACCTGGTTGAGTCGCACCTTACCTTAGCTCGGCCATGTTAGGTCGCGAGTTTCCCTTAGGTCGTGTACCCCCTTAAGTCGTTCGACCACTAGGTCGCGAACACCTTTAGATCGCTCGATCCTATCCTCCCTTAGGTCTTCACTAGGTCATACCGTTTTGGACGGGGTGCTGCCCCGCACCCCGCCGGGGGCGCTGCCCCCTGGATCCCCGCGACCTGACCGGGCAGGTCGAACCCCGTAGCAGGGGCGTTGCCACCGCACCCCCACCTTGGGGGGTTGCCACCCCCTGGACCCCCCTCCGTAGGGGATCTTATCTGAAAAACATTCAACTGAACTTGCTTTGTTGAGATACTGAATTGACCATTCTTCGAGACAAACTATCTTTGGCTTCTCGGTCGATTTTATGGGTTTTGAATATCTATTTCGATGGATTCTTTATCGGTTTCTTTGAATTTTATTCACGTCTTCGAATGTGAATTTTTATGATTGATTGTTTCTACAATCACTTCTTCGATTTGTCACTTTAAAATATAAAGGTTTTCTATACTAATAGTAAATATCAAAACTCTTTTAACAAAATGATTTCAACTCTATTTTCAATAACAAAGCTCTTTTCTTAAACCCTTTTCCAATCTACTAGTATATACAAACCTTTACCTCACTCGGATGAGAAATCTAATTAAACGGCTTAGTAAAACAAGTGGTATGAAACGCTTGCGTTCACTTCGTCGGTTAATTCTTTGACTTGTTCGATTGAACCTCTTGTGACAATTTTCTAGTGAAGATCTACAGTTTGTTCGTAAATATTTGAGTTAAGGAAGTGGTTATGGGACATGAAGCTAAACTTTTATATTTACTAACTTAGTGTAATTGACACTTCTTGATGATCATGACGATCATTTTTGTGTTTTAGACTAGCAACTGTGCGATTTATCTTTGTCTGCGAGGGAGACTAGACCCCGCTCTTGTGATGTTTCGCTATCGCACTTGTGTGATGTTTTGCCATCACATATGTGGGGTAGCGCCCCACGGTCTTCGGGCCATTCGTGTGTCAGAATTAAAGGCTTGCAACCATGAGATAGCGTCTCGCTTTGTGTTACACGTGTAGGTGAGTTTTCATGCTCCCATTTTGTGAGTTTTCATGCTCCTATATTGTGATTTCTGGATTTCTTGTGTAGTCTTCTGGAATTTGTGCTTCACCTATTTTCATGACTTTCATTGTTATTATTTTCCAGCTTTTATGTTTAGGTGAATTTGGATCTTTTAGAAGATTCTTTTGATATTGTTTGATCTCTTGATGATCTTCATTTACATGCTTATCATAGTATGTCTTTATGGTTACTATATGTTCTTGCCATATCTATTGTTTATATCATGTTATCTGATATTTATAGCTAGACTGATCCGTTTATTATTTTCTTATAAATAATACTCGGGTCAGACCGAGATGTTACAGGCGCTTCTGCTTGACTTCTCCCCCAGGGATTTACTACTCTGACTTTTGGCTGACCATTTAGATTAGCAGTTTTTGTCGTTTACACTTGAGACATAGACTCATAGTTGTATTCTTTTGTATAGCACGTGTTGCTATTCTTCTGTATTATTGTGGATCTTTTTGACCAGTACTCTGATGTACACTTTCATGTGTTAGTTATATATTCATATCTTCTTCCGCCTTTGTGATATGGATGCATGTGACTGATTTGTGTTATGCTTATTTCTATGTTTATTTCCGAATATTATTTATAGCCACCGTGCGATAAGAAATCACATGGATGGTCGCTCCTCAACAGCCTAATTCTCCGTGCTAGTTGACAGCACTACACTGTAGTGTTCTTGGCTGGTGTGGGTATAGAGGTGGGGCGTCACAATTTAAGTATTAGAAATTTTGTTTCAAAGCTATGGGGTTTAAGATATATATATATTTGTAAATATTATGATTTTATGAAAAGGGATATTTATAAAACAAAAATGATATCATATTGATTTGGGTTTTAAAAATATAAATGATATTGTATTTATATGGTTTTGAAAGGGATATTATATTCTGGTTTTAAATTATAAATTATTTTGAAATAACCACGGTGTTATAATAACGTTTGATTGTTGAAGAGACCGGGATCAGAAGTTGTCATACTCTCTGCTAACTTTGAAACCACATTAACAACCGTGTAAGCGGTGGAGATTCCAGAATGAAGTAGGATGGTGGCGGCGTTTCCTTTGAAGTAAATACGTGGACCCAACTCCTGTGAGTTGGCATAAGGTGTCTAAAACAGGAGCGATTGACGGGTTAATTGAGGTAGCAACTTTGATCAGACACATCCCTTCGATGTTATACTTTGACTTTTGGACTGATTCGGTGGCCACTTTTTTTTATTTGGGGGTGTGGCTCGAGGTGGGCGGTAGCTGCGTGTAACAACCCATAAATTTTTGAACGGTTTTTAATAACGTATTTAATTGAATTTTTGAGAAATTTTAAGTAATAATATTTTGAAATTATAATTAAATATAAGTAGTGAATAAATAAGAAAACATATAAATTTAGATTACGTTACTTGTTAATTAATTTAGGCGTACGTTCGTTTTAATTATTGGATCTATTGTAAGCACTCTTTGATTTCATATCTTAGCTGTTAAAAATTAAATCAGCACGTGCATTTAAAAAAAAAAAGAATTAAAACCCTGCCTCTAATTCACGTATAAAACTTTCCACTTTCATTTGCATCTTCGTATTTAATAGGAATAAAAATCTTTGATTTCCTGACCGTTTCAAAATCTCTTCCCATCTTCATTTTTTGCAATGCAGTTCAGGTCTGGAAAAAAAGGGTAATGGGTAACGATCCGAAATTTTAGACCAATTTAAAATTCTATGTTTTTTTAAAATATTGAATAAAATTTGGTACAAACAAAAATAATGGGAATAATAAAAGTTTATATGAGATTTACAATTTGAATTAAAAACAACAAAGGTTAAGAATTTAATAATAATTGTTAATTGTAAATATTGATCCATTGAATAAAATTAAAGAGGAAACAATAGTTTAATTCTATTGTTGTAATTCAAATAAGTTAACCTCTAACAAATCAACTAAAATTGGTAACTAATGGATATGTTGAGTTATGTGAAATTATTAAATATTGTTTTATTTATTGTTAATAAAAAGAAGTAGTTGAATCAGATTTTTATTTGATTTTAATACGAAATTAATATTTGTATTTGTTGAAATCTTTCCATTAAGGAAAGAGAATTTATTAAAATGAACATTTAATTTGGTAGTTAACATGATAATATTTTATTTATAATTTTTAAAAGAGAAAATTATTTCAAAACGTTTTCCAAATATAATAATTATTATAAGAAAGATATTTTGAAATAAAAGTAACAGATTGTATCCTGTGAATTTACAATTTTTTTTATTTACTATAAAGAAGTAGATAGTTGTTATTATTTTATATGTTAATTTAATGATTTAAAAGTTAATATGGTTTCAATTGGGAATAATAGTTATTTTGACGTTAAATAATAAATTTATCTGTAGCCTTGCATTCCAAGTGGGAAAGAAATCATTTCCTTAGACGTTCAATTTCTTTTAAATCTAGTTTTGATAAGTTACGTGTAAATTTCTACACTTCCCTTTTTCCTCATTTTATAAAAGGAATAAAAATTCGCGTAGCAGTTTCAAGCAAATTTATTTCTCTTTAGATGTTCAAAATTCGTTTCAAGATTGTTTGAAATTCACGTGTATAAGTGTCTCTTCTTTTCCATTTACTCCTTTGCAATTAATAATAACAAAATCTTTGATTTTCCTTACCATTCAAACGAAATTCTTTTATTTCCTTATTGTTCCTATACCATTAATTAGTATGTTTCTTTATTTAATCTATCCAACGCAATTATCTCCTAAATCAAATATCACGCGCAAATTCCTCTTGACAGGAATTATTTCCTGCCGTTTCTCCAAGCAATCAATACAAGTTTCATTTAAATACTCAACCTTATACGCAAATAATTTTCACCACCTTCCAATTTTATAAATATTTCTTGCGTTTTAAATAATGCATTTACTTCCTAATAAATTTTAAACGTGCACAAAATGTTTGCCAAAGATTTCTTGTAGTTTCCTTTTGCTAAATTCACACAATCGATACCACTGTAAATATTCGCTCAAATCTTTCTTGCCTATATTCTCTCACCTCAACCAATGCAATCGTGTATAATTGATTTAAATTTATTTCTTGCATATATTCTCTCACCTCAATCAATGCAATCGTGTATAAATATAAGCCTTGTACACAAATAGTTTTCAATTGCATCTCAACATTTTCTTCATTTCTTCTTGCGTGAGCGCTCTGAAGGTATGGCCTCCATTTTCTTCTTTATATATATATATTCCATGCTTTGCTTCTCCCCTCCCTGTCCTCTACTTCCATTATATTTGACAAATCCATCTTTATATTTCAACTCGCGTTCACAAATTTTCACATTATAACAGTCTCCATTTAATTGTTATTTTAGCATAAAACTTTATCTACGTATTTTTTATGTTTAATGCTTATGTGAATTTAAGCCAAGCTTTTCAGATGTATATACACGTTAGTCTTATATCTTATTTGTTACTGTAAAATATTAGTAATATACATATTTTGAAAATATAATTAGATTTTTATTCCTATTCGAATATAACATATATTAGTATGGCAGCTGAGTGTTGTAAACGCAATTGTGATTTATGTTGTAAAACTAAAAATTTAAATGTATAATTTTCATCTCGATTCTAATGTATATATATAAAGTATGTTTTGTTTTTTTCTCTTTTCTGTAGTGCTTTCATAATGGATGGTCTATATATATAGATTGATTTTCTCAGTATATGCTTTGAATTTTGAGTAAACTATATATAAATTTGATATTTTAAAATGCGTGTTTTAAATTAGTGATGATTGTCATATATATTATTTTGTGTGTGTGTTTAAATGTAATATTGATTTAAGAGGAAAAACGTTTATGTGTTTAAATTTAAGTATTGATTTTTCAATAATATGATGATGTTTTGTTTTAATATTGTAACGAATGCAGTTTTTGCCCGCTTGAAAATCGACATCCATACTTCAAATCGTATTCGAATGCTGTAGATTCGACCGTTCAAATCCGATTCGCCGGAGCTTATAACAGCATTAAGTAAATAACACAACGGAATAAAAAGAATAATACATTGATATACAACACTGATACAATAGAGTGATACAATGAATAACAATATACATCAGAGATACAAGAAAATAGATAACACAAGCAGCGGAACAAAATAACCCTGAGATAGTCTTCAACGAAGAACTCCAAATTTGAACTCCATCTCCAAGAACTAATCCAGCAATAGCTCGAACTCCCCATAACAATGCACCAAGCTAGGCAAGACTGGTGCGAACCAAAGACTGAACTAACTCCAGATAATTCACTGAACCTAACTATTTGAAAAACCCAACTCTAGACTGCTCGTGTAGAAAATAATGAGCACCAAAAGTTTAGGAAAGGAACAATAAACTCCGGATCAGTCATGGGACTGGTGTGAGCAACAAAAACAGTTTATCTTTTAAAACAATCAACAAGAGAATTTTAAAATAAATTCGCAATGCTTTTTGAAAATGAAACTACCATAAGACCTCCCACCACACACACAATGCAAACGCAGACTTGGAGGAGATTTCTTCTTATGATAGTCAAACATGCTTAATACGCAGAAAATTTCTTTGATATTATTATTATAAGTGCACGGTGCAGAAAAGCATTTCGAAAGTAGAATATAAATCTTAGCCAGCATAGGCATTCCGCACTTATGCCTACTATAGCTACTATGTTCAATAGCAGGCTACCGCCACATTCCATAGCAGGTAATACAACTAAAATCGTACAAGGCTCGTATTGTTTCTTTGGATTTCCAACAAATGGTCAGGCCAAGGAACTTGCCATTGCCACATGAGAACGCCTCTGGAAGGACGTCCCCGAGAACCTAACCGGATCTCTGCCAACACAAGGCCGGGTTACCCCTAACTGGGTAACTACTGACACGAGTATGCCATCCCCCGTTCCTTTAGGACCTTTATCCGAGGGCTCGATAACCAACATCACACCATAATAAATAGAGTGTTTTCCACATGAGTAAGTATCTGGGCTCCATACCATGATACCACCCTTTTCCAGAAGGAAATGAACATACCCTAAAGGGGCGCTACCCCCTAATAACCTTGCTGCATCTTTCCTGTTTTGACCATTCCGGGGTGTGAGGCTCGATGAAGTCTCATCCACAAAGCTACGCTTTGGTACAAAGCCACGCTTTGGGTCAACAAATGATCAAAGTAATGATCACAAAGATAAATGATCAAACAAATGATCATATCACAAATGATCAAACAATGATCATTACACAGCAACACTTAGCATGTCACATTACCAAATTGGGAATATATCGCTGATAACCTTCAACTACATAACCTCTGAGCTCGTACGTCTCAGAGAAGGGTGTTAAGCTAAAAGAATAAATTCTCCGCCACCAACAGAAATGTATTTAAAAGAAATCTGCTTTATATCTCAAAGTGTAATGTCAGACACACAATCCATACAAGTCTATTCTGGGTTTGAACAGAACCGAAGGCACTTCTTACGAAGCCCTTGCAATCCGTGTATTCACAATCCCGATCAGACTTCCCATCACTTAGGAAATCTCTATACCGGCGCGACTCAGTGCAGAGACAATCGACGAGTTATCCTTTCGTTCTTGTGAATATCCGGTCTTCATCACCGGTCTTCAAATGCTATCCATAACGACGAATCACATATTCGGAATGGGATATATGACACAAAGGTCCTCTCCCGGCTAAACCGAATAGTGAGCGAAATAGTTCAAAAACATATGGATATTGGGATTTCAATTAAGTCACAACTTAAACCCAATTTTTTTTTAAATGGTTAAACAAATTACCATTTCAAATCTTTAAACAAAAAGATTTATCTCACAAAGATCAATTCATAGATTTCCAAAACAATTTCATTTCTATAGGATCAACCCATTTAAATCTTTAAATTAAAGATTTAACTTATAGCTTTCAAATCGTTTTCATGACTTGGAAATTATCTTCATTTCAAATTAGAGATAATTTTAACTCAAATTGGAAGTTCATTTCTTAAGTGAAAGCTTTTATTAATTGAAAACAAACAGTTTTCGTTTCAGAAAAATCCAATTATATTTGCTCAAGTTAAAGCCCTCTAATTCTCAAAATTAATATATTTAAAATGGTTTAACTCATATATAACTGGTATAACCTCTTTAATCTCTAATTTCAAATCATAGAATTCAATTTCAAATCTTGAATTTAAATTTAAATCAATTTATTTAAATTCAAAAATTTAATCAAGTTATTCAAAAATAAATTACATCTTTGAAATTCCATTTCAAAAGCTTTTCACATTTAACCCGATTCCATTTCAAACTATTTGAATTTAAAAATTCAAATTCAAACTATTTTCAAAAATCTGTGACTTAAATCGATTTCCTCGTGAAATCCATATTCGTGTGTGTATGGTGTGGTCCAGGGGTTTAACACAATTTGTGCAACATCAATCAACCATCATAGATCAAATACAGCAATATATTCGATAAGCGATATAAATTTATAACGCTTATCTTTCATACACAGATTCACAGACATATATATATCACAGATAATAAATTTCATCACAGATCATAACACAAATCAGGATAATCATAAAGCATCATATAACAGGGATATCAAACAGTTTAACATCCAATAAAACCCAAGCATCCGTAGGTAGCATTAATTCAATTATCTGATTAAGTTAATCTGATTTATTTTTATGAATAAATTTGTTGGTCATGGAAAATTAATAATCAATTAATTTAAAAACATTTAGTAAACTATCTTTTAATTAATCATTAATTTATCCAAAATTAATAATTTATTCTTAATTAATTTTTCTTAATTAATTAATTGATTACTTCTTAATTAATGATTTTTTTCCTTAATCACTTTCATTACTTATGAATCTATTACCCAATCCTGATATATTAATTACAAATCATTTGATATAATAAATTAATTTATCAATTGCTTTAATAAATTAATTTTTTCTTAATTAATTGTATTAATTAAATTAACCTTCGAACCAATTACATAATAAATTAACCCCTTGATTAATTATCTTAAGAAATTTCACTTTGAATTACTTATCATAAAGTAATTATCTCATAACAAGAAATCATTAATTACCAATTTAATCTGATGACTTTTTCTTAAACTAAATTAATTAACTTAATAAATTTAGGTATCCAAAATTTATTACAATAAGTAATTAATTCCTTAATTACTTTAGTTAAGTAATTAACAATTTACAATTGATTGTCTTAATTTATGAATTGTTTAATAATGCTTAGTTAATAACTTTTATTAACTATTCTTTAAATTACTTTCTATAGTAATTAACTTAGATAAATCAACATTAATTTTAAATTAATCACCATTCAATTCCTTCATGATCTCAAATCCCATTTTTTTTCAGATTCAATTTGTTAAAATATACTTTTAATTGCTTGTTATTGAAACAATTTGAAATTTAAAACTTTTGTTTCCAATCTAAGATCTAACCTAACCTAAATTTATACTTAAACTTTAAATAAAACAATGAGTTAAAGTTTGAAAAGAAATAGAACAGGGTGTTGTTTAAACATGGAAATCAGGTTATATCGAGCTACCCCATATCTCCTTCGAGTCCACCCCTTCAAAATCTCGAGTAAAACACTGGAGCCACTCGAAAAACTCGAGTTACCCCTCTGCCCAAACCAGTCTTCACCAGGAAGACAACCCACGGCACCGTGCACGGTGTACGTGCACATCCAAGTGCGGCAACTCCGACCACCACCACCAGCGTTGACAAGTCGCCAATCACCCTCGCACCCCCTACCGACCCCCAAAACATCGATTCACGCGTCAAATCGAAATTTAGCCTCTTGAACGAAAAATTGGAACATGAAGCTGGGAGTTTCCCAAACCTGGAACGTCGCCGCTCCTCAAACTCCGACCACCAGCGAGCACGCCATTATTACCAGAGATGCAACATGACCTCCTCGCCACATTCCCCCACCCGCGATCGCCAGAAACACGATGGCGACGGCGTGATTAACTCGCGACCTCGAAGCAGTAAACTCGACCCTTAAACCCTAATTTGCTCTCGAACGATCAACACGATGGATTATAAAATCGTTGAACATTTTTCTGATGATTCATGACTTTCAAGCATGCTTCCCCTTCAGTCGCGAAATTTATCATTTCTTCGATCACCTGGATTTGACAAAATTAACAATTTCATTCAACTTTAAAATTCGCGACATTCCCAAGCTTAAAAATTAAAATCTTAACATTAAAATTCATTACTTCCTAGCATGAATCAAGATATATAATCAGAACTTGAAACTGAGATATTTGAATTTTGTGAATTATGATGGTTTTACTGTAAATAAACATTTCACAGTACTTACTTGATATTTTTTTTCTGAAATTGTTTTTAAAGGTGAAACCATGAAGTTGTAAACAACTTCTATTTAGAATTTGAAGCTTAATTTTATTTAAACATATAGATATGATTTTTATTTTGTTGATATACACACAACATTTTTATATATCCTGACATGCAGTGATATTCATACTGTCATATTGCATTCATTAGGATATTCAACCATCACACAAATCAACATATCAATAGGATTAGGCTTTTAAAGGAAAAGTTGCTCACCTGAGTTTGGAAGCAGAGAAACACATTTTGTTTTGCTGAAGTATGATCTTTTATCTGTTGAATTATTTTGCTTTTATTTTCCATGCTTTCTTTACTTACTTGAGTTTGCTTCTTAAATTTACTGCATGCTTGTTGTTTTGAATTTTTTTTTCTTCTTCTTTTTTTTCTTTTCTTTTTCTCAGCTTAAAATGAATGAAAACTGAAATGATGTTGTTTTGTGATTTGTTGAAATGTATATAGGAAGAAATGAAGTGTACAGGTTATAACAATTTGTACAAAGTGATGATCTATATTGTACCAGTGATCTAATATTTTGTACAAGGAAAATAGGATATTTTCTTGGGTTAGAGGTTGATGTATACTTGCATTTATTGCCTTGTTTTATAAACTATTACATTTCTTTCTTTACTTGTACATGAACATACTATATGTACTAATATATACTTTATTTTCTTTTGTTTGCTTTACTATGGTGGCTGCAGCTTTATTTTGGTGTGCTTGCATTAATTATATGAGTATTTTATATCCTACTTTACATTTGTTTTGTACTTAAATATACCTTTGCTTGCTTGACTTCGGCTGATCTCTTTGTTTTGGTGGCTGAGATCTTTGTCTTGCTTTTACAAGTTTTTGTTTTATCTTCTTATGCAAGCTTCATATACTTGAATGTTTATATGTTTACATGCTTGTATTAATTGTTGTTGTCTTATTACTTTACACTATGAATAAATTTCTATTTTAATATGTTGTTATAATTTTTTAGCTAATCTGTTTCTTTATATTTTAATTTGTTTACAACTTCAAACAGGCTACATGTTCTTGTATGTATTAGAGATGACATTCCTTTACTTAGTTTGATTTTATACTTCATGTATATAAATATAAAGCTATTTTACTTATTGTTATAAAAATAAATCCTTGTTGATTTAAAATAATTTATAAAAGAAATTGTTTTCTTATTAATAAATAACACAAACTATTTGAATTTGGAAAAACTCCAATCGATTATCATTTAATTTCACAATTTTAAATCAAAAGTAAATTTAATTATCAATTTAAAATAAATTAAAATTCAGGATCGTTACAAATATGTATTTTAAATTTAATATCAGTTTCAAACAATGTAAATATTTTATTTGAATATCCGTCTTAAATTAAATTTATTGAGATTTTAAGGAAATTTAAATAACACATATAATATATACTTTGTTTATATCAAACCGATTGATTTTTTTCCATCGATTTCTATCTATCAGCTTTGTCATCAAATTCGTGCCAATTTTGCTTTGCTTCAAAGTTCGTATTGGGATCCATAACTGACATCATTATCGTTCTTCTCCAGCCTCGAAAGGTGAGCAATCACTCAGGATTGACGTTCTTGTATTTTATTAAATTTGATTTCAATTAAATATGATGTTGTAGTCATTTAAATTGTTATATATATGTTATTTTCTATAATTGTTCACCTGTTGGATATGACACCATATCCTGTTGTTTATATTATATTTTTATTGATGATATATGTCTGTTATTTTATTGTGTTATCTGTTATCACTCTGCAAGTTCCCTGTAGTTTAGAATTCACTATGGATTGAAATGATACATACCCGAACGGACTTTGGGATAGGAGAATTTCGTTATAGGGTGAAATGATAAACCCAAGCGATTTTCAATTAAATTGAATTTAGGATTGCGTGTCGAAGTTATATCTACCCGTATATTTAAATTTCGGATTGAAATGATAAATATCCGTATCCCTTGACCATAGCGTAGGAAATTATATATACAGACATCGTTGGTCCATACATATATAAATGTTTTGAAAATAATTTCTATGGTTTAGGAAAGAAAAATATAGTTTTAATAAAGACTGATTCTTAGAATATTATATGTATAAAAATGAAAATTTTATGTATAGACCTAATAATAATATTTAATCTAATTGAGATTGATTTAATACATATAATATGTTTAAGGATTCGTTTCAATTTATATTTCAAATTAGATTTGGTAAAATTTTGAATAAGCTAGAGTTGAGAAGATAAAGTTGAATTAATTGGAAATGGTATTTAATTAAGAATTATATTCAATTAAATCGCTTTGAAACTGTTGAATTCGGGATTTAAGATATGATTTTATAACTTGGTTTTGGTAAACGGGATTTAATGGATATTTTAAGTTTAAATAAATTTAAGGAAATATTATGTAAAATGAAATCTAAGGCTATTTAAATGATATTGAACTTGTTAAGTGGATATTTCCTTACTAAATAATAATGATGAAGCTAAATCAAGATCTATATGAAACTGTTAGATTTAACTTTAAAATATTGAATATTAAAGCTTTGAATATAACGAAAGTTTAAATGGTTATTGGGAGCTGAATTGAATTAATGAATTGAGCGTTGAATAAATGGGAATTTCGAACTTGAGTTGATTAGAATCAATTTGTGTAGTTGAGGAAATTTTAAATACTTTACTTTATAAATTATTTAATATATTTATACTATCTTGGAAAATAGATATGTTTGAAAGGGAAATGATGTTTTGATTTTGAAGCCTAAATAAAATTGAATGACCACGGTGTTATAGTGTATATTTCCACCTTGTAGATAGTTCCATGGACCCTTAGAGGATGGTTATCCCAAATATCCGTAAGTTATTTGTATTTCA
Organism: Allium cepa; assembly: GCA_030765085.1. Classification (NCBI taxonomy): domain Eukaryota; kingdom Viridiplantae; phylum Streptophyta; class Magnoliopsida; order Asparagales; family Amaryllidaceae; genus Allium; species Allium cepa. Next base: position 802,986,551 of record CM060931.1, read on the forward strand.
GTTGATATTTCACTTGAGTTGGATTTATTGATATAAGAATGTTAATCCTGACTCGAGTGTTTTGTGTTTTTGCTTTACGCTCGGGTCAGACTAAGAGATACAGCATTTGAGACTCGCCTTTGGAGTTTGGAGCTTCGTTTGAGGATCCAGCTATTAATCCAGCTTTCGCTCTTTTAGTTGATTCGTTCGGAGAGGTCAAATGTTCATACTCGAGACTTCACTGTATTTGAGATATTCTATTGTATTTTTATTTCTAACTCTGGTATTTATATAGTAGCTTCATGAACTACTATTTATCTATTCAGCTGCATTATTTTATATTACTCTGTGTCTGTGATTCTGTGGGTGATTTATTTACTGTATATGCTGAGTTTTGCCAAATTTTAATTAACACTTCGGAATGTTGAATTATTCAAGTCGGACATGTATGGTTTTATTGTCGATTTGAATGGTCCAAAATAGCGGGTCGTTACAGTTGGTATCAGAGCTTTGGCTCTACGCAAAACTTAGCATATATGGTAAATTTGTTTACAGAATCACTTTCATTCGAGTCGAATCTCTTCCTTTTGACTCGATTTCCTTTGAACTTTAGAACATTCCCTGTGGTTCAAAAATTCATTCTTGTCTCTCTCTATTTATATTCTTTTGATTTTAGAGTATCCAATGACTTCACTGAATAATTTGTAAAGGGGGTGAAACTCCTTTACAATTAGCATTGATTCACCAGAGATTTATGTATCCCTCGGTTTAAATGCTAATATCTCTTGTTATTCCGAATTATATCTCTGGCGATCGAATGTTGAATTGCCTCAGAATTCTGCACAGGTCTAATTTTGGAATCACGGTTGACCGGTAAAGGTCGCCCGCGATTTATAGAACTATATCCATCTTCTATTTTGTAATTTAATCATCTCACCTTCGATCGAGTCTATCTTCGAATCAGGATTCTATTGATTGGAGTTCCTCAAAATTAAATCTCTATCTTTGTTTTAAAATCCATTCTTGAATCATCCTTTGAAAATCGGGTTTTGTTTGTATTTTAAAATTGTTTTATATGCCGAAATTTTTATTTGGCTAACTATGATTTTATTCTATATATAAAAGAGAAAATGTTTTCGATAAGGATTATATACCTTTAAAAAAACGAGAATTTGAAGTTTTGAAAAGATTTGAAATTTTGAAAATATTATAAGAAAATTTATTTATATAAAAATGATTTATAACTGAAAGGTTTTGAATTTGAAATTCGAGAGATTGGACTCCGGTATTTTTGAAAATTGGTTTACGATTTTGAAATATATAATAATAAGATTTGAAAGTATTTTCTGAATAAGAAATGTTTCAAATGACTTCAAATGAGTTCCAAGGATTTCGAAAAAAAATTCAAAGAATTTTTCAAGAAAATAGAAGTCCATAACTCACTTATGTCGTTGGAAAATAACTTCGATGATGAGTGCATGCATCATCGACAATGATATTCGAGTTTCAGAGTGAGAAGAGGCCACCTTAATAGATTTGCTATGCGAGTGACTTTGTGAAACCAATTTTGATTTCAAATTCCAAAGTATGATTTGATATTCGAAAGGTATAGGTATATATATTTGAAATAATTTAAAGTAAGCCGGTGTTTAATCCTCGAGTTTTTGATGCAGCAAGGCATATAGGAATTCAGAAGTTAAACCATATTAAATCGTGCACGAGTCAAGGAGCTTTGGATTTAACTCGTGAGTCGTACACAAGCTTAAAACGTGCATGCTTGATAAGTCGGTCACGAGATGGAGGACGCATGAGTCGGTTCCGGTTTAACAAAGCCTGGAGGAGTTCGAGTTGGATGAGTCGTTACCGACTTAAGAGATTACAAGGGGGAGATAGCATAGGTCGAATGGAGGCAACTTTAGAAGTAAGTCGTCCACGACTTAACTTGAGTCGTCTACGACTCAACATGAGTCGTCCGCGACTTAACAATCCAAGAGGAAAAAGACTGCGACCTAATGAGGCTGAAGGAAAAATGACCGACCTAAGGAAGCCGGAGTGGGAAAGGTGCGAGCTGGTGAAGAGGGCTGAGTCGGAACCGAGCTAATGGGCTACGACCTAAGATGAGTCGGCAAGGAGATAAGCTGTGGATCTTGAGTCGGTCGTGTTGAGTTGAGTCATGTATATATGAGTCGGTATTGTATGAGTCGTGAGTCGTCTTGTTCTTGAGTCGGAGGAGTTGTATTGGCAGGGTTGTTAAGTCGCTGGATTTGATGAGTCGGTTACCTTTGAGTCGGACCTGTATGTAATGTGTTGAGTCGTATTAACTGCTGTGTCTATAAGTCGTGCCTTGTTGAGTCGGCAGCGACTTATGTTGAGTCGGCCGAGATGAGTCGTGTTTGTTGAGTCGGTGCCGACCTAGGAGTTGAGTGTTGTATGTTGTGTTGAGTTGTAATGCCTATAAATAGCGGGTGTGTTGTAAATTTTTGGGTTGTTGATTTTTGAATAAAACTCTCTTTTGTTAGCTTTGTGCTTTCATACCAATTGGTAGTTGAGTGTAATCTCCTATCTCCACTTACGTCGTTCGAGTGCGCTCGAATCCACGTTTGTTGAAGCCGATTCACGGAATCTAGTGCGCTAGATCAACGTGCGAAGAATCGTAGATCTTTGAACACGGTATAGTGCGCTATCAACGTGTTTGAGATAGCTAGAGTTCGGTATCTTTGGATCAACGAACTTGGGCATTTTGGTATCTTCAACTCACCGATTGCTACATTTCATCGATTGAAGTTTTGTTTGATTAATCCGCTGCGTCATTATTGGTATCGGAGCCATACTTAGCCAATCATAGCTAAGTTTGATTCTTGGAGCCAAGTTTTTGAAGTTTTTGAAGTTTTTGAAGTTTGGAGTTGTTCATTGTGTTCATATTGAAATTGCATCAAGTTTGGGGTGTTTGATCCATTTCATTTTGGATCGAGGAGTTGGACTTTGTTTGGATTTTGAATTGGAGTTTTGCGCGCCAAATTTTGAAGGGTTTTGGAGTTGTAGGCCGAGCTAAGCAAGTGGCCGAGATAGTGTGAACTGAGTTACCTTGAGCCGTGAAAGCTAGCCGACTTAACTTGAGCCGAGATACATTGCCGAGCTAAGCTGAGCCGTTCCAAGTGTTAGTTTGAGCCGAGACAAGCATAGCCGTGTAGTGTTGAGCCAAAACTTGTTATTTTGTTGAAGTTTTGAAGTCTTGTGAGTGAATTGTTGAAGTGTTTGTGAAATTTTCAACCATGCCACCAAGGAGAGCTAACCGTCATCAAAACGTTGAAGCTTTGTATCGTAGAGAAGAAGCCGAGCTTATGGAACAACGTATTAATGAAAAGTTTGATGAAGGCATTGGAAAATTGGAGAGATTGATGAATGATTTGAATCAAAGGAGGAGATCACCAGACTCGAACCATGGAGGAAACCGAGTTTCGCCATTGGTTACGGAAGCGAGGAGGGTATCACCACATTCTTGTAGAGATAGAAGAGAAACATCAATTTCATCACAAAGAGATCATCATGACTATGCACATGAAGAAAGAAGAAGTCATCGAGAATTTGACCATGAAGTATATAGAGATGAAGAGAGACATAGTCAAAGAAGCATGCATGAGAGAAGGGATGATGTTAGTCGAGATCGATGTAGGCGTACCTTTGATTTTGTTGAAGAGGGTGATAGAGCAAGTATTCCTTATAGAGATCGAGACCAAATTCGAAATTCTTACCGTGATGTGGAGGATGATCGTCGTTGGGAGTCGGGTATGAAAATGGAAATTCCAGAATTTAAAGGCGGAATGGTTGCTGAGGAGTTTTTAGATTGGTTGTCTAATGTGGAGGAAATCTTTGATTTCAAGGAGGTGCCGGAGAATAGAAGGGTGAAGTTAGTTGCTACAAGGCTGAGGGGAAGAGCATTGGCATGGTGGCAGCAAACTAAACTTACTCGAGAACGAATGGGGAAGTCAAAGATAGAATCTTGGGAGAAGATGAAAAAGTTGATGAGATCTACATTTTTGCCTTATAACTACCAATCACTTATGTACCAGAGGTTGCAGAATCTGAGGCAAGGGACAAAATCTGTTAGTGATTATGCTGATGAATTTTACCAACTCATCGCCAGGAATGATATCATGGAAACAGAAGAACAGCTAACTGCTAGATTCATTGGGGGCTTGAGAATGCAGATCCAAGATATGGTTAATATGTTTGATCCTAGATCAGTAGCAGAGGCACATCAGAAAGCGTTAGCTTGGGAGAAACAAGGAAGGCGTGGAGGTGGTGTGTTTACTAATTCCAATAATCAAGCAAGGGGTGTTGGCGGAAGTTCTAGTGTTCCTAAACCTGTTACAAAGCCAGTGGTGAAGGAGGCAGAGAAAGCGAAGGCTAGTAGTGTTTTCAAATGTTATAATTGTCAGGAGTTGGGTCACAAAAGCAACGAATGTCCGAAGCCGAAGAAGAGAACCATGGTTGCAGAGGTTGAGGCAGATGATGGTGAGGAGGCAGAGTATTCAAATGTACCTTATGTTGAGGAGGAAGAAGAAGTGTCGGGAGATGAAGGATGTAATCTTATGATGAGGAGAAGTTGTTTGACACCAAAGCAAGAGGAGGATTGTAGTTGGCTGAGAAGCAATATTTTCCAATCGACATGTACTATTCTGGGGAAAGTTTGCAAGTTCGTTATTGATGCGGGGAGTTGTGATAATATTATTTCTACAGAGGCAGTTAGGAAGTTGAATTTGAAGACCGAGAAGCATCCTAAGCCATACAAGCTAGCATGGTTAAGGAAAGGAGGTGAAGTGAAAGTGTGTCGAAGAGCTTGTGTGAATTTTTCAATCGGAAAGAAGTACAAAGATGAAATATGGTGTGATGTCGTAGATATGGATGTTTGTCACTTATTGTTGGGCAGACCATGGCAGTTTGATAGAGCAGTTCAGCATGACGGTCGTGCCAACAGTTACAGTTTCATGTTCGAGGGTACTAAAATCACTTTAGTTCCTAAGAGACAGCAGCAGAAGGAGAGCAAGCTAGAAGAGATTGAAGAATTGAAAACTCTGTTGACTTTGAAGGAGTTTGTTAAAGAAGTGGAGGAAGAACCGGAAGTGTTTTTGTTGATTGGGAGAGAGAGTAGCGAAGAAGTTGAGATTCCTGAAGAAGTGAAGCCTGTTTTGAAAGAGTTTGAAGATGTCTTTCCAGAGGAGTTACCGAAGGAGTTACCACCACTTAGAGACATTCAACATCAAATTGATCTTGTTCCAGGAGCAGTGTTACCACACCGACCACATTACAGAATGAGTCCGAAGGAACATGAGGAGTTACGAAGGCAGGTGGAAGAATTACTTGAACAGGGTCGTATTCAGGAAAGTTTGAGTCCATGTGCTGTGCCTGCATTGTTAGTACCAAAGAAGGACGGAACTTGGAGAATGTGCACTGATAGTAGAGCTTTGAATAAGATCACTGTTCGTTACAGATTTCCTATGCCGAGGTTGGATGATTTGTTGGATCAGTTGAGTGGGGCAACTATATTCTCGAAAATTGATTTGAAGAGTGGTTATCATCAAATTCGTATCAGACCTGGAGACGAATGGAAGACAGCTTTCAAAACTAGAGAGGGGTTGTACGAATGGTTGGTTATGCCATTTGGTTTGTCTAATGCACCTAGTACATTCATGCGGGTGATGAATCAAAATTTTAGACCATTCATTGGAAAGTTCGTCGTGGTGTATTTCGATGATATTTTGATTTATAGCAGGAGTACGGAGGAGCATGTTCTACATCTGAGGGAAGTGTTGCTTATTCTTCGTGAAGAACAATTTTATGCTGCTACAAAGAAATGTGTGTTTATGACACCTACCGTTTTATTCCTGGGTTATGTTGTTTCAGGGAAAGGTATTCAAGTTGACCAGAGCAAAGTTGAAGCAGTCAAGAATTGGCCACAGCCAAAGACAATTACAGAAGTGAGAAGTTTTCATGGGCTAGCGTCATTCTACCGAAGGTTCATACCACACTTCAGTAGCGTGATGGCTCCAGTGACTGATTGCATGAAGGGTAAACAGTTTGTGTGGTCAGAGGAAGCGGGGGTTGCCTTTGAAAGGATCAAGGAATTGTTGACGTCTGCACCAATTCTTGTTCTACCTAATTTTCAGTTATTGTTTGAATTACACACTGATGCTTCGAAGGTTGGTATTGGAGGAGTTCTGAGTCAGAATGGGAAGCCAGTTGCTTATTTCAGCGAAAAATTGTCAGGGGCAAAGATGAGATACAGTACATATGACGTTGAATTTTATGCTGTTGTTCAGGCTGTTAAGCATTGGAGACATTACTTATTTCAGAAGGAATTTGTTCTGTACACTGATCACGAAGCTTTGAAACATTTACAGGGGCAAGATAAAATTTCTGCGAGGCATGCATCATGGATTACTTATCTGCAGCAGTTTACTTTTGTCGTTAAGCACAAATCAGGGGTGACAAATCGAGTAGCTGATGCTTTGAGTAGGAGGAGTCATTTACTAACGACAATGAAGGTTGAAGTAACGGGGTTTGAATTACTACCAGAGATGATTGAAAAGGATCCTTACTTTGTGAAATATGTTGAGAAAGTGAAGGATGGAAGTGCGGATGAATTTATGTTGGTTGATGGTTTTCTGTTTAAAGGAAATCGTTTATGTATTCCGGATTGTAGTTTGAGGATGAAAATTGTGAAGGAATTGCACGAGGAAGGACATGTGGGCCGTGATCGTACTTTGCAGTTGATTTCACAGTCTTACTTTTGGCCGTCGATGAGGAAAGAGGTTGAGAGGTTCGTGGAGCGATGTCATATTTGCCAGGTTTCAAAGGGGACAGCAACGAATGCAGGGTTATATATGCCGTTACCAGTACCATCTAAGCCATGGGTTGATATCAGCATGGATTTCGTTTTGGGTTTGCCGAGAACTCAAAGGGGAAATGATTCGATATTTGTTGTGGTGGACAGGTTTTCAAAGATGGCGCATTTTGTTGCTTGCAAGAAGACAGCAGATGCAGTTCGAGTCGCACAGCTATTTTTCAAGGAGATTTATCGACTTCATGGTTTACCAGAATCTATTGTTTCTGACCGAGATACTCGTTTTCTGAGTCACTTTTGGTTGAGTTTGTGGAAGATGGTGGGAACGAAACTGAAGTTTAGCAGTGCTTATCATCCACAAACCGATGGGCAGACAGAAGTTGTTAACAGGTCATTGGGAAATTTGTTGCGATGTCTTGTACAGGATAATTTGAGAAGTTGGGACATGAAACTATGCCAGGCAGAATTTGCTCATAATCATGCAGTAAATCGAAGCACAGGATTCAGTCCGTTTCAGATTGTTTATTCAAATTTACCCAGGGGGCCATTGGATTTAGCAGTTGTACCACAGTCAAAGAGAACAGTTAAACGAGCTACTGATTTTGTTGATGAGCTGACTGAATGTCATAGAACCGTTCAGGAACGATTGGAGAAATCGAATGAGAAATATAAGAAGTTTGCAGATTTGAAACGTCGAAATGTTGAATTTAAGGAAGGTGATTTGGTTTATGCCGTATTGACAAAGGATCGTTTTCCGGTGGGTGCTTATAACAAGTTGAAGGCGCGAAAAATTGGTCCAGTTGAAGTGTTGAAGAAAATCAATGAGAATGCTTATCGATTAAAGTTACCAGATGATGTTTATACTTCTGATGTTTTTAACGTCAAACATTTAATTCCATATCATGGGGGTGAGATTGTTGAGGAAGAATTTACAAATTCGAGGTCGAATTTTTCTCAACCAGGGGAGGATGATGCAGCAAGGCATATAGGAATTCAGAAGTTAAACCATATTAAATCGTGCACGAGTCAAGGAGCTTTGGATTTAACTCGTGAGTCGTACACAAGCTTAAAACGTGCATGCTTGATAAGTCGGTCACGAGATGGAGGACGCATGAGTCGGTTCCGGTTTAACAAAGCCTGGAGGAGTTCGAGTTGGATGAGTCGTTACCGACTTAAGAGATTACAAGGGGGAGATAGCATAGGTCGAATGGAGGCAACTTTAGAAGTAAGTCGTCCACGACTTAACTTGAGTCGTCTACGACTCAACATGAGTCGTCCGCGACTTAACAATCCAAGAGGAAAAAGACTGCGACCTAATGAGGCTGAAGGAAAAATGACCGACCTAAGGAAGCCGGAGTGGGAAAGGTGCGAGCTGGTGAAGAGGGCTGAGTCGGAACCGAGCTAATGGGCTACGACCTAAGATGAGTCGGCAAGGAGATAAGCTGTGGATCTTGAGTCGGTCGTGTTGAGTTGAGTCATGTATATATGAGTCGGTATTGTATGAGTCGTGAGTCGTCTTGTTCTTGAGTCGGAGGAGTTGTATTGGCAGGGTTGTTAAGTCGCTGGATTTGATGAGTCGGTTACCTTTGAGTCGGACCTGTATGTAATGTGTTGAGTCGTATTAACTGCTGTGTCTATAAGTCGTGCCTTGTTGAGTCGGCAGCGACTTATGTTGAGTCGGCCGAGATGAGTCGTGTTTGTTGAGTCGGTGCCGACCTAGGAGTTGAGTGTTGTATGTTGTGTTGAGTTGTAATGCCTATAAATAGCGGGTGTGTTGTAAATTTTTGGGTTGTTGATTTTTGAATAAAACTCTCTTTTGTTAGCTTTGTGCTTTCATACCAATTGGTAGTTGAGTGTAATCTCCTATCTCCACTTACGTCGTTCGAGTGCGCTCGAATCCACGTTTGTTGAAGCCGATTCACGGAATCTAGTGCGCTAGATCAACGTGCGAAGAATCGTAGATCTTTGAACACGGTATAGTGCGCTATCAACGTGTTTGAGATAGCTAGAGTTCGGTATCTTTGGATCAACGAACTTGGGCATTTTGGTATCTTCAACTCACCGATTGCTACATTTCATCGATTGAAGTTTTGTTTGATTAATCCGCTGCGTCAGTTTTCGATTTGATTTAGTATAACTCTATTTATATAAAAAATTTGATTTACTTATTTGTTGTTGATTTCCAACTCTTGGATTTGAAATTTGATTTCACCGACTATTTTGAAGGTTCGAGCACTTCCAAATTAAGGTTTAAAATTTTAAAACTAAGAAATTTCGAAGAGTATAAAATACTTGATAAAGAATATAAGTTTAGTTTTGTATGTTTAAAGTATGAAGAGTATGACTTAAGTAAATTTGAAACTTTTGTTAAATAAATAATTTGAAAAAGGAAAATTGGATTTTTTATATAGAAATAAATAGTTTAAAGGTTTTAAAGGGATAATTATAAATTTAGAAACCATTTTGAGTATAATTGATTTTGAGAAGAATATTTGGTTTTGAAATTAGATTGGAATTAAAACCAGTACTTATATGGTGATTTTGGAAATGAATTTGTTTGACCTAAATTTTGTTGATTTGGAAATTTGGATTATTTTCTAAACCTATTGTTTAAGAAACTTTGAAACTGAATATATTTAATTTGGAAGAAAATTTGGTGAAATCATATATGATCTTAAAACTGAAAGGTGCTCATATGGAAAGTGCCTTCTACTTGATATCCGCTTTGTGGCCACATTGTGGATTCATTCTATCGATATAATTCTCTTTGATTTTTGGGTTTTTGGATGTGATACTCGAGTGTCCCACCGTGGCGTAACCCATGGGTTTTTTTCTCACGACTGCATAGCGCAACTGCCTGGCTGAGACGGCCTAGGGGTACGGATTGTTTCCTGGGGGATCCAGGCGTAACCATTGTGTATCCTGCAATCTATGTAGGTCGCATTAGTAGCGAAACTGCCTGGCTGAGACAACCTAGGGGTACGGATTGTTTCCTGGGGGATCCAGGCGTAACCATTGTGTATCCTGCACCCTACTAGTCATCATGGCGTAACTCGCAGGGCTGAGAAAGCTTAAGGATACGGATTGTTTCCTAGGGGATCCAGGCGTAACCATTGTGTATCTGGGAACCATGGTTAGACAAAGGTTTTGGTTTGGTTATTTTGTTTGGATTGTACTTTCCATATCTGTTTTTAAAGGTTTTTCAAGTATTTTCACTGGTTTTTGAAACAGGTCTACTAAGTACTTGAAGAATTCTAGCTTTGCGCCTCATCAACGCATGGCCAGAGTCTGCAAGAACGAGGATAAACTTGTTGAAACATCGAGTTATAGAGGTATTTTCGAAAGGAAAATTGGTTTCGACATAAAAGTATTTTTTTTGAAAAGTTATTTTATTATAAAAGTATTTCGAAAAAGAGATTTTGTATTAATCTTTGAAATTGAAATTCTTTTGGTTTGAAATTAACCATTCGTGCTCGATACAATTCTTCTGAATCTACCTTATCTACTCAGCTTTAGTTATTCGCCGTAATTCTGTTTTCCGAATCTACCTTCTTTCCTTGATGGATATATCCTTTTTAAATATTGTTTATTTATATACCACATGGTATAATAGAAAATTTTTAGTGTTTCAGAAGTTATTAATTAATTATAACATATTTAAAAAGAATGATTATTAATTTATCTATAATGTTGGAAGTATCTTGAAATAAATATTTTTTTTATAAATTTTGAATTTAATATTTTCAATAGCTTCTTTGTAAATATAAGTAATAATGTAAATAATTGTTTTCAAAGGAGTTTTGAAAAGTATTAAAGTATTAAAGAAAATTAAATTTCAAATGATGTTTTTAAATGAATATTTCAAGTAAAATTTGTATAGTTCTAAATTAAGTGTTTATCTTGTACTTCAATCTATTTTTTCTTTCTATTTGTTGCTATTCCCCTACCTGCTTCCTTTTCGGGGACGAAAAGTTTTGAGTGGGGAGAGTGTAACAACCCATAAATTTTTAAACGGTTTTTAATAACGTATTGAATTGAATTTTTGAGAAATTTTAAATAATAATATTTTGAAATAAAAATTTAATGTTTGGATTATGTATAATTAAATATAAGTACTGTATAAATAAGAAAACATATAAATTTTAGATTACGTTAGTTGTTAATTAATTTGGGCATACGTTCGTTTTAATTATTGCAACTATTGTACGCACTCTTTGATTTCATATCTTAGCTATTAAAAATCAAATCAGCACTTGCATTTAAAAAAAAAAAATTAAACCCTCCCTCCAATTCACGTGTAAAACTTTCCACTTCCATTTGCGTCTCCGTATTTAATCGGAATAAAAATCCTTGATTTCCTGACCGTTTAAAAATCTCTTTCCATCTTCATTTTTTGCAACGCAGTTCAGATCTAGAAAAAAAAGGGTAATGGGTAACGATCCGAAATTTTAGACCAATTTAAAATTCTAATTTTTTTAAAATATTGAATAAAATTTGGTAGAAACAAAAATGATGGGAATAATAATAGTTCACATGAGATTTACAATTTGAATTAAAAACAACAAATGTTAAGAATTTAATAACAATTGTTAATTGTAAATATTGATCTATTGGATAAAATTAAAGAGGAAACACGTGATATCCCGGAATTTTTGACAATATCAATTTAATAATTTTTTATAAAATTAAATTAATATTGACAATATTGATTGATAAAATATGTTTTTGTTTAATAATCTGAATAAATAATATTTAATTTGTGATTTTATCTTTTAAAAGCTAAAATAAATGTTTTAAATTATAATGTGTGTATATATTTGTATATATATTATAATTTATCTTTATTTTGGGATATAATAAATAAATGAAGTTTTTTTTTTAAATTCTAATAATATATTGAGTAATTAGGAAATTATGTTTTAAATTAATATTAAGCTTTTTTAAAAAAAATCTATTTAAATTAGTAATTATATGGTTTGATAATATTTAAAATAAATGAAATTGTTTAAAATTTGTCTTAGCTTAATTTTTGTTTTAAATTTAAATAAAGGTTGATTCTATTTCCTTTTAAAATTTTATTTGATTAAATATGAATTGAGTATATTTTATATAAGTTTAAAATATAAGATAGCATATGATTTAAATTCATTTAATAATAAAAGTGATTTATAATTTCTTTATAAATCATATAAAATTTGTTAATTAGTTATTTTAAGTCATATTAATTTTCATAAATATAAAAGGAAAATAGAATCTTCATTTTTAAATTGATTTTGGTTTTATTTCAAAGAATTAATTTGATTTGGCAATTTTATTTTGAAATTCAAATTAATTGATTCTTTAAAATATTTTGTAAGTTTTAACTTATAAATTGTTTTATTTACATTTACTTTAACAAGAAATTCATACATATTCATTCTAACATAAAATGAATTAAAGAAAACCCTATATAAACATTTAAAAATATAAGTTAATTAATCAAGACATGTGTTAACTTTTGAAATAATCAAATTACAAGTGTTAACATATTGGAAATCAAATACATGTGTTAATATATGAATAAAACAATGTGACAAGTGTCATTTAATCTTTATTTTCTTTTATTTATTTTGTTAAATTTATTTCAGCCCTCTTTTAAAACATCTTCATTTCCCCTCATTCTCCTTTTCAAAACAAAAGATCAATGAATCAAAAGAAATCAAAAATCTGAAATCTCTCAAAAACAAAACCTGCAAAATGCAAACAAAAATCTGTTCAATTACATCTTGTATCCAAACTCTTATAAAACCTACAAGTTACTGCATAATCAAGAAACTGCATTTTTCTCTGGAAAATCATGTTTGCAATTTCAAATTCATTCAATCTCAAGTCTGCATTTTCAAAGAGCCTGCATTTCATCTCTTGGAATTGCATGCAAGCAACCTGTAGTTTTAAAACCTGCATGCATGAAGTAGATAATCAGAAGCAACATAAAGTTTTCAGTTTAAAGCTATTCAAGTGCAAATTTTTCAATAAACATGGTGCGCTGTTCTTCTGAGTATAAGGTGAGTAACACTTCTTTAAAAAAAATTCTTAAGGTAGATCTGGTTGTTTAAATATGTTTAAAATAAGTTGTTTTAGTATTTATATTGGAAATCTTCTATGCATCTGTGATGCGTGATTTTTGTTGAATATGAGTTGCCTGCATAACATCCCTGAACCAAAAATTTCCAACCCAGTTTCATATTTAATTTCATTTTGTTTTATCTATCAATTTTTAAGACTTAGGATTTAAACAATATTTGTTTGTTTAACTTTAAACTAATAAAAAATTGTTTTAACTTAAATAGAAACTAAGATTTCTCTGGCAATCAGGTTAAAGGGGAAACTCAGGTCATTGTGAAAATTCAAACTTGTAAATTCAGTAATTCAGATATACAAATTTAAAACATAGACCAATTCATGATTTTTAAGAGAAGAATCAAACATTATAAGTTTAGTTTGATTGGTGCATTACTGTTAGACCCAAAATTTGGTTTTTGGAGTGTCTCTGTTGATTCAGATGAATTTGGGGATTCATGTTCTTGTATGATGGTAGATGGGAGATCAGAGATATCAGGAAAATTATCAGATGTGTGAATTTAACTTTGAATTAGCAGAGGTGTGGAAATATGTTCTATATCCCTAGTTTATGAGTAGGTTTTACATACATTCGATTCTGTCTTAATATGTGATCGAGTGCTAAGGGGTTTTGAAGGAGGGTGGCTGGGTTGGTGACGAAGGTATAGAAGAAGTAGTAGCTCCAATGGTGGTCGGAGGAGTTGGATTTCGTCGTTGACAGGTTTAGAATTGGTGAGGCCTGCTGTTTTTGCAGGTTTGAAGTGTTCAGGTTGAGTTTACAGACTCGATTTTGAATTCGAGTTCATCCAGTTGATCAGATGTTCGCGTTGGGTTCTGGAGTCGGCAGTGGTTTAGGGTTGATCATCGTGGATGATCGGAAACCGACCATTGCTATGTGCATGTGCACAGAGGTCTTTGGGAAGGGGTTTTGGTCTTCTGTAAGTTGTAGGGGAAAGACTCGAGTAGCTGAGGATGTGACTCGAAGTTAAGGCAATGATGACTCGAAGTAAAATGGTTTTGTCTCGGGTAGTTTTAGTTGCATGGTGGATTTTGTAACCTGAACTGTTTCAGGTTTCAAATTTTAAACTAAATTCAGTCTAAAAAAAAAGGGCAAAGCAGGTTTAAATCTAAACTGAAGTAAGATTAAAACATGAATTCAAATAGGTTTTGAATTTCAGTTTTTGAATAAATAAGATTTGCAGGAAATGAAATATTTAAATTGAAACCTGCACAATTTTATATAATGTAATTTTTAAATCTGAAAATAAGGATTTAAACAAGATTTAAATTCTAAGTTAAATCTGAACCTGAATTCAAATTAGAAGTTGAACCTGAAGTTCAAATAAAACAAGTTTTAAATTCAAGGTTGAAACAACCCGCATATTTAACGATTTTATATTTAAATGTTTTATTTAAATATAGCGTCGTTAGTCGGATTTAGGTCCGAAATGTTACTTTTTGCAAACGGCCGAATTGGGACTCGAAACCATTTCCATTGATTCCAAAATGGCGTTTGCGATCTTTTTGAGTGTAAGTTTTGATATGTTTGGAGTAAGTCGAATTTTTCTATTTGCTAAGTGGGCTTTGGGTTTGGGTTTCACCCAAACTGTTCTATTAACCCCAACTCAGCCCTTCTCTCCTTCCATTCACTTATTCATTTCATAAAAGCTTAAGCAAAAACTGAAATAGGGGAAGAGAAAGTAAATTAGAAACTCCTAGCACTAAATCCATTTGCAAACTCCAAATTCTTGCTCCAAAATCAAAGAGAATCCATTTGTAAGTTCTTCTTCATCTTCTCCAACTCTTCTCTTCTTCAATTTTAGAAAATTTCCTAAACCTAAATTGGGAAATATGTGTTTTATTCTTAGATTGAAGCTTGTTGAGTTGAAGTAGTGTTTGGTTGGTCTTCTCCTTGATATTGAGCTTCATCTTCTTTGTTTTTGGGTAAAAGGTGAGTTTTGAACTCACATCTACTTCTTTTGATATCATTGATGTTAGGAATGAATTCCAAATACTTGTTCATGTGCATTTGCTTTCGATTTGGATTGCTTTGGTGAAATTACCAAATATTGAATTTTGAAGCCAAATCTATGAAAAACCATATATGGTTGGTGTTTATGTTGTTCGGAGTGTTTGGAGGTGTTGTTAAGGTTGGGTAGTCGTTTAACGTAAGCCCATAATCAACACGCATCCAATTGCTTTCGATTTGCTTGGCCATAGTTGGCCTTGGTTTAGGAATTGCCTGACCATCAGGTTTCAGACGTCTGAAATGCCTATTTCAGACGTCTGAATATTGTTCTTGGAAGAAATTTCACGCCCAGATTCAGACGTCTGAATCTATATTCCAGACGTCTGAATTAGCTAAATTTCGACCAGAAAGGAAATAGGCAAAATATTGCCCATTTCAGACGTCTGGGTGTTAGGATTCAGACGTCTGAATTCTGTTTTGGAAAACAAATTGATTTCCAGATTCAGACGTCTGAATCCCTTCTTTCAGACGTCTGAATGTGCTGTTTTTGGCCAATTTGCCTTGTTCATTTAATTTTCCAAATTTGATCGATGCAAATTGATTCCAATTAGTTGTTTATGCATATTTGACCTTGATAATTTCTTTTTGAATTCATTCACGGGATTTTATAAATTATTTCTTCAAATAGTATTAAAAGTTCGCTTCTTCGATTTATAAATTCTATTTGAACCACACGTACAATTTCGCACTTCGAGCGAAGTGGAAGGGTGATTAAATGGTTGGGCAAAACACGGACCATGAATCTGTGCGTTTATCCTTCCGATTAATTCCCGACCTATTCAATTGATCGTTTTAACCTTCGGGTTTGGTTTACCGATGATATGAGGTGAACTTTGTACTGCTTTGAGTGTGAAAGTGGCTGACGGATAGTAAACCGTTTAGTGCGAACGAGTGGTTATGGGACATACGTTAACACTTTTCGGATTCCTTTTCGAGAGTTGTGACACATTCCGCCAGTTAGTGGTGTCCAGTACTGGGTCTCTGACCTTCACCACTACGGTTTGTTGCCTTCGGGTATGTGCCTTCGGGTTTGTGCCTTCGGGTTTGTTTCCCCTTAGTATCGCTTCCGATGTTGGTCGTTATGAGCCGCATGGGTGATATTGGGTTTCCCTTTAGTATCGCTTCCGATGTTGGTCGTTATGAGCCGCATGGGTGATATTGGGTTTGGAGTCTTCGGGCTCATGGATCCTTGTTTATACAGTACTGAGCTCGAGCAATATTCTGATGTTTCATTCATATGTATATTCCCTTGGTATCGCTCTTCGGTGTTGGTCATTATGAGCCGCATGATGCGTAGCGTTTACCTTGTGGAACTTGTATACCTTATTGGTATTTGTTATTGCCTTTTGGCTTGTTTTGGGATATCCTTATCCTTTGTTTCTATATGTAGCCGATGATATGAGGCTTGTTATCATACGATTCATCTTTTGTTAGATGATTATGTTATCTATTTTAGAGATATTTTCTATACTTTGTAACCTTGCAGGTTTATTGTTGTTCAGTTTATCCAACTGATTTGTTTAGCTAGACTGACCTGTGTATTTCATACTCGGGTCAGACCGAGATGTTTCAAGTTAGGTACTTTGAACTTAGCCTATTTTGCTTCCGCATGGACTACTCGGCTAGCTTCTTTTTGTCATAGCTTTTTGTGTATTCCTATTTTGTAGTAACTCTGATATGTATTCTTTTGATTCGTCTGTATATGGTGGTTTGCTATACCACTTGATATATATTATTTTATAACTCTGTTATGTATCTGTATATGTGTATATGATGATTTACTGTTCTATGATGTATATTACATTTGAGTTATTATATTCTGTTCTGATAGATCCAACCACCTGTGGTTTTGTTTTAAGTATTCATTGGGTATGTCGACCTAGTTGGTATGTTTATTGTCGATGTATTCAATAGATAGTTAGAGCAAGGCTATAGATGGTCGCTCCTAACCAGCCTTATTCTCCGTGTTAGTTGACGGCATTACTTTGTAGTGTCCTTGGCTAGCGTGGGTATAGAGGTGGGGCGTCCCAGCGTGGTATCAGAGCTGAGTTCAGAACAAAATATGATAAACACAGAATAGATGCACATATTATGGTACATCAAAGTGTATAAGTGATACAAATCTTTGAATCATCGTGTCTCTTTATTCCATCAAGGTTAGATAGAGTTTGGGAATACGTCTAGGAATGCATTTTATTCCGTAGTATTCCATATTGCAATATCTACCTTGTGAATAATCTTGTTCTTATCTTACCTTCAGCGTATGGCTGGAAGAGGCAGGGGATGACGTTCGGGTGCAGGGCAATCCAGTGGCTCACATCCGGATGGCGTATATATATCTGCTGATCGGTTTTTGGAGTTGTTTATGAGCACTCAGCCTCCAGTTCCTCCTCGAGTGTCTCCACCTCGCAAGTCTGCCTTTGCACGTCAGTGTAGTGATTTTTCTCATCTTGGAGGAAAGACGTTTAAGGGCTCCGAGTCCGTTCTTGAAGTCCAAGCTTGGCTTCGAACGTGCGAGCGAATCTTCTTTCGCATGGATCTTTCCGACCATGATAGAGTTCTTGTGACTTCTAGTTTATTACAAGAGCGTGCTCTTGATTGGTATGAGCTTCTTGTAGCCGAGATTGATGAGTCTACTCTTTCTTGGACTCAGTTTCGGGAGTGATTTGAACTCAAGTTCGTTCCTGAATCTGAAAAAGTTTTAT
The DNA here is from genome assembly GCA_030765085.1 of Allium cepa. NCBI lineage: Eukaryota > Viridiplantae > Streptophyta > Magnoliopsida > Asparagales > Amaryllidaceae > Allium > Allium cepa. Next base: position 803,004,207 of record CM060931.1, read on the forward strand.
TGACCCGTCGCTTCCTTGAGTTGAAGCAAGGGAAATCTTCTGTTTCTGAGTATGTCGCATCGTTCGAGGCTTTATCTCAGTATGGTCTTGAATTTATCAGTACTTCTTATAAGAAGAATTTGAAGTTTGTTTCTGGTCTTAAGAAATATCTTAAGAAGTCTTTGTTGCTCCAGCTTAAACTTTCTTTTGAGGAGTTGGTTGATTCGACACTTCATCTCGAGACCGTCGAGAAGGAGTGTGATAGTGATGTTGATGTTGAGGTTTCCAAGAACCCCAACAAGAGGCCTTTTTCAATTCAGAAGAAGCCTTTTCCTTCTAAGAAAAAGAAGACCGGTGGTCCTAGCTCTCAGCCTCAGTCTTCCGAAACACCTTTCGTTCGAAATTGTTTCAATTGTGGTTCTCCTGATCATATTATTCGAGCTTGTCCTAAGCCTCTCTTCTGCCGTTATTGCAAGAAGGAAGGTCATCATGTTTCAGCTTGCCCTACTATTCCGGCTAGTGCCAAGTCTAGCAGGCTTTATGCTGCTAAGGCTCCTGAAGGTCCTTCTCTGTCCAAAGGTATATCTTCATCTATTTTGGAAGGTTCTATTTTATTTCATGACCATAGTATTCGAGTTCTTTTCGATATGGGTGTATCACATTCTTTCGTATCGAAAAAGCTCGTTGATGATTTATCTTTGGATGTTTCTTGTTTGATTACGTCTTTAAGGATTGCGAATCCAATTGGGGGATCCGCTACCCTTAGTTTGCTTTGTGATGATGTTGAGATTGTTTTATGTGGCTTTTCTTTCCGTGCGAATCTGCACGTTATTTCTTGTCTGGGATTCGATATGATTTTGGATATGGGCTGGCTAGTGAGATATTGTGCCAGGATTATTTGTTTGGAGAGAACTATATATCTTCGACATCCGGATTCGCCTACTCAGCTATCTCTTGTTCTTCGGAATGTGGATAATTCCGAGATGGCTTTATATTCTCTTGACTCGCGAGATGATGATGATATATCTCGTATTCCGGTTGCTTGTGACTTTTCTGATGTTTTTTAGCCTGTATCGGGTTTGCCACCCAAACGAGGAATTGAGTTCCGCATTGATCTCATTCCAGGCGCGCAGCCAGTTAGTCGTCCTCCTACGAGGATGTCTACAAAGGAAAATGTGGAACTCAAGAAGCAGCTTTTGGAGCTTGAGTCTAAGCAATTGATTCAGTCCAGTTTTTCTCCATGGGGATTGACGGTCGTCTTCGTGAAGAAGTCTGATGGAACTCTTAGGCTTTGCATTTATTATCGCAAGCTTAACGAATTAACCATCAGAAATAGGTATCCATTGCCTAGGATCGATGACATGTTCGATCTATTGAGTGGTGCTAAGGTCTTTTCTCAGCTCGACCTTGCCACAGGTTTTCATCAGTTATGAGTCGCGGAGGATAGCATACCTCTTACAACTTTCCGCACTCGATATGGTTCTTTTGAGTGGCTCGTTATGCCGTTCGGTTTGACGAACGCTCCTGCTTTCTTTGTCGATCTCATGAATCGAGTATTCCGGGAATATCTCGATAAGTTCGTCCTTGTGTTCATTGATGATATCCTTATTTATTCTAAGTCTGAAGCTGAGCATGCTAATCACTTGATAATTGTCTTGAGTACCCTCCGTCGTCATCAGCTTAGAGCCAAATTCTCCAAATGCCACTTTTGGGAGAATAAGGTTAAGTTCTTAGGCCATGTTGTATCTTCCGATGGCATTTCTGTCGATCCCTCAAAGATCGAAGCCATCCAGAATTGGAAGAGGCCTGAAAATGTTCATGAGATTCGTAGTTTCCTTGGATTGGCGGGTTATTACCGTCGATTCATTAAGAACTTTTCCCGTGTTGTGCTTCCTCTCACTTGCCTTACTCGGAAAGGCATTCGTTTTGATTGGTCCGACAAGTGTGAAGCTTCCTTTCTGACATTGAAGGAACTTCTCACTAATGCTCCTATCCTTGTGGTTCCCGAAGGGAATCATGACCTTGTTGTCTACACCGATGCTTGTGGTAGTGGTCTCGGTGCTGTTCTTATGCAGAAGGGTGCTTCTAGGCAACTGCGTCCGAATGAAGTTCGTTATGCCACTCATGATCTTGAGTTAGCCGCCATTGTCTTTGCCTTGAAGATTTGGCGACACTATTTGTTGGGCGAGCGCTTCATTCTCTATACCGATCATAAATCTTTGAAGTATTTGTTCACTCAGAAGGAACTCAATATGAGACAACAACGTTGGCTCAAGTTTATTACTTCTTATGACTTTGATATCCATTATACCCCTGGTAAGGGTAATCGTGTTGCAGATGCGCTTAGTCGCAAACATTCGGCTGTTATTTCTATGATGTTTGCCGAATGGGATGTTCTTGAGAATCTATCTTTTTGTGAAATTTGTGATCGAGGTTCATCTTCTGATTCTCCTATTCTATTATTTAGTTTGGGAGCTCGACCTATTTTATTGGATCGTATTGCCGATGGTCAGCGGCGTGATCCTGAATTGTTGCATCTTGTTTAGCTTTGTGAGTCTGGATCTTGTGATGAGGCGTTGCAAGATTTCAGCATTGATTCTTATGGGTGTCTTCGCAAGAAGAACCGTCTTTTTGTGCCTTCTGATCTTCCACTTAGGCATGACATTCTTGATGACTGTCACCGTTCTAAGTATACCATTCATCCCGGTAGTGGTAAGATGTATGCCGATATGCGTCGTCTTTATTATTGGGAAGGCATGAAGCGCGATGTGGCGAGTTATGTGAGCAATTGCATAACTTGTCAACGTTTTAAAGCCGAGCATCAGCGTCCTTTGGGTCTTCTTCAGCCTCTTGAGATTCCATTGTGGAAATGGGATCAGATTTCTATGGATTTCATTGACGGCCTACCTCGTTCGAGATCTGGCCATTCTAGCATTTGGGTTATTGTTGATCGCCTCACCAAGTCTGCTCATTTTGTCCCTATTAAGTCTAATAGGACAGCTTCGCTTTTGGCTAAGTTATATGTCAAGGAAATTGTGAGACTTCACGGTGTTCCTAGTTCTATTGTGAGTGACCGTGATCCTTTATTCACGAGTCATTTTTGGAAGAGTCTTCAGCAAGCTTTGGGAACAAAGCTTAATTTTTCTACAGCTTATCATCCGCAGTCTGACGGACAGACGGAACGGGTGAATCGTATCTTGGAAGATCTTCTCCGTATTTGTATTTTTGATTTTGGTGGAAGTTGGGAGGATCATCTACCTCTTGTAGAGTTCTCCTACAACAATAGTTTTCAGTCTAGTATCGGTATGGCTCCTTTCGAAGCCTTATACGGAAGGCCATGTCGATCACCTTCATGTTGGTTGGAATCTGGGGAGAAGCTTATTCTTGGCCCGGACTTTGTTCGTCATTCTTCTGAGAAGATTGATCTTATTCGATTGAGAATGAAAGAGGCACAGAGTCGTCAGAAATCCTACGCGGACAACCGTAGGAAGCCTCTCGAGTTCTCGATCGGTGACCTTGTTTTTATTCGTGTTTCTCCTTTGAAGAGGGTTATGCGTTTCAGTACGACTGGGAAATTGGCTCCTCGCTTTATAGGACCATTTTCTATTACTGAACGTATTGGCCCTGTGGCTTATAGAGTTTCACTTCCAGCTCATTTATCTGGCATTCATGACGTGTTTCACGTCGCGTAACTTCGGAAGTGTCTTCCGGAGTCGGATTCTGTTATTACTTCTCCTGATTTGCAAGTGCTTGAGATCTCACCGGACTTATCTATTGTACAGCAACCTATTCGCGTGCTTGACACGGAGGTGCGACACCTTCGGAACAAGGACGTGCCGCTCGTTAAAGTTCAATGGTCCGCTAATCCCAATGACTGTACTTGGGAAACCAGAGAGTATATCGAGCGATCTTATCCGGGTTTTCTATCTTTACTTGTCGATGGTGAGATTATCTTTTCGTTTCTAACTTGTTTCCTTCTCTTTTGAATGTTGTATGTATGTAGTTGTTACAAATACCGTCTCTAGGAATTGTGGGGACGCAATTTTGTAAGGAGGGAAGATCTGTAACAACCCGCATATTTAACGATTTTATATTTAAATGTTTTATTTAAATATAGTGTCCTTAGTCGGATTTAGTTCCGAAATGTTACTTTTTGCAAACGGCCAAATTGGGACTCAAAACCATTTCCATTGATTCCAAAATGGCGTTTGCGATCTTTTTGAGTGTAAGTTTTGATATGTTTGGAGTAAGTCGAATTTTTCTATTTGCTAAGTGGGCTTTGGGTTTGGGTTTCACCCCAACTGTTCTATTAACCCCAACTCAGCCCTTCTCTCCTTCCATTCACTTATTCATTTCATAAAAGCTTAAGCAAAACCTGAAATGGGGGAAGAGCAAGGAAATTAGAAACTCCTGGCCCTAAATCCATTTGCAAACTCCAAATTCTTGCTCCAAAATCAAAGAGAATCCATTGGTAAGTTCTTCTTCATCTTCTCCAACTCTTCTCTTCTTCAATTTCAGAAAATTTCCTAAACCTAAATTGGGAAATATGTGTTTTATTCTTAGATTGAAGCTTGTTGAGTTGAAGTAGTGTTTGGTTGGTCTTCTCCTTGATATTGAGCTTCATCTTCTTTGTTTTTGGGTAAAAGCTGAGTTTTGAACTCACATCTACTTCTTTTGATATCATTGATGTTAGGAATGAATTCCTAATACTTGTTCATGTGCATTTGCTTTCGATTTGGATTGCTTTGGTGAAATTACCAAATATTTAATTTTGAAGCCAAATCTATGAAAAAACTTATATGGTTGGTGTTTATGTTGTTCGGAGTGTTTGGAGGTGTTGTTAAGGTTGGGTAGTCGTTTAACGTAAGCCCATAATCAACACGCATCCAATTGCTTTCGATTTGCTTTGCCATAGTTGGCCTAGGTTCAGGAATTTTCAGACGTCTGAAATGCCTATTTCAGACGTCTGAATATTGTTCTTGGAAGAAATTTCACCCCCAGATTCAGACGTCTGAATCTATATTCCAGACGTCTGAATTGGCAAAATTTCGACCAGAAAGGAAATAGGCAAAATATTGCCCATTTCAGACGTCTGGATGTTAGGATTCAGAAGTCTGAATTCTGTTTTGGAAAACAAATTGATTTCCCGATTCAGACGTCTGAATCCCTTCTTTCAGACGTCTGAATATGCTGTTTTTGGCCAATATGCCTTGTTCGTTTAATTTTCCAAATTTGATCGATGCAAATTGATTCCAATTAGTTGTTTATGCACATTTGACCTTGATAATTTCTTTTTGAATTCATTCACGGGTTTTTACAAATTATTTCTTCAAATAGTATTAAAAGTTCGCTTCTCCGATTTATAAATTCTATTTAAACCACACGTACAATTTCGCACTTCGAGCGAAGTGGAAGGGTGATTAAATGGTTGGGCAAAACACGGACCATGAATCTGTGCGTTTATCCTTTCAATTAATTCCCGACCTATTCAATTGATCGTTTTAACCTTCGGGTTTGGTTTACCGATGATATGAGGTGAACTTTGTACTGCTTTGAATGTGAAAGTGGCTGACGGATAGTAATCCATTTAGTGCGAACGTGTGGTTATGGGACATACGTTAACACTTTTCGGATTCCTTTTCGAGAGTTGTGACACATTCCGCCAGTTAGTGGTGTCTAGTACTGGGTCTCTGATCTTCACCACTACGGTTTGTTGCGTTCGGGTATGTGCCTTCGGGTTTGTGCCTTCGGGTTTGTTGCCCTTTAGTATCGCTTCCGACGTTATGAGCCGCATGGGTGATATTGGGTTGCCCTTTAGTATCGCTTCCGATGTTGGTCGTTATGAGCCGCATGGGTGATATTGGGTTTGGAGTCTTCGGGCTCATGGATCCTTGTTTATACAGTACCGAGCTCGAGCAATATTTTGATGTTTCATTCATATGTATATTCCCTTGGTGTCGCTCTTCAGTGTTGGTCATTATGAGCCGCATGATGCGTAGCGTTTACCTTGTGGAACTTGTATACCTTATTGGTATTTGTTATTGCCTTTTGGCTTGTTTTGGGGTATCCTTATCCTTTGTTTCTATATGTTGCCGATGATATGAGACTTGTTATCATACGATTCATCTTTTGTTAGATGATTGTGTTATCTCTTTTAGAGATATTTGCTATACTTTGTAACCTTGCAGGTTTATTGTTGTTCAGTTTATCTAACTGATTTGTTTAGCTAGACTGACCTGTGTATTTCATACTCGGGTCAGACCGAGATGTTTCAGGTTAGGTACTTTGGACTTAGCCTATTTTGCTTCCGCATGGACTACTCCGCTAGCTTCTTTTTGTCATAGCTTTTTGTGTAGTCCTATTTTGTAGTAACTCTGATATGTATTCTTTTGAATCGTCTGTATATGGAGGTTTGCTATACCACTTGATATATATTATTTTATAACTCTGTTATGTATTTGTATATGTGTATATGATGATTTACTGTTCTGTGATGTATATTACATTTGAGTTATTATATTCTGTTCTGATAGATCCAACCACCTATGGTTTTGTTTTAAGTATTCATTGGGTACGTCGACCTAGTTGGTATGTTTATTGTCGATGTATTCAATAGATAGTTAGAGCAAGGCTATAGATGGTCGCTCCTAACCAGCCTTATTTTCCGTGTTAGTTGACGGCTTTACTTTGTAGTGTCCTTGGCTAGCGTGGGTATAGAGGTGGGGCGTCACAAAGGTTAAAATCAAGTTGAATATTTTTAGAATTTTATACACATGTGAAATGAAATTTAAAACAGGGTTTAAATTTAAATCATTGAATTTAAATCTGAAACATGATTTGAATTTTGGGTTATAATTTAAATAAGATTTGAATTTATATGTTTCAATATTATTTGAAATATTTAAGGTATTTTAAATTTATTTAAATTGAATATGGGCTAAAGAGAAAACTATTCTTCTAAATTGCTTTAAGAGGTAAGTGATTCTTTAAAGTAAAAACTAAAGAGTTTTTAAATACTTAAAATCTTGTTTAAAGATTAAATTTGATTTCATTTTTAAAAAATTTAATTTAAAATGGAATTTAAAGAAATTTAAAAGCAATTTGTTTTTAAATTTCTTTGATAGTGATAATTAAATCATTAATGAAATTAATGATTATTATTACGTTGATTTGAACTTAATGATTTATTAATTAATCTAGGTAATTATGTTTTGTAATTAATTAATTTAATTAATTAAAAATTAAGTCAATTAAATAAATAATTAAGAATTTATTTAATTAATTAAAAGTTTTAAGTAAGTTAATTAAATTTGATTAAAGTGTGATTTAGAAATTAATTTAAATAAGATTTGATTAATTTAATTAGTGAATTTAATTTATTAATCAAGTAATTAATAATTAATTAAGTTTTAATTATTACTTGATTAATTTAATAATTAAAAAAAATACTAATGAGTATTTTTAAATAAATTAAGAATTAATATTTATTAATTCAATTAATTACTTTGGAAAAGTAATTAAAGATTTATTATTGGTTAATGAAAGTCATTAGCTTAGTATTATTTTATAATTAATCAATGTAGTCAATTTTAATGATTAACTGAATTAATTAATTTAAAGATAATAACTTGAGAATTATTTAAGTATAATTACTTAATGAAAGTAATTAAGGAAAATAATTACTAATTGTAATTAATTAATTTTATTTTTTGATTAATTAAATTAATTAATTATGTTTAATTAATTTAATTTAATCACTGGTTGATTTGAAAAGTAATTACCAATGTAATTGAAAATGGAAAATTACTTAGTGAAGTAATTAAGAAAATAAATTACTAGATGTAATTTAATGGAGGAGTTTTGGAAATTAATTACTTTGTGTAATTAATATGTAATTTATATGTTGTATAATTACTTAGGTAAGTAATTAATAATTAGTTACTTAGTGTAATTAATTTATGTTTTGTTCATTGAGTTCTTTGAAATGATTAAGAAATGTAATTAATTTAATGTAATTACTAAATGTGATTGATCAGGAATGATTAATCAATAGAGATGATTGATAATTAATTTAATGGAGTTATTTTGAATAAAGTAATTTGAGATCATTAATTAATGATATAAGTAAGGATTGATTAATTATGAACAATTAATCAATGAAGGTATTAATTAATGTAATTAATTAAGGATTAATGTAATTAATTATAATTAATAAAGTAATTACAGGTTAATTACTGAATTTGGTTTGGATTAATTAATTTGTGAAATTAATTGAAGGATAATTACTTGAATGTAATTAAAGAATAATTTATCAAGATGTTAATTAGAGTAATTTGTTGAGAATAATTAATTAATTGATTTATAATTAATTGATGTGTAAGCAAGATTTATATGGATGAGTAATTAATTTAATTCATTTTAAATTAATTAAGAAGTAATTAATTTAATTCATTTTAAATTAATTATAGAATGATGATTTATAAGTCATTGCTTATGAATGATGATTGATATTTATTACCCTGAATGGTTGAAATTTCAGTTATGAGATAAATGTTGTTGTGTGATTTGGATGTTATGGTTGCATTGAGTTGATAATATGATTTATCTGTTTGACTTGATAATATAGATTATCTGATGTGATGATAATATTGATTATCTATTGTGATGGTGATATATGGAACATCTATTTGATTTTGATAATATGGATTACCTGGTATTTGATAATGCTGATTATCAATTATTGATCTGTGAGTTATCTATCTGTGTGTATATAGATACTGCAATGAAATTATTTTAAATCTTTAGAATAACTTGGACCTAAAAGACATGCTTTGGATTTCGATGAGACCGGGATCGGGTTTCCATATTTGGATATCCGAAAACCACATCGATTCCAAATAACGTTAGGTCGTGAATCCAAATGGAGCTTTGTGAAGACTCGAGGTGTATATAACTCTGTGGGTGATTCCGTAATGAGTTGACGGAATAGTGCTTAAAGATTCGAGATGGTGATTCAGAGTGCAAGGGTTATCGTCGTTAACTCTGAGGGTGATTCCAAAATGAGTGTAACGAGATAATGCCTTCGGTTTCGTTCGAACCCGGAACGAACTTGTATGGATTGAATGCTTTCAGAACATCGTCTGGTGGACGATGAGCATTCTAAGAGATGTGTTCTCTAAAGGTAATCGTAGCCTCAAGCCTCATCAACCGGGAATGGCTAAAACAGGGAAGGTGTAGCAAGGTTTCGTGGGTAGCTCCCACTGGAGAGCGAGATTGATCCCTGTCTAGAAGTCCCTTCATATTCGGTTGTGTGGGCAGTTGGTTGCAAACAACTGCGGGGTTGTCTTGTTCGGAACTGTTCAGTAAGGAATGGTTCCGGCCTTGTGTTGAAGGGGAGTGGGAGTACTCCTCGGTACGGTGATCTAGGCCATGTACAGTGACGGGCGGTACCCCAGTATCCCTGCCATTGATGGAATCCAAAATCCAATAAGTGCCAACGGTTTTGATTGTATTACCCACTTTTGAGGCTAGTAGCTGGAATTTAATGAATGTAACAATTTCGGCTATTTCATATTTACTTGAAAACCCTAGACACTATTATAATATCACCGGATTTCCTATCAAATGTTTTGGTTAGCGTAAGGTAAAAACTTTTCCATGTTTATGTGTGGGAAGTCTTACGTGATACCTTTTCTTTCAAATGGTTTTTAAAGTTAAGCAACTTAAACCTGTTACTCACACCAGACCCATGTCTGACCCGGAGTTATTTCTGTTTTTCTTAAACTCTTGGGTACTCAAATTTTTACGAGTAGCCAAGGGATTGAGGTTAGCTTCGACGAATAATGGAGGAGCAATGGAGCAAGAGGCTTCTGCGTTATAGATATATAGTTCCGCTGTGTTTTCTCTGTGTTGTGTTTGTATTGAGTTGTAAAAACTAGATAGGTGTTTATAACTGTCTAGTATACGTGATGTGTATGCTATGTATCTCTGATTGGTATTGTATATTACGTAAATACTTATGTTGTTAATATAATTTATTCGTTCCGCTGTTGAGATTCTAGTATTGTTTCTTCTTTCTCTTCTTAATTTTCTTCTTCTATCCCTTTCTTGCTTAATTGATGATGCAATTTTCCGGGAGTGGAAAGTCGGGTCGTCACAGTTGGTATCAGAGCATTAGGTTGAGTGAATACCTAGGCTCTGGAGTGGTGTCTATCTTGAGAGAGCATATTTGTAGTTTTATTATATATATTTATATATTTATTTCTACCTATCTATTGGGTTACTTGTTCGGGTTTTCCAACATAAGTTATAAGGTAGATAAGGTAGTGGTGTGTATAACGCAAATACCGATTGGTTGGAGTTTGAATGTTTGGTTGGAAGTGTATCTGTCGAGACTGTAGACCTAATACCGTCTCGAGTGAGTTTTGAGGTGGTGTAAGGACTTCATTGATCTCTGAAGGTAACCTGTTAAGGTTTGGAATTTATCTTTGAAGTTGGATGAGTAGAGTTTTGATTTGTTGGCTGAGCAGAAGCAAGTAATCATATCTAGATATCTCAAGGACTAGTAGCTGCGTGATGAGATGTAGTGACTACAGATGTTTCCGAGGATGATTTCTTTGGAACAAGTTTAAGGAAGTGAGTTTACTTCGGTGTTGTGGCTAAATTCAGCAGGATGTTTCTTTTTGGTTTGTAGTCCGAGTTTCTCGAAGAGCTTTGGATTGAGAATTCTTTGGCATTGGTGTCAGCGGTGCAGCTCGGAGTGTTCGGTGTGTCGGCAGAGTTTTCTGGCTTAGCAGTTTTCTGGAGATGGAATTCAGAAGCAGCTGAGTGAATCCATTTCTTCGATGGATTGGCTAGACCAACATAAGCTGTTCTGATTGGTTTAGAGAGAAAAGTTTTCTCTGGAATTAGATTGAGTTGATCGCAAAAGCGACTTGCAATAGTTGAGTGTTCCCTTGGGTTGTTGAAGATTTTTTCTGGATATTTTCAGAGAAGTCCAGAGTTTGTCTTCATCTAGAGATTCAGTGGTACCGGTGGTTCAACTAGTTGAAGGTTGGTCCTTGAGATGGAGTTTGGCGAAGCAACTTAGGATTTGAGGAACTTCTGAGTTTTCTCTTGGTTATCTGAGATCTTTTTGGTTTTGCTGTCCGGTTGTGCTTGTGTTCTTCATCAGCATTCTTTTCTACTCCAAATCAGAGTCGTGCAGCGGAAGCAGTTTGGGAGTGCATCTGCTTTTCTTTTCCGGATAGGAGAAGTTGTTTTCTTTTGATGGTTGTGAGTGGAGTTGTTCTTGATCTTGATTGATCGTGGAGGATCATTCCGATTGGTTTGGTCTAGATTGTTTCTTGAGACATCAGCAAGGATTGAGCTGATCAGGTAGGATGTAGGCAGCCCGAGATCGTCAGAAGAGTTTTGTGGATCTGAAGTTTGGTTTTGGTTAAGTTTTCCCAGTTTTAGGACCAATAAATTTTGGTAAGGTTGGGTAAGCTAGCTTCGAGATGTTTTGGATTTCTTTTGTGTTTTGTTTTGGATAAGTGTTTGATTATCTGGATTGAATTGCCAGTTTGGACAACTGGAATTCGTTGTGTTTCACGTGTCTCTGAAGGAGTACGTGTATGATCTATTTTTGGTTTTGGAATCAGCTGTCGGGGAGATTTTGTTGTTGAGTCAGACTTGTCTATAGTCTGATGTTTTATTCAGTTATAGGATCTAGATGAGTAGGAGTTCTATAGCTTTGTAGTGTTAATTGTTTGGGTTTTATAGGGCGAGTAACACGGGGTTTAATTGGGAAACTCGAGGAAAACACCATCCAGAATTTTGTCTAGATAGTTAATTTTGTTTGATTGGATGTGTTGATTTCTATGGTTGTTAGCATATGTTTGATATATACTTGGTTTTAAAATTAAAAATCTAAAATAGGTTATTAAATTACCTTTGTTTTAAATTTCGGGGACGAAATTCTTTTAAGGGGGAAGGAATGTGATATCCCGGAATTTTTTTACAATATCAATGTAATAATGTTTATATAAAATTAAACTGATATTGACAATATTGATTGATAAAATATGTTTTGGTTTAATAATCTGAATAAATAATATCTAATTTATGATTTGATATTTTAAAAGCTAAAATAAATGTTTTAAATTATAATGTATATATATATTTGTATATATATTATAATTTATCTTTGTTTTGGGATATAAAAAATAAATGAAGTTTTGTTTTTAAATTCTAATAATATATTGAGTAATTAGGAAATTATGTTTTAAATTAATATTAAGCTTTTTTAAAAAAAAAATCTATTTAAATTAGTAATTATATGGTTTGATAATATTTAAAATAAATGAAATTGTTTAAAATTTGTCTTAGCTTAATTTTTGTTTTAAATTTAAATAAAGGTTGATTTTATTTCTTTTTAAAATATTATTTGATTAAATATGAATTGAGTATATTTTATATAAGTTTAAAATATAAGATAGCATATGATTTAAATTCATTTAATAATAAAAGTTATTTATAATTTCTTTATAAATCATATAAAATTTGTAAATTAGTTATTTTAAGTCATACTAATTTTCATAAGTATAAAAGGAAAATCGAATCTTCATTTTTAAATTGATTTTGGTTTTATTTCAAAGAATTAATTTGATTTGGAAATTTTATTTTGAAATTCAAATTAATTGATTCTTTAAAATATTTTGTAAGTTTTAATTTATAAATTTTTTTATTTACATTTACTTTAACAACAAATTCATACATATTCATTCTAACATAAAATTAATTAAAGAAAACCCTATATAAACATTTAAAAATATAACTTAATTAATCAAGACATGTGTTAACTTTTGAAGTAATCAGATTACAAGTGTTAACATATTGGAAATCAAATACATGTGTTAATATATGAATAAAACAATGTGACAAGTGTCATTTAATCTTTATTTTCTTTTATTTATTTTGTTAAATTTATTTCAGCCCTCTTTTAAAACATCTTCATTTCCCCTCATTCTCCTTTTAAAAACAAAAGATCAATGAATCAAAAGAAATCAAAAATCTGAAATCTCTCAAAAACAAAACCTGCAAAATGCAAACAAAAATCTGTTCAATTACATCTTGTATCCAAACTCTTATAAAACTTGGAAGTTACTGCATAATCAAGAAACTGCATCTTTCTCTGGAAAATCATGTTTGCAATTTCAAATTCATTCAATCTCAAGTCTGCATTTTCAAAGAGCCTGCATTTCATCTCTTGGAATTGCCTGCAAGCAACCTGTAGTTTTAAAACCTGCATGCATGAAGTAGATAATCAGAAGCAACATAAAGTTTTCAGTTTAAAGCTATTCAAGTGCAAATTTTTCAATAAACATGGTGCTCTGTTCTTCTGAGTATAAGGTGAGTAACACTTCTTTAAAAAAAAATCTTAAGGTAGATCTGGTTGTTTAAATATGTTTAAAATAAGTTGTTTTAGTATTTATATCGGAAATCTTCTATGCATCTGTGATGTGTGATTTTTGTTGAATATGAATTGCTTGCATAACATCCCTGAACCAAAATTTTCCAACCCAGTTTCATATTTAATTTCATTTTGTTTTATCTATCAATTTTTAAGACTTAGGATTTAAACAATATTTGTTTGTTTAACTTTAAACTAATAAAAAATTATTTTAACTTAAATAGAAACTAAGATTTCTCTGGCAATCAGGTTAAAGGGGAAACTCAGGTCATTGTGAAAATTCAAACTTGTAATTCAGTAATTCAGATACAGAAATTTGAAACTTAGACCAATTCATGATTTTTAAGAGAAGAATCAAACATTATAAGTTTAGTTTGATTGGTGCATTACTGTTAGACCCAAAATTTGGTTTTTGGAGTGTCTTTATTGATTCAGATGAATTTGGGGATTCATGTTCTTGTATGATGGTAGATGGGAGATCAGACATACCAGGAAAATTATCAAATGTGTGAATTGAACTTTGAATTAGAAGAGGTGTGGAAATATGTTCTATAACCCTAGTTTATGAATAGGTTTTACATACAGTCAATTCTGTCTTAATATGTGGTCGAGTGCTAAGGGGTTTTGAAGGAGGTGGCTGGGTTGGTGACGAAGGTATAGAAGAAGTAGGAGCTCCAATGGTGGTCGGAGGAGTTGGATTTCGTCGTTGACAGATTTAGAATTGGTGAGACCTGCTGTGTTTGCAGGTTTAAAGTGTTCAGGTTGAGTTTAGAGACTCGATTTTGAATTCGAGTTCATCCAGTTGATCAGATGTTCGCTTTGGGTTCTAGAGTCGGCAGTGGTTTAGGGTTGATCATCGTGGATGATCGAAAGCTGACCATTGCTATGTGCATGTGCACAGAGGTCTTTTGGGAAGGGGTTTTGGTCTTCTGTAAGCTGTAGGGGAAAGATTCGAGTAGTTGAGGATGTGACTCAAAGTTAAGGCAATGTTGACTCGAAGTAAAATGGTTTTGTCTTGGGTAGTTTTAGTTGCAGGGTGGATTTTGTAACCTGAACTGTTTCAGGTTTCAAATTTTAAACTAAATTCAATCTAAAAAAAAGGCAAAGCAGGTTTAAATCAAAACTGAAGTAAGATTAAAACATGAATTCAAATAGGTTTTGAATTTCAGTTTTTGAATAAACAAGATTTGCAGGAAATGAAATATTTAAATTGAAACCTGCACAGTTTTATATAATGTAATTTTTAAATCTGAAAATAAGGATTTAAACAAGATTTAAATTCTAAGTTAAATTAGATCCTGAATTCAAATTAGAAGTTGAACCTGAAGTTCAAATAAAACAAGTTTTAATTCAAGGTTAAAATCAAGTTGAATATTTTTAGAATTTTATACACATGTGTAATGAAATTTAAAACAGGGTTTAAATTTAAATCTTTGAATTTAAATCTGAAACATGATCTGAATTTTGGGTTATAATTTAATTAAGATTTGAATTTATATGTTTCAATTTTATTTGAAATATTTAAGGTATTTTAAATTTATTTAAATTGAATATGGGCTAAAGAAAAACTATTCTTCTAAATTGCTTTATGAGGTAGGTGATTCTTTAAAGTAAAAACTAAAGAGTTTTTAAATACTTAAAATCTTGTTTAAAGATTAAATTTGATTTCATTTTTAAAAAATTTAATTTAAAATGGAATTTAAAGAAATTTAAAAGCAATTTGTTTTTAAATTTCTTTGATAATGATAATTAAATCATTAATGAAATTAATGATTATCATTAAGTTGATTTGAACTTAATGATTTATTAATTAATCTAGGTAATTAAGTTTTGTAAATAATTAATTTAATTAATTAATAATTAGGTTAATTAAATAAATAATTAAGGATTTATTTAATTAATTAAAAGTTTTAAGTAAGTTAATTAAATTTGATTAAAGTGTGATTTAGAAATTAATTTAAATAAGATTTGATTAATTTAATTAGTGAATTGAATTTATTAATCAAGTAATTAATAATTAATTAAGTTTTAATTATTACTTGATTAATTTAATAATTAAAAAAATATTAATGAGTTTTTTTAAATAAATTAAGAATTAATATTTATTAATTCAATTGATTACTTTGGAAAAGTAATTAAAGATTTATTATTGGTCAATGAAGGTCATTAGCTTAGTATTATTTTATAATTAATCAATGTAATTAATTTTAATGATTAATTGAATTAAATAATTTAAAGATAATCACTTGAGAATTATTTAAGTATAATTACTTAATGAAAGTAATTAAGGAAAATAATTACTAATTGTAATTAATTAATTTTATTTTTTGATTAATTAAGTTAATTAATTATGTTTAATTAATTTAATTTAATCACTGGTTTATTTGAAAAGTAATTAGCAATGTAATTGAAAATGGAAAATTACTTAGTGAAGTAATTAAGAAAATAAATTACTAGATATAATTTAATGGAGGAGTTTTGGAAATTAATTACTTTGTGTAATTAATATGTAATTTATATGTTGTATGATTACTTAGGTAAGTAATAAATAATTAATTACTTAGCGTAATTAATTTAGGTTTTGTTCATTGAGTTCTTTGAAATGATTAAGAAATGTAATTAATTTAATGTAATTACTAAATGTGATTGATCGGGAATGATTAATCAATAGAGATGTTTGATAATTAATTTAATGGAGTTATTTTGAATAAACTAATTTGAGATCATTAATTAATGATATAAGTAAGGATTTATTAATTATGAACAATTAATCAATGAAGGTATTAATTAATGTAGTTAATTAAGGATTAATGTAATTAATTATAATTAATAAAGTAATTACAGGTTAATTACTGAATTTGGTTTGGATTAATTAATTTGTGAAATTAATTGAAGGATAATTACTTGAATGTAATTAAAGAATAATTAATCAAGATGATTAATTAGAGTAATTTGTTGAGAATAATTAATTGATTGATTTATAATTAATTGATGTGTAAGCAAGATTTATATGGATGAGTAATTAATTTAATTCAATTTAAATTAATTAAGAAGAAGTAATTAATTTAATTCATTTTAAATTAATTATAGAATGATGATTTATAGGTCATTGCTTATGAATGATGATTGATATTTATTACCCTGAACGGTTGAAATCTCAGTTATGAGATAAATGTTGTTGTGTGATTTGGATGTTATGGTTGCATTGAGTTGATAATATGATTTATCTGTTTGAGTTGATAATATAGATTATCTGATGTGATGATAATATTGATTATCTATTGTGATGGTGATATATGGAATATATATTTGATTTTGATAATATGGATTACCTGGTATTTGATAATGCTGATTATCTATTATTGATCTGTGAGTTATCTATCTGTGTGTATATAGATACTATAATGAAATTATTTTAAATCTTTAAAACAACTTGGACCTAAAAGATACGCTTTGGATTTCGATGATACCGGGATCGGGTTTCCATATTTGGATATCCGAAAACCACATCGATTACAAATAACGTTAGGTTGTGAATCCAAATGGAGCTTTGTGAAGACTCAAGGTGTAAGGGCTATACGTCAGTATAACTCTGTGGGTGATTCCGTAATGAGTTGACGGAATAGTGCTTGTAGATTCGAGAGGGTGATTCAGAGTGCAAGGGTTATCGTCGTTAACTCTGAGGGTGATTCCAAAATGAGTGTAACGAGATAATGCCTTCGGTTTCGTTCGAACCCGTAACGAACTTGTATGGATTGAATGCTTTCAGAACATCGTCTGGTGGACGATGAGGATTCTAAGAGATGTGTTCTCTAAAGGTAATCGTAGCCTCAAGCCTCATCAACCGGGAATGGCTAAAACAGGGGAGGTGCAGCAAGGTTTCGTGGGTAGCTCCCACTGGAGAGCGAGATTGATCCCTGTCTAGAAGTCCCTTCATATTCGGCTGTGTAGGCAGTTGGTTGCAAACAACTGCGGGGTTGTCTTGTTCGGAACTGTTCAGTAAGGAATGGTTCCGGCCTTGTGTTGCAGGGGAGTGGGAGTACTCCTCGGTACGGTGATCTAGGCCACGTACTGTGACGGGCGGTACCCCAGTAGCCCTGCCATTGATGGAATCCAAAATCCAATAAGTGCCAACGGTTTTGATTGTATTACCCACTTTTGTGGCTAGTAGCTGGAATTTAATGAATGTAACAATTTCGGCTATTTCATATTTACTTGAAAACCCTAAACACAATTAGAATATCACCGGATTTCCTATCAAATGTTTTGGTTAGCGTATGGTAAAAACTTTTCCATGTTTATGTGTGGGAAGTCTTACGTGATACCTTTTCTTTCAAATGGTTTTTAAAGTTAAGCAACTTAAACCTGTTACTCACACAAGACCCATGTCTGACCCGGAGTTATTTCTGTTTTTCTTAAACTCTTGGGTACTCAAATTTTTACGAGTAGCCAAAGGATTCAGGTTAGCTTTGACGAATAATGGAGGAGCAATGGAGCAGGAGGCTTCTGCGTTATAGATATATAGTTCCGCTGTGTTTTCTCTGTGTTGTGTTTATTTTGAGTTGTAAATACTAGACAGGTGTTTATAACTGTCTAGTATATGTGATGTGTATGCTATGTATCTCTGATTGGTATTGTATATTATGTAAATACTTATGTTGTTAATATAATTTATTCGTTCCGCTGTTGAGATTCTTGTATTGTTTCTTCTTTCTCTTATTTCTTTTCTTATTCTATCCCTTTCTTTCTTAATTGATGATGCGATTTTCCGGGAGTGGAACGTCGGGTCGTCACAAAACAATAGTTTAATTGCATTGTTGTATTTCAAATAAGTTAACCTCTAACAAATGAACTAAAATTGGTAACTAATGGATATGTTGAGTTATGTGAAATTATTAAATAATTTTTGATTTATTGTTTATAAAAAGAAGTAGTTGAATCGGATTTTTATTTGATTTTAATACGAAATTAATATTTGTATTTGCTGAAATCTTTCCATTAAGGAAAGAGAATGTATTGAAATGAACATTTAATTTGGTAGTTAATATAATAATATTTTATTTATAAGTTTTAAAAGAGAAAATTATTTCAAAATGTTTTCCAACTATAATAATTATTATAAGAAAGATATTTTGAAATAAAAGTAACAAGTTGTATTCTGTGAATTTACAATTTTTTTTATTTACTATAAAGCAGTAGATAGTTGTTATTATTTTATATGTTAATTTAATGATTTAAAAGTTAATATGGTTTCAATTGGGAATAATATTTATTTTGACATTAAATAATAAATTTATCTGTAGCCTTGCATTCCAAGTGGGAAAGAAATCATTTCCCTAGACGTTCAATTTCTTTTAAATCTACTTTAGATAAGTTACGTGTAAATTTCTACACCTCCATTTTTCCTCATTTTATAATAGGAATAAAAATTCGCGTAGCAGTTTCAAACAAATTTATTTCTCTTTTGAAGTTCAAAATCCATTTCAAGATAGTTTGAAATTCACGTGTATAAGTGTCTCTTCTTTTCCATTTACTCCATTGCAATTAATAGGAACGAAATCTTTGATTTTCCTTACAATTCAAACGAAATTCTTTTATTTTCTTAATGTTCCTATACCATTAATTAGTACGTTTCTTTATTTAATCTATCCAACACAATTATCTCCTAAATCAAATATCACACGCAAATTCCTCCTGACAGGAATTATTTCCTGCCGTTTCTCTAAGCAATCAATAATAGTTTCATTTAAGTACTCAACCTTGTACGTAAATAATTTTCTCCACCTTCCCATTTTATAAATATTTCTTGCGTATTAATCAACGCATTTACCTCCTAATACATTTTAAACGTGTATAAAATGTTTGCCAAGGATTTCTTGCAGTTTCCTTTTGCTAAATTCACGCAATCAATACCACTGTAAATATTCGCTCAAATCTTTCTTGCCTATATTCTCTCACCTCAATCAATGCAATCGTGTATAATTGACTTAAATTTAATTCTTGCCTATATTCTCTCATCTCAATCAATGCAATCATGTATAAATATAAGCCTCGTACACAAATAGTTTTCAATTGCATCTCAACATTTTCTTCAATTCTTCTTGCGTGCGTGAGCTCTGAAGGTATGGCCCCCATTTTCTTCTTTTTATTTTATATATATTTTTTTTTCCATGCTTTGCTTCTCCCCTCCCTGTCCTCTGCTTCCAATATATTTGTCAAATCCATCTTTATATTTCAACTCGCGTTCACAAATTTTCACATTATAACAGTCTCCATTTAATTTATATTTTAGCACAAAACTATATCTACATATTTTTTTATGTTTAGTACTTATGTGAATTTTAAGCCAAGCTTTTCAGAGACGTATATATACGTTAGTCTTATATCTTATTTGTTACTATAAAATATTAGTAATATACTGTAACGACCCAAAAATTTTCGATGTTAAATTTTTGTTATTTTAATAATATTTTATGAGTTAATATTGAAAGAAATAAAATATTGCAATTTTATAATGGAATGATAACTAAATTTAGATTGAAATAATGTTAATACAAGTCAATTGTCAACAATCTAAATGAAACTCCAATTCATTTTATTTAAGCATGATACGTTTGGTTATAAAACTATATATGTGTAACAAATGTAAACATTTAGTTATTGTACAAAATAGATAGTTAATGGTAATTAAATAAGATCAGTATTGTGTAAGGAATGATAATGTGGGTGGTATTAATGGTTACACTGATTTATAGTGGGATGTAAAACGTATTAAATTCATGTATAATTTGGGTAATAAAATAAGTTTATTTATGGAGTTAGATTGGTTATATTACCTTAGGCTATAAACCAAATAGAAGAGAACTAGCGTAAATCTTAAGGGTATAATAACAATTATTATCTATTACCTAATTTATCGTTCAATTAATTTATTTGAAATAAAGTCCTCTTGAATGTTAAGTAATTTTAATACCGTTGCGGAGGAAACGTTACTTAATGATTTTTAATTTGAGTAACGGAAGAGTGAATGAGAATTTACAAAGAGCATAAATTATTTATAAGTAAAAAGGAGTATATATTGAACGAATTTATGATAATTGGATAATGCAGTGTTATTGGAAATTAATTAGTGTTATATATGGGATTTATACCTGGGTGGGCAAGTAGTAAACTTATAAATGAAAGAAAGTGAGTAGGTGACCCTTTATTTAGGTTATTTATTCATTTAGTACGTTAAATATAAATTTGGGAATCAGATCACAATTAAGGGAAATTAAGTTGTACGTTAATTTGAAATAAAATCTATTAAATATTACATTTAAAGGGAATGTAGTACGAATGGTTAGGGATTGTCAAATTTGGTAAAAAGGGATTGGACTTAGGAAACTTTGTTAATTGAGTTTAAAACCTTAATTAATACGCGTAATTGGCAAGATTCACATTTTAAAAAAAATAACCGTTGATACAAATCTAAGATGTATATAGAAGTATTAATGTAGTGAAAGACAAACAAATATTAACTATGTTATTTGTGTAATTAATGGATAGGAATACCAAAGGCTAATTGTAGTAAGCAATATAAGTGGTAGAATAATAAAAATTTATGATTTTATTTTTGTTAACATATGTTAAGAGATATGTTTATGATCTTAATTTGAACTTCTACTAATAACATGTATTACAGTAAGATAAAAAAAAAGATAACATACGTCAGGTGTATTTAATGACATTGTTTGAATGTAATTAATAATGGTGATTATAATAATAAATGTTAATAAAGAATAAGAATGAATAAGTTTAGTAAAAGAGTAAATATTCAATTAGTAAAAATGTTTGGCAAGTGAAAGATTGATTGTAGAGATGAGAAACTGTAACGTACGCGATTTTTCGTTGCCGAAAAACCGAATAGTTATGGGTTTAAGAAAAATTTAAGAAAAGAAAAAGTAAGAAGAGAGGGAAGAAAAAGAAGAAGAGAGAAAGATAGAAAATACGGAGGAGAGAAAACAGAAGATAGAACATTTTAAAATAGAAGAAAAAGAGAATAGAGGAAAAAGAAAACAGAGAAGAGAAAGAAAAACAGAACAACAATAGAATCTCACAATTCGCAGCGGAACAACATATAATAATAAATGAATAATCTTTAAACAAAGAACCATATCAGTTATTACATTACATCACATTTCATTACATCATATCATCAGAGTGTACAACAACAACAAATAGTGCAGCGGAAAAAGAAATACTATATAAGTAATACGCCATGCCATCCAGCTTGCCTCCAGCAACTCCAGAATATCCAGAATATCCTGATATACCTTAACTCTTGACTGCCCGTGTGGAAATTGGTGGGCACCCAGAGTTTAGGAAGGAAAACAATAAACTCCAAGTCAGTCATGTGACTGGTGCTAGAACTCAAAACAGTTTATTTATCTTTAAAATCAAAATAGAGGAATATTTTTATTTCAATCCGCAATGCTTTTAAAAATGAGACTACCATAAGGCCTCCCGCACACACACACAATGCAAACGCAGAATCGGAGGAGATTTCTCCTTATGATAGTCAAAGATGCTTGATACGCATTTAAAATAACATTTGATATTATTATTAGTGCATAGTGTAGGAAAAATTCATTTCGAAAGTAGAATATAAATCTTAGCCAACATACGACCATTATCGTATGCCTACTATAGCTAACTATGTTCAATAGCAGGTTACCGCCACATTCCATAGCAGGTTATACAACTAAAACCGTACAAGTCACGTATTGTTTCTTTGGATTTCCAACAAATGGTCAGGCCAAGGAACTTCCCATTGCCACATGAGAATGCCTCTGGAAAGACATCCCCGAGAACCAAACCGGAACTCTGCCAACACAAGGCCGGGTTACCCCTAACTGGGTAACTACTGACACGAGCACGCCATTCCCCGATCGTAAACGACCTTTCTCACGGGATCCCGAAAACCAACAACCACAAAGTAATAAATTCATAGTAACCACATAGGTTAAATATCTGGGCTCCATACCATGATACCACCTCTATCCAGAAGGAAATGTACATACCCTAAAGGGTGCTACCCCTCATAACCTTGCCGCATCTTTCCTGTTTTGACCATTTCCGGGGTGTGAGGTTCGACGAAGTCACGTCCACAAAAACATACTTTATACAAAAGCCATGCTTTGGGTCAACAAATGATCAACACAATGATCACCAAGATAGACGATCAAATAAACGATCCTATCACAAAAATCAACACAATGATCATTTCAGCAACACTTAGCATGTCACATTACCAAATTGGGAATATATCGCTGATAACTTCAACTATATAACCTCTGAGCTCGTACGTCTCAGAGAAGGGTGTTAAGCTAAAAGAATAAATTCTCCGCCACCAACAGAAATATATTTGAAAGAAATCGGCTTTATATCTCAACTTGTAATGTCAGACATACAATCCATACAAGTCTGTTCCGGGATCGAACAAAACCGAAGGCACTTACAAAGAAGTCCTTGCAATCCGGATATTCACAATCCTGATCGGATTCACCATCACATATGGAGAACTCTATACCGGAGCAACTCGGTGCAAAGTAAATCGACAGGTCATCCTATCGCTCTCGCAAATACCGGGTCTTCAACACCGATCTTCAATGCAATTATAACGACGTATCACATATTCGGAATGGGTTATACGACCCCATGGTCCTTTCCCGGTTAACCCGAATAGTGAGCGCTTATTCAAAAATAAGTGTAGCATTCACATTCAAACAAATCACATCAAATACCCATTCAAAGTGAAATATTGATAGTCGGTTATTGAACTATCACTGGATATGCACACATCACCAGATTCCAAATAATTTTCCAAATTATTTATATTCCAAAAATATCTTTACAAGATATATTATTTCAATACTTCAAAAATAAATCAATATTTATTTTTAAGCCAATTTCACTTTCTTTTATAAATTCCTTAGCGAATTTACATTTCACAATATCTATTGATATACGTTTTCAATTATCCATTTTCAATTTATCTTCAAAAAGATGAATTCTAAATATCACTTCATATTGGAAAACAATTCCATACTTATTTAATAAGTAATTCACAAATTTTATTTATTTTCAACACTTAGAAAATATTCAATATACTTAAATCGAAATTAAGTATATATTTCATTCTTTAAGGAAATCATTCTCTTAAACATATTTATTTGGGCCAAAACGAATGTTGCTTAAAACATCGTTACAACAACCCAAAATCACTAGTATAGGGATTCGAAATTAAAATAGATATATAAATCCCAATACTATGCAAAACATTTCCTTTCGGAAATCATTTACTATAACAACAGTGTTATAGTCCATCATCTCCTTCTATTTCTCGAAAACGTCTATTTCAACAATTAATGTTGAAATATATGGTTTCGAATCTCAACACATTTTAAAACATTGTTCAATCGTTTTAATTCTGTTTAAAATATCACATTTTAAACATTTTTCTTTAACATGTTATTCACTATTCAAAAACGTGAATATACTTTGTTAACAAATTTCATCCTTTTATTCATTTTAATTCAAAGGATTATTCACTATTCAAAAATGTGAATATTACTCCATTTATAGGTTTCAACAAATTTTCTTGTCAAAATAAATCATTTGCAAATCTATAAAACAACGTTTATAAATTCCATTTCTATTTATTTATAAAAACTTCATTTTTATAAATTCTTTTATTAACCTATTCCAGTTTATAACTCAATTATAAACTAAAAGTTCATATTATAAGTTAAATACTTATAAATTTATTCGTTTGCAAAATCGTTCCTTTGAACTTCATAATTATAAATCTTATAACTTATAAGATTCAATTATTCATCCAAATATATTCTTCAAATAACTTCGCAAATTTATAATTCTTACTATTTATAAATTTCATTTATAACTTCACCGTTTATAATTCTATAAATTTCATTCTTTAATGGAATTCATTTTCACTTCATTCAAACACTTATGAAAACTTGTTTTATAATGTCAACATTTCAATTTATAAATATCCATTTATAAATCTCTAAATATAATTCAATTTATATTTTTCTTTTAAAACGTCTTTAATCTCCTTTATTATTTCACCATTTTGATTCATAAAAAAATAATATTTAATTTCATAAATTCTATATTTAAACTTTTCACAATAAATTCTAAAATATCTCGATTAAACTATTTTATAACTCAATAGCATCATGTTCTCAAAAAAAAAACAGTTTTTAACTACATTTCTCAAAAAATCATAATTTTTATAACTTTAAAAATTATAACGTTTATTTATTTAAAATGAATCAATTCCAAAAATATTTTATATTTTCAAAAATCACTTTATAATCATTTTAAAATCCCAAAATCTGGGTCCAATGATGCTACACACCAAATAGTCAATCACGACTACAACGATATCATATATCAATATGATAATCCATCAAATATCAAAATATCTAAAATCAAATAAAACTGTTGAGGAATCCAGTTGGATCCCTCCAACACGTTTTCCTGCATCCAAAAACATTAGCACAATACCAATTTCGCTCCAGTACGAAATTATCGCGGTACATGTTCTTATTAAATATAATCCGCTTAATAACGGCGTAATAGGGTCTCATCCGCTAAAAAGTCGGGAAATCAACAACTGCAGTATATACATATGCCAATATATATATATTGATATTATTTATAATACCAATTTCACTGTTTATGAAATATTCGCGGTATATGTTTTTAATAAATAACATCCGCTTACTAACGGCGTATAATGTCTATTTTAACAATAAATAGATATCAATCAACATTCAAACATGCATTCAAATATTTTAAATCTAACTATTTAAAATAATAATCGAAACTATTCGATTGAGTGAGAAGTTCTCACCTTGATTTTAAATTCCGTTTTAGCAATTTATTTCGAATAAAATTAAACGTGCGTTTAATTTTACCCAAAATTCTCACTAACTCCAAATGACTCCAAACCAACTCCATCGCGTAGTGCTCGTCCATACGATTCCAACGCAACTGATTTCGCGCGTTTCCGACCTCGTATGAAAAAGTTATGAATTTTTGAAGTTACACGAGTTTAAACTATATAATTTACAACTAAATTAATAATTTTTATAACCTACACAACTATAGCCGTTAGATCCCACTTGAGTGCATCTGGGCCGTGCGCTTGCTTCTTCCTCCTCACGCATCTCCTTCCAGGTTATCAACGTGAGCAAAGAACCCATTTAGATAATTAGGGTTTTAATTTACGCCTCGATCACTCGCCTAAACTCGATCACATCACCTCCATGTCGAAGGCCATACCACTAGCTACACTCGGCTGAAGCACCATAGGGCTCGGCCCTTCCTCTTGCACGCAAAACAATGGTGAACGGCAGCAAGTCGCGGGTCCATAGCTCTCGATCTACAGCTCGAAACACGATCTCCACCATTCAAGTTAAAGATCTCACTTCGCTCTATCACTTTGTAGTTGATGATTTTTAGCAATTGTTTGTAGATTTGAGGCAAATTGAGGAAGAACGAAACAACTTGCTGGCCGTTAAAAATAAACTAGCGGCCATGAACGTTAAACCCTAGCTATTTTTTTTTTCTTTTATTTGTGAATTAAATTGCTTATTAATAGAAATTTGTAAACACTATTCATCCGGGTTTTGTAAACTCCGATTTTCGCGCCGAAACTGACGTACCTAGGGTTTATCCCGCATTCCGGACACAATGGAACAGGTTTCGGAAGCTAATTCGGACATCTGTGCGAGTTATGGCTGTAAACGCTCAATTTGAATTAAACCGATTTAAGCGATTTTCTAGGCGTTTTAATTTGTAACGGACAAACGGTAAATCCAATTGACTTGAAATTTGAAACCTTACAATAATATCACATTACGGATCCGATGAAACTTGTTTCGTCGAAATCCGAGACTTTTTGAAAAATGGCTATTTTCACTCGCCAAATTTAAATTAAAAATAAATCGATGCGTTTCGAGCTGCCACGATCAAACGATAACTCCGATTGACACGAAATTTGAAATCCGTAATAACTAACTATTATGGATCCAATGGAACTGGTTTCGTTCAATTCTGAGGCTGTTCAAAAATTGACTATTTTCACTAGTCGATTTTAATATTAAAATATTCAACTTTCACAAATTAACTTTTAATTCGATTTTAAAAGTTCTAAAATATCATTCTAACTTCCATATGATAAAATATAATTTTACAAATCATTTTCAATCATATTTAACTCTAATTTCAATTATTTCCATAATTTAACGTATTAAATTATCGATTTAATTATCCAATTGAATCCAATAATTCAAATAAAAATTTATTTGACTTATAAATTCACTTATTAATATTTAAAATTAATTAAATATTCATATTTTAATTTCTAAAAATTCTGGGTCGTTACAATCTTCCCCACTTAAAAGAATTCCGTCCTCGAAATTATAAGTAAGAAAAAATTACAGAATCTATTAATTTTCCCAAAATTCATAGTTAAACTTCTTACAAATCTTTACTAAGTTTTCAAATCATACTTAGTTATCTTTTCAAAAAAAACTACTATTGTTTAACTTTCAATTCCAAAATCAAAGTTAAAGTTTTCAAAATTTTCCAATTTTCTCAAAATTTTTCTAACGCCTTAAATTTTCGGAAAAATTCGCCATAGTCTCCTTTGCGCGGCTCGATCCGAAAAAAAAATGACAGTATATATATCACAAATATACATCTCATCAAGTAATGAGGCATCCCGAAGGGAAAAAAGTGTAAAAGTACGGTATGTAATCCGAGATATGTACCTTATATTTTATTAGCGAGCATATACGGCTAATATAGCGCAAAATCGAGCTCTAAATGCGAAGCAAACGCGATCCGCACCTACTAAACACTCAACAAACAACATGAGAATCATGCATATATGAAAATAATATCGATATACAACATATATCTCCATAACAACTATATATGCCAACATAGCAAATGCAACATATTCAAACATCAACCAACTAGCATCCATAACCAATAAATATTCATTTATATTCTCATTCATATTCAATGAATTGGTTTTCAATTTAATCACATTTGATTTATTTACATTGGATGTTTTTACTAACATTCATTTTCAATTAGTTCATATTCACTAATTCATATTCAAGTTGGTTCACTTCCAAATCAAATTAAATTCTATTCAAATTTATTTACTTATAATTTGAATTCAATTACATAGCTTTCAATTTCATTAACTCTTAATGAATTATATACAATCACTAACAACCATATAACAACCAATGTATATTAATTACAACCAAATTCCTTTGCTTACAATTGGTTTAATTTAATTGATTTTCATTCAATTTATTCAACTTTCAATAACTTTAGATTTTAATGAATTAACACTTATATTCATTATTTCACATCAATTATTCACATTTAATTGATTTACATTTAATTGATTAATTCAATTCAATTTCTAAAGTTGAATTTCATTTATATAACTCAAGTTCATATCCATCACTTAACTTTATTATTTTACTTTGATACTAATATCAACTTCATTCAACATCTTTTAAGTTATACTTCATTTTTAAAGTAATTTTCCATTTAATCTTTAAATTCACTTTCATTTACAACTCATTTATAAATTTATTCATATAGTTTCACTTCTTATATATATATAAATTTATTTCACAATTGTAAATCACTTTAATTATAATTCAATTCTTATAATTCTTTTGCTTATACAATTCCTTTATTTAGATTATTCAAACAACCTAACAATCAACTTATATACTTTAATAATTCTGAAAAATTATTTCTTTATATATAAAATATACTCAAGGTAAAATTATTTCATTTACCCAATTTTAAACAATATTATGCCGAATTGTTCCATTCAAGTGTTTAGAAACCCTTTCGGCATAGTTGTCCAGACCGTGCCGACGAAGGTTCATATACCACTCAATAAACCAATCATCACAATATAAAACAATTTTTTTATTCACTAACAAATACGCTCTCATAGCTATTATTACACTCAAATTCATTCTAGAGTACTACTGACTCTATCTCTAATGAATTATACCCAACAGAACCATGGTTGTCGCTTAACCATAAGCTCTGATACCAACATGTAACGTACGCGATTTTTCGTTGCCGAAAAACCGAATAGTTATGGGTTTAAGAAAAATTTAAGAAAAGAAAAAGTAAGAAGAGAGGGAAGAAAAAGAAGAAGAGAGAAAGATAGAAAATACGGAGGAGAGAAAACAGAAGATAGAACATTTTAAAATAGAAGAAAAAGAGAATAGAGGAAAAAGAAAACAGAGAAGAGAAAGAAAAACAGAACAACAACAGAATCTCACAATTCGCAGCGGAACAACATATAATAATAAATGAATAATCTTTAAACAAAGAACCATATCAGTTATTACATTACATCACATTTCATTACATCATATCATCAGAGTGTACAACAACAACAAATAGTGCAGCGGAAAAAGAAATACTATATAAGTAATACGCCATGCCATCCAGCTTGCCTCCAGCAACTCCAGAATATCCAGAATATCCTGATATACCTTAACTCTTGACTGCCCGTGTGGAAATTGGTGGGCACCCAGAGTTTAGGAAGGAAAACAATAAACTCCAAGTCAGTCATGTGACTGGTGCGAGAACTTAAAACAGTTTATTTATCTTTAAAATCAAAATAGAGGAATATTTTTATTTCAATTCGCAATGCTTTTAAAAATGAGACTACCATAAGGCCTCCCGCACACACACACAATGCAAACGCAGAATCGGAGGAGATTTCTCCTTATGATAGTCAAAGATGCTTGATACGCATTTAAAATAACATTTGATATTATTATTAGTGCATAGTGTAGGAAAAATTCATTTCGAAAGTAGAATATAAATCTTAGCCAACATGCGACCATTATCGTATGCCTACTATAGCTAACTATGTTCAATAGCAGGTTACCGCCACATTCCATAGCAGGTTATATAACTAAAACCGTACAAGTCACGTATTGTTTCTTTGGATTTCCAACAAATGGTCAGGCCAAGGAACTTCCCATTGCCACATGAGAATGCCTCTGGAAAGACATCCCCGAGAACCAAACCGGAACTCTGCCAACACAAGGCCGGGTTACCCCTAACTGGGTAACTACTGACACGAGCACGCCATTCCCCGATCGTAAACGACCTTTCTCACGGGATCCCGAAAACCAACAACCACAAAGTAATAAATTCGTAGTAACCACATAGGTTAAATATCTGGGCTCCATACCATGATACCACCTCTATCCAGAAGGAAATGTACATACCCTAAAGGGTGCTACCCCTCATAACCTTGCCGCATCTTTCCTGTTTTGACCATTTCCGGGGTGTGAGGTTCGACGAAGTCACGTCCACAAAAACATACTTTATACAAAAGCCATGCTTTGGGTCAACAAATGATCAACACAATGATCACCAAGATAGACGATCAAATAAACGATCCTATCACAAAAATCAACACAATGATCATTTCAGCAACACTCAGCATGTCACATTACCAAATTGGGAATATATCGCTGATAACTTCAACTATATAACCTCTGAGCTCGTACGCCTCAGAGAAGGGTGTTAAGCTAAAAGAATAAATTCTCCGCCACCAACAGAAATATATTTGAAAGAAATCGGCTTTATATCTCAACTTGTAATGTCAGACATACAATCCATACAAGTCTGTTCCGAGATCGAACAAAACCGAAGGCACTTACAAAGAAGTCCTTGCAATCCGGATATTCACAATCCTGATCGGATTCACCATCACATATGGAGAACTCTATACCGGAGAAACTCGGTGCAGAGTAAATCGACAGGTCATCCTATCGCTCTCGCAAATACCGGGTCTTCAACACCGATCTTCAATGCAATTATAACGACGTATCACATATTCGGAATGGGTTATACGACCCCATGGTCCTTTCCCGGTTAACCCGAATAGTGAGCGCTTATTCAAAAATAAGTGTAGCATTCACATTCAAACAAATCACATCAAATACCCATTCAAAGGGAAATATTGATAGTCGGTTATTGAACTATCACTGGATATGCACACATCACCAGATTCCAAATAATTTTCCAAATTATTTATTTTCCAAAAATATCTTTACAAGATATATTATTTCAATACTTCAAAAATAAATCAATATTTATTTTTAAACCAATTTCACTTTCTTTTATAAATTCCTTAGCGAATTTACATTTCACAATATCTATTGATATACGTTTTCAATTATCCATTTTCAATTTATCTTCAAAAAGATGAATTCTAAATATCACTTCATATTGGAAAACAATTCCATACTTATTTAATAAGTAATTCACAAATTTTATTTATTTTCAACACTTAGAAAATATTCAATATACTTAAATCGAAATTAAGTATATATTTCATTCTTTAAGGAAATCATTCTCTTAAACATATTTATTTGGGCCAAAACGAATGTTGCTTAAAACATCGTTACAACAACCCAAAATCACTAGTATAGGGTTTCGAAATTAAAATAGATATATAAATCCCAATACTATGCAAAACATTTCCTTTCGGAAATCATTTACTATAACAACAGTGTTATAGTCCATCATCTCCTTCTATTTCTCGAAAACGTCTATTTCAACAATTAATGTTGAAATCTATGGTTTCGAATCTCAACACATTTTAAAACATTGTTCAATCGTTTTAATTCTGTTTAAAATATCACATTTTAAACATTTTTCTTTAACATGTTATTCACTATTCAAAAACGTGAATATACTTTGTTAACAAATTTCATCCTTTTATTCATTTTAATTCAAAGGATTATTCACTATTCAAAAATGTGAATATAACTCCATTTATAGGTTTCAACAAATTTTCTTGTCAAAATAAATCATTTGCAAAT
This sequence comes from Allium cepa, assembly GCA_030765085.1. Classification (NCBI taxonomy): domain Eukaryota; kingdom Viridiplantae; phylum Streptophyta; class Magnoliopsida; order Asparagales; family Amaryllidaceae; genus Allium; species Allium cepa. Next base: position 803,035,614 of record CM060931.1, read on the forward strand.
CTATAAAACAACGTTTATAAATTCCATTTCTATTTATTTATAAAAACTTCCTTTTTATAAATTCTTTTATTAACCTATTCCAGTTTATAACTCAATTATAAACTAAAAGTTCATATTATAAGTTAAATACTTATAAATTTATTCCTTTGCAAAATCGTTCCTTTGAACTTCATAATTATAAATCTTATAACTTATAAGATTCAATTATTCATCCAAATATATTCTTCAAATAACTTCACAAATTTATAATTCTTACTATTTATAAATTTCATTTATAACTTCACCGTTTATAATTCTATAAATTTCATTCTTTAATGGAATTCATTTTCACTTCAGTCAAACACTTATGAAAACTCGTTTTATAATGTCAACATTTCAATTTATAAATATCCATTTATAAATATCTAAATATAATTCAATTTATATTTTTCTTTTAAAACGTCTTTAATCTCCTTTATTATTTCACCATTTTGATTCATAAAAAAAAAATTTAATTTCATAAATTCTATATTTAAACTTTTCACAATAAATTCTAAAATATCTCGATTAAACTATTTTATAACTCAATAGCATCATGTTCTCAAAAAAAAAACAGTTTTTAACTATATTTCTCAAAAAATCATAATTTTTATAACTTTAAAAGTTATAACGTTTATTTATTTAAAATGAATCAATTCCAAAAATATTTTATATTTTCAAAAATCACTTTATAATCATTTTAAAATCCCAAAATCTGGGTCCAATGATGCTACACACCAAATAGTCAATCACGACTACAACGATATCATATATCAATATGATAATCCATAAAATATCAAAATATCTGAAATCAAATAAAACTGTTGAGGAATCCAGTTGGATCCCTCCAACCTGTTTTCCTGCATCCAAAAACATTAGCACAATACCAATTTCGCTCCAGTACGAAATTATCGCGGTACATGTTCTTATTAAATATAATCCGCTTAATAACGGCGTAATAGGGTCTCATCCGCTAAAAAATACGGGAAATCAACAACTGCAATATATACATATGCCAATATATATATATATTGATATTATTTATAATACCAATTTCACTGTTTATGAAATATTCGCGGTATATATTTTTAATAAATAACATCCGCTTACTAACGGCGTATAATGTCTATTTTAACAATAAATAGATATCAATCAACATTCAAACATGCATTCAAATATTTTAAATCTAACTATTTAAAATAATAATCGAAACTATTCGATTGAGTGAGAAGTTCTCACCTTGATTTTAAATTCCGTTTTAGCGATTGATTTCGAATAAAATTAAACGTGGGTTTAATTTTACCCAAAATTCTCACTAACTCCAAACGACTCCAAACCAACTCCATCGCGTAGTGCTCGTCCATACGATTCCAACGCAACTGATTTTGCGCGTTTCCGACCTCGTATGAAAAAGTTATGAATTTTTGAAGTTACACGAGTTTAAACTATATAATTTACAACTAAATTAATAATTTTTATAACCTACACAACTATAGCCGTTAGATCCCACTTGAGTGCATCTGGGCCGTGCGCTTGCTTCTTCCTCCTCACGCATCTCCTTCCAGGTTATCAACGTGAGCAAAGAACCCATTTAGATAATTAGGGTTTTAATTTACGCCTCGATCACTCGCCTAAACTCGATCACATCACCTCCATGTCGAAGGCCATACCACTAGCTACACTCGGCTGAAGCACCATAGGGCTCGGCCCTTCCTCTTGCACGCAAAACAATTGTAACGACCCAGTATTTTCAACCCTTCGCATCCGCACATGTCGGACTTGAATTGTTCAAAATACTGCGTTGTAAAATAAATTTGGCAAAACTCAGAATATGTAGTAAATAAATCACAGAATCACATACATATATCAGAACTCACAGCGGAAATAAAATATACAGTGGTTCATGAAGCCACTATAAAACTTTAACCAAATAGAATTTACATAGTTTAGAATCTGCAATACAGCTGTAGACATAAATAGAAACAGAGTCTTCCAATTTGATTGATTGCAAATAAGATAAAGACTGAAAGGCTTCCGGCAGTATGAATGATCTACGGGATGACATAACTCCGGAGAGAAACTGAAACTGCAACTCAGGCTGACCCGAGCGTAAAAATAAAACATAACACTCGAGTCAGGACATACATACTTATATAATGTAAGCTAATTCAAGTGTACTGTAATATAGAGCAAGTAACTTAAAGGATGCTTGGGACCGCCCATCCTCTAAGGATCCGTCAAACTATTTACTATGTAGTATATTGCGCTATTATACTAGTGTCTATTTATAAAATAAACTTACTTTTAAGTAGCGTTAAGGCTTTACATTTTCCACCTTAACACGTAATAGTCCCAGTAGTCCATCCAATATCATAGCTCCTCCTGATCGGGAAGCAACTAGAGGATACCACACGGGCTACGGGAGAAATCTAAACTCGTACAAGGCGCGGTATGGTAGGTGACACGGCACAACTAGGCAATGCCAGGGTAGATATACCAATTACGCATCCGGGCCGATGGTAACGCGAAGCCGCAGCAACCGCCCACCTCGAAACAACTCCCCAAATCAAAATAGAAGTGGCCACTGAATCAATCCAAAGTCATAGTATAATATCGAAGAGGAGTGTCCGATCAGAGGAATGACCTCATTAACCCGTCGATCGCTCCTGTTTTAGCCACCTTATGCCAACTCACGGGAGTCGGGTCCACGTATTTACCTTACAGGAAACGTCGCCACCAACCTACTTCATTCTGGAATCTCCACCGCGTACACGGTTAGTCAAAGTGGTTTTCGGTATCGACAGAGAGTATGTCCATATCCGATCCCGGTCTCTTTGCCAACCCATCGTTATTATAACACCGTGGTCTTTTAAAACAGTTTATACTTTAAAACCAAAATAAACATTTCTATTTCAAACTATAAACACGATATCATTCAAAACCCAAAACAATATGATACCGTTATATTCAAGTATAATTCTTTTCCAAAAACCATACTGCTTAAAATTTATAATATCTGGAAACCAAATATTTAAATTATATCTTCAAAACATAATATTTTGGAAATTTTACTTTAAAACCATAACTCCCAAACACAATGGTTTGGACATTCAACGGTATATAGAATAAATGGTTTAACTTTATGGTTACTTTGTAAAGAAGATAATTTACATAGCTTTACAAATATGTTTCTTTATTTTAAACCATAATTTAAATATCACTTCATGTTCCCAAGACCATTACAATTCCTATATATATATCCAATTGGAGTATTACTATTCAAAACTAAGGTTGGATTTTATTCTTTCAACAAATCAATGTTTTATTTTTTAGTCTTGAATATTCCCATAAATTCCATAAATAAAACTCCACAATTATGCCATTAAATAATTTCAAAATTTACTTAACACTAGAATGTTCATCTTAAATTTATTAAGAAAAATCCAGTTATAAATCTCATATCTTAAAGGTCTCCAAAACTTAAACATAAATATAATTTATCAAATTCCTTAAATTTCAAAACAATCAAATTCCAGATTCTATAGCACTTAGGAAATGCTACCTAAAGTTACGGGTAAAACTAGTCCAATTTCAAAAGACAGCATTTAAATGCTTTAGTAGATTGTTTAACTTAATAAATATTTCCAAATATAACTTATATATATATTTCTTAACTGAAATCTTATCCTTTCAAAAATCCAGAATTTCCAAAATAAGTTATATTCCAAAATTTTATTCAAATATTTATTTATTTATTTATTAACATTTATAACTCATTCAAAATCAATATAAAATCCTTTAAAGATATTAAATCAAATATTTAACTTCCAAAATAATTTTAAATATTTCAGAAAATATTATAAGGACCACGGGCCTGTATATAGTTTTCTAGCCTAGGTCAAGTGATACGGATTTATATCATTTCAATCCGTAATTTACAAACCCCGGGTTCTATCATTTCAAACCCGCAATCCCAAGTTAACAGTTAAACAGTTAACATAATAATAGCACAGTAATCATCATTTAGGCCTATCATTTCAGCCCACAACAATCTAAATTTAACAGGGAACTTGCAGTGGTGATTTAAGCAGTAAATAAACAATAATATAATATAACTGCAGAAATAATACAACAGATAATAACTGATGAGGTGTCAATTTAAATGGGATTCATCATTCTACGTTATACTACAGACAGATAATAGTGAAATAAAATTTTACACATACACTTGCGATAATTTACCAAAATATATGTACGTATGTCTGGTGAGAAATACTCACCTGAAAACTGCAGAAAATTTTGAATTTCAAACATGACGATTCACCGGTAAAGAACGACAGAGAATAACGATCAAATTTCTTCTGATGTCGCCTAGATTCAAATCTAGAATAAAATTCAAATATTGAATACGCGACTTTAGAAATTTCGGTCAAAGAAAATTTTAAGGTAGACCGGGAATTTGGTTGACTTGCTCGACCACTCCACCGTGTAATATGGCCAAAATATACCCCAAAACGTGAACCGGTCTAACACTAAATTTTTGACAAAATTTCCTAAAGGCCGACTAAACAATATGGTGAAGCTTTTCCTACCACATGCCGTGATACACATGTACACGTGCACACTTTTTTCTTCTCATTCATTTTTTTTCTCTTTTTCACGCCAACCCATAAAGCATCACCTCTTTTCCACCTACCCACTCGGTCACACCAGTGCATGACTCAATGGTACACACGTGCACACAGTGACACACGCATATGCACATCTTTCTGTTGCTTTACAAATTTTCCTATAATATAACTTTCAGCCCAGACTTGCATACAACTTCCCCGAGTCACCAACATGCCTTCTTCGAGTCAACTAGGTAGTTGCTCCGAGTAGATCTAAAAAAACTTTAAGACAACTGACATGCACACGCAACATTACATCAAAACTCTCCTCTCTTTCTCTTCTACAATCAGTGATACCTACTTCCTCCAGACAACTCATGTCCCTGAACTTCCATATGTATGCATTCTTCTTCATTGCTTTAGCATAAAATTATTTTCTCTTTTTTTCTCTTTCAGACAATATTAATACAAGTTTTGCACCACTGTTTTTTTTCTTCAGTCAACTAACTTGAATGACAGCTACCCTTCCAAATTATTTCCAGTTCATCATTTACTTCAACTCATGCCAACATATCTTATTTCATTTGTTTAGTTCCAATGAGCTTGTCCCTGCCTACTTCTCCTATTTCTATCAACTTCACATGTATCATGTTTTACTCAATATTGGCATCACTGCTTTACACTCACCCACTTTCAGTTTTTACTCCCCAGGCTTGAAACAAAGCAACCTCTCTGTAATGTTTTTTTTTCTTTTTCTTTTTCTTTTTCTTTCCAGACAATCACTCCCCACCATCTAACTTTGAACACTCAGCCACCACACTAACTTTCCCTAGTAACCCCAACTCCAGCCATGCATCTCCACTTCAGTCAGTTTCAACACATGCACCCAGTGATACAATATGTACATCCTATTACAAAATTTGTATATATGCAGACTTAATCTTATGCCATGAATGAAATCTGAAACTCACATGCTTTGTTTCTATGCAACAACTTTTCACAAATCTGAAATACTCCAAGTATTCCCAGTCCATCTTCTTTTATCACTGAAATCCTCCCTATGATATCTATGCATCAATTTCACAAGCAACTGGGATAAGCATCTACTGACATTGATAAAAAACATGGCTTTCCTCTTAAACTTTCAGCCTAAGTCAACTATTTTAGTCTATGCACTTATACACAGTTGGGCCCCAGACCCTATGTTTTTAAACAACTTATGTTATGCAAATTCTTGGTTCTGTGAAGAATTTTTTCAAAAGCATCCTATCCAGAAAAAGATATGCAAAATATAAACTCACTCCACTCTCTGCCTATATTCCAATCCCATCCACTAGATCTTTCAGCTTATACAAATTTTGGATCCCTATGCAGACAGTCTTATGGCAAAGCACGGTTTAACAAAATAGAATGGCCGAGCAAGGCATCAAGGAAAGGAAAAAAAAAAAGACTGAAGAAGAAAAGAGAATTTACCTGATGACTTGAGAGGAAGCAAGGCAGAATAAATGAGATGCAGAGGAGAAAGGGTATACTTATAGGTAAGGCTTGCGAGATTACAGGTGAAATGCCGTGTGAAAATTTGATTTTATTGATAAAGTTTCGCATATATAAGTAAATTTGTGTATGCTATTTACTGTCTAATCTCAACTGAAGGTAAAAATTTTGAATGAATTAAAGGAGGGCCGATTATTTTGCTATCAGTTACTATTGTTAACTGTCTTATTCACGTGATTTTCTCTCTATGGTTTAATGTTAAGGATGGATTAAAGGAAGGCCGAGAACTGGAAAAAGTAAAACTTATTTCTTAGTTCAGTTTGCACAAATTATAAGTTTTTTTTTTTTTTTTTTTTTTTATTGGAAGGCCGAGAGATCACAAGTATAAGGCTTGATTGTTAAGCAAAGATTTTAAAGCATCAGGTAAAGATATGAATTTATAAATATGAAAGCGTGATTTGTGATAACTGCAAGGAAAGAAAAGCAAAAGAATTACTAGTGCAACTGTAGAAGGCCGTGAGTTATGTTTCAGTTTCTCTTTTTGATAAATGCCTATATATGTGATTAAAGAAATAAAACAAGGAAAGTTAGCAAATGCGTGATTTAATTGCTGAGAAAAGAAAGGGCAGAGCTCACGTTCAGTTCAGTGTTGATTTACATAAAAGTTGAATTTAAAGCATACGTTGATATGTACGTATTAATATAGGCATGGACAAATTTCTCCTTTGATCTTTTTAGTCTCACACGTTACTTACATGATTTATGCAAAGGAGGATAGGCAAGAGGCAGAGGAAAATTTATGCAAAGTAAAGACGTTGAAAGGGAAAATGAATTAGCGGCGTGATAAAATGTGAGCAATGAATACGTTATGATTTTTAGTTTGAAACAATAAATGAAATGGTAGATTTTTATGCAAAGTTTGAGAAAAGAAACGTACACAAATTTATTCAAAATCAGACTGTTAGTATAACAACGTATCGTTTGTTATAAAATCACTGACTGATATTTTTCTTCAAAATTTTTCGAAAACTTGATTTTTACACTACGTTAAGCAGACGCAGTCTAAAACATCAAAAAATTTCATAAAATAACATTTTAAAATCACACGTTTTATTACGTCCCTTATACCCTAAAATTGACGCGTCTTTTAAACGCGACATTTGACCGTTCAAACCTAGCTTAAATTTTCACAGTTATTATTTACTTTCATTGACATTCACAATTTTATAAAACATATCTCCAAATTAAATAATTAACTATATTGGTAAACACAACATATATAAAATATATTTCAAAATTAAATAATTAAAAGAAATAAATAGTTATAAAACTAGGGTTGTTACACTCTCCCCCACTTAAGAACTTTTCGTCCTCGAAAAGGAACGAAAGAAGGGAAACAAAAGAAGATAAGCTAGATAAACAAGAACTTTAAACGAATAGTTCCGGATTTGAAGCACGAAGAAGATCTTCTAGAATTGGTTTTACTCTTTTCAGTTCGACCGTCGGTCTATGGGTGGTAAGCGGTGCTCAGGCCCCGATGAGTAACAAAGATTTTTAAAGATTATAGAAAAGATTTCTAAATAGACTGGTATAAGCAATAGCCTCCTCATTCTGTAGCAGATAGGGAAACCAAGGACACTTAAAGATAGTTTGAAAACAAATAAGATAATAAATTTGCAATCATAATGCTTTGAAATCATTAAATTTATAAATTTGGAAATCATGCTACTAAAATCATAATACCTTTAAAATAATCTTCATTTATACCTTTTAAATTCAATGCCAAACAATATTCATTTCAAGGTTGAAATATTCCTAAGTTCATTTATAAAAAAAAAAAAAAAAAAAAAAAAAAAAAAAAAAATTTCCAAAACATTTTATTTTTAGAAACAGCAGCACTCATAATATGCTATAGTAGATATAATAGTATTCCTAATCAGTTTATTATGTACTTAACTCTGAATTTTAACAAATAACCTAACACTTTATTAAAAAATATTTATCTTATAAATAAGATATTCCTTCAATAAGTTACCCTTGAATTTCCATTTGAAAACCAATTCTCAATTATCAAAATTTAGTGATATAAGAATACGTCTTAACTATTTATTTAGACATCAATTAAACTATGATTTGAAGATATATAATCCTTACTCCAAAAATATCCCTTTCAAATATATTTTCCTTATTCAAAGATACCTTGTTTATTACACAAACATATTCATTTCAGGAAATAACCTTTTATTAAAATCTCTTGGTTAGATTTACGGCTCCATATTAAATTAATTTGATTATTAAGACATTTGAATAAAATTCCTTAAATTCCTTTTCCTTATTTATCCCCATTAATCTTTTATAACTAAAATTTAAGTGTATAATATTTATTATAACCACTCAAATTTTATTCATAAAATCCTTTTATATTGTATATTATCCAATTACATGTTAACTTTTGAAAATCAAGGTAAGTTATATTAAATGAAATTGGGTGTTATACAAATAAAACTTTCAATTTAATTATCTCCAATTGGAACCTTTTTATTCAAATTTTTGTTATTATATTTATTTTCCTTCCTCAAGATAAACTTTAAGAATTAAATTCCTGATTCCCTTCAAACCATTTAGAGATAACTAAATATATATACCTAATATGTCAAATCAAATTTAAATTATATATCTATATATATTAAGTCATACTTTAGAAATTCAAATCAATTAAAATCTCAAGGAAACACTGTAGCCAGACTACAGAATGGTCTTTTCACTTCGAAACTCGAAAATGAATGTCGATGATGCTGCAGTCATCACCGAAATTATTTTCCAGCGACAAAGAGAAAAGCACTAATTTTAAAACTTCTTTGGAAACAAATTTCTATACAAAAATACTTATTACATCCTTTTAAAATTTAAACACAAAGTTTGAAATCATCAGAAATTTAATTCTCAAGTTTTAGTTTTAAATTCATTTCTGTTTCCAAATTAATTTATAACCATTGTTTTATATTCACTTATTTATTAGACAAACACATGGCTTACAACACCATAAATAAAATCAAAACTATTATCTCTTGACAACTAGTTAAATTAATTATAAAATTTTGAAAATTATACTCATATATATAATATTAGATTTTAATTTCAAATATAGGAATAAACTTCTCAAACCAGGATAGAGACTCAAATTTGATGAACTCAAATCAAATAGAATTCAAGATAAATTGAAATCAGAAGATCAGAATAAGGAAACTGGGTAAGTCTATATAAGTCGCGGACAACCTTGACCTAGTCATCCGTGACTTAAAGAGCCATATCGATGTGGTTGGGGTAAATCTACATTTGATCCGAAGAGATAGAATTTGGAATAACCAAAGATACTAGCATATAAACCGAGGATAAATATAAATCTCCGGTGAATCAATGCTAATGGTAAAGGAGTTTCACCCCTTTATTAGAATAATGGCGAGACCGCCAATTTACAATAAAGATCATCCGAAGTGGAGTTATGAGATACTCCAGAATCTAAAGCAGATGAAAAAGTGAGGGATACGAATGAGCTTTGGAACCGTAGGGAATGTTCCAAAATTCGAAAAGAGAGTGGTTCAATCTCGAATGAACGTGATTCTGTAAATCAAATTTACCATACATTCTAAGTTTTGCCTAGAACCAAGGCTCTGATACCAAATGTAACGGGCCGCGCCAGTGGGGTAACACCCACCGTAGCATACAACGGTACCTCTGTTCTGCCTTTACGGCTAGCCTCTCGACTACACCACCAACCTCCACGAGGACATGTAGGAGTAAGAGTCAACCGTTCGCTACCCAAACCAGGAAGCGAGAACCCCCTATCATGTTGCACCGAGTGCAGTGGCAGACACAGATATCAGAACTCACAGCGGAAATAAAATATACAGTGGTTCATGAAGCCACTATAAAACTTTAACCAAATAGAATTTACATAGTTTAGAATCTGCAATACAGCTGTAGACATAAATAGAAACAGAGTCTTCCAATTTGATTGATTGCAAATAAGATAAAGACTGAAAGGCTTCCGGCAGTATGAATGATCTACGGGATGACATAACTCCGGAGAGAAACTGAAACTGCAACTCAGGCTGACCCGAGCGTAAAAATAAAACATAACACTCGAGTCAGGACATACATACTTATATAATGTAAGCTAATTCAAGTGTACTGTAATATAGAGCAAGTAACTTAAAGGATGCTTGGGACCGCCCATCCTCTAAGGATCCGTCAAACTATTTACTATGTAGTATATTGCGCTATTATACTAGTGTCTATTTATAAAATAAACTTACTTTTAAGTAGCGTTAAGGCTTTACATTTTCCACCTTAACACGTAATAGTCCCAGTAGTCCATCCAATATCATAGCTCCTCCTGATCGGGAAGCAACTAGAGGATACCACACGGGCTACGGGAGAAATCTAAACTCGTACAAGGCGCGGTATGGTAGGTGACACGGCACAACTAGGCAATGCCAGGGTAGATATACCAATTACGCATCCGGGCCGATGGTAACGCGAAGCCGCAGCAACCGCCCACCTCGAAACAACTCCCCAAATCAAAATAGAAGTGGCCACTGAATCAATCCAAAGTCATAGTATAATATCGAAGAGGAGTGTCCGATCAGAGGAATGACCTCATTAACCCGTCGATCGCTCCTGTTTTAGCCACCTTATGCCAACTCACGGGAGTCGGGTCCACGTATTTACCTTACAGGAAACGTCGCCACCAACCTACTTCATTCTGGAATCTCCACCGCGTACACGGTTAGTCAAAGTGGTTTTCGGTATCGACAGAGAGTATGTCCATATCCGATCCCGGTCTCTTTGCCAACCCATCGTTATTATAACACCGTGGTCTTTTAAAACAGTTTATACTTTAAAACCAAAATAAACATTTCTATTTCAAACTATAAACACGATATCATTCAAAACCCAAAACAATATGATACCGTTATATTCAAGTATAATTCTTTTCCAAAAACCATACTGCTTAAAATTTATAATATCTGGAAACCAAATATTTAAATTATATCTTCAAAACATAATATTTTGGAAATTTTACTTTAAAACCATAACTCCCAAACACAATGGTTTGGACATTCAACGGTATATAGAATAAATGGTTTAACTTTATGGTTACTTTGTAAAGAAGATAATTTACATAGCTTTACAAATATGTTTCTTTATTTTAAACCATAATTTAAATATCACTTCATGTTCCCAAGACCATTACAATTCCTATATATATATCCAATTGGAGTATTACTATTCAAAACTAAGGTTGGATTTTATTCTTTCAACAAATCAATGTTTTATTTTTTAGTCTTGAATATTCCCATAAATTCCATAAATAAAACTCCACAATTATGCCATTAAATAATTTCAAAATTTACTTAACACTAGAATGTTCATCTTAAATTTATTAAGAAAAATCCAGTTATAAATCTCATATCTTAAAGGTCTCCAAAACATAAACATAAATATAATTTATCAAATTCCTTAAATTTCAAAACAATCAAATTCCAGATTCTATAGCACTTAGGAAATGCTACCTAAAGTTACGGGTAAAACTAGTCCAATTTCAAAAGACAGCATTTAAATGCTTTAGTAGATTGTTTAACTTAATAAATATTTCCAAATATAACTTATATATATATTTCTTAACTGAAATCTTATCCTTTCAAAAATCCAGAATTTCCAAAATAAGTTATATTCCAAAATTTTATTCAAATATTTATTTATTTATTTATTAACATTTATAACTCATTCAAAATCAATATAAAATCCTTTAAAGATATTAAATCAAATATTTAACTTCCAAAATAATTTTAAATATTTCAGAAAATATTATAAGGACCACGGGCCTGTATATAGTTTTCTAGCCTAGGTCAAGTGATACGGATTTATATCATTTCAATCCGTAATTTACAAACCCCGGGTTCTATCATTTCAAACCCGCAATCCCAAGTTAACAGTTAAACAGTTAACATAATAATAGCACAGTAATCATCATTTAGGCCTATCATTTCAGCCCACAACAATCTAAATTTAACAGGGAACTTGCAGTGGTGATTTAAGCAGTAAATAAACAATAATATAATATAACTGCAGAAATAATACAACAGATAATAACTGATGAGGTGTCAATTTAAATGGGATTCATCATTCTACGTTATACTACAGACAGATAATAGTGAAATAAAATTTTACACATACACTTGCGATAATTTACCAAAATATATGTACGTATGTCTGGTGAGAAATACTCACCTGAAAACTGCAGAAAATTTTGAATTTCAAACATGACGATTCACCGGTAAAGAACGACAGAGAATAACGATCAAATTTCTTCTGATGTCGCCTAGATTCAAATCTAGAATAAAATTCAAATATTGAATACGCGACTTTAGAAATTTCGGTCAAAGAAAATTTTAAGGTAGACCGGGAATTTGGTTGACTTGCTCGACCACTCCACCGTGTAATATGGCCAAAATATACCCCAAAACGTGAACCGGTCTAACACTAAATTTTTGACAAAATTTCCTAAAGGCCGACTAAACAATATGGTGAAGCTTTTCCTACCACATGCCGTGATACACATGTACACGTGCACACTTTTTTCTTCTCATTCATTTTTTTTCTCTTTTTCACGCCAACCCATAAAGCATCACCTCTTTTCCACCTACCCACTCGGTCACACCAGTGCATGACTCAATGGTACACACGTGCACACAGTGACACACGCATATGCACATCTTTCTGTTGCTTTACAAATTTTCCTATAATATAACTTTCAGCCCAGACTTGCATACAACTTCCCCGAGTCACCAACATGCCTTCTTCGAGTCAACTAGGTAGTTGCTCCGAGTAGATCTAAAAAAACTTTAAGACAACTGACATGCACACGCAACATTACATCAAAACTCTCCTCTCTTTCTCTTCTACAATCAGTGATACCTACTTCCTCCAGACAACTCATGTCCCTGAACTTCCATATGTATGCATTCTTCTTCATTGCTTTAGCATAAAATTATTTTCTCTTTTTTTCTCTTTCAGACAATATTAATACAAGTTTTGCACCACTGTTTTTTTTCTTCAGTCAACTAACTTGAATGACAGCTACCCTTCCAAATTATTTCCAGTTCATCATTTACTTCAACTCATGCCAACATATCTTATTTCATTTGTTTAGTTCCAATGAGCTTGTCCCTGCCTACTTCTCCTATTTCTATCAACTTCACATGTATCATGTTTTACTCAATATTGGCATCACTGCTTTACACTCACCCACTTTCAGTTTTTACTCCCCAGGCTTGAAACAAAGCAACCTCTCTGTAATGTTTTTTTTTCTTTTTCTTTTTCTTTTTCTTTCCAGACAATCACTCCCCACCATCTAACTTTGAACACTCAGCCACCACACTAACTTTCCCTAGTAACCCCAACTCCAGCCATGCATCTCCACTTCAGTCAGTTTCAACACATGCACCCAGTGATACAATATGTACATCCTATTACAAAATTTGTATATATGCAGACTTAATCTTATGCCATGAATGAAATCTGAAACTCACATGCTTTGTTTCTATGCAACAACTTTTCACAAATCTGAAATACTCCAAGTATTCCCAGTCCATCTTCTTTTATCACTGAAATCCTCCCTATGATATCTATGCATCAATTTCACAAGCAACTGGGATAAGCATCTACTGACATTGATAAAAAACATGGCTTTCCTCTTAAACTTTCAGCCTAAGTCAACTATTTTAGTCTATGCACTTATACACAGTTGGGCCCCAGACCCTATGTTTTTAAACAACTTATGTTATGCAAATTCTTGGTTCTGTGAAGAATTTTTTCAAAAGCATCCTATCCAGAAAAAGATATGCAAAATATAAACTCACTCCACTCTCTGCCTATATTCCAATCCCATCCACTAGATCTTTCAGCTTATACAAATTTTGGATCCCTATGCAGACAGTCTTATGGCAAAGCACGGTTTAACAAAATAGAATGGCCGAGCAAGGCATCAAGGAAAGGAAAAAAAAAAAGACTGAAGAAGAAAAGAGAATTTACCTGATGACTTGAGAGGAAGCAAGGCAGAATAAATGAGATGCAGAGGAGAAAGGGTATACTTATAGGTAAGGCTTCCGAGATTACAGGTGAAATGCCGTGTGAAAATTTGATTTTATTGATAAAGTTTCGCATATATAAGTAAATTTGTGTATGCTATTTACTGTCTAATCTCAACTGAAGGTAAAAATTTTGAATGAATTAAAGGAGGGCCGATTATTTTGCTATCAGTTACTATTGTTAACTGTCTTATTCACGTGATTTTCTCTCTATGGTTTAATGTTAAGGATGGATTAAAGGAAGGCCGAGAACTGGAAAAAGTAAAACTTATTTCTTAGTTCAGTTTGCACAAATTATAAGTTTTTTTTTTTTTTTTTTTTTTTATTGGAAGGCCGAGAGATCACAAGTATAAGGCTTGATTGTTAAGCAAAGATTTTAAAGCATCAGGTAAAGATATGAATTTATAAATATGAAAGCGTGATTTGTGATAACTGCAAGGAAAGAAAAGCAAAAGAATTACTAGTGCAACTGTAGAAGGCCGTGAGTTATGTTTCAGTTTCTCTTTTTGATAAATGCCTATATATGTGATTAAAGAAATAAAACAAGGAAAGTTAGCAAATGCGTGATTTAATTGCTGAGAAAAGAAAGGGCAGAGCTCACGTTCAGTTCAGTGTTGATTTACATAAAAGTTGAATTTAAAGCATACGTTGATATGTACGTATTAATATAGGCATGGACAAATTTCTCCTTTGATCTTTTTAGTCTCACACGTTACTTACATGATTTATGCAAAGGAGGATAGGCAAGAGGCAGAGGAAAATTTATGCAAAGTAAAGACGTTGAAAGGGAAAATGAATTAGCGGCGTGATAAAATGTGAGCAATGAATACGTTATGATTTTTAGTTTGAAACAATAAATGAAATGGTAGATTTTTATGCAAAGTTTGAGAAAAGAAACGTACACAAATTTATTCAAAATCAGACTGTTAGTATAACAACGTATCGTTTGTTATAAAATCACTGACTGATATTTTTCTTCAAAATTTTTCGAAAACTTGATTTTTACACTACGTTAAGCAGACGCAGTCTAAAACATCAAAAAATTTCATAAAATAACATTTTAAAATCACACGTTTTATTACGTCCCTTATACCCTAAAATTGACGCGTCTTTTAAACGCGACATTTGACCGTTCAAACCTAGCTTAAATTTTCACAGTTATTATTTACTTTCATTGACATTCACAATTTTATAAAACATATCTCCAAATTAAATAATTAACTATATTGGTAAACACAACATATATAAAATATATTTCAAAATTAAATAATTAAAAGAAATAAATAGTTATAAAACTAGGGTTGTTACAACAATGGTGAACGGCAGCAAGTCGCGGGTCCATAGCTCTCGATCTACAGCTCGAAACACGATCTCCACCATTCAAGTTAAAGATCTCACTTCGCTCTATCACTTTGTAGTTGATGATTTTTAGCAATTGTTTGTAGATTTGAGGCAAATTGAGGAAGAACGAAACAACTTGCTGGCCGTTGAAAATAAACTAGCGGCCATGAACGTTAAACCCTAGCTATTTTTTTTTCTTTTATTTGTGAATTAAATTGCTTATTAATAGAAATTTGTAAACACTATTCATCCGGGTTTTGTAAACTCCGATTTTCGCGCCGAAACTGACGTACCTAGGGTTTATCCCGCGTTCCGAACACAATGGAACAGGTTTCGGAAGCTAATTCAGACATCTGTGCGAGTTACGGCTGTAAACGCTCAATTTGAATTAAACCGATTTAAGCGATTTTCTAGGCGTTTTAATTTGTAACGGACAAACGGTAAATCCAATTGACTTGAAATTTGAAACCTTACAATAATATCACATTACGGATCCGATGAAACTGGTTTCGTCGAAATCCGAGACTTTTTGAAAAATGGCTATTTTCACTCGCCAAATTTAAATTAAAAATAAATCGATGCGTTTCGAGCTGCCACGATCAAACGATAACTCCGATTGACACGAAATTTGAAATCCGATAATATCTAACTATTACGGATCCAATGGAACTGGTTTCGTTCAATTCTGAGACTGTTCAAAAATTGACTATTTTCACTAGTCGATTTTAATATTAAAATATTCAACTTTCACAAATTAACTTTTAATTCGATTTTAAAAGTTCTAAAATATCATTCTAACTTCCATATGATAAAATAAAATTTTACAAATCATTTTCAATCATATTTAACTCTAATTTCAATTATTTCCATAATTTAACGTATTAAATTATCGATTTAATTATCCAATTGAATCCAATAATTCAAATAAAAATTTATTTGACTTATAAATTCACTTATTAATATTTAAAATTAATTAAATATTCATATTTTAATTTCTAAAAATTCTGGTTCGTTACAGAAACTATTATTTAGTAAGAAATATATATAATTACTGTTTGTAGCGAATAGTGTATTAATATGTTTAAATTACTATTAGATAGGAAATAATTGTTGTACTTCTCATTACATTCATTTAGTCCATTCTGAAACTTAATCAACTGAAATTAATGTAATTGAAAATTTCCAATTAATAGAGAGAGAATACTAATTGTAAATTAATAGGTGTAAATAAAAGCAGCATATGTTTTGTGAAAATATAGGAAAAGTTTGAAAGAAAATTTTACATCAAATAAAATGAATGTTTCATTTGTGAATGTACGTTTAATTTCATTAAAATAAGAACAGAAAGATTGATTTTAAAGAAAGAAATATATGTTTATTTGAACTGTGTTTTAGCTTACAGACTGATTACAAGAATAAGAAATAATCTATTTATTACGCTTGTGTATAAACAATAAATTTATAAACGTGTTTAAATAAACAATTGTTCTATTTCATTGTCCATTTTAGCTGTCTGTTTTAAAATCTAACTTTGTAAGTAACTACAACTAATGTAATTCAAATGTTTCAATTAAAAAGAAAGGAAACGTGGATTGCAATTAATAGATTTAATAAAAGAAACGCATATTGTTAAACAAAAAGGTGTTTCAATGGAAATAAAAGATCATTTTGAGAAAAAAAATTGAACGTTCATATTTTTAAGGTAAGTATAAATATTTTATTTTGCGTAGATAAAAAACTAATTGCGTACAAAATTCTACTTTCGTTTGCAAACTTTTCCATTCCTACGTACATTCCCTTATCTATTATTAACGCCTGAAGCTTTAATAATAAAACATGACATTTATTTTTGTCCCTCCACATTCATTTCCTAATTATAAATAACCAACATCTTATTTCTTCTTCTACATTTTGTTTCTCCTAACACCTCATATTCAAAACCTCTTATTCTTGCAGCTCCAAAAGCATTCTTTTATAAAAATGATTTTTTCCATTTTTCGTACTAGAGAAGAACGAGGTCCTGTAGCATGCTAAAGCTTTTGTTGACGTGGCTTATATTTTAGTTAGGTATGTTTATTTGTTCGTTTAAATTAATTTTGTTTTCAAGCGATTTAACGCGTGTAACTTTCTCATACGAACTCCGTTTCACACGCTACTTTTTTTTGTTAGGATCGTAATAAAATTCCGGATCTCTTGTCGCTGGTTTGGACGAATTTGGAGATTGTCCAATTTTTGGGTTTAAATTGAATTTTAATTCAATTTAAATTCAAAAGGTGAGTGTTTTAACCCACTCACAACTTTTAAGTTTTCTTATGTTTGTTAAATTGATTTAAGATATGAGTAGAAATTTATTTATGACTGTTTTGCATATTTTTTTTCATTATCTCAGTTAAATCGTATTTATTTAATTTAACTGTTAATTAATTTTATTATTGCATATAAATTGACAGTTAAAATTTATTTCTTTTGCATATAAACTGCTAGTTAAACAGTTATTTATTTATTTATTTATTTATTTTTGAATATAAACTGTTCGTTGATACCTGTTATATTTTATATGCTCTATTGATGTTTGTTTAAATTGATGATGATTGAAATAAATTGGTTGATGATTGATATTGGGTGAATGGATGATGTGTTCTATATTATATAAACTGCAAGTTATTACATTTTCATTTCATTCGGGATTGCGGTTTGAAATGATATACAACCGCATTTTTTTATTTTTTAAATTGCGGATTGAAATGATAAATATCCGTATCACTTGACCATATGATAGAAAATTATATACAGGCACCGCGGTATATATATAAAATTAGTTTTGAAATGATTTTTATGGATTGGATATGATACGGTTTAATAAATATTAAATTTGGATATTATATAAATATATTATATATATACATATATAGTTAAATTTTTGAATTTAAGCTATGTATAAATCAGTTAAATAAAAATAAGTAAGTTGAATAATGGAGTTTGATTATTTATGTTAAATGTTTAAGTACATGATTAAGATATCGTATGTATATATAGATTTTTAATGATTTAAATCAGTTAAGATTGGGAGGTAAATTGGAAATTTATTTGATGGAACTTATTTCTCTCCATAAGTTGATGTAAAACTTATTAAAGCTTGAAAATTTTAAAGCTATGATATTTATAACTGGATTTTTATTCAAGATAAATTAAACGAATATTTCTAGCATAAATAAATTGAAGGAAATGATTAAGTTGTTAGTAATTGGAGTTGTATTTTAAATGATTTTTGATTTATTATGTAAACATTTCAATACTAAATAAGAGGACAATGAATTGTAGAATATAAATTTCCAACCTTAAGTTTTGAAACTGTTAAATACTCAAAGTAGAAATATATTGAAATTGAAGTGGTTTATTCAACTGAAAATGAATTTAAAATCTATGGTTTTAGACTAAAATTTTAAATGAATAAATCGTAAAGTCACGAAAATTATTTTATAAAGAAATTTTAAATTCAAACCACTTTATTCTATATACTGTTGAATATCCAAACCATTCAAGTTTTAGAAGTATGGTTTTAAAGCTATGAGTTTCGAAGTATTATGTTTTGAAAGTTATAATTCAAATGATTGGTTTCCAGATATTATAAATATTATGTAGTATGATTTTGGAAAAGAAATATATTTGAAATAAAAATGATATTATTGATTTGGGTTTTATAAAAATAATATCAAAATGAGTTGTCTTGGAAATGGAAATGATATCGTATTTATGGGTTTTGAAATGGATAATTATATTCTGGTTTTGAAAGTATAATTATTTTTAAATAACTGCGGTGTTATAATAACGTTTGGTTGTTGAAGTGACTGGGATCGGAAGTTGTCATACTCTTTGCCAACTGCGAAAACCAATTTAACAACCGTGTACGTGGTGGAGATTCCAGAATGAAGCAGGATGGTGGCGGCGTTTCCTTTGAGGTAAATAAGTGGACCCAACTCCCGTGAGTTGGCATAAGGAGGCTAAACAAGAGCGATTCTCGGGGCAAGGGGGTTAGCGCCCTTTATCGGACACTCCTCTTCGATACTATACTCTGACTTTGGATTGATTCAATGGCCATCTTTATTTTTCTTGATTTCGGGGAGTTTGTTCGAGGTGGGCGGTAGGTGTGGCTATGCGTTACCACCAATCCGAATAGCAATTGGTATATCTACCTTGGCATTGCCTAGTTGTGCCATGTCACCTACCCTAGCGCGCCTTATACGATTTTGGTTTTGTACCATACCTATAAAGTGCGCTCTCATGACGCCCAGTACGGGGGAGATTACGGTACTGTATAGCCTATGGGAATATCTAAGTGTGTTAAGGTGGAAAATGTAAAGCCTTAAAGCTATTTAAAAGTAAGTTTATTTTACAATTATTCACTATTATAATAGCGACATATACTACATAGTAAATAGTTTAACGGATCCTCAAGAGATGTGAATCCCGAGCATCTTTTAAGTTACTGCTGTGACGCCCCACCTCTATACCCACACTAGCCAAGGACACTACAGGGTAATGCCGTCAACTAATACGGAGAATAAGGTTGGTTAGGAGCGACCATCTATAGCCTTTCTCTAACTATCTATTGAATACATTGACAATAATCACATCAAACAGATCGACATATCCAATGAATACTTAAAACAAAACCATAGGTGGTTGAAGGATCTATCAGAACAGAATATGACAATTCAAATGTAATATACATCACAGAACAGAATATCATCATATACACATATACAAATACATACCAGAGTATACAAACTAATACACGTCAAGTGGTATAGCAAACCACAATATACAGACGAATCAAAAGAATACACATTAGAGTTACAACAAAAAGGACTACACAAAAAGCTTTAACAAAATGGAACAAGCTGAATAGTCCATGCGGAAGCAAAATAGGCTAAGTCCAAAAGCACCTAACCTGAAACATCTCGGTCTGACCCGAGTATAAAATACACGGGTCAGTCTAGCTAAACAAATTAGTTAGAAAAACTGAACAACAATAAACCTACAAGGTTACAAGGTATAGCAAATATCTCTAAAGGAGATAACACAATCATCTAACAAAAGATGAATCATATGATAACAAAACAAGCCTCATATCATAGGCAACATAGAGAAACAAAGGATACAAATATCCCAAATCAAACCAAAAAGGCAATTAACAAATGCCAATAAGATATACAAGTTCCACAAGGTAATCGCTACATATCATGCGGCTCAAAAAGACCAACACCGAAGGGCAATGCCAAGGGAATATACATATGAATGAAACATCAGAAAATTGCTCGAGCTCAGTACTGTACAAACAAGGATCCATAAGCCCGAAGACTCCAAACCCAATATCACCCATGCGGCTCATAACGACCAATATCGAAAGCGATACTAAAGGGCAACCCAATATCACCCATGCGGCTCATAACGACCAACATCGGAAGCGATACTAAAGGGCAACAAACCCGAAGGCAACATACCCGAAGGCATCATACCCAAAGGCAACAAACCGTAGTGGTGAAGGTTGAAGACCCAGTACTGGACACCACTAGCTGGAGGATTGTGTCATAACCCTCAAAAAGGAATCCGAAAAGTGGTAACGTGAGTCCCAAAACCACTCGTTCGCACTAACCGGTTTTCTATCCCTTTGTTAATTTCACACTCAAAGCAGTACAAAGTTCACCTCATATCATCAGTAAACCAACCCGAAGGTAAAACGATCAATTGAATAGGTTGGGAATTAATAGGATAGGCAAACGCATGGAATCATGGTCCGTGTTTTACCTAACCATTTAATCTCCCTTCCACTCCGCTCGAAGTGCGAAATTGTGTACGTGCGTTTGAAATAGAATTTAAGAATCGGAGAAGGAAACTTTTAATACGATTTAGAGGGATTATTTATGAAAACCCGTGAATGAAGTCGAAAATAAGTTATCAAAGCCAAAGATGCAATGACAACCACTAAAAACCAACTTGAATCGATAAAATTTGGAAAACCAATCAAAATGGGCAAAAATAGGCAAAACAGCAAAATAAGAGCAGGTCGTCGACCGGACTACAGCGCTCGGTCGGCTAGCCAGAAGCAGAAAAATTGCTCGGAGTAGCAGGTCGGTCGACCGGATACAGCGCTCGGTCGGCCGAACTGCAAATTTCTACAGTTCCTGCCCTTTCTCATCGAAGTGCAAACACTTCCAAAACGCAACCGGTCGAGCAATGGGCCTAAGGAGCTTTAGCCAATAGATACCCTAGCTCCATTAGCTCTCCGATTCGCTACCAAAAACATGCTCAAACATCAAAGTTAGGATCTTTAAGAATTGAACCCAACAATTTTTTTTTGGATATTAACCAATTCAATCCAAACCAAAAGCAAGTGCGTATAATTGCTAGGAATTCATACACAACATCAATGAAATCAAGAGAGGTAGATGCGAGTTCAAAAACTCACCCTCTTACACCCAAACAAAGATATATATAAGCATAGATGTGAGATAAAAATCTCACCTTTTATCTCAAAACAAAGAAGAAGAAGCTCAAACACAAGAAGGAGATTAGCCACTCTTCACTTCAACTCTACAAGCTTCAATCTAAGAATAAAACACATATTTCCAAAAGTTAGGTTTAGGAAACTTTCTGAAATTGAAGAGGAGAAGAGTTGGAGAAGATGAAGAGGATGCTTACCAATAGCTTCACTTTGATTTTGGAGCAAGATTCATGTTGCAAGAGGAAACTAGGGCTTGGAATTTCTAATTCCCATTCTCTTCCCCCATTTTCAGTTTTTAGCTTAAGTTTTATGAAATGAATTAAGTGTGGAGAGGAGAGGGACTGAGTTAGGGTTAATTAGATAGTTAGTGGGCTGAACCCAACCCAAACCCAGCTAGAAAAAGTTGCAAAATTCAACTGACTCCAAACATATCAAAGCTTATACTCAAAAAGGTCGCAAATGCCAATTTGGACTCAATGGAAGCGGTATCGAGTCCTAATTCGGCCGTTTGCAGAAAGTAACATTTCGGACCAAAATCCGACTAACGACGCTATATTTAAATAAAATATTTAAATATAAAATCGTTAAATATGCGGGTTTTTACAGATCTCCCCTCCTTACAAAATTGCGTCCCCGCAATTCCTAAAGACGATATTTGTAACAACTACATACATACAACATTCAAAAGAAAAGGAAATAAGCTTGAGACGAAAAGATATTCTCACCGTTGCCAAGCGAAGATAGAAAACCCAGATAAGATCGCTCGATATACTCTTTGGTTTCCCAAGTACAGTCACTGGGATTAACGGACCATTGAACTTTAACGAGCGGCACGTCCTTATTTCGAAGGTGTCGCACCTCCGTGTCAAGTACGCGAATAGGTTGCTGTACAATAGATAAGTCCGGTGAGACCTCAAGCTCTTGTAAATCAGGAGAAGCGATAATATAATCCGACTCCCGAAGACACTTCCGAAGTTGAGAGACGTGAAACACATCATGAATGCCAGATAAATGAGCTGGAAGTGAAACTCTATAAGCCACAGGGCCAATACGTTCAGTAATAGAAAATGGTCCTATATAGCAAGGAGCCAATTTCCCAGTCGTACTGAAACGCATAACCCCTTTCAAAGGAGAAACCCGAATAAAAACAAGGTCACCGATCGAGAACTCGAGAGGCTTCCTACGGTTTTCTGCGTAGGATTTTTGGCAGCTCTGTGCCTCTTTCATTCTCAATTGAACAAGATCAATCTTCTCGGAAGAATCACGAACAAAATCTGGACCAAGAATAAGCTTCTCCCCAGATTCCAACCAACATGAAGGAGATCAACATGGCCTTCCATATAAGGCTTCGAAAGGAGCGATACCGATACTAGACTGAAAACTATTGTTGTAGGAGAACTCTACTAGAGGTAGGTGATCCTCCCAACTACCATCGAAATCAAAAATACAAATACGGAGAAGATCTTCCAAGATGCGATTCACCCGTTCAGTCTGTCTGTCAGACTGCGGATGATAAGCTGTTCTAAAATTAAGCTTTGTTCCCAAAGCTTGCTGAAGACTCTTCCAAAAGTGACTCGTGAATAAAGGATCACGATCACTCACAATAGAACTAGGAACACCGTGAAGTCTCACGATTTCCTTGACATAAAAATTAGCCAAATGAGAAGCAGTCCTGTTAGACTTAATAGGGACAAAATGAGCAGACTTGGTGAGGCGATCAACAACAACCCAAATACTAGAATGGCCCGATCTCGAACGAGGTAGGCCGTCAATGAAATCCATAGAAATCTGATCCCATTTCCACAATGGAATCTCTAGAGGCTGAAGAAGACCCGAAGGGCGCTGATGTTCGGCCTTAAAACGCTGAAAAGTTATGCAATTACTCACATAACTCGCCACATCGCGCTTCATGCCTTCCCAATAATAAAGACGACGCATATCGGCATACATCTTGCTACTACCAGGATGATGGTGTACTTAGAACGGTGAGAATCATCAAGAATGTCATGCTTAAGTGCAAAATCAGAAGGCACAAAAAGACGGTTCTTCTTACGAAGACACCCATGATAATCAATGCTGAAATCCCGCAACGCCTCATCACAGTATCCAGACTCACAAAGCTGAATAAGATGCGACAAATCAAGATCACGCCGTTGAGCATCGGCAATACGATCCAACAAAATGGGTCGAGCTCCCAAACTAAATAATAGAATAGGAGAATCAGAAGATGAACCTCGATTAGGAATTTCACGAAAAGATAGAGTCTCAAGAATATCCCATTCGGCAAGCATCATAGAAACAACAGCGAAATGTTTGCGACTAAGCGCATCAGCAACACGATTACCCTTTACAGGGGTATACTGGATATCAAAGTCATATGAAGCAAGAAACTCGAGCCAACGCTGTTGTCTCATATTGAGTTCCTTCTGAGTGAACAAATACTTCAAGGATTTATGATCGGTATAAAGAATGAAGCGCTCGCCCAATAAATAGTGTCGCCAAATCTTCAAGGCAAAGACAATGGCGGCTAACTCAAGATCATGAGTGGCATAGCGAACTTCATTCGGACTTAGTTGCCTAGAAGCATAAGCAACTACCTGATCCTTCTGCATAAGAACAGCACCGAGACCACTACCACAAGCATCGGTGTAGACAACAAGATCATGATTCCCCTCGGGAACCACCAGAATAGGAGCATTAGTGAGAAGTTCCTTCAATGTCAGAAAGGAAGCTTCACACTAGTCGGACCAAATAAAACGAATGCCTTTCCGAGTAAGGCTGGTGAGAGGAAGCACAACACGGGAAAAATCCTTAATGAACCGACGGTAATAACCCGCCAATCCAAGAAAACTACGAATCTCATGCACATTCTCAGGCCTCTTCCAATTCTGGATGGCTTCGATCTTTAAGGGATCGACAGAAATGCCATCGGAAGATACAACATGGCCTAAGAACTTAACCTTATTATCCCAAAAATGGCACTTGGAGAACTTGGCTCTAAGCTGATGATGAAGGAGAGTACTCAAGACAATTCTCAAGTGATTAGCATGCTCGGCTTCAGACTTAGAATAAACAAGGATATCATCAATGAAGACAAGGACGAACTTATCGAGATATTCCCGGAATACCCGATTCATAAGGTCAACAAAGAAAGCAGGAGCGTTCGTTAACCCGAACGGCATAACGAGACACTCAAAAGAACCATAACGAGTGCGGAAAGCGGTAAGCGGTATGCTATCCTCCGCCACTCGTAACTGATGAAAACCTGTGGCAAGGTCAAGCTGAGAAAAGACCTTAGCACCACTCAATAAATCGAACATATCATCGATCCTAGGCAATGGATACCTATTCCTGATGGTTAACTCGTTAAGCTTGCGATAGTCAATGCAAAGTCTGAGAGTTCCATCAGACTTCTTCACGAAGACGACCGCGGATCCCCATGGAGAAAAACTGGACTGAATCAACTGCTTGGACTCAAGCTCTAAAAGCTACTTCTTGAGTTCCTAATTTTCCTTTGTAGACATCCTCGTGGGAGGACGACTAACTGGATGCACTCCTGGAATGAGATCAACGCGGAACTCAATTGCCCGTTTGGGTGGCAAACCCAAAACAGGTTCAAAAACATCAGAAAATTCACAAGCAACAGGAATATGAGATATATCATCATCATCTCGCGAATCAAGAGAATATAAAGCCATTTCGGAATTATCCGCATCCCGAAGAACAAGAGATAACTGAGTAGGCGAATCCGGATGTGGAAGATATATAATTCTCTCCGAACAAATAATCTTGGCTTCATATCTCACTAGCCAGTCCATTCCCAAAATCATATCAAATCCCAGACAAGAAATAACGTGCAGATTCGCACGAAAAGAAAAGCCACATAAAACAATCTCAATATCATCACAAAGCAAGCTAAGGGTCGCGGATCCCCTAATAGGATTCGCAATCCTTAAAGAAGTAACCAAACAAGAAACATCCAAAGATAAATCATCAACGAGCTTCTTCGATACGAAGGAATGTGAAGCGCCCGTATCGAAAAGAACTCGTATACTATGATCATGAAATAAAATAGACCCTTCCAAAATAGATGGAGATATACCTTTGGGCTGAGGGGGACCTTCAGAAGCCTTGGCAGCATAAAGCCTGCTAGACTTGGCACCGGCCGGAACAGTAGGGCAAGCTGAAACATGATGACCTTCCTTCTTGCAATTACAGCAGAAGAGAGGCTTAGGACAAGCTCGAATAATACGATAAGGAGAACCACAATTGAAACACTTCCGAATGAAAGGTGTTCCAACAGACTGAGGCTGAAAACTAGAACCACCAGTCTTCTTCTTCTTAGAAGGAAAAGACCTGGACTTCTGAAATGAAAACGGCTTCTTGTTGGGGTTCTTGGAAACCTCAACATCAACATCACTATCACACTCCTTCTCGACGGTCTCGAGATGAAGCGCAGAATCAACCAACTCCTCAAAAGAAAGCTTAAGCTGGAGCAACAAAGACT
Source organism: Allium cepa (assembly GCA_030765085.1). Taxonomy (NCBI): domain Eukaryota; kingdom Viridiplantae; phylum Streptophyta; class Magnoliopsida; order Asparagales; family Amaryllidaceae; genus Allium; species Allium cepa. Next base: position 803,062,242 of record CM060931.1, read on the forward strand.
TCTTAAGATACTTCTTAAGACCAGAGACAAACTTCAAATTCTTCTTATAAGAAGTGCTAATGAATTCAAGACCATACTTAGATAAAGCCTCGAATGATGCAACATACTCAGAAACAGAAGATTTCCCTTGCTTCAACTCAAGGAAGCGACGGGTCAATAAAACTTTTTCAGATTCAGGAACGAACTTGAGTTCAAATCGCTCCCGAAACTGAGTCCAAGACAGAGTAGACTCATCAATTTCGGCTGCAAGAAGCTCATACCAATCAAGAGCACGCTCTTGTAATAAGCTAGAAGTTATAAGAACTCTATCATGGTCAGAAATATCCATACGAGAGAAGATTCGCTCGCACGTGCGAAACCAAGCTTGGACTTCAAGAACAGACTCAGAGCCCTTAAACCGCTTTCCTCCAAGATGAGCAAAATCACTACACTGACGTGCAAAGGCAGACTTGCGAGGGGGAGAAACTCGAGGAGGAAATGGAGGCTGAGTGCTCCTAAACAATTCCAAAAACTGATCGGCGGACATATAAACGCCATCCGGATGTGAGCCACTGGATTGCCCAACATTCGAACGTCGTCCCCTGCCTCTTCCAGCCATACGCTGAAAGTAAGAAAAGAACAAGATTATTCATAAGGTAGATAATTCATTACGGAATACTACGGAATAATATGCATTGCTAGACGTATTCCCCAAATTCTATCTAACCCTTGATGGTAGAAGGAATAGAAAGACACGATGGTTCAAAGATTGGTATCACTTATATACTTTGATGTACCAGAATATGTGCATCTATTCTGTGTTTATCATATTTTGTTCTGAACCTGGCTCTGATACCACGCTGTGGCGCCCCAACTCTATTCCCACGCTAGCCAAGGACACTACAGGGTAATGCCATCAACTAACACGGAGAAAAAGGCTGGTTAGGAGCGACCATCTATAGAGTTGCTCTAACTATCTATTGAATACATCGACAATAATCACATCAAACAGATCGACATATCCAATGAATACTTAAAACAAAACCATAGGTGGTTGAAGGATCCATCAGAACAGAATATAACAACTCAAATGCAATATACATCATAGAACAGAATATCATCATATACACATATACAAATACATACCAGAGTATACAAACTAATACACGTCAAGTGGTATAGCAAACCACAATATACAGACGAATCAAAAGAATACACATCAGAGTTACAACAAAAAGGACTACACAAAAAGCTTTAACAAAATGGAACAAGCTGAATAGTCCATGCGGAAACAAAATAGGCTAAGTCCAAAAGCACCTAACCTGAAACATCTTGGTCTGACCCGAGTATAAAATATACGGGTCAGTCTAGCTAAACAAATAAGTTAGATAAACTGAACAACAATAAACCTGCAAGGTTACAAGGTATAGCAAATATCTCTAAAGGAGATAACACAACCATCTAACAAAAGATGAATCATATGATAACAAAACAAGCCTCATATCATAGGAAACATAGAGAAACAAAGGATACAAATATCCCAAATCAAACCAAAAAGGCAATTAACAAATGCCAATAAGGTATAAAGTTCCACAAGGTAATCGCTACATATCATGCGGCTCAAAAAGGCCAACACCGGAGGGCGATGCCAAGGGAATATACATATGAATGAAACATCAGAAAATTGCTCGAGCTCAGTACCGTACAAACAAGGATCCATGAGCCCGAAGACTCTAAACCCAATATCACCCATGCGGCTCATAACGACCAACATCGGAAGCGATACTAAAGGGCAACCCAATATCACCCATGCGGCTCATAACGACCAACATCGGAAGCAATACTAAAGGGCAACAAGCCCGAAGGCACAAACCCGAAGGCAACATACCCGAAGGCAACATACCCGAAGGCAACAAACCGTAGTGGTGAAGGTCGAAGACCCAGTACTGGACACCACTAACTGGCGGAATGTGTCATAACGCTCAAAAAGGAATCCGAAAAGTGGTAACGTGTGTCCTATAACCACTAGTTCGCACTAACCGGTTTACTATCCGTTAGTTAATTTCACACTCAAAGCAGTACAACGTTCACCTCATATCATCGTTAAACCAACCCGAAGGTTAAAACGATCAATTGAATAGGTTGGGAATTAATCGGATAGGCAAACGCATGGATTCATGTTCCGTGTTTTACCTAACCACTTAATCTCCCTTCCACTCCGCTCGAAGTGCGAAATTGTGTATGTGCGTTTTGGAGAAGGAAACTTTTGATACGATTTAGAGGGATTATTTATGAAAACCTGTGAATGAAGTCAAAAATAAGTTATCAAAGCCAAAGATGCAATGACAACCACTAAAAACCAACTTGAATCGATAAAATTTGGTAAACCAATCAAAATGGGCAAAAATAGGCAAAACAGCAAAATAAGAGCAGGTCGGTCGACCGTGTTGAGTCACAAGTTTTATGAAGGTTTTGATTTCTGACAAATAACTAAAGGCGATCGACAAAACAAGGTCATAGCTACATATGGTACTCTAGATTGTACGTTGATTATTTGATATTATAATAGTGATAAACTTGTTAAAATCTATCCTCAAATAATCATGCATTTTCAAGGAAATCAATATATATACGAATAAATTGTAGTTGCACATTCAGTGTGCAACTTTACAGGGACCGGTCGACCGGTCACAATATATGCGGTCGACCGTTCCTGCACAATTTGCACACTGAACGTGCACACATGCACATAACGTATATATATTTGAATTCCTGTCTACTGGTCACTTTTTAACCTGTCGACCGTTTTTAAACAGAAAGCAATTTTTCCAAAAGACACTTCTTTTCTCCAAAGTTTGCATCTCTTACCTTTCACCAAAGATCATATCTCTTAATGGCAACTGCTCACAAAGAGTTACAACCATTCTTATCTATATAAACTCATTTAATTCGTTGATTAAAACAACATGATTTTATATGCTTTTACTCTAATCTCTGATCTTACTTTATATATACTCCTGCATTCTAAAAGCTCTCGATTATTTATTGAATCATTGAAACTATTTCATATCTTTTGATTCAATAAGTAATATACTTTCCTTAATCTTTTCAAAACATCATTTCACATACTTTGAGGATAAGATTATAGGAAGGGTGTACTGCTAGTGACAAATCCGTGTTTTCAAGAGCACAAGTTGTCAACAACAATTGTATTTGTTCTTTTGTTGAAGTCCTCTGTGTTGTAAGAGGCAAGTGTTGAAGTCCTCAGTGTATTAGAGGCGTGAAATCCCGTTCGGTTGCTCGGGTGTTGTAAACCTGTTCCTCCGGGTGAAGCGAGGTAGTTAATAGTGAAAATCCAGATAGAAGTCTGGGACTGGACGTAGGACGGTGCTCCGAACCAGTACAAAAATGTCTGGTGTGATTTTTCTATTTTTATTTACTATGCTATTATCATCTATTTCCGCATTTATATTGTAGTCCATATTACACGATCCGTGTGTACTATATTAGCACATATAATTGTATACACACCGCACTTTCATTTGGTATCAGAGCACGGTCATCATATAACCGTAACACAGTTATTTGATATATTATAGTAATATGGCAAATAACGTAAGTACTAGCACTCAAAACACCACTTATACGGAGGGTCAATCGACACAAAGACCTCCATTTTTCAATGGTCTTAACTATAGTTATTGGGCAACATGTATGTCATTCTTTATGCAATCAAATAGCTATGATGCTTGGAATGCCACTCAAAGAGAAATAGTGAATCCAACAACTGAATATTCAGAATGGACTGCAGCTGAGAAAACGGCAGCAGCCGTAAATGCAAGAGCAATAAATATGTTGTTCTGTGCATTAGACCAAAATGAATATAACCGTGTTAGTATCTGCACTACTGCATATCAAATTTGGAAAACACTAAAAATCACTCATGAAGGTACTAACAAGGTTAAACAAGCCAAAATAGCCATGCTAAAAAGTCAATTTCAAAATTTCAAAATGAAATCAAATGAGACAATCAATGACATGTATTCACGGTTTCAAACTATTCACCATGCACTTATTGGCTTAGGACAAAAGTATTCTGATTTCGATGTTGTTTCAACAGTCCTACATTCTTTGACTATTGAATGGGAAGGAAAAGTATTAGCAATTGAAGAAGCTAATGACCTTTCCGTCATGAAGCCAGATGAATTGATAGGAAATTTAATGTCCTATGAAGCAAATTTGCAGGCTAGAAAAGAACAGAAAGAAGAAAAGAAAAATGTAGCATTTCATGTTGAGAAAGATGAAAATGAATCAGATTCTGAAGACGAAGATTTGGCATTCATTGCGAAAGGATTCAAAAAATTCCTAAAATATCGAAAAGCCAGTCGTTACAATAAAAGGAAACCTGGATCAAACAAACCATCTTCATCTGCTATAGAATGTTTCAACTGCCACAAAAAGGGACACATGCAGAAGGATTGTCCAGAACAAAAGAAGAAGTCAGAAAATGACAAATTCAAATATAAGAAGGACAAATCTAAGAAACGAGCTTTCTCAGTAACATGGGATGATTCAGAGTCATCTTCATCAGAAAGTGAAAGTGATTCAGAGAATGAACAAGCTAATGTTTGTTTTATGGCAACAGAAGATGAGGTACAAATTCCTACATTTGATGAATTACTTGATATTAATGCTGAATTGATAGTCAAATATAAAGACATAAAACGTCAATTAAAAGTAGTCAAAGCAGATTTAAGTAGAGCAGAGTTTGAACGAGATATGTTAAAAGATGAGAAGAAAATATTAGAAGAGGAACTTGAAAATATTCAAGAATCATCATCTAATGTTGACTCTCAAATATCTCTTTTGAGTCAAGAAATAGAAGCTCAAAAAGAGAAAAATAATGCTCTCACTACTGAAAATCATGAGCTTAAAGCAAAAGTCAAAATTCTAGACCTAGAAAAAGCTAGCTTACAAACAAAGTTTGATGACATTACTCAAAATGTTTCTAACTTTAACAAACGTCGAGAAAATTTGACAAAAATAATTGAAAGTTCACAATCTATTTCAGACAAACAAGGATTGGGATATAACAAACAAGAAACCAAGAAACATCTTGGAAATAAAAGGAGGAAGAAAGCACAAAAAACTGAAGCTAAGAAAAATCTTAGTTTATTATATTCCAAACCAAAACCAGTTGTGAAATTTCAAAAGAAAAATGTCAAGACTATCAAAATATGGGTTCCTAAAACAAATAACAATTTGATTAGGAACAAATACATTCAGCAATTCATGAATACTGTGCATTTTAATAAAAATTATATATATAAAGGGGATACCGGACCCATATGGGTTTGGACTCCTAAGACCTAACTCTTAGGACCCTATAAAAAGTGGGTACCATGGACTTAATTCTATTTTTTGCAGGTCCCACTTAAGAAAAGAGGAAAGTGGATATTGGACAGTGGTTGCTCAAAGCACATGACAGGAGACAAGAGTTTATTAACAAATATTACATATTCAGATGGTGGCTCCGTCACTTTTGGAGACAATTCAAAAGGCTATATCATCGGCAAAGGCGATGTGAGCAATTGCGGTACATCTAACTTACCTCTTATTACTAATGTCATGCTAGTTAGAAATTTAAAACACAATTTGCTTAGTATTAGTCAGTTATGTGACAAGAGTTTTATAATTTCATTTTCGAATAATAAGTGTAGTATTTTAGATAAAGACCATAATTTGGTTATCGAAGGTTATAGAGACAGAAATATATATATTCTGAATATGAATATTAATCATAATTCAGATATGTGTCTTGTGGCTAATGACAATGATCCATGGCTATGGCACAAACGCTTCTGTCATATAAACTTCAGAACTATTGACAAGCTAGCCAAAAACAATCTAGTTAGAGGACTACCCAAAATGAGTTTTAATGTTAACAATATTTGTGATGCATGTCAATTAGGAAAATTGACCAAATCATCTTTTAAATCCAAGAAAGTCATATCAACATTACAACCACTTGAGTTACTACACATGGATTTATTTGGACCTACTAGGGTTCAATCAATAAATCACAGTCAATATGTGCTTGTAATTGTTGATGATTTCTCTCGTTATACATGGACATTTTAAAAATAAAAATAAAAGTGACACTTTCGATCATTTCAAATCTTTCGTCAAAAGAATTCAAAAATCAAAAGGGATTAAAGTTAAAAATATAAGAAGTGATCATGGCGGAGAGTTTGAAAATAATGAATTTGAACATTTTTGTACAAAGAAAGGTATATATCATAATTTTTTGTTTCCCAGAACTCCACAACAGAACGGAGTTGTAGAACGGAAGAACCGAACTTTACAAGAATGTGCAAGAACATTATTGAATGGAACCACCTTACCAAAACATTTTTGGGCGGAAGCTGTGGCAACTGCCTGTTATGTTTTAAATCGTGTATCCATAAGACCTCTTACCAAGAATACTCCTTATGAATTATTTAACAAAAGGAAGCCTAAAATCTCATACTTCAAAGTTTTTGGTTCTAAGTGCTTTATTTTAAATACGAAAGACCAGCTTGGCAAATTCGATCCAAAAGCCGATGAAGGAATATTTGTCGGTTATTCGAAACGAAGTAACGCCTATCGGATATTTAATAAACGAACCAAAACTATTGAAGAATCACTTCATGTCTCTTTTGATGAAATCTATCAGCATCCTCACACTATATCAGATGATGATGAATCAATAGTCACTGACAATCCAATCATCACAAATATTGATTCTGACTCGGAAATAATTATTGAGAATATTCCTCAAATATGTGAGTTACAATCACCACCAAGAATATTAAGAGACCATCCGGCTCAAAATATAATCGGTGAAATAACATCACATGTCAGAACAAGGAGTCAACTCAATCAAATGGGTCATGTCGCTTTTCTCTCAAATATCGAACCTAAGAATCCAAAAGAAGCTGCTACAGATGATTACTGGATCATTGCCATGCAGGAAGAACTAAATCAGTTTGAGCGCAATGACGTTTGGGAACTTGTTCCAAGACCAACTGATCAGTCAGTAATTGGTACTAAATGGGTCTATAAAAATAAGGCTGACGAACAAGGAAATATCACCAAAAATAAAGCAAGATTAGTAGCACAAGGATATAATCAGGAAGAAGGTATCGATTATGAAGAAACTTTTGCACCAGTTGCTCGTCTAGAAGCTATTAGAATCCTATTATCTTTTGCTTGTCACCATAATTTCAAACTTTATCAGATGGATGTCAAAAGTGCTTTTGTCAATGGATTTATCAAAGAGAATGTCTATGTCGAACAACCTCCTTTGTTCGTACATAAAAAATATCCTGACCATGTGTTCAAACTTAAGAAAGCTCTGTATGGTTTAAAACAAGCACCTCGTGCTTGGTATGAACGACTACGTAGGTATCTTATTAACTCAGGATTTCAAATAGGCAAAGTCGATCAAACTTTGTTTATTAAACATTCTCGAAAAGATATTCTAGTTATCCAGATATATGTAGACGATATCATCTTTGGTTCAACAAACGATAAACTCTGCAAAGAATTTGCAAGTATTATGACCAAAGAATTCGAAATGTCTCATATGGGAGAACTATCTTATTTTCTTGGACTTCAAATAAAGCAACTTTCAAACGGTATTTTTATCAATCAAGAAAAATACTGTGAAAACCTTATCAAACGCTTCGGATTAGAAAATACATCTGGTAAACCAACTCCTATGAGTACAACTACCCATCTTGAAAAAGATGAAAGTGGTAAGAATGTTGACCAGAAATTATATCGAAGCATGATTGGTTCTCTTCTTTATCTTACAGCTAGTCGTCCAGATATAATAATGAGTGTTTGCTTATGTGCTCGTTTTCAAGCCGATCAAAGGAATCACATCTACGAGCAGTGAAACGTATAATTCGTTATCTTAATAATACCAAAGATTTCGGTCTTTTTTTTATCCAAAAGAATATCCATTTGAATTAGTATCATATAGTGATGCTGATTTCGGTGGCTCACGAACGGATAGAAAAAGTACAAGTGGTACGTGCCATTTTATTGGAAAATCACTTGTCTCCTGGTTCAGTAAGAAACAGAATTGTGTTTCACTATCAACATGTGAAGCTGAATATATATCAGCAGCTCTCGCTTGTACTCAAGTACTATATATGCAACAAACACTTCAAGATTTTGATATTCATTTATCAAATTCTATTATATACTGTGATAACACCAGTGCTATAAATCTCTCTAAAAATCCAGTAAATCACTCTAGAACCAAACACATTGATATCCGTCATCATTTCCTTCGAGATAATATTGACAAAGGAAATATATGTCTTGAATATGTCCATACTGACAATCAATTAGCGGACATTTTTACTAAGCCTCTGCTCGAATCTAATTTTATTAGATTACGAAGAGAGCTTGGTTTAATTTCAAGAAAAAATCTTGACTAAGTAATTTCTAAAGAACGCTTCTTTTTAGTTATTCTTTAACCATAACTTTTGCATAAACTATTTTTTTACATTAAATATAAGCCACTGCTTGATTTAATGGTTAATTCTCTTTACTCATTTTTTTCATTCTTTTCTTTTAGTGATCGTCCTTTCCTTTCTTATTTTATAATTTCAGTTTTAAAAGGAGAGCTATTTTTAGAGTTAACATAAAATTTGTGCTTATGTTTTCTTGGTTAAAATTTTCCATTAACTCACATCCATAGGTTTATACATAAGAAACTTGTATATAAGCTTGCAAAAATTTCATATTTTGTTCATCTTTTTTTATCTAACCATAATATTCTATACAACATTCCCTATGGCTCACATTTGTGATAAATGTGCTCAAGAATCATACATTTCTATTACGAGTTCTGAGTCGGAGGAATATTATTCTCCTACAACACCAAAACAAAAACCAAGTTGTCATCATCAATGCTCTTGTATTTCTGATAAAACTCCAAATTCAAAACGAGTGAAGAGGACACTGTTCTGTTCTCCTCGTACCAAAGCACAAATCGATGAGATACACCACTATCAGAAACATCAGATAGACCTTCAGAGATAGCTCCATTATGGGCAAAGTCAACTTTATCATGAGCAATAACGGACATCGGCACGATTATCCGTTTTAGAAAAGTTGGCAACATTTTTCTGCGGTTCCAACAAGCATGACGTGCATGAACCAATGCCGTCTAGACCATCAACATCTAAAAGTCCTAACTCTTGGGATCGGAACTATGAGAAGAATGAAGGTGCTCAGAAACACTGGAGTCCATGGCCAAAACGTATTGAAGGAAACAACGATAATTCTAATGACGAACCTTCTCGTTAGATTTATATATAGTTATTATATCTTTATATATCACTTGTGTAATAACGGTTATATTTTGTATTAAGAATGAAATATAATATATATAGGTTGATATATTATAAAAACTTGCAAAATAACATGTTATTACTCAGCAGGCCAAAACCGGTCGACCGCCCCATTTATAGTCGGTCGACCGTTTGCTCCCTGGTTGAAAACAGTCGATCGGCCATATTTCATAGGTCGCCCGGTTGACGTATTTTCAGTTTTTATATATATATCTATGCGTCATTTTCTTTCAACCCTCCTTCTCTTTTGACTCAAGCTGTTATTTTTTCCCAAAATCACAAACCCTAGTTTCCTATTTTCAATTCCCAAATCTCAAATCTTCCAACAATGTCTCCTCCTCAAAAGAAATCTAAGAAAGGAACAACCTCTGAAACTTCATCTCTGAGCATCTCCGCCAAAAAGTGGCTTCAAAGTCCAATTGTTGTAACAAGATGGAATCAGATGACAAATTACAAGTTTCATCCAGGCTCTTTCATCAAATTTGATGATTTCACGGCTTATGGAGTTCGGAGGTTAGCCAATAATTCCAACATTACTCCATTGATAGATTTTTCAGAAAATAATGTGGAGATAAATCATTTGATGATCAAATTATTTTACGCCAACATGAATCTCGATGAGTATCAACCTGATAATCAAAACGGAGTCATCTGGTCTGTGGTCTGTGGCAAGCAAATTTTTCTTACTCATGCTAGAATTGCCTCTATACTTGGTATACCAAATCGAGGCGATGAGTTTTCATCTACCTTCTGTGAAGTCTTCACTCGAAATAGTACCAGTCATCAATTCATAGAAGACAATAGTGATGACACAAAGTCTATTGGACTTCGACCGACAGCCAGACTACTTCATCGTGTTTTGATGCATTCTCTTTTTCCTAGACTTGGAAATTATGATGCAGTATATAAAGAAAACTTCAAAGCTCTCTTTGCTATTTATGGTGAAATCCAAATCAATTGGGTACACATGCTTTTTGATGAAATTCTCAAGGTAAATAACTCTACACGACCTCATTTCTTCTACAATGAATATATCATGCGACTTTTGTTAGCTTGTGGGGTCAATCCTCCTGATTCTGCAACCTCAAAACCAAAATGCATTGATTCCATAACTATCAAACGAATGAAGCTTCCTCCACCTTATCTTGATATTATGCCTTTTGAGGAATGGCAACAAAGAGGACCAAGAAAACAAAAGGCAACTTCCTCTCGTCCTCGTTCCGATGAAGTAAAACTATTAAAATCAAAATCATCCACAAAAGAATCACTTGAAACAATTGCGTGTAACCAATTTTTGCTTGAATCACGTCTCAAGCGCATGGACTCTAAAATTGATAAGCGCTTCAATAAGGTCAAGTCATTCTTTGGTATGCTATGGGATGCTATATCATGTTCCACATCCACCTCTGTTCAAGCACAAGACCCAGGAAAACATCCTGCTGCTCCTGTTTTCACCTGGACATCATCTGACGAGTCTACTGGTATGAGTGGTCATGGACATGGAGAATCATCTAGAGGGAACAATGATGAGGAAGAAGAAGAAGAAGAAGATGATGATGATGACGACGACGATGATGATGAAGAGGAAATACGATCTGCTTCATCTTAGATTCTTTTATGGTTTAGCACTTTAACAAACATTCATCGACACTTGTACTAAATAGTGTCGTTATTCTTATTTTTCGTTTGACATTAGGGTCTGTATTATACTCTGCTATGTTTTGGATGTGTTAATGTTTTATTTTGCTATGCATATCATATTAATTCTACTATTCTAGTATCTGTTACTCCTTTTTGTCGATGACAAAGGGGGAGAAAGGGCTAACAATTGTTTGCAGGAACATACATATATAAGAATTCAAAGAGAGAGATCACATATTCAGGGGGAGATTCAGATTTGCAGATATATATTGTCATCAATCAAAAAGGGGGAGAATGTTGAGTCACAAGTTTTATGAAGGTTTTGATTTCTGACAAATAACTAAAGGCGATCGACAAAACAAGGTCATAGCTACATATGGTACTCTAGATTGTTCGTTGATTATTTGATATTATAATAGTGATAAACTTGTTAAAATCTATCCTCAAATAATCATGCATTTTCAAGGAAATCAATATATATACGAATAAATTGTCGTTGCACATTCAGTGTGCAACTTTACAGGGACCGGTCGACCGGTCACAATATATGCAGTCGACCGTTCCTGCATAATTTGCACACTGAACGTGCACACATGCACATAACGTATATATATTTGAATTCCTGTCTACTGGTCACTTTTTAACCTGTCGACCGTTTTTAAACAGAAAGCAATTTTTCCAAAAGACACTTCTTTTCTCCAAAGGTTGCATCTCTTACCTTTCACCAAAGATCATATCTCTTAATGGCAACTGCTCACAAAGAGTTACAACCATTCTTATCCATATAAACTCATCTAATTCGTTGATTAAAACAACATGATTTTATATGCTTTTACTCTAATCTCTGATCTTACTTTATATATACTCCTGCATTCTAAAAGCTCTCGATTATTTATTGAATCATTGAAACTATTTCATATCTTTTGATTCAATAAGTAATATACTTTCCTTAATCTTTTCAAAACATCATTTCACATACTTTGAGGATAAGATTATAGGAAGGGTGTACTGCTTGTGACAAATCCGTGTTTTCAAGAGCAAAGTTGTCAACAACAATTGTATTTGTTATTTTGTTGAAGTCCTCTGTGTTGTAAGAGGCAAGTGTTGAAGTCCTCAGTGTATTAGAGGCGTGAAATCCCGTTCGGTTGCTCGGGTGTTGTAAACCTGTTCCTCCGGGTGAAGCGAGGTAGTTAATAGTGAAAATCCAGATAGAAGTCTGGGATTGGACGTAGGACGGTGCTCCGAACCATTATAAAAATCTCTGGTGTGATTTTTCTATTTTTATTTACTATGTTATTATCTTCTATTTCCGCATTTATATTGTAGTCCATATTACACGATCCGTGTGTACTATATTAGCACATATAATTGTATACACACCGCACTTTCAGACCGGACTACAGGGCTCGGTCGGCTGGGCAGAAGCAGAAAAACTGCTCGGAGTAGCAGGTCGGTCGACCGGATACAGGGCTCGGTCGGCCGAACTGCAAATTTCTGCAGTTCCTGCCCTTTCTCATCGAAGTGCAAACACTTCCAAAACGCAACCGGTCGATCAATGGGCCTAAGGAGATTTAGCCAATAGATACCCCAGCTCCATTAGCTCTCCGATTCGCTACCAAAAACATGCTCAAACATCAAAGTTAGAATCTTTAAGAATTGAACCCAACACAAAAATTTTGGATATTAACCAATTCAATCCAAACCAAAAGCAAGTGCATATGAACAAGTGCTAGGAATTCATACCCAACATCAATGAAATCAAGAGAGGTAGATGTGAGTTCAAAAACTCACCCTCTTACACCCAAACAAAGATATATATAAGCATAGATGTGAGATAAAAATCTAACCTTTTATCTCAAAACAAAGAAGAAGAAGCTCAAACACAAGAAAGAGATTAGCCACTCTTCGCTTCAACTCTACAAGCTTCAATCTGAGAATAAAACACATATTTCCCATAGTTAGGTTTAGGAAACTTTCTGAAATTAAAGAGGAGAAGAGTTGGAGAAGATGAAGAGGATGCTTACCAATAGCTTCACTTTGATTTTGGAGCAAGATTTCAAGTTGCAAGAGGAAACTAGGGCTTGGAATTTCTAATTCCCATTCTCTTCCCCCATTTTCAGTTTTTAGCTTAAGTTTATGAAATGAATTAAGTGTGGAGAGGAGAGGGACTGAATTAGGGTTAATTAGATAGTTAGTGGGTTGAACCCAACCCAAACCCAACTAGAAAAAGTTGCAAAATTCAACTTACTCCAAACATATCAAAGCTTATACTCAAAAAGGTCGCAAACGCCATTTTGGACTCAATGGAAGCGGTATTGAGTCCTAATTCGGCCGTTTGCAGAAAGTAAAATTTCGAACCAAAATCCGACTAACGACGCTATATTTAAATAAAATATTTAAATATAAAATCGTTAAATATGCGGGTTGTTACAACTGCACTCATATTTATCCCTGTTGATTTAACTTACATAAGATCTTTTAGTTCTGACTCAAGTGTTTTGTCTTTTCAATTCGCTCGGGTCAGTCCGAGCGTTTCAGGATTTGAAATTTTTTTCTTCTGGAGGACGAAGACGAAGATTTGTAGTACTATTATCTACTATATTATCCCTTAACATCATTTTATTCCGCTGCACTTTTATTGTCCTTTGGTATGTGAACTCTGATCTTTATTGTATAAAGAATAATCAAATGTTTGTAAAATATTTTCATGAACTGTATATTGATTATTATATTTTATCCTTCCGCTATGAGATTCTGTTTTATTGTTGTTTTTTTCTTTCTTCTATCTTTTCTTATTTGCCCCATAACAATCCGCCCTTCCGCATGGTTTGAATAGGCACATGTGTCGATTTAAAGCGTGCGAAAAGGCGGGATGTTACAACGTGGTATCAGAGCTTTGGTTTAGCGATAAACCTTAGCTTTTTGGGGTCTGACTTTTTACTAATAAGGGTAGTAATACCTATGGGAGTCGCTGAGAGTATATATATGAGAGAGCGTATTTGTTATTGTTATAAAAAGGTTTTTATATTGTGTTAATATGTTCTATTTTGTATTTATAAATTCTGGTTGGTGCATGGGACTCTGTGACATCAATAGGGATTTCTAAACACTTAATAGGACAGACCGACATAATATATGTTTTATATAGGTGAATGAAATAATTTTGCCTATTATATTTACTATATATAAAATAATTTTTTCCAAATGATATCTATATTTGGCTACAGTAGATTGTTTGTTAGGTAATAAAGTGTATAAATAATAATAGAAATAAGATTGAAAAATAAATTAAATGAAATTTGGAAATTTAGAGCTTAAGACCCGGGGTTTTGAAAAAAAATTCGAATAATTTTGGAATATAATAATATTGTTTATAAGTATTTTCTGATATAAATATTTAATATAAATCGGAAGAATTGTTTTAAAGAAGATTTTGGAGAAAATAAGTTTTGTACTTTCCCCTCTGTCGCTGGAAAATAATTTCCGTGATGGCGGCTGCATCATCGACTTTCATTTTCGAGTTTCGAAAGGGAAGGCCACTGTAGTAGTTTTACTGCAGATTCATTTTCCAAAAAAATTTATAAATTTTGGATTGTTTTAAATATTATTAGAGATATATAAGTTGTAAGAGTATATTTATATATTATTTTAAAATAATTTGAAATTTAACCCGGTATTAAATTCTTAAATTTTCATTAATTAATTGTTTCAATTAGTGTAGTGAAATGAAAGGTAAGTAATTAATAATTGAAACCTCTAATTTAGGTAAGAGATTTAAGGCTATGTTTATAAAGGAAATAAAAAGGAAGTTGAAATGGTAACTTATAAGGAAAAGGTAAATATTTATTTAACAATGAATTAATTAAAAGAAATGAGAAAACTTGTATAACTTTCAATTACATTCTTTAAAAGCATATATATAACATACCAAATATTAAAAGTTGAAATGTTAATAAGAAAATGTAATAGATATTGTACAAGTAATAAATTTGAGGTCATGAAAGTAATTAATGAAATTCCTTAATAAATAGGAATTTGATGTAGTAATATTATAATCTTAAGTGTAATTGAAAAGACTACTAATTGAAATAGAAAGGTAGGTATTATAAATGGAAGAAAATAAATAAAATTAAGTAGTATATATGGAAGATCATAAACTTAAGTAAAGGATTGAAGCTATTTATTAATTAAATAAGAAGAAAAGATGAATGCAGTAAATATATAAGTGTAGACTTAAATTAATGTATTAATGTGCTAAGAAATTGATTTGCACATGAATACTATAAACAAATGAAGTTATGCAATTGAAATGAAAAGAGAAAAATGAATTATATATATATAAGTATAAGTGCAAACAAGTGTAAGAAACACTAAATTAATGAATGGAGATAAAAGTTGTAAGAAATAAATGTAAAGTAATAAATGAATTTATAAGAATGAGCTTGATTTATTATATGGATGCCTGTTTGGTTTATGGTTGTTTGGGTAAGATACTTTAAATTTGGATTTGGTTGAATGAATAATCTATTTAGTTTTATCTAAGGCTGCTGAGTAAATGATGCGCTAGTAGTTTATTCTTCATTCCGTGCAATTTAATAGTTTTGAACCTGAACAACTATTTGTTTGTTTGATTGAATGGTTGTTTTGTATTGTGTATGCTGTTTGTTGAAATTGATGGTTATTGAATTAATTTGTTGTTAGTGATTAAAACCACAATTTCATTTTTTATAAATTGTTAACCCTTTGGATTATATAAGTAAAATGCAGGTTATGGAAGCAATTGCTACTGCTTTTGGTTCCATAAAATAAGCGTTATTGCCCGACAAATAAGTTAGTTTTTCGGATTACGGGTTTTAGCGTTATTATTTTGTTTTTTTTCCCGTGTTGGGGTACATATTATTTTGAAAATATATGATATATATTGTTATAATTAATATTTTATTTTTCTTCCGAGCCTCTCCGTACAAAGAAGACTCTGCCGAAATTTTCCGACTTAGAATTTTTTTTCTTCCAAACTTTAATAATTTAAATATAAAAGATTAAATAGTTATAAATTAGGATATCTTATTTGAAGTAATTAATTTTGTAAATTTAATTGTTTATAAAGTTAATGTTTTGATAAGATGTATTATTTTTATTTCTTCTTTTTCCTTTTTTTTCTTTTCGGGGACGAAAAGTTTTGAGTGGGGGAGAGTGTAACGACCCATAAATTTTCGATGTTAAATTTTTGTTATTTTAATAATATTTTATGAGTTAATATTGAAAGAAATAAAATATTGCAATTTTATAATGGAAAGATAACTAAATTTAGACTGAAACAATGTTAATACAAGTCAGTTGTCAACAATCTAAATGAAACTCCAATTCATTTTATTTAAGCATGATACGTTTGGTTATAAAACTAAATATAAGTAACAAATGTAAACATTTAGTTATTGTACAAAATAGATAGTTAATGGTAATTAAATAAGATCAGTATTGTGTATGGAATGATAATTTGGGTGGTATTAATGGTTACACTGATTTATAGTGGGGCGTAAAAGGGAATAAATTTATGTATAATTTGGGTAATAAAATAAGTTTATTTATGGAGTTAGATTGGTTATATTATCTTGGGCTATAAACCAAATAGAAGAGAACAAGCGTAAATTTTAAGGATATAATAACAATTATTATATATGACCTAATTTATTGGTCAATCAATTTATATGAAATAAAGTCCTCTTGAATGTTAAGTAATTTTAATACTGTTACGGAGGAAACGTTACTTAATGATTTTTAATTTTAGTGACGGAAGAGTGAATGAGAATTTACAGAGAACGTAAATAATTTATAAGTAAAAAGGAGTATATATTGAACAAATTTATTATAATTGGATAATGCAGTGTTATTGGAAATTAATTAGTGTTATATATGGGATTTATTCCTGGGTGGGCAAGTAGTAAACTTATAAATGAAAGAAAGTGATTAGGTGACCATTTATTTAGGTTATTTATCAGTATATTAAATAAAAATTTGGGAATCAGATCTCAATTAAGGGAAATTAAGTTGTACGTTAATTTGAAATAAAATCTATTAAATATTACATTTATAGGGAATGTAGTACGAATGGTTAGGGATTGTCAAATTTGGTAAAAATGGATTGGACTTAGGAAACTTTGTTAATTGAGTTTAAAACCTTAATTAATATGTGTAATTGGCAAGATTCACATTTTAAAAAAAAATAACCATTGATACAAGTCTAAGATGTATATAGAAGTATTAATGTAGTGAAAGACAAACAAATATTAACTATGTTATTTGTGTAATTAATGGATAGGAATACCAAAGGCTAATTGTAGTAAGCAATATAAGTGGTAGAATAATAAAAATTTATGATTTTATTACAGTAATCCTACATAGTAGATCTCAAACCATAATACTTGCCAAATATTGGTCATCTTAAATAATTCCAACAAATAGGAATTGTAAAACTCAAAATACGCCATAAAATGGCAAAACATCTCAGAATCATTAAACTCAAATAGCTTCGATCATACAAGTCCGAAATTAACCAAAATAGTAGACGCACATGTCACATACCACGTGTTTTACTAATTCATTTAGTTCTCTTTCTCATACTTTCGAATAATATAAAAGTGTGTATTATATATATATAATAATTATAAATTTTTGTAAAACATTTAATTTGAAATCTTTTCCATTTTGAAAATCATTTCAAAAACGGTTTAGAAAACACGTGCACAGAAACATCAAAAATTGATGAAAATTAATAAAATTACCATACGATAAAACCCAAATGAAACCATCAATTCATAGTGCGAATCGACGTTAATGTCAGCTTTTCTATTAGTAGAAGTTAGCCTTTTAGATCCATCTTGAAAAAAAAATGCTCGAAATCATCGAATTCAGAAAAAACAATTCAACGGAAAATGCTCAAACATTGCAAAAGAACTCAGGCCTGCGGTTTGTTTTGCCAATTTTCCACTTTTAAACTCAAAATTTGAGAAAACATGAAACATAAAAGTTGAAGATAATTTCCATAGATTGAAGTCAGAAAAAGAATCAACTAATTTGGACATTTGAGTCAAAAGTTATGGCAGTTCTAATTCTCAGGTATAAAATTACAAAACTGTGAACAATATACATAACAACAGGGCTGCGGCTTAAAGAGCCATTTTGACCCTATAGAACCCAGAATTTGGTAAATCATAAAACATAAAAGTTGATGATAATTGCAAAAGCTAAAAGATAGAAAATGAAACACCTTATTTGGACTATCGAGTCAAAAGTTATGATGATTTTATTTCTCAGATCTAAAATTACAAAACTCTGAACAATGTGTATAACAACAGGGCTGCGGCTTAAAGAGCCATTTTGACCCTGTAAATCCTAGAATTTGATAAATCATAAAACATAAAAGTTGAAGAGAATTGCAAAAGCTAAAAGACAGAAAAAGAATCACCTTATTTGGACAATCGAGGCAAAAGTTATGATGATTTGATTTCTCAGGTCTAAAAATACAAAACTGTCACTTTGCTCTCGGGATAGTAAGAAAGAAGTGCAATTTTGACTAACTTAACTTTAAAATTTCTTAAAACTCAAAACATTAAACTTGTAGAAAAATTTATAGTCTTTCAACAACATATAAAATTATCTAATTTGGATAAGAAATGTAAAAGATATGGCAAAATATATTACAGGTATAAACTCAGGAAATTTTCTTTAAGGACAGTGTTGCACTTTTATTTCAATTCTATTTCAGGTCTATCAGACTTCCATAAATCGAAATGCAACCAAAAACGAAATGTTTCTCCTTGAGTCTAGTTTCTACTACAAAAAGAATGAGCTCAAACGGATTAGGAACATGCATGATATCACTATCTTACTTCTGTCCATTTTTCTAATTCATTTTCAGCAAGCATAGAAACCCCAAAATCATCTTTCTAATTCACAAATTCAACCAAGGATTCATCTAATACAACCAAAAACAAACACGAAAATTTGAGTAAACTAGAAAAGTGAGTGTTTAAACCCACCTAAAGGTTTATTTGCAGCAAATTAGCGAATTTAGCAAGCAAAGTAGGAAACTTTGGCCTTGATTTGGAGTTAGAGACCTAAAAGAGGAGAAAATAGAAACTTGCAAACAAGAAGAGACAATTAACAGAAAATCTTCTCTAAACTAAAATTGGATGTGAGTATTTAGGTTTTGGAATATGATTACCTGTGAATTTCACTTTAGATTGATAAAGAGCTCAGCTTGAATTGAAGAAATTTGAGTTTTAAAAGCCATAGATTGAAGAAGATGGAGTTGGGTTTTTTTTTTTTTCTTTCTGGTTTCTGAATGTTTACAGGAGGAAGAAAATGAGCGTACAGTAATTACTTTCTCATTTCTTCCTTTAGGCTTTGGCTAAGTGGGCTTGGACCCAAATAAAAAGAAGAAGAAAAACCTAAGCAAATTAATACAACACATAACAAATGCACAAATATGTATATTAATATACAAAATAAATTACGTTCACTTTTAAATTTTCACATAAACAATTATGTAAACTGACATACATATGAAATAAAATATTTCCTATCATATCAAATGATTATTTTAAATTTTAAATATTTTTATTATTAAAAAGGCCAAATTTACAAAAATACTCAATTTACATCAAATAAATTTATAATTCCTTATTTTTAACTTCTAAAATTCAATAAAAATTATTTTTCTTGCGTAGAAAAATATAAAAACTATTTTAGTCTCATATCTATAATCAAAACACATTTTTAAACCAAATTCCACCTTTTTATCTAAGTAAATAACGTTTAAAAAAAATCAATTACTTCCTTAAAAATTATTAAAAGAAGTAATTGGCAATAATTAATAAAATCGTTGCATTTACTCTAGATAAAAATCCATTTTCCATTTATTATTTCCCTAAGAAAATAAAATAGAGTTCCAAACTTTATTTTCTCATTTTAAATTCAAAATTTATTATTTATCCCAATTAAACAATTTAAATTCCCAATTTATTTTAATTCTTAATATTAGATCATAACTCACAGGAAATCTCCAAACCAGGGTTATTACAGACTCCCCTCCTTACAAAAATTGCGTCCTCGCAATTTTCTAGAAAAAGAGCCGTAAACAACACAAAAATTCAATCGACAAAGGATAAAAGACAAGCTCGAAACTCAAACCATTCATACTCTCAACATAGAATGGTAGAGAGAAACAAGGAAAAAAACTCACTTGGTTAGTCCAATGGCCCATCAAATGCCAATATCATGATTGGCAAACCATCGAAATTTCCAAGTATCTCGAAAGAATTTCGAAGATGTCCCGTCTTCGAATCAAACTCAATAAGATGCTCAACAATTAATCAATCGAAATTGATTGATTCCAGAAAAATTCTACGAATAGAGTCAGGGTCAAACTCACTTAAACCCGAACTCTAAGCAATAAAGAAGATCACCAATAAGATATTCCGCATAAATATACGGAAAGAACATCCTCACAACATGTGGATACAATAGACAAGATAGATAAATCACAAGATAGCTTCTCACAAGGCCACCAAACTCGAATGACCACGAGAAATGCACGTCGTTGATAATAGCTCAAAGATAGAATATGCTCAAGAACAAGGATATAAGATCGAATTATCTTTTAATCCAAGATATTTAGAATTTTAAATCTCAATATCTTCTAAATTTTTAAATCTCAATTTTCAACATTTGAAAATTTCTCGAACTCTTTACTATATTACTTAGTAAGTAATTTAATACTCAAAATTAAAATTCAATTTCTTCTCTTGCTTCAAAATTAAAGAATTTTGTAAATCCATAATAATATCCTTTAAAATAAATTAAGGGTTTAAATTCTCTTATTATACTCTTTCCATAAAATATCCAGCATATAATATATATTTTAAAATCTCAAAATATACTTCTAATAAAGTACAGCTCAAAAATAATCTCATTTATATTCTCATCTTTATAATTTAAAAAATTAATAAATGGCATTGCCTTGCTATTGAGTTTTTAATATATATATATATATATATATATCTGTTGGCTGCAGAGTTGACCGAACGATAAAAACTGCCTCGCCACTCTATTACTCATCTCTAAAATCAGTGGCTACAATTACCATTCAAAAATAAATTTAATATTTAATCTCAAATTATTATTTTCAAAATCTCAATCTTTAAAACACAAATCATCATGTTTGATTGCCTCATCATAGCATTTAGGAGATTCCTATCGATAATGTTGATCAAACATATCGACCAGAACTCTTAACTACCTGATGGATAACCCAACACTCTCAAATTATTTCTAAGAAAGAATACTACTTATATAAATATATTCTCAAAACATTCTTCGATTTTTTTTATAAAATAACTCAAAGCTCAAATTTCTATTTAAAACTCATATTTATATAGCTTTAAAACTCAAACCAAAGAACATTAAGAGAATGCATCGAGATATTCCCAGAATACTCGATTCTCAAAATCAATAGAAGGAGATAGAGTGTTCGTCAATCTTATGATGTCATAAGACACTCCCAAAAATCATCAAGATACAGGATAAGCAAGATATTCTTCTCGAAGGAGAAGAAGCACATAAACAACAAATCATTACTTCAAACAACGTAATGCTACAAAGAATAACACTAATTGAGTATCCGAAAAGGATAATTCAAAGAAACGAATGATAAACTCAATCAAACTCGCATAATCCAAAGACTTACTCATTCCTTAGTGGATGTCCTAGTGGAAAGATAGCCGAAGGCTAACAGCCAGGAACAAGGTTAATTTAAAACTCGGTTGCCCGATTGGATATCAAACCCAAACGGACTCTTCAAAACTCAACAACGTCACCTTGATTGGAATTCTTTGTCATCAACATCTCGATACTCAAGAGTGAATTCATAAACTTCAGAATCATCATTAACATTCCAAAGTGATAGAAATAATAAACCAATCAAAATAGGAAACCTAAATATACAATAGGATCCTATAAAACAAAGAATTGGACTTAATATCAAATAAGTCAATCCATCTCAAATCAAATGCATCGTAAGATTGTGAGTAACAAACAAATATTCACAAAAGAAACATCAAATAGAAACCTCAGAATGCTCACAATGAGCCAATCATTGTGGATCCCCTCAATACGATTCACAACTCTCAAAGGAACACAACAAGAATACTCTAAGGAATCAATAAGCTTCATCGATACGAACTCACTCGCATCGACAAAAATAAGAATGGAATAATCCCAAATAAGATTATTCATAAGATAAGATAACACCAAAATCAATTATGGAATACTATGGAATACAATGTATATTCCTAAACATATTCCATCCTAACATATCACAATTCTCGAAAAAGAATCAAAGCACGATTCGAAAATAAGCTCGAATAAAGGACAATGATTCACTCGTATTGTACTTCGACGTATCATGATATACATACTGTTCTGTGTTTACTCTACTTTGTTCTGACCACAGCTCTGATACCAAGCTGTAATGCCCCACCCTGAGACTCACCTTAGTAAAGAGAATTAACGAGTAATTCCGTCTACTAAAGCGGAGAATAGGGCTGGTTAAGGGCGACCATCTATAACTTTGTCTTAAACATCTACTGAATACGTCGATAAATGCAATATAATATTTCTTTTCTATCTCAATGGATCGACATACACATTAAATGTTTAATCCAAAACTATAGGTGGTTGACGGATCTATCAGAACAAAATACAATAACTAAATGTAAAGCACATCACAGAACAGTAATCGACATCATATATATACATATACACTAGTACATGTTTAGTACAATACAATATGAATACAATAAAGGAGGTACTCGACCACACCATATACATCAAATCAAATGTAAAACATCAGAGTATGCGGAAGAAATAAACTACTCAAGTGAAAGAAGAGATGATATCCAACACCAACTTCAAGCTAAGTCCAATAGATGATACCTGAAACAACTCGGTCTGACCCGAGTATAAATAAACGGGTCAGTCTAGCTACACAAATCAGTCAATATCGATAATATAAAGCAGAATGGATATAGTGATACTTCTTCTCGAATGAGGAGAAGGATTAGATAACTCATTGCTCAATACTTAAGTAACAAACGCTACCTAAGTGACTAAATACCTCGAAAGAGGTAACTCAAAATCAATACTCAAATAAAACACAAGTGCCTCATATCATTAGCGATAACCCATAATGAACTCAAATCAACTCATATAAAACTCAAGCAAAACTCAAATGGTTCGATGAACTATTACTCCAAAAAGGAGAAAACTCATCTCAATCACAAATAGAAGTCATGAAAGCAACACAAGACAACTCCATAAGAATGTGAGATCTCAAACTCATAAGTAGGCCAAGGCGGCTAAATGTCACACATACATCTCAATCATAAAAACTCATGGAACTCGATACGAGTTCAAACTCATAAAATCTCAAACTCAATAAAGAATTCGATGTATGTTCAAAACTCAGACGGCCGAAGCCTTAGACAAGGTCGCTAACACTTTCCAAAGCAGTTCGTCCTCATGACAAGGTCGCTGACACCTTTCCAAAGCAGTTCGTCCTCATGACAAGGTCGCTGACACCTTTCCAAGCCATTTTGTCATCCCTAACAAGGTCGCTAACACCTCCAAAGCAGTTCGTCCTCATGACAAGGTCGCTGACACCTCTCAAAGCAGTTCTGTTAGGTAAACGTCGTGAATGTGTCACAAACTCACAGATAGGAACCCAAAAAGTGTTAACGTGTGTCCCATACCACACCTTCGCACTTAGCGGTTTACTAGCCGTTAGTCGATGCCACACTAAAAACATCATAAAACTCATAAAATTATATCTCGCCTAGTCTTATTGGCGAGTGATAAAGAGATACCATACTTGTCTCATCTCACCGATAAGTATTAAATGGCATCATAACTTATCTCATCTCATCAACATGTGAAAAACATCATGATGGTTTCTCATAAACCATAAATCTCAAAATATGAAATCATAAACTCAAGACTTGCCTTATGCCATTGGCAAGTAAATAAAACATCGTGACGGTTCTCATCGATCAAACTCCTACATAGTAGATCTCAAACCATAATACTTGCCAAATATTGGTCATCTTAAATAATTCCAACAAATAGGAATTGTAAAACTCAAAATACGCCATAAAATGGCAAAACATCTCAGAATCATTAAACTCAAATAGCTTCGATCATACAAGTCCGAAATCAACCAAAATAGTAAATGCACATGTCCCATACCACGAGTTTTACTAATTCATTTAATTCTCTTTCTCATACGTTCGAATAATATAAAAGTGTGTATTATATATATATATATATATATATATTATAATTATAAATTTTTGTAAAACATTTAATTTGAAAGCTTTTCCATTTTGAAAATCATTTCAAAAACGGTTTAGAAAACACGTGCACAGAAACATCAAAAATTGATGAAAATTAATAAAATTACCATACGATAAAACCCAAATGAAACCATCAATTCGTAGTGCGAATCGACGTTAATGTCAGCTTTTATATTAGTAGGAGTTAGCCTTTTAGATCCATCTTGAAAAAAAAATGCTCGAAATCATCGAATTCAAATAAAACAATTCAACGGAAAATGCTCAAACATTGCAAAAGAACTCAGGCCTGCGGTTTGTTTTGCCAATTTGCCACTTTGAAACTCAAAATTTGAGAAAACATGAAACATAAAAGTTGAAGATAATTTCCATAGCTTGAAGTCAGAAAAATAATCAACTAATTTGGACATTTGAGTCAAAAGTTATGGCAGTTCTAATTCTCAGGAATAAAATTACAAAACTGTGAACAATATACATAACAACAGGGCTGCGGCTTAAAGAGCCATTTTGACCCTGTAGATCCCAGAATTTGATAAATCATAAAACATAAAAGTTGAAGAGAATTGCAAAAGCTAAAATACAGAAAAAGAATCACCTTATTTGGACTATGGAATCAAAAGTTATGATGATTTTATTTCTCAGATCTAAAATTACAAAACTCTAAACAATGTGCATAACAACAGGGCTGTGGCTTAAAGAGCCATTTTGACCCTGTAAATCCAAGAATTTTATAAATCATAAAACATAAAAGTTGAAGAGAATTACAAAAGCTAAAAGACATAAAAAGGATCACCTTATTTGGAAAATCGTGTCAAAAGTTATGATGATTTTATTTCTCAGGTCTAAAATTACAAAACTGTCACTTTGCTCCCGGGATAGTAAGAAAGAAGTGCAATTTTGACTAAATTAACATTAAAATTTCATAAAACTCAAAACATGAAACTTGTAGAAAAATTTATAGGATTTCCAGAACGTATAAAATTATCTAATTTGGATAAGAAATGTAAAAGATATGGCAAAATATATTACAGGTATAAACTCAGGAAATTTTCTTTAAGGACAGTGTTGCACTTTTACTTTCAATTCTATTTCAGGTCTATCAAACTTCCATAAATCGAAATGCAACCAAAAGCGAAATTGTTTCTCCTTGAGTCTAGTTTCTAATCCAAAAAGAATGAGCTCAAACAGATTAGGATCATGCGTGATATCACTATTTTACTTCTGTCCATTTTTCTAATTCATTTTCAGCAAGCATAGAAACCCCAAAATCATCTTTTAATTCACAAATTCAACCAAGGATTCATCTAATACAACCAAAAACAAACACGAAAATTTGAGTAAACTAGAAAAGTGAGTGTTTAAACTCACCTAAAGGTTTATTTGCAGCAAATTAGCGGATTTAGCAAGCAAAGTAGAAAACTTTGGCCTTGATTTGGAGTTAGAAACCTAAAAGGGGAGAAAATAGAAACATGCAAACAAGAAGAGACAATTAACAGAAAATCTTCTCTAAACTAAAATTGGATATGAGTATTTAGGTTTTGGAATATGATTACCTATGAATTTCACTTTAGATTGATAAAGAGCTCAGCTTGAATTGAAGAAATTTGAGTTTTAAAAGCCATAGATTGAAGAAGATGGAGTTGGGGGGTTTTTTTTGTGGTTTCTAAATGTTTACAGGAGGAAGAAAATGAGCGTACGGTAATTACTTTCTCATTTCTTCCTTTAGGCTTTGGCTAAGTGGGCTTGGACCCAAATAAAAAGAAGAAAAAAAAAACCTAAGAAAATTAATACAACACATAACAAATGCACAAATATGTATATTAATATACAAAATAAATTACGTTCACTTTTAAATTTTCACAGAAACAATTATGTAAACTTACATACATATGAAATAAAATATTTCCTATCATATCAAAAGATTATTTTAAATTTAAAATATTTTTATTATTAAAAAGGCCAAATTTAAAAAAATACTCAATTTACATCAAATAAATTTATAATTCCTTATTTTTAACTTCTAAAATTCAATAAAAATTATTTTTCTTGCGTAGAAAAATATAAAAACTATTTTAGTCTCGTATCTATAATCAAAACACATTTTTAAACCAAATTCCACCTTTTTATCTAAATAAACAACGTTTAAAAAAAATCAGTTACTTCCTTAAAAATTATTAAAAGAAGTAATTGGCAATAATTAATAAAATCGTTGCATTTACTCCAGATAAAAATCCATTTTCCATTTATTATTTCCCTAAGAAAATAAAATAGAGTTCCAAACTTTATTTTCTCATTTTAAATTCAAAATTTATTATTTATCCCAATTAAACAATTTAAATTCGCAATTTATTTTAATTCTTAATATTAAATTATAACTCACAAGAAATCTCCAAAACCAGGGTTATTACAAATAACATATTAAGCAATGAAATTTATAAATGGAAGTTATGTATGTACAAAATTACAATTGTAAAAAAATCTCTATGCATTATAACAAATGTAAGGTTAGTAATATGCAAATACAAACAAAAGAATAATAATATAAATATCTATCTTAACCATATTCTCTTTAATAACAAGTGTAAGTAAAATTTGGTCATCAATATAACATTTGTATAGATAATAATATGCATGATAAACAAGTGTCATGAATTTGTTTTAAATTATAAATAAAAGATATAAGAAAATATGTACATTTCTATTTCTTCTCATTTTGTTTTTCAATCTTCATCTTCCAAAAAAAAGAAAAAAAAATGCAAATCAGTAAACTAAACTCACAAACCTGGGAAGATCAAAGCAAAAACTGATTCAAAGTAATTTTAAAAACTGGGAAATCTCAAGTCTTGGAAACAATGGTAAATTTAGTGATTTAAACTCAAAAACTGAAGTAATCAAATGCAAAGATTAATTTCAGACTCAAATTCAAACAAAGAAGAAGATAAGTTCAAAATCAAACTCTTCAGATTTCAAGTTATTGTCTTGTTTTCTGTTTTCTAATTATGTTGATAACACAGGAAATACTGCCATCTGAAATATTAAAACTAATCATGCCCCTTAACAAAACAGAGAAGATTTAAATCGAGATTTAAAAGCAGATAGCAAATCCATGGACAGGGCCTCTATTCAATCGTCAAGGTGAGTAAACGAACCTATGTTTCATTGAAATCTGTTGCATGATATAGAAGTATGCAGTAATGACGCGTTAATGGTTAGCATGAATAGGAATTGCCTTGCATGTTAATAAAAATCTGATATATATCTATGTACATCTAAGAGAAAGAAAGCTTGCTCTATTCTAAATTTTATAGGTAAGTAAAACTCACATCTAAGAGAAAGAAAGCTTGCTCTATTCTAAAGTTTATAGGTAAGTAAAACTCCTAAACTGAAATTGCATGAAGTGGCACAGGGTGGATCCTTGAATTATGTTATGTGCATGATGATAAAGAAATGATTTTTATGTAGATATGAGTGTGTGTTAGAATCAGAGTTTAAATTTGGGTCAGGCTAGCAAGCCTCTGTTTAAACATTTCAGGTTCAAACCTGATTCAAAATATAATTCTACTTCTCAAGTGATTTTTGGACTTTGATTCCTGAATAAAGTGTGTTTGTTTTAACATAAGTAAAGTTTAAAAATAAATTTATGCAAAATAAATTTGGATATATTTTGGAAACAAAAGGGAATAGTGGAAAACTTAAAATGGGTTAAAATAAATCTTAATGATTTATTAATTCACTCATCTAACTTGAATTCCCTTAGTAAATTAGGATTTTTGAAATCAAATCTGGATTTTTTTTAGTTAAGTATTTTTGGACAATTCGAAGATGATCTGAAAATTGGTTTTTAAGCTATTTCTGGCGATCTTTGAACTTTTGGGTTGGACGGATTGTTGTTGAAGCATGTTTGGTGTAGTGGTTGAAGTCATCGATAGTTGTGGTGATGGGAATATGGTGAAGTAGGGTTTAAAGGCGTAATCGTGACAATGAGGAGTTTTGGGTTCGTCGCGATGACTCGAAGCATCGGACTCGAATTGGTGTGGGGGAGAATGGGGTGTGGTCATCGATGAAGCTATGAACGGAGATTCGAGGATCATAGTGATCAGAGAAGTTGGATTGAGTAGTTTCTGTTCGAGAAGTTTCATTCCAAAAGATACAATCTGGCTCGATTTTGATTTAGTGGCAGATCTAGAGGTCGAGGTGGTCGGGTAGTTAGAGGAGGTGGATGACGACATGGAGTTGGTCACGGAGTTGATCGGAATGGCAAGTTTCTGGTGTACACGTGCACGCGTGTCGGTAGTTGGAGGTAGGTCGCTAAAGTTTGGGAAGAAGAATCGCGTCGAGTAAAAACGAGAACGATCCGGGTTTTAGTTCGTGTAGGATGGGTTTTGTCTCGGGTTAAAATGTGAAGACCAGCGTGCTTTTATATGCAACAGC
This sequence comes from Allium cepa, assembly GCA_030765085.1. Lineage (NCBI taxonomy): Eukaryota > Viridiplantae > Streptophyta > Magnoliopsida > Asparagales > Amaryllidaceae > Allium > Allium cepa. The sequence continues at coordinate 803,091,109 of CM060931.1, forward strand.
TCGAAATTTTAATAAAGAAGAAAAAAAGAGGGTAAATGAAGGAACACGACTCAGAACTCGAGTAGGTACCGGTTTTTACCCGAAGTGGGAAATCAGGTAGGTTTTTAAACATTTTTTTTTATTTTCTAATGGCATTAGGTTTGGAGTTTAAATGAATTAGGCTTAAAACTCTTCTAGGTAAATTTCCTTTGATATAAATGAATAATTTAAAATATGTGATTAGAAAATCAGTAAAGGTAATGATTTTATCTTAAAATTTAATTTAAGTTTGAAATTGATGAGGTAAATTAGGAAAAATCAATTAATTTAATTAGTTAATAATTCAGAATTAATTAATCAACAATTAAGGGATGAAATACCCAGTTGAAATTGATAAGGAGAATGTGATTAATTAATTTGTTAATTAATTAAAGATAGTCGATTGGTAATTGATTAAGTATAATTACTTAATGAGTTTGATAAAAGTAATTACTTGGTGAAGTAATGGATGGATAAACTTCTAGACGTAATTAACATAAGAAATTTATTTTTATTTTTATTTTTATGGGAAATAATTAAAGGTTAATTACTTAATAGAAGTAATTAAAGATTTATTACTTACTAACTAAGGGTTAGTAAATTAATGAATGCGATTAATTATAGGATAATTAATCTGAAGGGTGATTAAGTTGTGTAATTAATTAAGAGTTTATTACTTATTGTAATAATTAATCAATGGTGATTAATTAAGAAGGATGATTAAAGGATGATGATTAATTGGGTTATAATTAATCAATATTAAGTAAAGGTAAACTAGGTGATTAAAATTAGAAATTAATTTAATTAGAGATAAATTAAATTAATTTTTGGAAGTGATCAATCGTGCTTATTAATGATTGAGTGATGATTAGTACTTTGAATTAGTCGATATCTCTGATATGAATTGCTTTGTGATATGATATATTGAATGGACGGTGATAATTTGATTATTTATCAATTATGACTTGATGTTTAAGTGTTATCCGATAATTAAGGTTGAATTGTATTTAATTGGATAACTTGGGTTAAGATAACATTAGGATCGAAGAAACCGGAGTCGAGTATCAGTAAATACCCGAAACCACTTCGATTCCTTATAAATTGCTAAGTGAAATCTATAAGTTGGAATGGAATGATTTAAATAAATGAAACCATTTAATCTAAGTTTTGGTACTTAGAAATTGATGTGTGAAATAAATGATGTCGATAGCAAATTGTGAAGTTGTAAATTGATAAGTTACCCCGGGTTTATATAAGTTGTGAGCTTTGGTATTTCTTATTAGATGAGTTTACTCGCGCTGGTTTCCAGCCTGACCCGGGTGTTACTTTGATGTAATGCTCGGGTCAGACCGAGTATTACAGATTTTCAGGTAAGAACGTTTTGGAGCTCAGGAGGCGAGCTGGATGGCAGGGACGTATGGAGAGTTTCCACTATGATATTGTATATATCTGAGACATGTTAATTGTATCTGTCCAATGTTATATAAATTGTTGTAACTCTGATATATCAATGTAAATTGATAGATAAATTTTTTTTGGTATAACTATTATTGATATTATATTTTATCCGCGGCGAATGTGAGATTGTGTGTTTCTTTTCTGTTCTTCTTCTATCTCTTTCTTCTTTTCTCTAACTATCTGGAATTTTTAGGATCAAAAATTTCCGGGTCGTTACATTTGGTATCAGAGCTGAAGGTTAAGCGAGAACCTTGGCTCGGGTGGGTATACTCATTAAGGATAGGGTAAGTGGTACCCTAGGATGAGTTGAATATATATATATATGAGAGAGCGTACTTGTTATTTTCATATATAAAGGTTTTTAAATGATTTCAAAAGTAAATGAATCTTATATAAGAAATAGATTATCTATTATATTAAGGAAATTGGTTGTAGTATTAAGAATTAAGTGGTAATAGAATTACAACCAAATTGAAATTAAATTGAAGACAAGTTTGAAATGGATTTAAACTGGAATTAAATCTTGAAATTGGGAAAGGGTTCAGGATAATCAATTAATTTATGTAATTAATTAAACTTTATTTAATGAGATTAATTAATGGATAATAATTGGAAATGATAAATAAAGAGGGAGTTACTTAATGAAGTAACTAGAGGTAACTAATTTAAGGGACAATTACTTAATGAAGATAATTAAGAAATAAGTTAATTACCGAATGTGATTAATTAATGACGTAATTAATTTAAAGAAATAGTAAATAATATTATTTAATGCAATTGATTGAAATGGTCCTATTTAAAACAAGAGTTTTTTGAAAATTTAAAGGAAACTTGTTTTGAATTAAAACCAAAGGTGGTTAAAAATTTTAAAGTATAACTTGGAATGTAAAAGAAATTAATATGTATATATGTGGATATACATAATATCAAAGGTGGTTTGAAATAAACTCTAAAGGTGAGTTTTAAATTGAGAATGAGATGTAGTACCCAAAAGTGATAAGTCATTGAACTTAATAAGTGGGAAGATTATTAACGTGAAGTTTAGAATTTGAAATGGAAGTTCAAACTAGGTAAGGTTGACTGGATTAAGTGAATTGAGTTTAACTTGGGAAAAGTTAAATATGTTGGGATGATCAACCTGATTTGGAAATTTCCAGATGAAATTAAGTTTTAACTTGGAAAGTTAAATGATTGATTATATTTGAGAGTTTGAGTGATCTCAAATTGGGTTTGAGATCCGAAAATTGGAAATGAATGGATGTATTGAAATAAGTGGATGATACCATCCTATTGTTATTAATAATCTTTAAAATGTGAATTGGATTTGTTTAAATGAATGAGAAATGGAGTATGGTGATCCATTGTTGGGATAAAAAGGTAAATTGGTTTAAAGGAATTAAAACAACATTTCAAGTATTAACTTGAATTTATATAATTCGAGATGGTTTAAATCTGGGATTTGAATTGAAATTAGTTCAAATTTAATTTGATTTGAAGTAATTGAAATTGTGATTGTCGATGTATGAGTATAAGATTCAAATGGAAAATTTGAATTGGATTAATTTGAAATAATTTGAAATTAGTCCAAATTTATTGGAATAATTTGGAATTATAATTAATGTTGAATGGTTTTAAATTCAAATGGAATTTGAATTAAATTTAGGAGGAAATCAAGAATAATTCAACTGGATTTGGAAATGGAATTTGAAATTGGAATTAATTCAAACTGGAGTTGAAATGGATTGGAATTGAAGTGGGTTCAATTGAATGGATATTAGTCCAAAGTGATTGGAATAACTTGGAATTGTAAGTAAAGTTGAATATGTTTAAAATCAAATGGAACTTGATTTAAATTAAAAAGGAATTGAGAATTAATTCAACTTGAATTGGGAATAAATCAAGTTCAATGGAAATTGGAGTTATTAAAAAATTAGAATTGCGTCAATTTAAATGGAAGAGGAAATTTAAATTGAACTGATTGAGAATAGAGATTGGAAAGTGAACAGTTTTGACTCTGGACTATTTTTAATATAAATTATTTTAATATAAACCTATATTTCCAAGCTATTCATTATATATACAACCTTTCTTTTAAAAGCCAAACTATCTTATACTTGTTTTACAATTATTTTTGAAACTGTTTAACAATTTTCTAACTATTTTATAAAATAATTACTATTTTCAACTACTAATTACTATTTTATAGCTATTTTGCAATTTAAAATTTCTTTGACTATTTAACTATTTTCCAATTATTTTACAATTACTAAACTATTTTACAGCTATTTGACAAACTAGTAATTATTTTTCAACTACTTATCTATTTCTTTAACTTTCAAGTTATTTTCTAAATTTAAACTGGACGGAGTTCAAACTGTTATTGGTTAAATACCCATTCGAGATAAGAGTTTAAGGAATAATCCAAATGTGGATTAAAGCAATTGTAAGTAAGTGGATAGAATCTAAAGGAAATGTGAATAGAAAAAGAAATTGATTTGGGCTAATAATCAATGAAGTTAAATACGTAGGATGTACGCATATTATTCTATTCGCATAATAATTTGATCCAGATTCGAGCACAGAATTTTGAGATAATTAAGTCGATCTGAGTTGGTGATTAATTAAGAAGGATGATTAAAGGATGATTGATTAATTGGGTTATAATTAATCAATATTAAGTAAAGGTAAACTAGGTGATTAAAATTAGAAATTAATTTAATTAGAGATAAATTAAATTAATTTTTGGAAGTGATCAATCGTGCTTATTAATGATTGAGTGATGATTAGTACTTTGAATTAGTCGATATCTCTGATATGAATTGCTTTGTGATATGATATATTGAATGGACGGTGATAATGTGATTATTTATCAATTATGACTTGATGTTTAAGTGTTATCCGATAATTAAGGTTGAATTGTATTTAATTGGATAACTTGGGTTAAGATAACATTAGGATCGAAGAAACCGGAGTCGAGTATCAGTAAATACCCGAAACCACTTCTATTCCTTATAAATTGCTAAGTGAAATCTATAAGCTGGAATTGAATGATTTAAATAAATGAAACCATTTAATCTAAGTTTTGGTACATAGAAATTGATGTGTGAAATAAATGATGTCGATAACAACTTGTGAAGTTGTAAATTGATAAGTTACCCTAGGTTTATATAAGTTGTGAGCTTTGGTATTTCTTGTTAGATGAGTTTACTCACGCTGGTTTCCAGCCTGACCCCGGTGTTACTTTGATGTAATGCTCGGGTCAGACCAAGTATTACAGATTTTCAGGTAAGAACGTTCTGGAGCTCAGGAGGTGAGCTGTAACGACCCACTATTTTGTACCATTCGAATTCAACAATACTTAGATAAATGTCGAGCTGGAACAGTTCAAAACAATAGATTGTAAAATAGCTAAGGAACAATTAAATCAAATACACAGAATCACAGACACAGATATCAGAATCTTACAGCGGAATATAAAATAATACAGTGGTTCATGAAGCCACTTAACTTTTACCCAACAGAATTACATTGTTTGTAAATCTCAAATACAATTTTAAACATAAATAGAACGAGTCTTCAAAATAAGATAAAACAGAAAAGCTTCCAGCAACATGAATGATCTACGAGTGTCCTAGCTCTGGAGAGGAAACTGAAGCTGCAACTCAGGCTGACCCGAGCGTACAATAAAACAAAACACTCGAGTCAGGACATACATACTTATATAATGTAAGCTAAATCAAGTGTACTGTAATGTAAAGAGCAAGTAACTTAAAGGATGCTTGGGATCGCCCATCCTCTAAGGATCCGTTAAACTATTTACTATATAGTATATTGCGCTATTATAATAGTGTCTATATTAAAATAAACTTACTTTTTATATAGCGTTAAGGGGTTACCCATATAGCCCTTAACACATAATAGTCCCAGTAGTCCATCCAATATCATAGCTCCTCCTGATCGGGAAGCAACTAGAGGGTACCACACGGGCTACGGGAGAAAACCAAACTCGTACAAGGCTCGATATGGTAGGTGACACGGCACAACTAGGCAATGCCAGGGTAGATATACCAATTGCTATCCGGACCGATGGTAACGCGAAGCCGCAGCAACCGCCCACCTCGAACAACACTCCCAAATCAAAGGTGCGCACCAAACAATCACAAAAGTAATAGAATGGCAAACGAAGAAGTGCGTTCGATCAGAGGAGCTACCTCATTAATCCGAGAATCGCTCCTGTTTTAGCCACCTTATGCCAACTCACGGGAGTCGGGTCCACGTATATACCTTTCAAGAAACCGCCCCCACCATCCTACTTCATTCTGGAATCTCCACCGCGTACACGGTTGTCAAAGTGGTTTTCGGTATCGACAGAGAGTATGTCCATATCCGATCCCGGTCTCTTTGCCAACCAACCGTTATTATAACCCGTGGTTATAGTTTGAAAAATGGTATTTATTTTTCCAAATCAATATATATTTCAAATACCTTAAATTTTCAAATCCTTGATTTAAACATTTTTTTTTTTAAAAATATACCATTTCAATTTATTCAATCAAATTTGGAATTTATTTCTTTTATAATAGAAATCATATTTTCCTTTAAAATCTATCCAAACTCAATTTCTAGATTCTTTTATTTATTACATATTTAAATTCCAAAGTTTAACTTATTCTCAAAAATCTTCCATATATTTTTAAATAAATCAATTTCAATTTCTACAGCACCTAGGAAATGCTGTCTAAAGTTGTGAGTTTAACCTAGTCTAATTTCAAAAAGATAGCATTTAAATGCTGTTGTAGACCTTTAGATTTAAATCTATTTCCAAATATAACTTGTTATATATATAATTTTCTAAATTTAAATCTTACTCTTTCAAACTCTAGAATTTCCGGAACAAGTTATACTAAAAATTTATTCTATATTTATTTATTTATCATTTAAATCATTATAAGTCCTATAAAATTATTTACTAGAATATCTTCAATTTCTAAATTTAAAATAATTGAATAAAATTTCAGAAAATAATCTATATAAACCACGGGCCTGTATAAGATTTTCTAGCCTAGGTCAAGTGAAACGGATTTATATCATTTCAATCCGATATTTACAAATCCCGGGTTCTATCATTTCGAACCCGCAATCCCAAGATAAATTTACAGCAGTTAAGTGAACAATAATAATCAATTAGGCCTATCATTTCAGCCATAACAATATATATATAACAGGGAACTTGCAGTGTGATTTAAGCAGTAAATAATAACATAATATAACTGTAGATATCATATAACATATAAATAACTGATGGGGTGTCAATTTAATGGGGTTTATCATTCTATATCACACTACAGACAGATAATAGTGAAATACAAATTTACACATACACTTGTAATAATTTACGGAATATAAATACGTATGTCTGGTGAGAAATACTCACCTGGGTGTTGCAGCAAATTCGAGTTCAAAATTGAAAATTTACTGGTACAGACTGACAGAGAATAACAGTCAAATTTTGCGGGCGTCGCCTAGATTTAGATCTAGAGCAAATTTCAAAAATATAGGAACGTGACTTAGATTTTATGGTCAACGAAAAATTAAAGATAGGAAAAGAAATTTGACTTGCTCGATCAAATTTTCTAAAACACGATTGCAAAATGAATACGAGTGCACCCCTAACTTGTTCATGCCTACCCTATACATATGCACTGCCTACCCCTTTCTTCATTCATAAATTTCACCCTGTTTTTTTTCTTCTTTTTTTTTTTTCTTTTTTTTTTTTCTTTCCAGAATCTCAAATACATATCAGATCACCACTGCACAAACAACTCTACAATATTTGTCTCCAACCCGAGTTTCCCCTCATTTTGCTTCGAGTCACAACAGGGTTTTCTTCGAGTCAAAATTTAGTCTGCTTCGGGTTAAATAAGTATCTGCTTCGAGTCATTTGTGGAAGTGTTGAAACACTTCAATTTCCAGAAATCCACCTTCTCTGGCCTTCACTGCCATTCCTTCCTCCTACCACTGACTTCACCTGTCCATCCACCTCCTATACACCAAGCTAAAAATGTCAGACCCTTCAGACCTGCACTTGAGTGCCTCTGCTGTGCACAGGCCCTGTGCACGTGCACCCTTGGATATGCAAACTGTGGCACCTATCTCCCCCTTCAAAGCTTTCCACTTCTACTGTTAGCCTATCAACTTATCTGAGCAACACAGTCTCAACCTAACATAAATCCACCTATGCACCTTTCAGATCTGCCAGTCTTCATTCAAACCTTCCCCCTTCCAGATTTTCAGACCTGGCAGCTCCACCAACCTCAGCCATATCAACTACACTTCAGTTTACATGCTACCCTATCTCTCATCTATCAGTGCTACATCTAGTATGTGTGCAGACTGAATTATGAAGGTAGATCTGAACTTAAACATGCCTACATATGCAACTGACACCATATTCATATGCACTGTCTGAACTACTAATATGATTTATACATATACCCTATCATGATGCAGACAACTCTTATACAAAATTATATGAATGGTGGGTCTTGAACACTTAAATATGTATGTAGATGCAACTGAAATCATCTGCCTACCTGATGCAAACTAAAATCATCCTATCCAGATTAAATTGACTACTACTATGATTCTTATAAACAAGCCTAATATAATTGCAGACAGCTCCTATACCAATTTATAGCCTACTCCTTCCACTGCAGGCTTCATCAAAAGAACACACACCCAGACTTGTTCATATCTCCCCAGATCTATATGTCTCATACAATCAGATATCATGTTTTCACCAGATCTGGCTATCAACTATAGACTGCCTATCCTATATGTCCATTTTGTAAAGCTATAGACAGTACACATACAGATCTTATACCAAAAATGGCCTGGCCGAGCAAGACACAAAAATGACAGAGAGAAACTTAGAATAGGAAGGAAAAAGAAGGAAGACCATTACCTGAATTTACTGAGCAAAAGAACTGACTGAATGTAGAGAAAAATATGTAGAAAAAGGTGAAAGATATATAGGCCGAGACTTAAAATTCCAGAGGAGATCAAGGCAGTTTCCTATGTAATACTCTGGGAAGTTTCGAGCTAATTAAGCTATCAGTTTCAATATGAATAGCTGATGCGTGATCAAAGCAGTGAATGGTGAGATGGAGATAAATGTAAATGCAGAGCTTTTTTTTTTTTTAAGGCCGAGCCAATGTTTCAATTGCCTAAATTTCAAGCATACTAAATCTTAGCAGTTTCGAATATTGAAGGCTATGTAAATGCTTAAACTTTGAAAGAATAAGGGTTGCTTGATTTTTAAAACTGATCATAGAGAGACTTGCGAGATCAAAGCTTGATTTTGAATGCAGAGATAAAGGAAAAGCTGATATATTTAGCTATAAATTCTCCAGTGCATTTTCTTTCGAGCATAATTTTCAGTTTGCTTTGATTTGGAGAGCATTAAATGGTTGCTTGATTCATTTGTTTGCATAATGTTAGCTTGGTCAGTTTCAAAAAGAAAGTGCATGTTTTCAGTTTAAAAATGAACGTGTACAAGATGCAATTTTGAAACTGCCGAGAGAAAGAAATAAAGAGGAAAGTTTGAACGGTTTGAAAGATGTTGTGATTAAATTTAGTTAATCTTTCCTTGATTTTAGATTGATAATTTTAATTGCAAGTGTTAACGTTTTTTTTTTTATGTAGTCAGTTAAAATTTAACGTATGTCAAAAATTATATAAAACAACGGTCCTTTAAAACGAACCAACGTCCGTCTTAAAATTACTGACCAAAAATTTTCTTCAGAAAAATTTGAAAATATTATTTTTACACTGCGTTAAACAGACGCAGTCTAAAATATCAAAAATTTTCACAAAAATAACATTTTGAAAACACACGTTTTATAACGTCACTTTAACCCTATAAATCACGCGTCTTTCAAACGCGAAATTTAACGGTTCAATCCTAGCTTAAAATTTTACAGTTATTATTTAATTTTACTGACATATAAAATTTTTCAAAATATATCTCAAATTTTAAATATTTAACTATATTGTTAAACCCAATTTATAAAATATATTATTTAAAATTTGAAAATAAATTAAATAAAATAAATAAAATAACTGGCTGAAACTAGGGTTGTTACACTCTCCCCCACTTAAGAACTTTTCGTCCTCGAAAAGGAACGAAAGAAAAAGAACAAAGGAAGAATAAGCTAGATAGATAGGTACCTTAAACGAATAGTTCTGGATTTGAAGCACGGATGCTCTCCTCCGTTTCCCATGTGCAATCTCGCCCATCAGTGCTCCACTGCACTTTGACCAATGGGATTGATTTTCTTCTGAGCTGTTTCGTACCTTGATCGACGATACGAAGTGGCTTCCTTTCCATAGTCAAAACAGGCTCGATGTCCAGACCATCGAGAGCAGTAGGCTGGATGACTAAAGATGGGTCGTGAAGACAGCGGCGAAGGTGAGATACATGGAAGACATTGTGGATTCCGGCAAATCTCTCGGGTAGATCGAGTCGATAAGCGAGAGACCCAATCCTCTCCAAAATACGGAATGGACCGATGAATCTAGGTGCTAGCTTTCCTCTCCGACCAAACCGGACTACATTCTTTAAAGGAGAGATTTTCAGAAAAACCAAATCACCAACATCAAATTCTAACTTCCTTCTACGCCGATCAGCGTACTTCTTTTGTCTATCTTGAGCAACCTTTAATCTCCTCTTAATCTCCTCTACCTTCTCTGAAGCTTCTAGAATCGTTTCCGGACCAAGAACTAGACGGTTACCAGACTCAATCCAACACGAAGGAGATCTACACGGTTTCCCGTATAGAGCAGCAAAAGGGGACATCTTAAGACTAGCCTGAAAAGATAGAATGAGATAGATAGAGAGCTAAGATAAAATAAGAACAAAGGATTTGAATTTATACCTGATAACTATTGTTATAGGTGAATTCCACAAGATGGAGATGATCTTCCCAAGATCCTCCATAGTCTAAGATGCAAGCACGAAGAAGATCTTCAAGAATCTGATTCACCCTCTCCGTCTGACCGTCAGTTTGTGGGTGGTAAGCAGTGTTCAGGTTCAAATGAGTTCCCAAGGACTCTTGGAACGCTTTCCAGAACTGACTAGTGAAAATGGGGTCACGATCGCAGACAATGCTAAGAGGAACGCCATGGAGGCGAACGATCTCCCTCATATAAATCTCAGATAAACTCGAAGCTGTGCGGGTAGATCTGACTGGAATGAAATGAGCAGACTTAGTCAGTCTATCCACAATAACCCAAATACTTTCATTTCCCCTTCGAGATCTTGGCAATCCATCAATAAAGTCCATAGAAACTTGTTCCCACTTCCAGTTTGGAATTTCCAAAGGCTGCAATAAACCGGGTGTTTTCTGATGGTCTGCCTTAACTTGCTGGCAAGTCGCACATCTACTGACAAAGATGGAGACATCTCGCTTCATACCCTTCCACCAGTATAGCTTCTTCAAATCCTGATACATTTTAGCTACGCCAGGATGAATGGAGAGTCGGGACTGATGATGTTCCCGGAGTAATTCCTGCCTTAAACCGTCAACATTAGGGACACAAATCCTTCCATTTATCCTTAAAACTCCTTTATCATCGATCTGAGCTCCCTTTCCATCAGAGCTATTACCACCAATTCTGCTACGAACACTTCCCTTTATACGCCTAAGCATCTCGTCTTCATCTTGTTTAGCCACGATACGATCCAAAAGAGGGGAAGATACAAAAATCTGACATAACCAAGATTTCTTCCTGCTCAGCGCATCTGCCACTACATTGGCTTTCCCAGGAGTATAGTTGATGTCGAGGTCATATGCAGCAAGGAACTCGAGCCATCGCACTTGTCTCTGATTTAAATCTTTCTGGGTAAAGATATATTTCAGAGATTTATGATCAGTAAAGAGATCAAACTTAGCTCCCAAGAGATGGTGTCTCCAAAGCTTCAGGGCAAAGACAACAGCCAACAATTCTAAATCATGAGCAGCGTAATTAGCTTCATGTGTCTTCAGCTGACGACTAGCATAAGCAATTACTCTCCCCTCTTGCATTAGCACTGCTCCCAATCCTTCTCGACAAGCATCGGTGAATACCGTTAATCTCTCACTTCCATTTGGTACAGTAAGTACTGGTGCGGAGGTGAGCTTATCCTTTAATTCCTGGAAAGCAGCTTTACACTTACTGCTCCATACAAACTGGACATTCTTCCGAGTTAGAGCAGTCAGAGGTGCCGAAATCCGAGCAAAATTCTCAATGAACCTTCGATAGTAGCCGGCAAGGCCTAGAAAACTGCGGATATCGGTAGGAGTCTTAGGTTCTTCCCAATCTTGGATTGTAGCAATCTTGACTGGATCAACAGAAACTCCTTCTTTAGAGACAATGTGTCCAAGGAATCGGACTTCTTCTTCCCAGAAATGGCATTTAGAGAACTTAGCCTTCAATTGGTGATTTCGGAGAGTCTCTAAAACATACTTCAAATGGACTCTATGTTCTTCCTCAGACTTGGAGAAGACAAGGATATCATCAATAAAGACAAGGACAAATTTATTGAGTACATCGCGGAAAACGCGATTCATCAAGTCTACAAAGAAAGCAGGGGCATTAGTCAAGCCAAAAGGCATAACTAGCCATTCAAAGAACCCATTCTCAGTTCGGAAAGCAGTTTTGGGGATGCTCTCCTCGGCAATTCTTAGCTGATGGAAACCTGTGGCTAAATCAAGCTGAGAGAAAACAGCTGCTCCATAGAGTTGATCGAACATATCATTTATGCGGGGCATAGGATATCTGTTCTTCATGGTAAGCTTGTTGAGTTCTCTATAATCAACACACATCCTGAGAGAACCATCGGATTTTGTGACAAAGACTACAGCTGCTCCCCATTCAGAGAAGCTTGGTCTAATCAGTCCTTTAGAAGATAAGTCTTGAATCTGATTCCTTAATTCGCTCTTTTCCCGTGGTGCCATTCTTCTAGGTGGAAGGACTACAGGTCGTGCTCCCGGAATAAGGTCGATACGGAAATCAATTTCCCGTTTTGGAGGTAAAGAAGTGACTTCACCAAACACATCGGGAAATAGTTTGACTACAGGGGTCAAATGTATATCATCTGGGAAAGTGTCAAGAGAATAGATGAAACTACCAGCAAACTCCTGAGGCAGCTTACACTGGATCTCTAATGGATTCCCTAAATCATCTTTAAGAACAACAGTACGAGAACTACAAGAGATATCTGCACCATGCCTATCTAACCAATCGCCTCCGAGTAAAAGGTCGAAAGCGTCGAAACCCAAAACATAAAAGTCTCCAGTGAAGCATTGTTGGAAATGGAGGAGCTTCACATCCCTACAAACTTTACTAAGGTTCGCAGGACCACCGATGGGGTTTGAGACACATAAAGGTATGGGAGAAAGTTCAGGAGAAAGGCGATGTTCAAATTTATTACAGAGATCAGATGAAATGAAGCTGTGGGAAGCTCCGGTATCGAATAAAACTCGAACAGGTAATTTGAACAAAGTAAAAGATCCTTGAAGAGTACCTTGAGAATCATCTGGGGCTGGATCTGATACTGGTGCAGGTGCAGGCTGCGGAGCCGTAGAAGATGCAGAAGTTACTGCAAAGACTCCGGATGTTGTGCCTCTCTTTTGAGTGGGACAATCCTTCTTGTAGTGTCCTGGCTGGAGGCAGATGTGACATAGATCCCTCCTAGCAAACTGAGCAGGTGGTGGAATGGCAGCACCCAAAGTAGGACAGCGATTAGCAAAATGTCCTTTCTGGTGGCACCTATGGCAGGTGATGGTAGACAGATCTACAGGTGGCCTCGCAGAAACGGAAGATGATGATGATCCCAACCCTTGAGCCTTGTTCCTCTTATGACGGTAGAAATTTGATTTCCTTTTTCTTGAATTACCGGAAGACCGAGCTGATGCAGACTGGGCAGCTGGAGTGTTCTTAGATGTAGGGTTCTCGTACCGGAGAGCCATATCCATCAATGCCGTAAATGTCCCATGCACATGAGTAATGAGTCGATCGTAGAACTCAGGTCGAGCTCCAGCGATAAACTTCTCGTTCAGCTTGAGCGGGGTGTCAATCAGGTTCAGAACATACTGTGAGAGTTCGTTAAACTTCCTCTCATACTCCGTGAAGGTCATATTGCCCTGCTTAAGATCCATGAATTCCCTATAGAGCTGAGACTTGCCTGCTTCGGGCATCCACTTGGCCAGAAAGGCCTCCCTAAATTGCTCCCAAGTGAGGTCAGCCTCATTTGTCTGAGCAGTAATAGATAGCCACCAATTCAAAGCAGCGCCTTTCATCTGCCAGGCTGCAAGTTGCCTTTGCTGGGCATTAGTAATCTCGAGGCAGGAGAAAATCCTTTCTAGATCTCGAAGCCATTGCTGAGCTTCTATGATAGTCTCTGTCCCCATAAATTTTGTGCCACCTAGCTCAACATAGTCCTTGCACAATTTAGTGAAACGGACAGGGGCAGCAGGAGGAGGAACGACTTGCCCTTGACCTCGATTATTTCTTCTATTCATCCTGAAAGATTAAGGATGGATACTAAGGATAGAGGAAAATATTAAGATGTTCTAGGATACGATAAAGTCTAAGCAATTAACAAAAGCTTGAATATAACGATGGAGAGAAATGGAAGAAGTGTTTGGAACTTATTTAACCTAGGAAGTTTTATACCAAAATACTTTGAAAATACGCTCTCTCACAAGGAAAGATTCTGGAATTTGACTTCACTCATTCTAGAGTATTGCTACTCTATCTCTAATGAGTTTTTGTTCCTTAAGCTATGGTTTATAACCTGGCTCTGATACCAACTGTAACGACCCACTATTTTGTACCATTCGAATTCAACAATACTTAGATAAATGTCGAGCTGGAATAGTTCAAAACAATAGATTGTAAAATAGCTAAGGAACAATTAAATCAAATGCACAGAATCACAGACACAGATATCAGAATCTTACAGCGGAATATAAAATAATACAGTGGTTCATGAAGCCACTTAACTTTTACCCAACAGAATTACATTGTTTGTAAATCTCAAATACAATTTTAAACATAAATAGAACGAGTCTTCAAAATAAGATAAAACAGAAAAGCTTCCAGCAACATGAATGATCTACGAGTGTCCTAGCTCTGGAGAGGAAACTGAAGCTGCAACTCAGGCTGACCCGAGCGTACAATAAAACAAAACACTCGAGTCAGGACATACATACTTATATAATGTAAGCTAAATCAAGTGTACTGTAATGTAAAGAGCAAGTAACTTAAAGGATGCTTGGGATCGCCCATCCTCTAAGGATCCGTTAAACTATTTACTATATAGTATATTGCGCTATTATAATAGTGTCTATATTAAAATAAACTTACTTTTTATATAGCGTTAAGGGGTTACCCATATAGCCCTTAACACATAATAGTCCCAGTAGTCCATCCAATATCATAGCTCCTCCTGATCGGGAAGCAACTAGAGGGTACCACACGGGCTACGGGAGAAAACCAAACTCGTACAAGGCTCGATATGGTAGGTGACACGGCACAACTAGGCAATGCCAGGGTAGATATACCAATTGCTATCCGGACCGGTGGTAACGCGAAGCCGCAGCAACCGCCCACCTCGAACAACACTCCCAAATCAAAGGTGCGCACCAAACAATCACAAAAGTAATAGAATGGCAAACGAAGAAGTGCGTTCGATCAGAGGAGCTACCTCATTAATCCGAGAATCGCTCCTGTTTTAGCCACCTTATGCCAACTCACGGGAGTCGGGTCCACGTATATACCTTTCAAGAAACCGCCCCCACCATCCTACTTCATTCTGGAATCTCCACCGCGTACACGGTTGTCAAAGTGGTTTTCGGTATCGACAGAGAGTATGTCCATATCCGATCCCGGTCTCTTTGCCAACCAACCGTTATTATAACCCGTGGTTATAGTTTGAAAAATGGTATTTATTTTTCCAAATCAATATATATTTCAAATACCTTAAATTTTCAAATCCTTGATTTAAACATTTTTTTTAAAAATATACCATTTCAATTTATTCAATCAAATTTGGAATTTATTTCTTTTATAATAGAAATCATATTTTCCTTTAAAATCTATCCAAACTCAATTTCTAGATTCTTTTATGTATTACATATTTAAATTCCAAAGTTTAACTTATTCTCAAAAATCTTCCATATATTTTTAAATAAATCAATTTCAATTTCTACAGCACCTAGGAAATGCTGTCTAAAGTTGTGAGTTTAACCTAGTCTAATTTCAAAAAGATAGCATTTAAATGCTGTTGTAGACCTTTAGATTTAAATCTATTTCCAAATATAACTTGTTATATATATAATTTTCTAAATTTAAATCTTACTCTTTCAAACTCTAGAATTTCCGGAACAAGTTATACTAAAAATTTATTCTATATTTATTTATTTATCATTTAAATCATTATAAGTCCTATAAAATTATTTACTAGAATATCTTCAATTTCTAAATTTAAAATAATTGAATAAAATTTCAGAAAATAATCTATATAAACCACGGGCCTGTATAAGATTTTCTAGCCTAGGTCAAGTGAAACGGATTTATATCATTTCAATCCGATATTTACAAATCCCGGGTTCTATCATTTCGAACCCGCAATCCCAAGATAAATTTACAGCAGTTAAGTGAACAATAATAATCAATTAGGCCTATCATTTCAGCCATAACAATATATATATAACAGGGAACTTGCAGTGTGATTTAAGCAGTAAATAATAACATAATATAACTGTAGATATCATATAACATATAAATAACTGATGGGGTGCCAATTTAATGGGGTTTATCATTCTATATCACACTACAGACAGATAATAGTGAAATACAAATTTACACATACACTTGTAATAATTTACGGAATATAAATACGTATGTCTGGTGAGAAATACTCACCTGGGTGTTGCAGCAAATTCGAGTTCAAAATTGAAAATTTACTGGTACAGACTGACAGAGAATAACAGTCAAATTTTGCGGGCGTCGCCTAGATTTAGATCTAGAACAAATTTCAAAAATATAGGAACGTGACTTAGATTTTATGGTCAACGAAAAATTAAAGATAGGAAAAGAAATTTGACTTGCTCGATCAAATTTTCTAAAACACGATTGCAAAATGAATACGAGTGCACCCCTAACTTGTTCATGCCTACCCTATACATATGCACTGCCTACCCCTTTCTTCATTCATAAATTTCACCCTTTTTTTTTCTTCTTTTTTTTTTCTTTTTTTTTTCTTTCCAGAATCTCAAATACATATCAGATCACCACTGCACAAACAACTCTACAATATTTGTCTCCAACCCGAGTTTCCCCTCATTTTGCTTCGAGTCACAACAGGGTTTTCTTCGAGTCAAAATTTAGTCTGCTTCGGGTTAAATAAGTATCTGCTTCGAGTCATTTGTGGAAGTGTTGAAACACTTCAATTTCCAGAAATCCACCTTCTCTGGCCTTCACTGCCATTCCTTCCTCCTACCACTGACTTCACCTGTCCATCCACCTCCTATACACCAAGCTAAAAATGTCAGACCCTTCAGACCTGCACTTGAGTGCCTCTGCTGTGCACAGGCCCTGTGCACGTGCACCCTTGGATATGCAAACTGTGGCACCTATCTCCCCCTTCAAAGCTTTCCACTTCTACTGTTAGCCTATCAACTTATCTGAGCAACACAGTCTCAACCTAACATAAATCCACCTATGCACCTTTCAGATCTGCCAGTCTTCATTCAAACCTTCCCCCTTCCAGATTTTCAGACCTGGCAGCTCCACCAACCTCAGCCATATTCAACTACACTTCAGTTTACATGCTACCCTATCTCTCATCTATCAGTGCTACATCTAGTATGTGTGCAGACTGAATTATGAAGGTAGATCTGAACTTAAACATGCCTACATATGCAACTGACACCATATTCATATGCACTGTCTGAACTACTAATATGATTTATACATATACCCTATCATGATGCAGACAACTCTTATACAAAATTATATGAATGGTGGGTCTTGAACACTTAAATATGTATGTAGATGCAACTGAAATCATCTGCCTACCTGATGCAAACTAAAATCATCCTATCCAGATTAAATTGACTACTACTATGATTCTTATAAACAAGCCTAATATAATTGCAGACAGCTCCTATACCAATTTATAGCCTACTCCTTCCACTGCAGGCTTCATCAAAAGAACACACACCCAGACTTGTTCATATCTCCCCAGATCTATATGTCTCATACAATCAGATATCATGTTTTCACCAGATCTGGCTATCAACTATAGACTGCCTATCCTATATGTCCATTTTGTAAAGCTATAGACAGTACACATACAGATCTTATACCAAAAATGGCCTGGCCGAGCAAGACACAAAAATGACAGAGAGAAACTTAGAATAGGAAGGAAAAAGAAGGAAGACCATTACCTGAATTTACTGAGCAAAAGAACTGACTGAATGTAGAGAAAAATATGTAGAAAAAGGTGAAAGATATATAGGCCGAGACTTAAAATTCCAGAGGAGATCAAGGCAGTTTCCTATGTAATACTCTGGGAAGTTTCGAGCTAATTAAGCTATCAGTTTCAATATGAATAGCTGATGCGTGATCAAAGCAGTGAATGGTGAGATGGAGATAAATGTAAATGCAGAGCTTTTTTTTTTTTTAAGGCCGAGCCAATGTTTCAATTGCCTAAATTTCAAGCATACTAAATCTTAGCAGTTTCGAATATTGAAGGCTATGTAAATGCTTAAACTTTGAAAGAATAAGGGTTGCTTGATTTTTAAAACTGATCATAGAGAGACTTGCGAGATCAAAGCTTGATTTTGAATGCAGAGATAAAGGAAAAGCTGATATATTTAGCTATAAATTCTCCAGTGCATTTTCTTTCGAGCATAATTTTCAGTTTGCTTTGATTTGGAGAGCATTAAATGGTTGCTTGATTCATTTGTTTGCATAATGTTAGCTTGGTCAGTTTCAAAAAGAAAGTGCATGTTTTCAGTTTAAAAATGAACGTGTACAAGATGCAATTTTGAAACTGCCGAGAGAAAGAAATAAAGAGGAAAGTTTGAACGGTTTGAAAGATGTTGTGATTAAATTTAGTTAATCTTTCCTTGATTTTAGATTGATTATTTTAATTGCAAGTGTTAACGTTTTTTTTTTTTTTATGTAGTCAGTTAAAATTTAACGTATGTCAAAAATTATATAAAACAACGGTCCTTTAAAACGAACCAACGTCCGTCTTAAAATTACTGACCAAAAATTTTCTTCAGAAAAATTTGAAAATATTATTTTTACACTGCGTTAAACAGACGCAGTCTAAAATATCAAAAATTTTCACAAAAATAACATTTTGAAAACACACGTTTTATAACGTCACTTTAACCCTATAAATCACGCGTCTTTCAAACGCGAAATTTAACGGTTCAATCCTAGCTTAAAATTTTACAGTTATTATTTAATTTTACTGACATATAAAATTTTTCAAAATATATCTCAAATTTTAAATATTTAACTATATTGTTAAACCCAATTTATAAAATATATTATTTAAAATTTGAAAATAAATTAAATAAAATAAATAAAATAACTGGCTGAAACTAGGGTTGTTACATGAGCTGGATGGCAGGGACGTATGGAAGTTTCCACTATGATATTGTATATATTTGAGACATGTTAATTGTACCTGTCCAATGTTATATAAATTGTTGTAACTCTGATATATCAATGTAAATTGATAGATACAGTTTTTTTGGTATAACTATTATTGATATTATATTTTATCCGCTGCGAATGTGAGATTGTGTGTTTCTTTTCTGTTCTTCTTCTATCTCTTTCTTCTTTTCTCTAACTATCTGGAATTTTCGGGATCGAAAATTTCCGGGCCATTACAAACAAAATCTAAATTTATTTTTCCTTTTTCAATATAGTCACGAAGAAAATGATGATGAACATCAATATGTTTTGTTCGTGAATGATAGATTGGATTTTTTGATAAATTAATAGCACTTAAGTTATCACAATATATTGTTGAATTTCTTAAATTTATATCAAAATCTGTAAGTGTCTGTTGCGTGTAGATAACATGAGCATAAGCTAATGCAGCAGAAAAATATTTTGCTTCATATGTGGAAAGTGAAACTAAGTTTTGATTCTTACTAAACCAACAAACTAACAATTGTCCAATAAAATGGCATGTACTGCTCGTACTTTTTCTATCTGTTCAAGATCCACTGTAATTAGCATCTCACTATATGAGACTAATTCGAAAGGACACTCTTTTAGATAAAAAAAAGTCCAAAGTCCTTGGTATTACTGGGATAACGTAATATATGTTTGACTGCTCTTAAATGTGATTCCTTTGGATTGGCTTGAAATCTAGCACATAAACAAACACTCAACATTATGTCTGGACGACTGGCCATTAAATATAGTAATGATCCAATCATACTTCGATATAATTTTTGGTCAATAATTTAACCATTTTCATCTTTATCAAGATGTGTGGTTGTACTCAAAGGAGTTGGTTTGGCAGAAGTACTTTCCATTCCGAAGCGTTTGATTAAATTATTACAATATTTTTCTTGATTAATAAAAATACCATTTTGTAATTGTTTGATTTGTAAACCAAGAAAATATGATAATTCTCCTACGTGGGACATTTCGAACTCTTTGGTCATAATATCGGAGAAGTCCTGGCATAATTTTTCATCGGTAGAACCAAAAATAATGTCATCAACATAAATTTAAACAACTAAAATATCCCTTTTTGAATTTTTAATAAAAAGTGTTTGATCAACCTTTCCAATTTGAAATCCATATGATAGTAAATAGCACTTAAGTCGTTCGTACCAAGCACGTGATGCTTGTTTCAAATCGTATGGAGCTTTCTTAAGTTTATAAACATGGTCTGGATATTTCTCATGGTAAATAAAGGAGGTTGTTCAACGTACACCTTTTTTTTATATAGGCATTCAGATAGGCACTTTTAACGTCCATTTGATAAAATTTGAAATTATGAAAACATGCAAGGGCCAACAAGATATGTATTGCTTCTAATCTAGCGACAGGAGCAAACGTTTCCTTGTAGTCAATTCCTTCCTCTTGATTATAACCTTGAGCGACTAATCTTGCTTTATTCCTGGTGATGTTACCTTGTTCGTCCGCCTTATTTTTACAGACCCATTTTGTAACAATAATAGTTTGATCACTATGTCTTGGAACTAACTCCCAAACTTCATTGCGTTTAAACTGATTTAGCTCTTCTTGCATTTCAATTATCCAGTAGTCATCGGTCGATGCTTCTTTAGGGTTTTTGCGTTCAATATTGGAAAGAAATGCTATGTGGCCCATTTGATTCAATTGACTTCTAGTTCGGATGTTTGAATTAATTTCTCCAATAACATTTTGAATAGGATGATCCCGTAATATTTTTGGTGGAGATCTTAACTCATTATTGTTATGAATAACAATTTCATCTTCTCTAGAATTATCAATTATGTTTTCATTATTTTCAAAATTTATATTGTCGGTCGGTGATATTATCTGAAAGTTCTTCATCGTCTCTTATACTTGGTTTTTGTAGAAAATTTTCATCAAAAGATACATGAAGTGTTTCCTCAACAGTATTAGTTCTTTTATTACACACTCGATAAGCTTTGCTTCAATCTGAATATCATACAAAGATACTTTCGTCGGATTTTGCTTCGAATTTGCCAGGCTATAAGGACCCACTATTTTGGACCATTCAAATCGACAATAATCCACATATGTCATATTTGAATACTTCAAAACAATGGTTGTTAAGAAATTTGGAGCAAATAATATAATTCACAGAATCACAGACATAGAGATATCAGAATACTCGCAGCGGAAATAGAATACCATAGTAGTTCATGAAGCTACTATATACATACTCTCAAAACATATACAAAATCTCATAGTAAAGTAGATACAAAAGAAGTCAGGATACATAAACAACAATACAGAGATACCGAATAGGAATTAATTGGAAGAAGTAGACGAATAGATGGACATATAAGCTCCAGCAAAACTCTAGCTTCAGAAGGTGAATCCAAAGCTGTGATTCTTAGGCTGACACGAGCTTACAGTAAAACACAAACACTCGAGTCAGGACATACATACCTATACAATGTAAACAAAATCAAGTGAACTGTAATAGCAATGTACAATAACTAAAAGGATGCTTAGGGTCGCCCATCCTTTAAGGATCAGTCAAACCATTAATTAAGTAGCATTAAACACTATCCTAGAAATATCCATATTAAAGTAAACAATGCAATTAACAGTGTTGTTGTGACTAGGGTAGCGTAGAACTGCAGCAACCGCTCATCTCTAGCCACACTCTTAAAATCAAAGGTGTGCATAAAACAATCACATGGAAATCACGTGACACGCAAAGCAGCGTACCCTTGGTTATAAATTTCAAAATAATTTATGTTCACGCTTAAAATTGAACGCTAACACCCCAGTGTATGTAGAGATTAAGTGAAAGCACCACCCGTGAACACGGGAATTAGAAACAAGTAGAAAAGTCACAGAGAAAGCAGTAAAAGACATCAGTTTTATAGTGGTTCGGCTTCAGGTTAAGCCTACGTCCACTTTAATCTTCTTTATTGCTGAATCAATTACAACTTTACAACAATCTTTGATTACAACACTGGTGGGACAAATAACTAGAACTCCAATGTAGAAGAAGTCTTTGAATCCATGTTGATAGTGTTAGATTTCCTCTTGAAGTTTGTTGAGATGTCCTTTGTGTTTGAAGTGTCGAGTGAGTCGAGAATTCAGCAGAGTATCGGCGTTCTAGAAATGAGCCAAAAAGATCCACTTTTAGTTGGAGTAGGCGGGGTATTTATAGGAGAGTTCGGCATTAGGTCGTAGGTCGCAAGCGACCTTGGATAGGTCGTAGGTCGTCTACGACCTAGTGGGAGTCGTTTACGGCTTAAATATGGTTCACTTGATCATTCTGGATAAACTAACAAGTCAGAGGTCGTGGCCGACCTAGGTAGGAAGCGGCATAGGAAGTTCCTTTGGTATGTTTAGGCCGTGAGCGCCTTAGGAATAGGTTGTTACACCTTAGCTCGCTGCAGAACTTCTTCCATGCTTGGTCGTCCAACCCTTACGTCGCTGAGCTTCTTGGCTTGTTAGGTCGCTGTGTTGTAGGAGCCCTTAGGTCATAAGCTCTTTAGGTCGCTTGATCCTTAGGTCGCTAGGATCGTTCTATCTTTAGGTCGTTAAGACCATTTCATCCTTAGGTCGCTAATACCTCTAGAACCATTAGCTCTTTAAGTTGTTAGATCGTGGAGTACTTAAGTCGTTAGGTCGCTGCCGCTTTAACTCTTTAGGTTGCCGCCTGTTATGGATTGTTAAGTCGCGGGCCTTAGGTTGCTAGGTCGTTGAGCTCAGTAGGTCACTGACTAGTTGAGTCGCTAGGTCGCTACTTTCTCTAGATCGCAGGGTCGTAGATAGAAGAGCGTTAACACTTGCCCCTCGAAGTATACAGCTAAGAGTTAGGTTGTGTGCTTCGATGTCTTTTAACCTGTGCTGGCTTAGATCGTTAAGTCGCGGGCGACTTATGAAAGAGTTAGGTCGCTCGTGCCGATTCGTATTCCTTTCTCTCCCCTATATAAGCCGTTAGGTCGTTTCTTCTTCCTTCACCTTATTGTATTCTGCTGCCACCATTACTATCTTTGAGCTCGAGAACTTTTGAAACGAATCTACCTGTTGCTTTGATTATCATCTCCTCAATCTCACTACGTAAGTGAATTCGACCATTATTCAACTACGACCATCATCGAATTGTGAATCCCCCAATTTTCGGCTCTATCTCGATTTTGCATGCTGCATTTCGCTGTGGATCATGTTACGATTAGCTTTTGATCGTTTTTGGACACGTTGTCGCTGTGATTCACGAGAGTACAACAATACATCGGGTTTGTGATGGATCTGAGGCGATTTGCGTTGGTTCTGGATGATCTGATGGCGTGGAGATATGATGGATTTTATTGTAGAGAGGCTAGCAAGTTATTGGGTTAACGGGTTAGGTGATTTGCTGAGAGAAGAAGAGTTAGCGAGTTAAGGGGGGTTAGGTCGTGCTCGACTTAGGAGCCTTGAACGACTTAGGGCTTCAGCGGTTCGAGACGTGAATCATGAGACTTAACTCGGCAAACGGCTTAAAGAATCGGCGCGATCTAAGGATCCTTATGACCCAAAAAGGGGCTGAGCGACTTAACTCATAGCGACTTAAACTTTAGATCGCGTGAGCGACCTAGTCTTTAGGTCGTGTGAACGACTTAATGCCTAGGTCGTGTGAACGACTTAGGACAAACAATTTTTCACTGCCGAGTTGCTTCTTGCGACCTAGACCAATTTCAACCCAACCTGTTGGGTCGTGAGCGACCTAGGACTTAGAGAACTTCTTGACTCGGATTGTGACTTAAGGACTTGGACAAAACTTGAAACCTTTAAAATTTTGATAGAACTTGATTGTACTTCTATCTTGAACTGCAAGAATGAACTGCTTGAACTTTGCTACACTTCTTTAAAGATTATATTTACTTGTAAGCTAACAACCTGCTGAACACAACATTTGCAGAAAACTAGGGCGAATATACTGCTATTGATTGCCCACATCGAATGACAGATTAGTCGATAAAAGATAATCAACTTAAAGAAATTTTATGAAGTGCTATGAATCAACAAATTCAAGTGAAGTATTAAAAAAAAGCAATATTAATCAATTAAATTTGATTTGTCGGCATTAACACTACACTTGCGTTTGGACTTAAAACAACAAAACCTGAAACTTTGTAACTGACAAATGCCTGTTAGTTTAATTTCAGTTATATTTGCTTGTCATTTTATTAGTTCTGCACAACACTTCACACATTTAGGAAACGTGTACCACATATTTGAATATTCAGTTCCTTGTGTAGAATGTATTCTCAAGAAGTAATAATCGAGCAATCTGAAGGAGTTTTACCGATAGCCGACCCATTGGATAATCCTCCAGAAAGAACTCCAACTACCTTGAGGCAGTGGGCATTCAATCAATTACGTATTCAATTTGGGATTGCCGAAACAGATGCTATACTTCCTGGGCCAAATGATACTGCTGACAGGCCACCTCTTGGTTTTGTCGCCGTCAACCGTCAGATATGCCTTTGTGGTGCCATTCCTCCTTTCAATGAATTTTTTCATCAACTCCTTTTCCGACTAACCATCTCTCCCTTTCAACTGCACCCCAATGGCTATGCAATCTTGATGGGATTGTGTGTTTTATTCAGGAGGACACTTAACCGTCTTTCGAGCTTCAAAGAAATCTGCTACTTATGCACGTTCACAAAGAAAAAAGACCACCCCTCCATTATACTCGCGAGAAGTGCCAGAAATCGTAAACTTATTACCGATCTTTCCGAAAGTGCTCACGGTTTTCTGAATTAATTCTTTTTCGTTCGCTGCCCCAGGGTTTTATGCCATCTGGAGAATAGGAAGTAAGAATGCTCATCCTCGTTCTTTCCGTTTCTGAATTTTTTGAGGTCCGAATTGCTAAGTGCTAATCTCATTCTTTTCTTTTGCAGCACTTCCTCTTCCCTCTATAAATCCCAGTTACAAAACGACTTTTGAAAGATTAAGCGTCATGCCGGTTGAGGAAAGAAGTATTAAGTTTCTGCTGAAAGATGAACTTCTTCACCAATATGGGCTTCTGCATCCCTCCTGTTCCACTCAACCTCATGAAATCCCCGACTCTCCAATAGAGGCATCGGATGCCCAAGTTTCCGTTGGAGAACTTACGCCGAAAGAACGTACTGTTGAGGCTTCATTGGTAAAGTGTTCTACTTCAATTGATGTTGCGGGGTCATCCGGCAAACTTGCGCTTGCCCCGGTCATCGAAGAAGAGGAACCTCCCCAACAATCTGTGAAACCTGGTGACGAAGGAACTGAGAGAGCAAGTCCCGCTCGGCACAGCGGTGATGATACTTTTGAGGGGTTGAGCGACCTGATGATTACTTCACAGGAGATTTTTAAAGATGACCCTATCACTGCTAAAGTTACTACTCCAACAGTTGAAGCGACATCCGTTAGACACTGGCTGTAAAATCCGTCATCACCTCCCAACCGAGGAGTAGTTCGTAGTTCGACGCGCGTAGTTTGCACGTTACACACACTTAGGACTTTTCAGCACTTATATGCGTTCAACTTTCTTGCTTTCAAGCTTTCTGAGTTTATGTTATTTTTTATTTTCTGATTCTCCAATGGGACGAAGCGGCACCGACTACGATGATTTCCAACGTTATGGGAGGCGCAGTTCTTATGACCCCAAGAGGTATCTTCCTGCCTCTTGGGAAATTGATGAAGAAAGAGCTGCGAGGAAGGCTCGTGAGAAGCGCGCTTATGAAGAGCGCTACGGGAGACAAGACGAATGACATGATTGTTCCCAATGAGAGGATGATTCCGACAAGCAAAAGTCCCGTGATGACAACGGAAAAAGCCATGTTACTGAGGACCCGAGTAAACGGGCCAAACTTGGTGAAGGACTGACATCCGAACTCTCTGAAAAGCCTGTTGCTCCCGTCTCTTTGGAAATTCCTTCCGGCTCTCCTCCCCTTCTAAGAACCGATATTCAAAAAATCATAAGTAGGCCCCCCTATGAAGTTGGGCAGGGTCCGACTACTCTTCAGAGCCGATTTCCGTACTGGTGCTTAAAGGGAGTACGATTCGATCTTGACTTAGTCCCGATTGATAAGCAAGCCATGTAGTGAAATCTTGATGCCATCAAACTCGACATCAAGAGAATGTCTGGCTGGCAGAAACTCATTGACGAGCTTCAAAGAGTGAATCGCGCAAACCTTGAAGCCATGGTGACTATGGAAAATGACAAATTTGAGTGGCAGAAAACACTAGATCAGCATGTTGTCGAAATGAAGAGTATTGCCGCTTATAACGAGAAGCTTGAAGCGGAATTTGAAAAACTTAAGGAAGAGCTCACCACTTCTTCCACTTCTTATTCTCAGAGAGAAGAAGTGCTTCAAAAACAAGTGAGAGATGCTCATGCGGCACAGAGAGATGCTGAAGCTAAATTTGAAGCATAGCAGTAAGCTGTAGAAAACTACCAAGCTGATGTTGCTCAACTTCGCGAGAAAACCAATTCCCAGAACTTGGAGATTGAACTGCTCAAAGCTCGACTTTCTGAAGCTAAAAAGAAGCGTGATGAAGCTATTGCCGGCAAAGCTGCAGCCGAAGAATCTTATATGGCAACTAAAGCTGAAGTCAGCTCCACTCTATTCGAGTTTTACATCCATAGTGTTCTGGGGCGCGGTAGCCTTAAATTTTTGGGACCTGAATATGAAATCACCTTGGCCAAAGTGTGGGAGGCCATACTTGATATGCTTGGAGGAGCCGGATATGCCGAAGTAGATTTAATGGCGCACTATCTAGATGATGATGCATGTGTCGCTCTTGCCAGGGGAAAGGAGCAACTCGCCAAAGAGACAGCCGAAATGACAGAAGGAGAACATTTAGGAAAGACAATTTCAACCGACCCAGTTTTACCTTCAGTTTCGCCCGATATCGATATTGCTGGCTCCAGTTCTCATTCTCCTCCTCCTGTTAAAGCTGTTATTGAAAGTGCCACCGCCCACACTGGAGATGAGACTCAAGAAAGCGCTGAAGCGCAGGACTTCGAAGTTGACATAGTAAAGTGTACTTCTCCAGGTATCCTCAATGTTGATCTTGCTCAAGTGGACTTCTTGCTTTCTTCACATGAGCTTGATGAACTTTTTGATTATTACTTAAATCTTGACGCACCACTTTCTCCTCTTTTTATGAAAGATACTGACTTTAACTTCTCTTCTCCTGTAGTGAAAGCGCCAAGTGTTATTCAACCTTCCCCTCTTCTAGCTGTTTCCTCTCCGCCTCTTCATATTACTCCTCCTTCCGTTTCTCAACCGGGGTCACAAGAGGAGCAGATAGAAGCTCTTCAAGGCTTGGATGACCCGGTCGCTTCTCAAGAACAGAAAGCCGAGGAACCTGAAGAAGGCGAAAGAACCCCGGAGCAGACTATTTCTGATGACATAACTTTGTCTGCACTTTTCACTCCGTGCAGTGATTCTTCTGCAAGGAAGAAGGGGAAGCGTGTTGTTTCAAAGAAAAGGAGAGAAGCTTCTGCTGGCGAAGAAAAAACAGAAGAAAGTCCAATTGCACCCCTTCCTCTTTCTTCCCCTACTCTCACAAGCCGGCCCAAAAAGTTAATCATCCGGCCAGGCGAAGGCTCAAAAGGTGGCAGGAAGAAGAAGTGATGGGTTTAGAACTTATGCTTTTCGTCTTGCTTTTTGCTTTTTTGATTGTATATATAAAGACTTGTGTTGACCGGAGATTGTGCGGGTACTGATCCCCGCCTTCTTTTGTTTTGAAACCTGCACATGTATAAAAAATTTATAGCATGGAATAACATGATTCTTTTACTTGTACAAACTTCTGTCTGTATTTGAGAATGCATTTGTTATTCTTTTTCATGCAAGTTTCTTTATTTTCTCTGTGTGATGTTGTAGTAAACCTATGGTATGTTGCTTGAGCATTGTTTTTATTTTTGCAACTATATTATATTGCCCCCATACCATGGTTTATTGTAATCTCTTTCACATCAGCAAAATTTTGGAGAAAAACCCTTCTGTTTCGAGAAGACTTGTACTCTTTCTTTAGAGAACAAATTTTCCATTTGAAGGAGATTTGCATCTGTACTTTATACCATAATATTTCCGTTTTAAGGAAATATTTTTCTGATTTAGTAGAATGCGTCTCGTATTGAAGAAGTCTTCTCTTTTTTTTCTGTTGCGAAGTTTTTACACTTCACTTTTGGAGAAAGTCACTTTTATTTTGGCAAGTGAATTTTCCTTCGTGGTAAAGTGGGCCTCCGAAAAAGGGCTTCGACCTGTTTTTGCCTCCGAAAAGGGCTTTTGTTTGATTGTGCCTCTGGGAAGAGGGCCTTTTTGTTTGATTGTACCTCTGGGAAGAGAGCTTTTTTTATGTGTGTGCCTCTGGGGAGAGGGCTTTTTTTTCTTCCTCTGGGGAGAGGCTTTTATTTTTTCCCTGTCCGTTGGGAAGCGGCCCTCCGAAGAGGGCTTTTCACATTTCGACTCGTGTGAAGTTTTATTTCAGATCGCGGTGAAATGTGTGCCTCCGAAGAGATCTTTTATCATTTCAACTATGGTGAAATGGGTCTCCGAAGAGGGCTTTTCACATTCCAGCACTTGTGAAGTTTTATTTCAGATCTCGGTGGAATGCGTGCCTCCGAAGAGGTCTTTTCACCTTTCAACTCGTGTGAAATTTTATTTCATATCACAGTGAAATGTGTGCCTCCGAGTAGGGCTTTTACCTGGAAGTTTCCTTCTCTCGGTTGGTTGGATTCACGGGGCGGACACAAGTTACTTGGATTGTTTGTTTGCACAAACGTTCTCACCTAGTTAACGAGTGTCCTGTGTCACTGGCCAGTCCACAACTTTTTGTTGAGAAAGAGAACTTTCTTTTTCTGGCAAGTCCCATTAGAGGTCTTTATCCTCCGAAGAGTTGTGCCTCCGAAGAGGGCTTGTGCCTCCGAGGAGGTCTTTTGCTGTTTACTGCCTGCTCGCCCATGTCTTTTCGCCATTTGCACATATCAGCGTTCCCTGTTATCATTTCCAAGCACACATTCCTTTCTTTTGCAAGTAGCTTATTCTATTCAAAGAAGTGTACTTCATTGTTAAATGAGTTCGCAGGGGAAGACAGTCTAATTAATCGAATGTTTGTGTGACAAATGATCACAATTAGTTAGGAAGGGTCAACCTCTGGCGGAACCACTAACTATTTGCTTGAAGCACTTCTTATATAGGATTTGAGTCTGGAATATTTGTGGCTAGACATTCATTTGTTGAGTGATGTCAAGGATCGCTTGGTCTTATGATGGGTAAGCTTTGTTTTAATGGCCTGCAATATTAAATCGACATTTTAGAAATACAATTGAAGTGCTTTATATATCGAAATAAAACAAGAAGTTTATAATAGTAGAGAACACAAGATTTATAGTGGTTCGGCCAAGAACTGGGCTTACATCCACTTTATAGTTCTTATTATTCACTTGCACTAGATAAAATATAATAATCAAATATACAGTTTATAAAGCTGTTTTACAAAACATTCGATTATATTTACAACATTTATCAGAGTTACACATACCAATAACAATGCAGCGGAACAGTATGAGTATGGTGGACTATAATAATAATAATATAAATCTCCGTCTTCGTCCTCCAAAGCTAAGGTCTTCGAAATCCTGAAACGCTCAGACCGACCCGAGCGAATTGAAAAGACAAAACACTCGAGCCAGAACTAAAAGATCTTATGCAAGTTAAATTAACAGAAGTAAATATGAGTGCAGTAACTCAAAAGATGCTAGGGATTCACATCTCTTAAGGATCCGTTAAACTATTTACTATGTATTATATTTCGCTATTATAATAGTTTCTAATTGTAAAATAAACTTACTTTTAAATAGCGTTAAGGGGTTACCCATATAGCCCTTAACATAAATAATGCCAATAGTCTATACAATACCGTAATACCTCCTGATCGGGAGGCTACCAGAGGATACTCCATAGGTACGACACAAATAGAAACTCGTACAAGGCGCGATAGGGTAGGTGACACGGCACAACTAGGCAATGCAAGGATAGATATACCAATTACGCATCCGGGCTGGTGGTAACGTGTAGTAGCTACTACCGCCCACTTCGGACAAACTCCTCCCTAAAATCAAAGTAATCAAAAGTGGCCACCAAATCAATCCAACGTCGGAGTACAATATCGAAGAGGAGTATCCGATAAAGGGCGCTAACCCCCTTGGCCCGAGAATCGCTCCTATTTTAGCCACCTTATGCCAACTCACGGGAGTCGGGTCCACGTATTTACCTCAAAGGAAATGCCGCCACCATCCTACTTCATTTTGGAATCTCTACCGCGTACACGGTTGTTAAAGTGATTTTCGGGGTTTGCACAGAGTATGACAACTTCCGATCCCGGTCTCTTTAATAACCAATCATTATTATAACACCGCGGTTTTTCAAAATAATTTATACTTTAAAACTAGAATATAATATCTCTTTCAAACCATATAAATACGATATCATTAATATTTTTAAAACCCAAATCAATATGATATCATTTTTATTTTATAAATATCTCTTTCCCAAAATCATAATATTTTTCAAATATATATACCTTGAAACCATAGTTTTGAAACATAACTTTCAATACTTAATGTTCGAATACTATATTACTATATAAAATAAACAGGTTCTTCAAACTCCACAATAAATTCCCAATATCAATTTGAACCTCCAAATAAAACATTTTAATTCCCATAAATTTCAAAGCTTAAATATTCTATATTTCACAACTTTATAGTTCATATATTTCAATCTTTAAATATTCCACTATTTCAAAATGGATTCTTTGAAAATTTAATATATATCAAATCAAATTCCTATTATTTAAATTTGAAATATTTTCTTACTAAACAAATATTATTCAGGTAAAACCCTTAAACTTCAATAACAGGATATTCTTTTAATTAAATTAACTTGATAATATTCTTTAAATAAATTTGATATTCGTTTTAAATCCTCTACTCAAAAATCAAGTTATAAGATCATACCCTTTAAATCTGAATTTATTTTTCGAGGAAAATTCTTAGATACATTAATTCAAATCATATTCACATTTATCTTCAACCTTACTTTTATTTGAGTTATTATAAACTCGATATACAATAGAATTTCAAATATATTCTCAACCATATTATACAAAAGAAATCAACTTCAATATTTAGCTTATTTTAAAATTTGAAACAATTTTATACACAGCTAAATTCAAAAATTTTACTATATATATATATATCAAAATTTAATATTTATTAAACCATAATCTTTCCAAAACCATAGAAGACCATTTCAAAAATAATTATATATATATATATATATATACCGTGGTGCCTGTATATAATTTTCTATCCTATGGTCAAGTGATACGGATATTTATCATTTCAATCCGCAATTTAAAAATAAAAATGCGGTTGTATGTTATTTCAAACCGCGATCCCGAATGAAATGAAAATGCATAATAACTTGCAGTTTATACAATATAAATACAGCATCCATTCATCCATCATATCAATCATCAAACATTTATCAATTTATCATCCAATTCAAACAATCACATAAATAAATAATAATTAATTTCTGACAGTTAATTTTTCAATAATGAATTAAATAACTGTTTAACTGAAGTATATATGCAATAATAAATCAATTTAACTAGCAGTTTATATGCAATAATAAATTTAACTAAAATTTTAACTGGCATTTCATATGCAAAAATGAATTAAATAACAAGTAAATTATATGAATGCAAATTTACTAAGATAATGATGAAATATATGCCAAACAGCTATAGATAAATTTCTAAACCCATCATAAATCAGTTTAACAAACATAAGAAATTTTAGAAATTGTGAGTGAGTTAAAACAATCACCTTTTGAATTTAAATTGAATTTAAATCCAATTTAAACCAAAATTTGCACAGTCTCCAAATCCTACCAAACCAGCGTCAAAATGTCTGAAATTTTATTTCGATCCTAACAAAAAAAATCGTGCGTGAAATGGAGTTCGTATGTGAGAGTTATTCACGTTAGAACATACTGAAATCAAAATTTTAAATAAATAAAAGAAAACAAACTCTCACCCTTAATCAATGCCACGTCGTCCATCGTGAACAGCGCCATCGTCTTCCAGTACGTGATTTACATGACTGAACCATAACTGCCACAAAGATTTGAAATTTCGACGCCACCACAAGCGACGCCACGTCGATCAACCTTCGCAGCCGCTCCAATCACCTCAGGCCGACCTACCTGATGGCTCGCGGCCCCCCGTAGATCACCAGAAATGAACGGCCACTGTGCCTTTCCCCTCTAATCTGCCGCGAATCCAAACGCCAATAGAAGAGAATAGCTGTATGGATCGGCCTGCCTGGACACCCTCTTCGCAACCATGCCCTCTGATCGTCGAACCGTTGACAATCCGCCGTCGAAATCACCAAAATCAAACGAACGATCGAGGTTTAACATGAATTTCAGAGCCAACTATGCAACGAATTAAAAAAAGAATTACACCATTGAGTTACACTTGTTGAGAGCTTCAACATATATATTTTTTTAGATTTTTCCGAGGACTTTGAATTTTAGGCTTTGGATTTGATTTGAATTTGTAATTGGATCTAGGGTTAGCATCCATTGAGGAAGAGAAGGAGCCGATAAAATTTTACGCGCAGACAAATGAGAATATGTGGAGGCTAGGGTTTAGCAGGGTATTTATAGAGAAAGTTGAAATAGACAGGTGGGTCCAAATTATAAACGTGCTTAACGATAATTGGCCCAAAAAGCCCGTTCTGACTCCGGAACGAAATTGTGTCAACCCATATATCAAAATAGATGTTTTAAAATATTTTAAATGCGATGCAAAAAGTTTCACATCCAAATTCCATCATATGAAGAAGTTATGTTGAAATCAATATTTTTCAAATTGATTTCAATTGATTTCAATTTATCGATTTCTAGGCGTTTCGCGTCCATACGATCACACGGCAAGTCCGATCGATACGAAACTTGAAATCCTACAATAATTCACCATTATGGATCCTATGAAACTGGTTTCGTCGAAATCCGAGTCAGTGGCCAAAATGGCTATTTTTCCATTAATTAAATAATTTAAAAATAAATTAATTAAATCAAGTTTCAAAATTTAAGTTCTGAATTTTGCAATCTTTATCACTTTATAATTCTCAAACATTTACAATGATTTAACTTTTTTTAAATGACAATTTATTAAAGATTAATCAATATAAATCTTCAATTTCATGAAA
Source organism: Allium cepa (assembly GCA_030765085.1). Lineage (NCBI taxonomy): Eukaryota > Viridiplantae > Streptophyta > Magnoliopsida > Asparagales > Amaryllidaceae > Allium > Allium cepa. Next base: position 803,124,626 of record CM060931.1, read on the forward strand.
TTCAAAATTATAGATAAATTTCCAAAATTCCCATTAATTTGAATTAACCCATAATTATTCCATTCATAATTTCAAATAGAAGATTTTACCATTGGATTTAAAATTTATTACATAAATATTTCCAAATTTCAACTTAATTTTTGAATTAACGCAATAGTTAAATATTTGATTTCATTCATTTGCAATAAATCCAATTATTATAAATTAAATAAATTAACTCACTATTTAAAAATTCAAATTCCATAGTTCATAAATTGGCCTTCCATTTAATTTATTAATTATCGACTTTAATTAGCAAAGTCTATATCTAGGCACATTTAATATTTCCCAAATAAATCCACTTTATAATATTCAAATTAAATTCCTTTCATGTACCTGTCATCTATAATTCATTACGTATTATTATATAAATTTATATAACCTTTAATCCATTCCCAATTCTACCAATTCCAATAAATTAGAACTTCACCATTTGCTTACATTAATTTGGATTGTACTATACATATTATATTTTTGCTAAATAGATACATTAATTTCAGTTAAATATTCTCTGTAACTATTTCTTGGTTTCATACTTTGTATTTCCCAAATTACTATCTTGTATTAAGTTTACGTTTCTATTTTAATTTATATTCAATTATAACTTAACAGTCATTTCAATCAATTGATTGTATTGAATTTGGTTATCCATCAACTTCCATTTACACTACTACCTTAGTTTACACAGTTACTATTAGAAAATCTTATTGCATTGGTTAATTAAATGTTTGCTTTAAATTGCTTATTTAAATTTTTATGCTCAAGAGCAACAATTAACACTTTCCATTATTATACAAATTTGAATCCCATTCTAGTTATTCTTTATTAATAATTCACATAATATTATAACTTCGTACAAGACATCCAATTACTATTTATTATTTTAACTTTACAATCTATATAAATTCATTGATTGATTTACTATTTTCCTTTGTTTCCTTATATTCAATTCTTAGCTTAGTATGACAATTTATAGTACTCCATTTAATCGACATTTTATTTACCCTTCCGTTACTATATTAAATATTAGTAACGCTTATTATCGATAATAACATTATAACTACTTAACATTTAAATGAACTTTATTTCCAATAAATTCATTGACCAATTAATTAGGCAATTTATAATAGTCGCTATTCTACCCTTAATTTATTTCCAAATGACGTACTACCTAATTACCTAAATTTACGATCAAATACCGTTACAATGGTTATTGCATAAATCAATTTAATCCTTTCCTTAAATCTCATATTCAATTTATATCCAGGAAAAATCTTTTCACTACTTAATTCATTTGAATTTATTCAAATTACTATAAATAGGTTTTAATTACCATTGCTATATTTTAATTTAGCATTCATTCCAATATTAATTTATCACCTTTATTATTTCTACTAAAATTAAATTACAAAATCCTGTTAAATTAACAAATTAAATTGCCGAAATTCACGGGTCGTCACACTCTCCCCCACTCAAAACTTTCCATCCTCGAAAAGGAAAAGAAGGAAAAAAAGAAGAATTAAGAAATCAATATATCTTATTCAAAACATTAACTTTATAAACAATTAAATTTACAAAATTAATTAATTTAGATAAAATATCTCAATTTATAACCATTAAATATTTTTTTTTTAAATTTATAAAGTTTGGAAACATTTTCAAACTATTTCTAAGGCCAAAATTTACGGAAAATTTTGGCAAAGTCTCCTTTGTACGAGGAGGCTCAGGAGAAAATATAATATCAAATGTAAGAAAATATCACATATAGTATCCAAAATATTACATCCTAACACGGGAAAATAAATAAAATAGCGCTATAAACCGAAATCCGAGAACGTACCTATTTGTCGAGCAATTAACGCTTAATTATGAAACCAAAAGCAGTAGCAATTGCTTCCATAACCTGTATTTCACTTGTATAATCCAAAAAGGTTAACAATTATATAAAATGAAATATTTAAGGTTGTTTCAACCCTAAACAAACAAATCAATACAACTAACAACCACTTGCAACAAGTCATATAACCCTCACATAAAAAAATGAACACAAATCAATCATTCATTCATATAAAACAAAACAAATAGTTATTCAGGATCAAACTTTAAATTGTACACAATAAAGAATAACTACTAAGTATATCCTTTACTTAACGGTTTTAGGTGAAACTAAATAGATTATTCATACATCTAAACAATTTTAAAGTTTCCTTACCCCAAACAATCATAAACCAAAACAAACAACCATTTAAACAACCATTTCATTCTTATTAATTTCATTTCATACATTTGTTGTTTGATTTCCTTTTTATTTATACGATGATTTATCTTTTTAATTTACATTTATTTCTAACAAACTTAATTTCATTTACTCTTTCAATGTTTGTTCCATTATTTTCATTTATTACTTACAATTATTCAGTTCCATTAACTCAGGTCATGCCAGTTCCCTTTTTTCATTAAAATTATTCATTCATTTATTATTGCATGACCTCATTTATTTACATTCGTTTACCAATAATATTCATGTCTCATTCAATTTCTTATTAACATTGTAACTTTTATTATATAGTGAGTTATATATATGCTTTAAGAATGTAATTGAAAATTATACAAATTTATCTCATTTCCTTTATTTAATTTAATGTTCAATAATTATATCTTTCGTTTTATAAGATCACAATTTCTACTTTCTTGTTATTTCATTTATAAAATAACCTTTAATTCCTTTTTATTTATAAATTAGCATTAAATCTCTTAGTTCCCTTAGAGGTTTCGATTACTAATGACTTACGTTCAAATTCACTACAATAACTGAAACTATTAATAAAAGGAAACTTAAGAATTAAATACCGGGTTAATTTCGAATCATTTAAAATAATAGATAAACGTATATAGTTACACTTTATATATCCAATTATATTTAAAACAATTTAAAATTTATATTTGGTTATCAAAATAAATCCGTAGTAAAACTAGTACAGTGGCCTTCCCACTTCGAAACTCGAAAATGAATGTCGATGATGCGTGCACTCATAACCGAAATTATTTTCCAACGACAGAGAGTGGAGTACAAAACTTATTTATTTTCAAAATTCCCTTTTAAACATTTCTTTCAAATTGTATTGAATTACTAATATCAGAAAATACTTCTAAATAATATTATTATTATATTCCAAAATTATTCGAAAGAAATTTTCAAAACTCCGGAACTTAAGTTCTAAGTTTCCAATTTTCATTTATTTTATTTTCAATCTTATTTTACTAATTTTTTTTTATATAGTTTCATTACCTAACAACCAATATAACACAACCAAATATATATTATTTATAAAATTTTATTTTATATATAGAAAATATATTAGGCAAAATTATTTCATTCGCCTATATTAAAAACAAATATTATGTCAGTCTGTCCTATTAAGTGTTTAGAAATCCCTATTGATGTCATAGCATCCCATGCATCAACCAGAATTTATAAATACAAACGGAACAACTTAATACAATATAAAACCTTTTTATAACATTAACAAGTACGCTCTCTCATGTATATACTCTCAGCGACTCCCCTAGTGTATTACTACCCTATTAATAAAGAGTCAAACCCCACAAAGCTAAGGTTTATCACTAAACCAAAAGCTCTGATACCACATTGTAACGTCCCGCCTTTTTGCACGTTTAAATAGACACACGTGCCAATTCAAACCATACGAAAGGGCGGATTGTTATGGGGTAAATCAGAGAAAAACAAGAAGAAATGAAACAAAATAGAATCTCGCAGCAGAAGGATAAAATATAATAATCAAATATACACTTTATAAAGCTGTTTTACAAAATATTCGATTATACTTGCAACATTTATCAGAGTTACACATACCAATAACAATGCAGCGGAACAGTATGAGTATGGTGGACTAAAAATAATAATAATAATATAAATCTTCGTCTTCGTCCTCCAGAGCTAAGGTCTTCGAAATCCTGAAACGCTCGGACTGACTTGAGCAAATTGAAAAGACTAAACACTCGAGTAAGAACTAAATGATCTTATGTAAGTTAAATTAACAGAAGTAAATATGAGTGCAGTAAGTCAAAAGATGCTCGGGATTCACATCCCTTAAGGATCCGTTAAACTATTTACCATGTAGTATATTTCGTTATTATAATAGTGTCTAATTATAAAATGAACTTACTTTTAAATAGCGTTAAGGGGTTACCCATATATCCCTTAACACAAATAATACCAATAGTCTATACAGTACCGTAATACCTCTTGATCGAGAGGCTACCAGAGGATACTCCATAGGTACGACACAAATAGAAACTCGTACAAGGCGCGATATGGTAGGTGACACGGCACAACTAGGCAATGCCAGGGTAGATATACCAATTAAGCATCCGGGCTGGTGGTAACGCGTAGTAGCTACTACCGCCCACCTCGGACAAACTCCCTCCTAAAATCAAAGAAATCAAAAGTGGGCACCGAATCAATCCAAAGTCAGAGTATAATATCGAAGGGGAGTGTTAACCCTATTTTTGAATAGCTACCTAACCTGTTGGAGAGCCTAGCGACCTAACTAATTGAGGAGCCAAGTGACCAAACGGGTCAACACACAAGCGACCTAACGGGTCTACACACAAGCGACCTAACGACCTAATGGTCCAGCGACCTAACGATCTAATGGTCCAACGACCTAGCGATCTAAAGGCACAACGACCTAACGACCTAAAGGTCTAACGACCTAACGACCTAAAAGGTCTAACGACTTAACAAGTTGCGACCTAGCACCTTCTACTAGCAAACATGACCTCTTCCATTACGTCACTCACGACCTAAGCTACATGCCACATCTTCCACAAGGTCGCTCGCGACCTAAATAAACCGAGACAATTCCTTAAGCCACAACTTCTTATGCCTCTCCATTAGGTCGCTCGCGACCTAAGCCAACTGAGCCAACTTCTTATGCCGCAACTTCCTATGCCGCTTCTCCCTAAGTCGCTGCGACCTATTAACCTGCTCAGATTGACCAAGTGCAACAAGGATAAGCCGTAGCTCGTATCCCTTAGGTCGCTAGCGACCTACGACCTACCTTAGGTCGTTCGCGACCTAAGACTTAGCAAGGATTTTCCCTATAAATACTCCACCTACTCCAACTGAGAAAGGACCTTTGGCTCATTTCTAGAATGCCTATAGTCTGCTGATTTCTCGACTCATCCGACACTTCAAACACGAAAGACACTTCAACGAACTTCAAGAAGAGATCTAATACATTCAACATGAATTTGAAGAATTCTCCTACATCGGAGTTCTAGCTATTTGTCTAAGTGGTGTTGTAATCGGAGGTTGTTGTATAAGTAGTAATTGAATCAGCAAAAAAGGAGATTAGAGTGGACGTAGGCTTAACTTGAAGCCGAACCACTATAAAATTGTTGTCTTTTTACTATTTTTTCTATGACTTTCTACTTACTTCTAATTCCCGTATTGACATGTGGTGCTTTCACTTTATCTCTACTTACACCGGGGTGTTAGCGTTCAATTTTAGCGTTAGCATTTTTGGTGCTTTCACTGAGAACATCAAACTCAGGGTGTTTTCATCATTGCTTTGCAAAAGTTTGTTGAAAGAATCTTTCTCAAAACCAGAAGTCTATCAGAGATTATGGCTCCTGGAAGAAAGCGTAGATCTACTAGACCCGGTGATGTCCATGAGAATACTACCACTTCTCCTTCATCAAGTCAAGCAGCTCCAAGTGCTGGAATTACACGGGCAGAGTTGGATGCTGTAGTGTATGGGCTATATCAGCAGATGGAAGCCCAGAACGCTTTAATGCTTGATAGGTTGAATGCTTTGCTCGAAGCTAACCGTCAACCAGTGAATAATGAAGAAAACTTTGCTGATGATGTTCATAATCCTGAAGAGAGGAATATTCCTCAAAAGGCAGCTAGCCCCGCTGAAGAGGCACCTCCCCAGGCTGGAGGATCAAGGCCACAGCCGACTCTCCGCGAACGTTTGTCCAGGCAAACTTCCGAGAAAATGGCTGAAGTCTGTCCCGCAGAGCATCTGAATGATGAGGAATATCTCTCAGGAATGGTTCGACAGATTATGAAAGAAAGTATGCAATGGGAATAAGATGAAAAAGAGTGGGGGTTCGCTCCAAGCAAAACTCCGTTCACCGAAAGGATTCTGAAGGCGGAGTTCCCAAGGAAGTTTGTTTACTCCACCATCCCGGCTTATAAGGGAATGAGCGACCCTAACCAATTCCTATATAAGTATGATTGGCACATGACTGGTGCTAGAGCATCGGATGAGATCAAATGCTGGTACTTTCCGGTATACTTGGAACGAGTGGCTCTACTCTGGTTTACAAAGCTACCGGTCCGATCTGTAGACCAGTTCTTCGATTTAACTCGGAAGTTTAAAGAACAATTCAGGTTGTATGCTTCAAAGGCCAAGGATATTATGTCACTGTCCAGCCTGGAACAAAATCCCGGAGAATCTATTAGATCTTTTTTAAACCGCTTCAACATAGCCTTGGCTAAAGTGGACAATGAAGAGCCACGAATGGTCTTGACCTACTTAATGAGGGCTATCGAAAAATCGAGTGAGTTTGGGAAATGGTTGAAGATGAAGGAACCAAACTCGCTTGAGAAATTCTACAAGAAAGCTAACGAGTTCACGCGCTTGGACAGCCTCCATGCACCGGTGAAAGTGGCATTGATAGAGGTTAAGAATAACACTTCTCCTCCTACCAAAAAGGAATCCAGAAGTCAAAAGAGGGAGAATAATGGTGGGAAGAAGCAGAAGGATGTGAAGAAACCTCGCTTCTTAAAACCTTCGGATTTCACCCCTTTAACTGATACTCCGGAGAATACTTTTTCGCTACCAAAGATGCCGTGGAATATCCTAAACCACCTGAGTTGAGAGTTGGGAAAAAAGCTGTTCAAATTGGCAGATTTTATCGGTTTCATAATCAACCCGGTCATGATACTAACGAATGTCGCCATTTGAAAAGTTTGATTGAAGAACTGCTGAGAGAGAACAAGCTGCAGCAATATGTTGAGAGAAGTAGGAATGACCCAACTTCATCTACTAAGGGCCAGCAACTTCCTACTCATCCATCTGGCTCGGGTGAGAGGAGTACCGCGCATGAATTGGAGAGGCCTGTTATTAATGTAATCACCGGAGTTCCTCAACCGGTAGTTAGAAGCTGGGGCGAGATGGAAAGATATGCTCGTGCTTTAAAATATACCCCAGCAGAAGAGAATGTTTTTGTGTTGGAAGACGCTGCACCTTTGAAGCAGCAAAGAACTTTTAATGATGATATTGTGTTCAGGGCCAAGGACTCTATGGGTGTTGAAGCTCCTACCATGGATCCCTTGGTCATCTCTGCAGGCATCGGGCCTGCTATTGTAAGAAGGGTGGTTGTTGATTGCGGCGCCTCTTGCAATATCCTCTTCAAAAAGACATTCGATCAAATGAAGATTCCGATGGCTGATGTTCAGGCTTCATCACAGAAGATTGCTGGGTTCACTGGGGAACCAAAGCAGCCAATTGGAACTATTAACTTGTTTGTTGAACTTGGAGAGGGGTAGAAAAAGGTGGTTCGAAAGCAGACTTTTGTGATTGTTGACGGATTTTCTACTTACAATGCTTTCCTAGGCCGGCCAAATCTTGTAGCATTCAAGGCAATTCTCGCCCCGTGGTGCCTCACTATGAAGTTCCCCACGGATAATAGCGTTGGTGTTATTAAAGGAGATCAGAATGCTGGGCGAGAATGTTATCTGATAAAGTTGCTGGAAGCAAGGAAGAGAGAGATAGGAAAGGATGCGGCGTCTCCACTCCGCATCAAAGAACCAACCTTGTAGCAATTACAGGGTGGACCCTGCACTGGCGAGCATAGTGGTGCACGAAAAGAAATGGGTCCCAAAAAAGCCAGTGCAGGGGAGAATAGAGTGGTGCCAGTAGAAGTAATGGTGCCAGTACCTGTTGACCCGAAAGATCCGAACAAATTGCTTAATGTGGGTTCTCAACTAAGTGTGACGGTTCCAAATATTTTGATATCATTCTTAAAAGAAATCTGGATGTATTCACTTTGAGTTATGCTGATATGTGTGGGATATCTCCAGAAATTGCGGTATACACTCTGAATATTGATCTGAAATTTACACCTGTGAAACAGAAAAGAAGAACCCATGGTCCAGAAAGGTCAGAAGCATTAAAGGAAGAAGTAGATCAGCTCATGGAGAATGGTTTCATTAGGGAGTCCACTTATCCAAATTGGGTTTCTAATCCGGTGCTGGTTAAAAAAGCAAATGGAAATTGGAGAGTTTGCATCGACTTTTTAGATTTAAACAAAGCCTGCCCCAAAGACTGCTTCCCATTACCCAGGATTGATCAGTTGGTGGATGGAACAGCCGGGCATGAATTGTTGACTTTCATGGATGCTTACTCTGGATATAACCAGATCATGATGCATGAGCTAGATCAGGAGGACACGAGCTTCATAACCGATGTCGGTCTTACTCCCACAGAGTCATGCCCTTTAGACTAAAGTATGCGGGGGCAACTTACCAAAGACTTGTTAACGCTATGTTCAAGCCACAGATTGGAAAAACTATGGAATTCTACGTGGATGATATGTGTGAAATCAAAGAAGGCAGTGGACCATATGGATCACTTGGCAGAAATGTTCGCAGTCCTCCGGAAGTATGGAATGAAGCTTAATCCTTTGAAATGTTCATTCGGGGTAGAGTCCGGGAAATTTTTTGGTTTCATTGTGAGTGCTAGGGGCATTGAAGCTAATCCTGCTAAAATCACCGTTCTGATAGAAGTCAAAGCCCATAGGACAAAGAAGGAATTGCAGAGCCTCAATGGGAAAGTTGCTGCTTTGAGTCGGTTTATCTCCAAAGCCACGGATAAATGCATTCCCTTTTTTGACGCTCTAAAGAAAGGAAGGAAAAATTTTGAATGGGCTCTGGAATGCCAGAAAGCTTTCGATGAACTAATTTGTCACATGGAAGTGCCTCCACTGCTTTCTAAGCCTAGCAGCGGTGAAGATCTTTTCATATATTTAGCAGTTTCGTCTCATGCTCTCAGTGCAGCATTAGTACGGGAAGATGCAAAAAGTCAACGCCCGGTCTACTACATCAACAAGAGATTCACTGGGGCAGAGATGAATTATTCAAAGCTAGAAAAGCTCGCCTATTGCCTACTGATAGCTTCCAGAAAGTTGAGGCCATATTTTCAAGCTCATCCTATCAAAATTCTCACTGACCAGCCTCTAAAGCAAGTCCTATTTCGCCCTGAAACTTCGGGTCGTCTTCTGAAGTGGAATATTGAACTCAGCCAATATGATGCCACTTACCACCCCCGAATAGTAATCAATGGACAAGCTTTAGCGGATTTCATTGCAGAATACACAGATAAAGGTGACAACGAGGAAGAAGTTACAGATCACATCCCGACCCGATGGAAATTATACGTTGATGGCGTAAGAAACGACTATTGTTCTGGAGTCGGTGTTGTGCTTGAAACCCTCGAAGGGCGATCATTGTGCGACACATTGAGATTGGATTTCCTTCGACAAATAACGAAGCAGAATATGAAGCTCTTACTGCCAGCTTGAATGTAACATCCTGGAATTTTGTTAAATTAAATTCGTTAAATTATTTGAACTTTGAATTGAATTTGTGAAATTTCAAAAGAAATAAAATATTATTAAATAAAAGAAAGAATATGAATATAAATAAATAATAGATAGTTTAAGTTTTAAATAAATAATCAATAAGTTATATAACAAACAAGTTGCAAAAGAAATATACAAACCAGTGAACTAAAATATGTAGGCAAAAGAAAAAAAATAAAATAAAAACAAAACATTAGCTAATAAAATAAGAACAGTACTTACAAAATGAATCAACAGCAAATGCATGTTAACAAGCATGGGAGACATAAAGCATTAAATGCCGTCACCTTTAGCTCAAAGTAAAAATTCCCTTTCAGCCGAAATTTGGTTTGTTAGTCAACAAACAAAGATATAAAAAATGTACTTATAAAATGTAATTGAACAAGAACATGCTGCAACATAGAAAAAGGGAACATGAACGTTCCATATACATGAGCATTAAATGCATATATTGTCTAGCATTGATAAGGATCCTACTAGCCGTAATCAAAGCATGAGCACGGCATGCTGTAAATACATGAATGTATTACTTACATACTTTCATTAAATGATTTCAAACACGCCTATACACAAAGTACAAAGCTAGTATAAAATAATTATACAAAAGAAAGATGCTCAGTGCTGTCTAAAAAACTGCACATCTCTTTATATATATGAGTTGCCTCCAATTTGTTCAGAACCTTTTACTGAAGAAAGAAAGAAAGAAAAATAGCAAATAAAAATAGAAATTAAAAAGAAAAGAAGATCATCACCTTATATTACAAGTTGAAAGGCAAATTACTGAAGGAAGTTTCAACTGCAGAATCAAAACAAAACCAATATATAGCCTCTGTTTCAATATTTTCCATGTGAGTAAACTTACTGCTTGGATATTAAAAATATGTGTATTAGATTTGTGAACAGTTTGCTTAGCTATGTATGTTTTAAAAGATAACTCTGCATATGTTTGTGATTATCTGTTCTTCTAGTTTTTGGTTTCAAAACAGAGTGAAGTAGAAAAATAAAATCAAAACATTTCCATACGAACATTTTTAACTTAGGATTCTTAAATAAAAACCAGTTAGTTTCAACTAGAATCATAGCCGAGGATTTTTATTAAGTTGGATTATGAAGAGTTAACCCTGTAACTAAAATTTCACAGTGAAAACAAAACTTTATGATAAATTCAACTGTCTTAAATCGTTGTTCTGATTGTACAATCTGAATAAATACACAAAGAGATGATTTTTAAAATCAATATGGTGATTTTTATTTAAGTGTTTCAAGAGCAATTCACAGTTGAACAAATTTTGTTCTTTTTCCTTTTGCCAATGATCGATTGATTATAAATTGATGAAAATTTGCTTGAAGCAAGCTTGGACAACAGGGAACTCGAGAAAATTATCAGAAAAATAATTCATTGTATAGATTGATGAATCAAATCGAAGTTAGGGTTTAAACTTGGTGCTGCAGTGGAAAAAGAAACGAGGTGAGTTCATCATCTCGGAGGTACCGAGCTTCACGAGGACTTGGGGAATGATGGCTCGGGGTATGGACGTGGTAAGACCGAAGTCACGAACTTTCTGGTGACTCGAGGCGTGGCGGCGAAGCAATTTTGTTCGGTGGGTTCGAGCTGAAGGGTCGAGCAAATAGGCATATTTCGATTTCGACTTTCGTTCGAAATACTGAGATTCGATTTTGAGTTGGGGGTCGAATTTTGGTTTGTGGGAGGTGTCGAAGGGCACCGGAGACGTGGCGGCGCTCCGTGCACGTGAACGGTGGCGCGAGGAGTATCAGCACGTTAAAAATAAATAAAACTAAAGTGAAAAAGAAAGAAAAAAGAAACTTAGTTGCAACGGGGAAGATAAAGGGAGAGGCTCGAGTGAAGGCACGTTGCCTCTGAATGAACTCGCGTACGCGAGTGTATCTGAGCTATTGTAGTTAGGTATAAAAAAAAGAGAAACAGGGAAAAGAAGAAGGTTGGGGAAGAAACGTACAGGGAAGGCACGGGAGGAAACTCGAGTTTGACTCGAGTACAAACCTGGGTTTACTCGGGTTTTGGTTAAAACTGGGGTTAGGACCAGTAAAAGTTTGAATTTTACAATGTCAAGTAAATTCTTGCATTTACAATGTAGCCAATATTGATTTACGCTAAATTAGAAACTTACTTAACAATGTTTTATAATTTAATTAATTCTTTAACTAAATAATTTAATTTAAGTTAATATTAGAGTTAGTGAACATTAAAACTTTTTATAACTATAATAAATTGTTTTCCAAAATATAAAGAAGATTTTCAAATAATAATTAAGGTAAATAATTTTTAATGATTTTGAAAAGAAATTAAGAACGATATACAATTTTGTAATTAAGATTTATAAATAAAAAGTTAAGTATTTGAATTAATTTTTAATTAAGAAATAATTAATTGAGTTGATTTATTAAATTATCGAAATTTAATCATTAATTTATTTAAACCCCATTGGAAAATAATTAACTATTGTTGTGCAATGTATTGATATTTCTGCTCTGTTGTGATACTGTGTGATGCACTGTAATTGTGATTTATTCTGTACTATATGAAAACCCTATTGCCCGTAAAACGGCATTTAAACTTCGATGCGACAGGGAATCAGATTTCAGTTGGTTACCCGAAACCCACATCGAACCTGTGAATATTTGTGAATGACATCCACATGTTCTAAAAATTTGACACTCGCTATTCGAATTAGCTGGGAAAGGACCTTTGTGTCGTATAACCCATTTCGAATATGTGATTCGACGTCATGGATAGCATTTGAAGATCGATGTTGAAGACCGGGTATTTGCGTGAACTATAGGATAACCTATCGATTGTCTCTGCACTGAGTTGCAACGGTATAGAGACTCCCTAAGTGATGGGAAGTCCGATCGGGATTGTGAATACCCGGATTGCAAGAACTACTTTGGAAGTGCCTTCGGTTCTGTTCGAGCCCGGAACAGACTTGTATGGATTGTATTTCTGACGTTACAATTTGAGATGTAAAGCTGGTTTCTATCAAATATATTTCTGTTGGTGGCGGAGAATTTATTCTCTTAGCTTAACACCCTTTTCTGAGACGTACGAGCTCAGAGGTTATGTAGTTGATGGTTACTAGTGATATATTCCCAAATTGGTAATGTGGCATGCTGAGTGTTGCTGTGTGATGATCATTGTTTGATCATTTGTGATATGATCATTTGTTTGATCAATTATCTTTGTGATCATTACTTTGATCATTTGTTGACCCAAAGCACAGTTTTGTATAAAGCGTGGCTTTGTGGACGTGGCTTCATCGAACCTCACACCCCAGAATGCTCAAAACAGGAAAGATGCAGCAAGGTTATTGGGGGTAGCGCCCCTTAGGGTATGTGCATTTCCTTCTGGATAGAAGTGGTATCATGCTATGGAGCCCAGATACTTAACTTATGTTGATATCGCAGATATATATATTACTTTGTGATTTGTTGCTGGGGCCCCGGTTAAAGGTTGGTTACAACCGGGAGATGGCATACTCGTGTCAGTAGTTACCCAGTTAGGGGTTACCGGCCTTGTGCTGGCAGAGATCCGGTTTGGTTCTGGGAACGTCCTTCCAGAGGCGTTCTCATGCGGCAATGGGAAGTTCCTTGGCCTGACCATTTGTTGGAAATCCAAAGAAACAATACGAGCCTTGTACGGTTTTAGTTGTATAACCTGTCACCTCAGGTGACAGCTATAGTAGGCATAGTATAATGGTACCTATGCTGGCTAAGATTGATATTCTACTTCCAAAATAATTTCACGCTATGCACTAGTAATAATATCAAAGAATTTGTTTCTCGTACCAAGCACATTTAACTATCATAAGAAGAAATCTCCTCCAATTCTGCGTTTGCATTGTGTGTGTGGTGGGAGGTTTTATGGTAGTTCCGTTTTTTTAAAAAGCATACTGAAAATTCTTGTAGAAAACTTGTTCTATTTAAAAGTAACTGTTTTTGTTTACTCATACCAGTCCTATGACTGATCCGGAGTTTATTGTTTTCTTTCCTAAACTCTGGGTGCCCATTATTTCCACACGGGCAGCCTAGTAGCAGGTTTTTGTATTCTGGAGTAGCAGTATTTTGGAGCTCTTATCTTGGAGATATTCTTAGGAGCTTTTTGGAGATCTCAGGTGTTTAGCTTTTGGGAGTCCGTTATCACTTCTTTCATTTGAGGATTTTTGGATATATGATCACTGTTGTATTAACATGATGTTGTATTTGGAGTTGTGGTGTATGTATTATATACTCTGTTGTAGTATGGATATTATGTTGATGTTGTAACCGTGATGATATTTATGATATTGATTCTGTTCCGCTGTTTTATATTCATCTAACTGTTGTTATAAGCTCCGGCGTTGCAAATTTGATGTCGTTTATCGGACATCGAGTTTGGGTCGTCACAAAGTGGTATCATAGCTGTTGGTTGAGTAAGAACTTTAGCTACGGAGTATAACACATTAGATGGCTCATTAGAGATAGGGTGAAGTATACCCTAGAATGAGTATAACCAAGACTGAAACTTTAATTTTTTTTTTAGTCTATTTCTTTTGACTGCTGATATTCCTTAAGATATCTCGTTTGTATATCTAAATCAATTTTCTTACTAATCTCAGATAGTTAAAATGAGTGGACGCAGAGGAAGAGCTAAGGGTCAAGGCAATGCCGCAGCACCTAATCAAATTCCCCCAGCCGCAGAAGCAGTAATAGATACTCAGCAGCAGCCGGACTTGGCTGATTTATATAAGAAGTTCGAAAAGCTTGGTGGTAAACCGTTCACCGGCAAGGAGTCAATTATTGAGGCTCAAGCTTGGGTAAGATCGTGTGAGAAGATTTTTAAAGGGCTAAAACTGCAGGATGAGCAGAAAAGACTTATAGCCTCTTGGCAACTCCAAGGAGAAGCTTCAGCTTGGTGGGAAACCATCATTATAGATGAACCCGAGGAAGAATTTACTTGGGATCGTTTTAAGGAAGTGTTTGAGAAACGTTACATGCCGTCGGCGGGAGTTTCCAGAATGTATCAGGAATTTCTGGATTTGAAACAAGGAAGTTTGTTGTTTGAAGAATACTTAAATAAATTCAGCGAACTATCTCGGTTTGGTCCGGAATTGCTAAACACACCTGTTAAGAAAAACGAAAGGTTTATCCGTGGAATGAACCAGAAATATCATGAAAGAATGACGGGCCACGTTAAAGAATCTTTTTCAGATTTACTAGATATGGGGTACAGATACGCTACCCTTGATATACAAGAAGCAACGGTAGAGAAAGGAAATTCAGGTAGTCAAAATTATAAAAAGCGGAAATTTGGAGGCAAGAAGCCCTGGCAAGGCAACGAGAAGAATAAGAGCATTCAAGGAAGTGCAGCAGAAAATGTCACTTGTTACAACTGCAAAGAGAAGGGCCACTATTCAAATAACTGTCCAAAACCGAAGAAGCCAGCTAAAGAATGTTACAATTGTCACAAGCCGGGACATGTAGTTAAAGATTTACCAGTGATGAAGCCAGCGCAGGTGGCAAAAGTTTACACGATAAAGAAGGACCCATCATCTTCAAAAGCTGATAAAGGGAAAAGTGTTTTGGAAGGTAACCTTACTATTAATAATAGAACTGCTAGAGTTTTGTTTGAACAGGAGCTTCACATAGCTTTATCTCCCAACAAACCATAAATGAATTAGGACTTGAAACTAAATTTGCTAACGATCTTATTTGCGTGAAAAATCCGATTGGAGGTCCCGCAAATCTTTGTTCATATTGTAAGAGAGTTCCTATTTCATATGCTAGCTATAAATTTCCTATTAACCTTTATGTCCTCGAATTTGATGAATTCGAAATCTTACTCAGAATGAACTGGTTATCGAGATACGAAGCTATATTAGATTGTAATAATCGGACAGTTTTAGTTCAAACGAACCTAGGAAATTTTATTGAAATCTCTTGTGAGGATCCGAGTCCAAGGAGAGATAGATTGATGTATACTTTGGGATATCTTGAACCCACTTTGCAGTCTATACCTGTTGTTCGGGATTTTTCCGACGTATTTGAAGAAGTGAAATCTTTACCTCCCCACCGAGAAATAGAATTCCGAATTGATCTTGTACCCAATGCTCGTCCTGTTGTTCACGCAAGTCGCAGGATGGCACCCCGGGAAAAGATTGAATTGGTTCATCAAACTGATGAGCTACGAGCAAAAGGATTAATTCGACCCAGTGTTTCTGAATGGGGTTCAGCCGTCGTATTTGTTGCTAAATCAGACGGATCTTTGTGATTGCGTGTAGATTACCGTGATCTAAATAAACAGACTCTCAAGAATAAATTCCCTCTACCAAGAATTGATGATCTACTCGACCAACTGCATGGCGCTCGTTTCTTTTCAAAAATGGATCTAGCTCAGGGATTCCATCAACTACGAATCGTTGAAGATTGTGTACATCTGACCGCTTTCAGAGGTCCTCATATGTTCTACGAATGGTTAGTTATGTCTTTTGGGCTAACCAATGCTCCAACATACTTCGTAGATCTTATGACTCGTGTGTTTCGGGAAGTTTTGAATAAATTTGTGCTCGTATTCATTGATGATATTTTGATCTATTCTAAGACTAAAGAAGAGCATGCCGAACATCTTAAAATCGTATTGGAAATATAGAGGAGAAATGTTCTATATGCAAAATTTTCCAAATGCCACCTCTGGGTCAATGAAGTCAAATTCCTTGGCCATATTGTTAATGAAGAAGGAATTTCAGTAGATCCTAGCAAAATTTCCGCTATTCTTGATTGGAAACAACCCACTACTCCAAGAGAAGTTCGAAGCTTTTTGGGTTTAGCAGGCTATTACGGGAAATTCGTTCAAGATTTTTCTAAGTTGGCTATCCCATTAACTAAGCTAACGATGAAAAATGCAAAGTTCATCTGGACTTCAGAATATGAAGAAGTTTTTCAAGAGTTGAAAAAGAGATTGACCACTGCTCTTGTTCTCACTATTGTTAACGGGAACCAAGGCTTATCTGTCTATACTGATGCATGTGGTGATGGAGTAGGTGCAGTATTAATGCATAATGGAAGGGTAGTTGCCTACGCGAGTAGACAATTATGTCCGCACGAGAAGAATTACCCGACGAACGATTTGGAACTTTTGGCTGTTGTTTTCGCTTTGAAAATATGGCGACACTATCTTCTGGGTAAGAATCTTTTCAGCTTTCCTAACAATTTATGAACTAACTTAACTAAAGAAATATACCTAATAAACTCTCTTTGTTTTAGGTGAAAAATTCGATTTATTCACCGACCATAAATCCTTGAAATATCTTTTCACTCAGAAGGATCTGAATTTGCGACAACAACGTTGGTTGGAATTTATGGCATCTTATGACTTAGATATTATGTATACGCCAGGAAAGGCCAATGTAGTTGCCGACGCCTTGAGTAGAAAACATGTTGTTCTCGCATATCTAGTTATCACTCCTACTCTTCTTGAGAAAGTCGCCAGTAAACAAAAAGAGGACGAGTTCCTTCATCAAATTTATGAGAAAATACGTCATGGTGAAGATATGAGTTTTGAAATTGACGACAATAAAATTATTAGATTAAAAGGCAGGATTTGTGTTCCAGACTTCCCTGATCTGAAACGTGAAGTATTGGACGAATGCCACAAGTCAAAATTCAACATCCATCTAGGAGTCAACAAAATGTATCGAGATATTAAAAGAACATTCTGTTGGAAAACAATGAAGAGAGACATATCTATTTATGTGAGTCGCTGTGCTACTTGTCAGCAAATTAAAAGTGACCAAAAGAAAGTGGCCGGTTTACTTCAACCTTTGGAAGTACCGAAATGGAAGTGGGATCAGGTATCGATGGATTTCATCGACGGATTGCCACGAACCAAGAAAGGCAATGAAGCGATTTGGGTTATTGTGGATCGTCTAACCAAAACTGCTACCTTCATTCCAGTTAAATCCACTCGGAATGCGGCAAGCTTGGCCGGTATATGTATAAAGGAAATTGTTCGCCTTCATGGTATTCCAGAAGTATAGTGAGTGATCGTGACCAGATCTTTACTAGTAGATTTTGGGAGGCATTCCAGGACGCATTGGGAACGAAATTAAATTTCAGCACTGCTTATCACCCACAATCTGATGGGCAGACTGAGAGGGTCAACCGAATTTTAGAAGACCTATTGCGTGCTTGCGTTCATGATTTTGGTGGTTCTTGGGAGGACTATTTACATCTGGTCGAATTCTCATATAATAACAGTTATCAGGCCAGTATAGAAATGGCTCCTTTCGAAGCTTTATATGGTCGTCTGTGTCGATCACCTATATGCTGGATCGAATCAGGTGATAGACTTATTCTTGGACCGGATATGATAAAAGAAGCCACTGAAAAGGTAGACTTTATTCGAAAGAAGTTATTAACTTCCCAAAGCCGTCAAAAGAGCTATTATGACCGCCGAAGGAGAAATTTGGAATTTCAAGTTGGAGATTCTGTATTTCTGAAAGTATTTTCGATGCGGGGTGTATTGAGATTCGGGAAAACTGGAAAGTTAGCACCACGTTATATTGGTCCTTTTCCTATTCTGGAAAGGATTGGTCCTCTAGCATATAGAGTGCAGTTACCTAGCTGGTTGTCTGGCGTACATGATGTGTTTCACATTTCTAATCTTCGGAAGTATGTGCACGACCCAGATGATATTATTGAAGAAGCTGCTCAGCAGGATCTTGAAATTACTCCTAACTTGGCAGTTAGAAGGGAACCGATAAAAATTGTTGATCGTGATGAGAAGCGATTAAGAAACAAGATTGTGAAATTGGTCAAAGTTCAATGGAGTGGCGATCCAAAGGACTGTACTTGGGAGATTGAAAATAATATGAAGAAATCATATCCCAATTGCAGAATAGACATTTCGGCTTAAACTGTAAGTCATTTCTTTATTTTCTGAATTCGTCTATTCTTTGTTTGCGTTTCTCTCTCTTTCAATTTCGAGGACGAAATTTTCTAAAGGAGGGGATATTGTAACATCCCTGAATTTTGTTAAATTAAATTCGTTAAATTATTTGAACTTTGAATTGAATTTGTGAAATTTCAACAGAAATAAAATATTACTAAATAAAAGAAAGAATATGAATATAAATAAATAATAGATAGTTTAAGTTTTAAATAAATAATCAATAAATTATATAACAAACAAGTTGCAAAAGAAATATACAAACCAGTGAACTAAAATATGTAGGCAAAGAAAAAAAATAAAATAAAAACAAAACATTAGCTAATAAAATAAGAACAGTACTTACAAAATGAATCAACAGCAAATGCATGTTAACAAGCACGGGAGACATAAAGCATTAAATGCCATCACCTTTAGCTCAAAGTAAAAATTCCCTTTCAGCCGAAATTTGGTTTGTTAGTCAACAAACAAAGATATAAAAAATGTACTTATAAAATATAATTGAACAAGAACATGCTGCAACATAGAAAAAGGGAACATGAACGTTCCATATACATGAGCATTAAATGCATATACTGTCTAGCATTGATAAGGATCCTACTAGCCGTAATCAAAGCATGAGCACGACATGCTGTAAATACATGAAAGTATTACTTACATACTTTCATTAAATGATTTCAAACATGCCTATACACAAAGTACAAAGCTAGTATAAAATAATTATACAAAAGAAAGATGCTCAGTGCTGTCTAAAAAACTGCACATCTCTTTATATATATGAGTTGCCTCCAATTTGTTCAGAATCTTTTATTGAAGAAAGAAAGAAAGAAAAATAGCAAAGAAAAATAGAAATTAAAAAGAAAAGAAGATCATCACCTTATATTACAAGTTGAAAGGCAAATTACTGAAGGAAGTTTCAACTGCAGAATCAAAACAAAACCAATATATAGCCTCTGTTTCAATATTTTCCATGTGAGTAAACTTACTGCTTGGATATTAAAAATATATGTATTAGATTTGTGAACAGTTTGCTTAGCTATGTATGTTTTAAAAGATAACTCCGCATATGTTTGTGATATCTGTTCTTCTAGTTTTTGGTTTCAAAACAGAGTGAAGTAGAAAAATAAAATCAAAACATTTCCATACGAACATTTTTAGCTTAGGATTCTTAAACAAAAACCAGTTAGTTTCAACTAGAATCATAACCGAGGATTTTTATTAAGTTGGATTATGAAGAGTTAACTCTGTAACTAAAACTTCACAGTGAAAACAAAACTTTATGATAAATTCAACTGTCTTAAATCGTTGTTCTGATTGTACAATCTGAATAAATACACAAAGAGATGATTTTTAAAATCAATATGGTGATTTTTCTTTAAGTGTTTCAAGAGCAATTCATAGTTCAACAAATTTTGTTCTTTTTCCTTTTGCCAATGATCGATTGACTATAAATTGATGAAAATTTGCTTGAAGCAAGCTTGGATAATAGGGAACTCGAGAAAATTATCAGAAAAATAATTCATTGTATAGATTGATGAATCAAATCGAAGTTAGGGTTTAAACTCAGTGTTGCAGTGGAAAAAGAAACGAGGTGAGTTCATCATCTCGGAGGTGCCGAGCTTCACGAGGACTTAGGGAATGATGGCTCGGGGTATGGACGTGGTAAGACCGAAGTCACGAACTTTATGGTGACTCGAGGCGTGGCGGCGAAGCAATTTTGTTCGGTGGGTTCGAGCTAAAGGGTCGAGCAAACAGGCGTATTTCGATTTCGACTTTCGTTCGAAATACTGAGATTCGATTTTGAGTTAGGGGTCGAATTTTGGTTTGTGGGAGGTGTCGAAGGGCACCGGAGACATGGCGGCGCTCCGTGCACGTGCACGGTGGCGCGAGGAGTATCAGCACGTTAAAAAAAAAACTGAAGTGAAAAAGAAAAAAAAAGAAACTGAGTTGCAACGGGGAAGATAAAGGGAGAGGCTCGAGTGAAGGCACGTTACCTCTGAATGAACTCGCGTACGCGAGTGTATCTGAGCTATTGTAGTTAGGTATAAAAAAAAAGAGAAACAGAGAAACAGGGAAAAGAAGAAGGTTGGGGAAGAAACGTACAGGGAAGGCACGGGAGGAAACTCGAGTTTGACTCGAGTACAAACCTTGGTTTACTCGGGTTTTGGTTAAAACTAGGGTTAGGACCAATAAAAGTTTGAATTTTACAGTGTCAAGTAAATTCTTGCATTTACAATGTAGCCAATATCGATTTATGCTAAATTAGAAACTTACTTAACAATGTTTTATAATTTAATTAATTCTTTAACTAAATAATTTAATTTAAGTTAATATTAAAGTTAGTGAACATTAAAACTTTTTATAACTATAATAAATTGTTTTCCAAAATATAAAGAAGATTTTCAAATAATAATTAAGGTAAATAATTTTTAACGATTTTGAAAAGAAATTAAGAACGATATACAATTTTGTAATTAAGATTTATAAATGAACAGTTAAGTATTTAAATTAATTTTTAATTAATAAATAATTAATTGAGTTGATTTATTAAATTATCCAAATTTAATCATTAATTTATTTAAACCCCATTGGAAAATAATTAACTATTGCTGTGCAATGTATTGATATTTCTGCTCTGTTGTGATACTGTGTGATGCACTGTAATTGTGATTTATTCTGTACTGATATGAAAACCCTATTGCCCGTAAAACGGCATTTAAACTTCGATGCGACAGGGAATCGGATTTCAGTTGGTTACCCGAAACCCACATCGAACCTGTGAATATTTGTGAATGACATCCACATGTTTTAAAAATTTGACACTCGCTATTCGAATTAGCTGGGAAAGGACCTTTGTGTTGTATAACCCATTTCGAATATGTGATTCGACGTCATGGATAGCATTTGAAGACCGGTGTTGAAGACCGGGTATTTGCGTGAACTATAGGATGACCTATCGATTGTCTCTGCACTGAGTTGCAACGGTATAGAGACTCCCTAAGTGATGGGAAGTCCGATCGGGATTGTGAATACCCGGATTGCAAGGACTTCTTTGGAAGTGCCTTCGGTTTTGTTCGAGCCCGGAACAGACTTGTATGGATTGTATGTCTGACGTTACAATTTGAGATGTAAAGCTGGTTTCTATCAAATATATTTCTGCTGGTGGCGGAGAATTTATTCTCTTAGCTTAACACCCTTTTCTGAGACATACGAGCTCAGAGGTTATGTAGTTGATGGTTACTAGTGATATATTCCCAAATTGGTAATGTGGCATGCTGAGTATTGCTATGTGATGATCATTGTTTGATCATTTGTGATATGATCATTTGTTTGATCAATTATCTTTGTGATCATTACTTTGATCATTTGTTGACCCAAAGCACAGCTTTTGTATAAAGCGTGGCTTTATGGACGAGGCTTCATCGAACCTCACACCCCGGAATGGTCAAAACAGTTAAGATGCAGCAAGGTTATTGGGGGTAGCGCCCCTTAGGGTATGTGCATTTCCTTCTGGATAGAAGTGGTATCATGGTATGGAGCCCAGATACTTAACTTATGTTGATATCGCAGATATATATATGTGTATATATATATATATATATATTACTTTGTGATTTGTTGCTGGGGCCCCGGTTAAAGGTTGGTTACAACCGGGAGATGGCATACTCGTGTCAGTAGTTACCCAGTTAGTGGTAACCCGGCCTTGTGTTGGCAGAGATCCGGTTTGGTTATCGGGAACGTCCTTCCAGAGGCGTTCTCATGTGGCAATGGGAAGTTCCTTGGCCTGACCATTTGTTGGAAATCCAAAGAAACAATACGAGCCTTGTACGGTTTTAGTTGTATAACCTGTCACCTCAGGTGACAGCTATAGTAGGCATAGTATAATGGTACCTATGCTGGCTAAGATTGATATTCTACTTCCGAAATAATTTCACGCTATGCACTAGTAATAATATCAAAGAATTTCTTTCTCGTACCAAGCATATTTAACTATCATAAGAAGAAATCTCCTCCAATTCTGCGTTTGCATTGTGTGTGTGGAGGGAGGTCTTATGGTAGTTCCATTTTTTTTAAAAGCATACCGAAAATTCTTTTAGAAAACTTGTTCTATTTAAAAGTAACTGTTTTCGTTTACTCATACCGGTCCCATGACTGATCCGGAGTTTATTGTTTTCTTTCCTAAACTCTGGGTCCCTATTATTTCCACACGGGCAGCCTAGTAGCAGGTTTCTGTATTCTGGAGTAGCAGTATTTTGGAGCTCTTATCTTGGAGATATTCTTAGGAGATTTTTGGAGATCTCACGTGTTTAGCTTTTGGGAGTCCGTTATCACTTCTTTCATTTGATGATTTTTGGATATAAGATCACTGTTGTATTATCATGATGTTGTATTTGGAGTTGTGGTGTATGTATTATATACTCTGTTGTAGTATGGATATTATGTTGATGTTGTAACTGTGATGATATTTATGATATTGATTCTGTTCCGCTGTTTTATATTCATCTAATTGTTGTTATAAACTCTGGCGATGCAAATTTGATGTCGTTTATCGGACATCGAGTTTGGGTCGTCACATTGAAGATCGTTAAAGAACTGAATATTAGACTATTGCAGATCTTTAGTGATCCCCAGCTTATTGTATGCCAAGTTAAGAAAGAATTCCAGACTAAAGGAGGAAATCTGCCTTCTTACTTGTCAATCTCGATGATTTCGATCATTATACGATAAGTCATATACCCCGGGAAGAGAACATGAAGGCAGATTCTCTCGTAAAGTATTTAAGCACTGGCGAAGCTCAATTTCTTGGATTGGTTCCTGTAGAAGTCTTGTCAGCCCCGAGTATTGATGAAATGGAGATTGACTGGATCATGACTATTTCTCGAGAGCAGGAGTCATGGATAACTCCAATCAAGGAATATCTACTTAATGGCTCCCTTCCATAAAATTCAAAAGAGCGTCAGAAGTTGTTGAGGAAAGCTTTTTGATGAAAGTCGATGGATTGTGAGAAAATGGAGGAAGAAGATGGGAGTTTTCTGGCCATTGAATACATAAGTGGCGGCTGAAGGAAAAGAATTAGGGTTTTGCGCTTTTGTTTGCAAATGAAGAAATAGAGGTGCTTTTATAGAAAAATGACCAAAACACTATTCATCCGAAATTTTCCGAATTCCAAACGAAGCGTGCCGGTTGGCGTTTCTAAGGTTTACCCCATGTTTCGAACATAATGGAACGTGTTTCGAAGGCTAATTCGGTCATCTGTGCGAGTTACGGAAATAAACGATCAAGTTTAAACTAAACCGATTAAACGAATTTTCTATGTGTTTTGGGTTGCCGCGGACAAACCGTAAATCCGATTGACACGAAATTTGAAACCATACAATAATATAACATTACAGATCCAATGAAACCGGTTTCGTCGAAATCCGAGATTGTTTGAAAAATGGCTATTTTAACTCGTCGATTAAATATTAAAATACTCAATTTTCACAAATTAACTTTTTATTCGATTTTAAAAGTTCTATAACATCATTCTAACTCCAATATGATATAATAAAATTTGACAAATCAATTTTAATCATATTAAACCTAATTTCCAATTATTTCTGTAATTTCAAATATTAAGTTATCAATTTAATTATCCAATTAAATCCAGATATTCGAAAAATAAATTCATTCAACTTTTTAATTTCACTTATTAATATTTAAAATCAATTAAATATACGAATTTTAATTGAAAGAAATTCTGGGTCGTTACAAGGATTCTCGATGCCATTACTTCGATGTGTAACCAAGGAAGAGGCTAAGACAATTTTAGCTGAGGTGCATGGAGGAGAGTGTGGGGATCATTCAGGTGGCTAAACTCTAGCAAAGAAAATTCTTTGCTATGGATATCTCTGCCGAGATATTAATTGAGACGTTGCTAGCTACTCCCGAAAGTGTGACAGATGCCAGAGATTTGCAAAAATCCAAAGAGCACCTTCCACCGAGCTAATACAGATGGTTAGTCCATTGCCATTCGCCATTTGGGGGATAGATCTCATTGGGCCTTTGCCGATTGCCAAGTCCGGAATCAAATATGCTATTGTTGATGTTGATTATTTCACTAAATGGGCTGAATCTGAACCATTGGCCACTATTACCTCTAAAAAGATGATAAACTTTGTGACTAAGAATATCATTTGCAGATATGGTGTGCCTCAGAAGATAATCACAGACAATGGTACTCAACTCGAAAGCGAAGAATTCCTGGACTTTTGCAAGCGATTCAAGATCCAAAAAAGCTTCTCAACAGTGGCTCATCCGCAAGCAAACGGGCAAGTGGAAGCAGTGAACAAAATTATCAAATCAACCATCAAAAAAAAGCTGGAAAAAGCAAAAGGTGGTTGGGTTAATAAGCTGCCACTAGCACTTTGGGCATACAGAACGACCCACGAGACTGCGATTGGGCGCACTCCATTCTCATTAGCATATGGATCAGAAGCAATGATTCCAGTGGAAATAGAGATCCCCTAACACAGGAGAATTCATTTCAACCAAGCTGAAAATGAAAAGCTGCAACTTGAAGCACTTGACATGCTTGATGAATGAAGGAAAGAGGCTGAGCTCAGAGTTGCAGCCCATCAGCAAAGGATGGCCAGGCACTTCAATTCTAAAGTTCGCCAACACAGCTTTGAAATTGGAGATCTAGACTTGAAATGGATCATGACAGCAACAGTAGTGTTTGGGCCAAACTGGGAAGGGCCATACGTCATATGCAAAAAACTTCTTGATGGCACTTTCAAGCTCACAACTGTCGAAGGAGATCCAATTTTGAGAGCCTGGAACAACAATCATTTGCGTCCATATTTTACTTAGAAGCTATGCTTAAATTTGTAAAATGATTATTGATGTAACATTCTTGTATTGATTCACACTGATTTTACTATAAATCTTGTGTTCTCTACTACTATAAAATGTCTGTCTCATTTCGATGCGCAAATACCTTAAATATATTGCTAAAATGTAGATTTAATATTACAGGCAACCAAAGTAAAGCTTACCTATTCAACACATCACAAGGCCAAGCGGTTCCTACAAATCACTCAACAAACAAATGTCAAGCCACAAAAATTCCAAATTCAATTCCTACATAAGAAGTGCTTCTCACAAACAGTTGGTGATTCCACCGAAGGGGTACCTTCCCAAAGTGAAGGTTCCAGGCCCTCGCTGGTTAAATGAGATCGTTTGTGCAAACAAACATCCAGTTAGGTAGCTTGCGTCTGCCCCGTGGATTCACTTAACAATGAGATACACTTCTCTAAAAGAAAAGGAAAGAAAGCAAACAATTTGCAAAAAGAAAGGAACATGTACTTGGAAATGATAACGAGGAATCGCAGAGGGGCAGATGTTGAAAAGGCATGGGCAAGCAGACAAAAAACAGCCAAAATGGAATCTTGTCTCTCAACCAAAAAGGTTGGTAGGACCACCAAAGGGGCACCATCCCAAAGTGAAGGCTCCAGGCCCTCGCTAGTTAATTGTGATCGTTTGTGCAAACAAACATCCAGTTAGATAGCATGCGTCTACATTGTGGACCCACTTAACTGTGAGATGCAACCTTCCTGGCAAACAAAACAAAAAGCCCTCTTCGGAGGCATACTTCTACTCTCAAGGGAAGATCAATTTCTCCACAATGAGAACATTCTTCCCCAAAAAAGTTGAAGTGCCAAATAAAGCCCTCTAACAAGGCACGCCCAAAACTGAAATGCTTTTCTCGAAAAAAAAGGTTGGTGGAACCACCAAAGAGGCACCTTCCCGAAGTGAAGGCACCAGGCCCTTGCTAACAAATTGTGATCGTTGGTGCAAACAAACATCCAGTTAGGTAGCTTGCGTCTGCTCCGTGGATCCACTTAACTGCGAGAAGTAACTTTCAGGAAAACAAATAAAGCCTCTAACGAGGCACGCCCAAAATTGAAATGCTTTTCTCGAACAAAAAGTTTGGTGGAACCATCAAAGGGCCACCTTCCCGAAGTGAAGGCACCAGGCCCTTGCTAACAAATTGTGATCGTTTGTGCAAACAAACATCCAGTTAGGTAGCTTGCGTCTGCTCCGTGGATCCACTTAACAACGAGAGGTAACTTTCAGGCAAACAATAAAGCCCTCTAACGAGGTGCGCCAAAATATGAAATGTATCTCTTGAAATAGTCGTTGATGGAACCACCGAAGGGCCACCTTCCCAAACTGAAGGTTCCAGGCCCTCGCTAGTTATTTATGATCGTTTGTGCAAACAAATATCCAGTTAGGTAGCTTGCGTCTGCTCCGTAGATCCATTTAGCGACGAGATATAACTTTCTGGCAAACAAATCAAAGCCCTCTTCGGAGGCCCACTTTACCCGGTAGAGGAATCCACTTCTCAAAAATAAAAGTGACTATCTTCGAAAGTTGAAGTGTAAAATCTTCTTCTAAAAAAAAGAAGAAAACTTCTCCAATATAAGGCGCACACTACAAGAGCAGAATAATACTTCCTCAAAATGGAAGAATTATTCTTCAAAGTAAGAGTATAAGTCTTCTCAAAATGGAGAAGATTGCAATGAGCCGTGATATCAGGGCAATATAATATAGCTGCATTAATAAAAGCAACGCTCAAGCAACATGCCACGAGCTCACTGCAATATCATATAAAGAAAATAAAGAAACTTGTGTGAAAATAAGGAATAAATGCATTTACAAATTCAGACAAAAGATTGTACAACTAAAAAGAGTCATTTTATTCCATAAAAAAAAAGATTTGTATACATGTGCAGGTGCCAAAAAGCGGTGGCCGGTACCCGCACAATCTTCGGTCCATACAAGTCTTTAAATACAAGAAAAAAGCAAAAAACCAAGACAAGAAGGATAAAACTAGATCCATTACTTCTTCTTCACGCTGCCTTTGGAGCCCTTGCCTGGCCTTCTCTAGGTGCTCTCCTTCCGCCGCTTCGGCTCGTTCCTTAGCAAGTTGTTCTTTCCTTCTGGCAAGGGCGGCAGTCATCATCAAAATAATAAGCCTCAAGATCCTCCTCGGCATAGCCAGCGTCTCTAAGCATATCAACTGCTGCCTCCTACACTTCAGCCAGGGTAACCTCATACTTTGGGCCCAAAAATGAAAGACTGCCGCGCCCCAAAACGCTGTGAATATAAAACTCGAATAGAGTGGAGCTGACGTTGGCCTTAGTCGCCTCATGTGATTGTTCAGCCGCTGCTCTTCCAGCGATGGCCTCGTCACGCTCCTTTTCAGCCTTAGAAAGCTGGGCCTTTAACATTGCAATCTTCAAATCTTGGGAGTTAGTCTTTTCCCGCAGCTGAGCAACATCATTACGGTAGATTTCCATAATTTTCTGTTGCGCCTAAAGTTTAGCCTCAGTATCTCGTTGAGCAGCGTGGGCGGCTCTTACTTGCTTTCGAAGAACCTTTTCCTTTTGAGTATAAGAAGTGGAAGAGGTGGCAAGATCATCTTTAAGCTTCTTGACTTTAGCCTCAAGTTTCTCGTTATAGGCGGTGACGCTCTTCATCTCCGTATCATGCTGATCAAGAACTTTTTGCCACTCAGACTTATCGCTTTCCATGGTCAGCATAGCCTCGAGATTTAAACGATTTACTCTCTGAAGCTCATCAACTAGTTTTTGCCAGCCGGACATTCTTTGAATATCAAGCTTGACAGCGCCGAGATTTCTCAGCATGGCCTGCTTATCAATTGGAACCAAGTCCAGATCAAAACGTACTCCTTTCAAACACCAATGCGGAAATCGGTTTTGGAGTGTAGGCGGAGACTTCTCAACTTGATAAGGAGGCCTATTAATGATTGCTTGAATTTCATCCCTTTTAAGGGCTAGAGAGCTAGAAGAAATGTCTAGAGAGATAGGTGCAGCAGGCACTTTAGAGACTTCAGATGAAGACTTTTCGCTAAGCTTGGCTCGCTTGCTTGAATCTTCGGCTACATGACTCTTCCCCTTATCGTCATGAGACTTTCTCTTATGGGAGTCATCATCCCTCTGGTAAGAGTCATGTCGGTCGTCTCTGCTTCCATAACGCCCCTCATGAGCCTGCCTCTCGCGAGCTTTCCTAGCTGCTCTTTCCTCATCAGTCTCCCTAGGGGCAGGAAGTAGCGCCTGGGGTCATAAGAATCAAGCATCGCATAGCGCTGAAAGTCATCGTAATATGAGCTGCTGCGTCCCATAGGAGAACCTTAAATTGAAGAAGAAACAAAATTTAGAAATCTTCGAAATAAAGAGGCTAATTGCACATAATTGCCACAAATCCTAAGTGTGTGTATGGCGTGCGAACTACGAGCATCAAGCTACAAACCACTCTTTGATTGAATTGATCGCAAAATGGATGTCGCCTCGATTGCGGGAGAAACAAGCTTAGAAGTGGTGGTGTCTTATTTAAAGAGCTCGTGGGAAGTCACCATAAGGTAGCTCAGTCATCCGAAGATGTCATCACCATCGTACCCAACGGAATGAGTCACATCAGCAGTGCTCTCTTCAGCACGCTTGACAGTCTTCGTAGTAGAACTTTCTTTCCCAACCCCCTCATCAGCTTCTCCAGTAGCCTTCCCGAAATGTTGAGGAAATTCATCTTCTTCAATAACTGAGGGGAAGTTTAGATTTGCCAGATAATCCCTCACCGTCAATGGAACTGGAGCATTTCACTAATGAAGCCTCTACAGTCAGTGATGACGGTCTTCGAAGGCAATGATTCGAAGCTCAATTTCATATTATTAACTTTGTGACTTTCAATTTTTCAGTGCTTACACACGATCGATCGCGCTAGTTCACACACCACATATGGGAAATATTTGTGTTGTCAATTCTAACGTCGAACATTTTTCAAGTATAGTTCACACAGGTTCTTAGCCGAATTCACTATTTATTGAAGATGTTTAAGAAATCCAGCTCCGCAACGATTTCTGACAAACCGGGACCGTCCACCCGACAAGAAGTCGTGGATGTTTCAAACCCGTCAACCTCCCCTGCACATAACTTAGCCCCCCACGCTTCAGAAACAACGATTCTTTTGGATAATCCTGTTGATTCACTGGCTTCAAAGGTCACTGAAGTTGCGCTCCAGCGAATATGCTCCATCCATGGGATCCCTTTTGACGATGTGTTGGTTCCCTCGGGGCACGATCGTCCACACTTGCCCCCAGTTGGATACACGACGTGTAATAAATTCATGTGCTGGGTTGGTAGCGTGCCATCATTCAATTTATTTCTTCGGGATGTGCTGCAATACACTGACATTGCCCCATCGCAAATGCACTCGAACAGCCACGCATTTCTCTATGGTACCTACATCCTCTTTATGACCGTCCTCTCTAGGCCTCCAACTCCTGGCGATATCAGATGTAACGACCCGACTTCCTACGCCCAGGAAGACGTATCGTTTTTAAAGAAAGAAAAGGGTGAGAAAATAGAAAAGATAGAGTAGAAGGAACAACAACATCAGAATCTCACAACTGAACGAATAAATTATATTAATCACATAAGTATTTACATAATATATAACATCAATCAGAGTTATACAGATAATACATCACATACCAGACAGTTATAAACACCTGTCTAGTTAATACACCTCAAACAATATGACTCAGAGATACCAACACAGCGGAACCATATATACATATATACAACACTGAAGCCTCCTGCTCCATTGCTCCTCCAGAATTCATCAAAGCTAACCTGAATCCCTTTGCTACCCGTAAAAATTTGGGTACCCGAGAGTTAAGGAAAAACAGAAATAAACTCCGGGTCAGACATGGGTCTGGTGTGAGTAACAGGTTAAAGTTGCTTAATTTTCAAAATCCTTTGAAAACAAAAGGTATCACGTAAGACTTCCCACAAATAAACATGGAAAAGTTTTTACCTTACGTTAACCAAAACATTTGATAGGAAATCCAGTGATATTATAATAGGTCTAGGGTTTTCAAGTAAATAGAAAATAGCTGAAATTGTTACATCTATTAAATTCCAGCTACTAGCCACAAAAGTGGGTAATACAATCAAAACCGTTGGCACTTATTGGATTGTGGATTCCATACAATGGCAGGGCTACTGGGGTACCGCCCGTCACAGTACGTGGCCTAGATCAACGTACCGAGGATCACTCCCGACCCCCTGCAACACAAGGCCGGAACCATTCCTTACTGAACAGTCCCGAACAAGATAACCCCGTAGTTGGCTGCAGACCAACTGCCCACATAGCCGAATAAAAAGGGACATCTAGACCGGGGAAAATCCTTGTCCTGCTTGGGCACGACCCACCCAACCTTGCTGCATCTCCCCTGTTTTAGCCATTCCCGGTTGATGAGGCTTGAGGCTACGATTACCTTTATAGAACATATCTCTTAGAATGCTCATCATCCACCTGACGATGTGTTGAAAGCATTCAATCCATAGAAGTTCGTTCCGGGTTCGAACGAAACCGAAGGCATCATCTCGTTACACTCATTTTGGAATCACCCTCAGAGTTAACGACGATAATCCTTGCATTCTGAATCTTCATCTTCACTTCCGATTCACGACCTATCGTTAATTTGGAATCGATGTGGTTTTTGGATGTTCCAAAAAAGGAAAACTGATCCCGGTCTCATCGAAATCCAAAACGTGTCTTTTAAGGCCAAGTTGTCTATTTAGTCTTAATAGTCAATTCAGTATTATCAATATACACACAGATAGATAATTCACATCTCATAATAGATAATCACATTACCACAAACTAATAAATAAATATCATCATCCAAACAGATAATTAAATAATATCATACTTAAACCATACATCCATATCACATAGATATTATCCATCTCATATCTGAGATCACAATCAATCAATGAAATATCAATATCATCCATCAGCAATGATTTATGAATCACAATCTATAATTAATTTAAAATGAATTAAATTAACTACTTCCTTCTTTAATTAATTTAAAATAAATTAAATTAATTACTCATTCCATAAATCCTGCTCTCACAACCATTAATTAATTATAAATCAAATTAATTAATCATTCTCTAATTACAAGAAGTAATTTAGTCTTTAATTAATTTCTCAAATGAATTATTCTAAATCATTCATAGCAGTTAACATTTATTTACTTCCCTATTAATTATTCCTTAATTAACAATTCTCAATTACATCACTAATTATATTAACTAATGACCTCACGTTTATGTAAAATTACTTTATTTAAATTAATTACATTAAGTGATTAAATCTTTATTTAAACATAATTATTAATCACCCTTGATTTATAGCAAACCAGTAATTAACTACCCTTAATTTATTATTAATCATCCATGATTAATTATTCCCATAAATTAATCCTTTGATTAATTACAAAAGAAATTACCCAAATTACTTCACTTACAAATCATCTTTTATTAATTTCATCAAGTATTGATCATCTAATTACTTTCCCAAGTAATTATACTCCGTTAATTACACTAAGTAATTACACATACCAAATCATCAAATGATTTCTAAAATTAATTAACTTAATTTATATCTTATCATCAATTACTTATATATTCAAATTAATCATCTTTGATTTAAATATCCTTTGTTGCATTCCAGTAGTTTTCCTTAATTTATTTACAGAAATTAATCTTGAATAAATCCATTAATTAATTTCATTTATATAGATTTATTACCGTTTAATCATATTATTGATTTATTATTCTCAAATAAATCAATCTCTAATCCCATCATTAATTATATTAATTAATGATTTCTAATTACATTTTCATTTGTTAATTATATTAAGAATACAAATCTTCAAATCACAAATATTAACCCTCTTGATTAATAACATACAGTAATTAATCGTTCTTAATTAATTACTTCTCAATAACAAGCTTAATCCCTTGATTAATTTCAAGTAATTATATTCCAATTACTTCCATTTCCCATCATTCAATGATTTCATCAATTACTTCACTAAGTAATTTACATCCAAAATATCAGTTAATTAAACTAAATTAATTAACTCAAATTAAATCAATTTACACAATTAATAAGTAATTAATTTCTAATTACTTTCCAAATAAATAATTACATTTAAACTATTACAATGATTATTATTGAATTAATTAGTCCAATTATTTTATTAAAAATCAATCACATTAGTTAATTATAAAATAATCTAGTTAATGATCTTCATTAACACTTATTTAATTATTTTCTTCTAAAATAATTAACTTATATTAATCATTATTAATTATAAGTTTGATTAACCATTAAAATTTATTAATTTAAATAAAAATCTAATCTATGGTTCTTAATCACATATTAGTTAATAAATTCATTATTTACACTTTGATTAATACATTTAAATTTATAATTACTAATTTAAATAATATCAATCATTAATTATTCATACTTTAGTAACTTTAAGGTTAATGAATATAAATTCCGAGTCTTCATTACTTAAGGTAAACTGTTTATTATTGATTAAATTTTCACTTCCAATATGTTTTAAACATTTACTTCAATTTACTTTCTAAATAAAATCCAATTTATCCTTAATAAAGTTTTAAAACTAATTTTTTTCAAAACCCCTTTAAACTTACATATATAATAGCATTAAAACTTATTTGAATCAATTTAAACCATAAAACTTTATTTTAGTTCCAAATCTAGAATTTCATATCTAAGTCCTGATTTCAATTTTGGAGTTAACTTGTTTCTATCTTTCCTTAGTAGTTTAAATTTTCATTTGAACTCAACTCTAGTTTGAAAATACTTTAATTATTAACCAATTTTATGTTATTAAATAATTTAAATTACGAAACTTAATTACTTCCAACTCTATTTCAAAACTAACTTAAATTCACTGTTTAAACTTGAGTTAGAACTAGGTTCAACTTTGATTAAATTTTAAAACCAAGATTTCAAAACTGTTAAAAACAGTTACAGGTTTTAAAACCTGAAATACTACAGCCCGAGCATCCCCTCGTCTTGTTTACTTCGAGTAAACCCACGAAGTTCCCCGTGAAAAACAACGAACTGCTCCGAGTTTTTCCCCAGGCGCGCACGAAATCAAACATGAGAAAAAATAAAACCTGGAAACACAATTCCACTCCCCCCCAAACCTGTCAACGCCACGTGCGCGATACTCTGACCATCGGAGGCTACCAAACTCCAGCCGCGACATCAACCATCTCCCCTCTACCTCCCCTCAAAACCACGTGCCACTCGATCGCCTGCACTGGCCGTGGTGATCAAAATTCAAAACACAGTAAAATTTAGGTTTACAAATTTTAAACCCATGCCGCCGCTTCCACGACCCACTGCGCCGCCACCTACCATTTTTCCTTGATCCACGGTAGCCTCCTCCACCCCCACACAGAAGCTTGACTCTCCAGATCAACTTGATCACCCACGGCGACTCTAAAAGCCTCAAACAGTAAAACACAAACTGCTCTCATAATACCCCCATAAAAATTCCCAAACCTACCCTAAAAATCATATTTTCCAGTATAGATTTTAATTAGATACTTGTATCAATGATCGGTGATAGTCGAAATTTGGTCAATCTAGAGTTTGCTCAGAGATTTGGGTTCTAGAGAAAATTTTTAAATTGTTTTTATCTTATCTAAATTTTTAAACTTAGTTTATAACGTTACAAACATCTTTTGTTCAAATCTTAAGTTCATTCATCAATCAACAAAGGTGTAATGATTTTTGAAAGTAAGGTTTTTGTTTCTAGAGTATCAGAGAGCGAGCATATACAAACACTTCCAGTTTCAATTTATACCCTGAGGATCCTGTATATATGCATAGGCTTATTCATCAATACATGTATCTATTTCACCCAAAGCAAAGTCTCAGATTTTAATCATACAACTGGATTGAAATTTAAGTTATTAAATATGAAGTTACTCACCAGTTCAAAAAGAACAGAGACACTTTTGAACTGAAATGTGAAACAGGCTTGAATACAACTGAAACTCTTTTCTTTGCTTCTTAGTATTGATTTATCTTGAGGGAAGTTTAAACTGAACTTTTTTTAAGTTTGCAATAGTTTTATTTCATATTTTAGTTTGTATGAACGAATTAGAAAGGGTAAGACTGAGGTATAAATAAAAGAAAGATGACAGGGATATTAAGCAAAGGATTGTACAGGGTATATTATTATGTTTTATACGCTGTGATAATATTTGTACAATATTGCATACAAATCTTTGTTTGTATAGATTTTAATCAGAGGTATTTGTATAGGGTGGAGGCTAATATGCAGTGTACTGTGCTAGAAAGATTTTTCATTAATTACTTTTGTTTGTTTGCTTAAGAATGCATTTCACTGTCTTCCCTAACAAGCTTCATATATTTATATTTGTTTTTGTTACTGTCTTTATTTTGTTTTATTTATTTTGGCCTGCACACATATTCAACCTTGTTTATACTAAACTTGTATATGCTGCAGTTTTCTTATGTTAGTTTACATACTTGAAAATTCTTTTGTTTCTAGTTTTATTGTTGCCTTGTTATTATTATATTTTGTGAAGTTCTATATTTAGCTTTATAATCTATAAATTTATCCTATATGTTTACTTCTTATTTAACTTATTACATACAGTATTTTAACTTATAATCTATAGCTTTATGTATATTTTGTTTTATTTCTATGTTTTTTTGTTTGAAATCTAAATGAATCTTATAGTTGTTATGTTATTAAATTTAGCCAATGTACTTACTTTACATTTTCCCTAATTTATCTTATAGTCTTGTATTTTTATATGTACTTTTTTATTTTATTTATATTATAGAAACACATTTATCAATTTGAAATGATTTATAAAAGAAATTATCTTTTTATTATAAACTGCTTATCTTATAATATATTAAAGTATCGTTTGACAAAATTGCATTTAAAACTCATATATCATTTTAAATCCATATTTTTATCAAGCTATACTAAAAAGAAAAGAAAACAAATCATTTTGTTAATAAAATTTAAATCTAAACTTAAGTTAAAATAAGTTTCAAACTATTTAAGCATTATCTTATGTATTTAAAACTCTATATTTATTTATTAATTAGCTTTGAAAGGTTTATATTAAATAAAACATAATTCCTAGTTGACTAAAATGTATATTAGCACTTGAAAATCTATGTTAAGTTAAACTTTAAAACAAATCTCTTCTATTTGCAATGATAAAAATATATACATATACAAATAGAAAACAATGGATTTATTTTAACAGATAAGATTTACCAATTAGATATTTATTAAAAGAAAAGTATCAATCCAGATCTAATTAATAAAGATATATCAAATCAATTTAATATTTAATGCAGATTATTAAATTGATATTGCTCAAAAATTTCGGGTTGTCACATTCCTCCCCCCTTAAAAGAATTTCGTCCCCGAAATTTAAAAGCAAATGTGATTTAATACTCTATTTAAGATTTTAATTAATTTTAAATCATAAGCATATATCAATCACATGCTAACAATCATCACAACCAATCTACTCAATCAACAAAGCTAACTATCCGGACAAAATTCTGGATAGAGCTCCCTAGAGTTTCCCAGTATAATACCGGAATACTCAATCTATAGAATCTAAATAGTCTATACTACTAATCTATAGAACTCCATTGAATGAGAGAAAATCCATCCAAAAATCAAATCTCCGAGTTCGAAATCCAAATTTCTTTGTCTCTTATCCACCAAATTCTTCTGATGATCCAGAGCTGCCTTCATCCCTACTGATCAGCTCAACCTTTGCTGATAATTCCTAAAACAATCTGAATCCAAAAACAATCCAGTAGTATGATTTTCTCAAAACCAACCAAAACCAAGAACACAACCTTTACTATCATCAATAGAAAACAACTTCACTTTTCCAGAAAAGAAGAAAAACAGATGCAATTCTAACTGCTTCCGCAGCACAACTCTGATATGGGGTAGATGAAAATGCTGATGATGCACATAAGCACAAACTGGACAATACATTACAAAAATATGATTCAACAGATCCAAAATAACTCAGAAGTTCCTCCAAAACCTGAGCTGCTTTACCAAATTCTCTTTCTCAAAACCATTCTACTACTAGGCTGAACCATCGGCACTACTTCTGGAATCTGGTCGATACCAAACTCAACTCCTCAGATGCTAAGGCAAACCACTGACTTCTTCAAAGATATTCAAAAAAATTTTTGCCATCAGAGAGAGTACTTAACTATCGCAAGTCTCTTTTGCGATCAACCCAGGCTACTATCCAAAGTAAAATGTTCTCTCTTTACCAATCTGAACAGCTTAAGCTTATCTAGCCAATCCATTGAAGAAATGGATCCACAAAACTACCCCTGAACTTCACCTCTAAAGAACTGCTGACAAATGACCTCCTTGCGTGCCGGCGAATCAATCTGAGCTGCAACACTGCTACTGATGCCCAAAAATTCCTTAATCCAAAATTCTTCGAAAAACTCAGGCCTCAAAGCCAAACACAACATTCAGCTGAACTCAGCCTCAAAACTAATGCAGACACACTTCCTTATCCAAAGATCCTTGAGAACTTCTTCGGAAACAATCCATCGCTACTGCACCTCAACACTCAACTACTACTTCTTGAGTTACCAAGATAATATTTCTAGCTTCTGCTCAACTAACAAAATCCAAATTCTACTCATCCAAACTTGTACTACAAAAATGTACTACAAATCTTAACAGTTTTCCCGTAGAGATTTTGCGAAATCCTTGCATCACAAATTTACTCGAGACGGTATTAGGTCTACAGTCTCGCCAGATATACTTCTAACCGCAGGTAGTCGTGTTACACACACCACTACCCAATCTACCCTTATATTTATATTGGAAAACCCGAACAGGTAATCCAACAAATAGATAGAAATGAATATATATATATATATATATCAAAATTACAAATACGCTCTCTCAGGAAAGAAATCACTCAAGAGCCTAGGTATTCACTCAACCTAGCGCTCTGATACCACTGTAACGACCCGACTTCCTACGCCCAGGAAGACGTATCGTTTTTAAAGAAAGAAAAAGGTGAGAAAATAGAAAAGATAGAGAAGAAAGAACAACAACATCAGAATCTCACAGTGGAACGAATAAATTATATTAATCACATAAGTATTTACATAATATATAACATCAATCAGAGTTATACAGATAATACATCACATACCAGACAATTATAAACACCTGTCTAGTTAATACACCTCAATACAATACAACTCAAAAAATATGACTCAGAGATACCAACACAGTGGAACATTATATATATACAATGCTGAAGCCTCCTGCTCCATTGCTCCGCCAGAATTCGTTAAAGCTAACCTGAATCCCATGGCTACCCGTAAAAATTTGGGTACCCGAGAGTTTAGGAAAAACAGAAATAAACTCCGGGTCAGACATGGGTCTGGTGTGAGTAACAGGTTAAAGTTGCTTAATTTTCAAAATCCTTTAAAAACAAAAGGTATCACGTAAGACTTCCCACAAATAAACATGGAAAAGTTTTTACCTTACGCTAACCAAAACATTTGATAGGAAATCCAGTGATATTATAATAGGTCTAGGGTTTTCAAGTAAATAGAAAATAGCCGAAATTGTTACATCTATTAAATTCCAGCTACTAGCCACAAAAGTGGGTAATACAATCAAAACCGTTGACACTTATTGGATTGCGGATTCCATACAATGGCAGGGCTACTGGGGTACCGTCCATCACAGTACGTGGCCTAGATCAACGTACCGAGGATCACTCCCGACCCCTTGCAACACAAGGTCAGAACCATTCCTTACTGAACAGTCCCGAACAAGATAACCCCGCAGTTGGCTGCAGACCAACTGCCCACATAGCCGAATAAAAACGGACATCTAGACAGGGGAATATCCTTGTCCTGCTTGGGCATGACCCACCTAACCTTGTTGCATCTCCCCTGTTTTAGCCATTCCCGGTTGATGAGGCTTGAGGTTACGGTTACCTTTATAGAACATATCTGTTAGAATGCTCATCGTCCACCTGACGATGTGTTGAAAGCATTCAATCCATACAAGTTCGTTCCGGGTTTGAACGAAACCGAAGGCATCATCTCGTTACACTCATTTTGGTATCACCCTTAGAGTTAGCGACGATAATCCTTGCATTCGTATCTTCATCTTCACTTCAGATTCACGACATATCGTTAATTTGGAATCGATGTGGTTTTCGGATGTTCCAAATAAGGAAAACCGATCCCGGTCTCATCGAAATCCAAAATGTGTCTTCTAAGGCCAAGTTGTCTATTTAGTCTTAACAGTCAATTCAATATTATCAATATACACACAGATTGATAACTCACATCTCATAATAGATAATCACATTATCACAAACAGATAAATAAATATCATCATCCAAACAGATAATTAAATATTATCATACTTAAACCATACATCCATATCACATAGATATTATCCATCTCATTTCTGAGATCACAATCAATCAATGAAATATCAACATCATCCATCAGCAATGATTTATGAATCACAATCTATAATTAATTTAAAATGAATTAAATTAACTACTTCCATCTTTAATTAATTTAAAATAAATTAAATTAATTACTCATTCCATAAATCCTGCTCTCACAACCATTAATTAATTATAAATCAAATTAATTAATCATTCTCTAATTACAAGAAGTAATTTAGTCTTTAATTAATTTCTCAAATGAATTATTCTAAATTATTCATAGTAGTTAACATTTATTTACTTCCCTATTAATTATTCCTTAATTAACAATTCTCAATTACATCATTAATTATATTAATTAATGACCTCACGTTAATGTAAAATTACTTTATTTAAATTAATTACATTAAGTGATTAAATCTTTATTTAAACACAATTATTAATCACCCTTGATTTATAGCAAACCAGTAATTAACTACCCTTAATTTCTTATTAATCATCCATGATTAATTATTCCCATAAATTAATCCTTTGATTAATTACAAAAGAAATTACCCAAATTACTTCACTTACAAATCATCTTGTATCAATTTCATCAAGTAATGATCATCTAATTACTTTCCCAAGTAATTATACTCCATTAATTACACTAAGTAATTACACATACCAAATCATCAAATGATTTCTAAAATTAATTAACTTAATTTATATCTTATCATCAATTACTTATATATTCAAATTAATCATCTTTGATTTAAATATCCTTTGTTGCATTCCAGTAGTTTTCCTTAATTTATTTACAGAAATTAATCTTGAATAAATCCATTAATTAATTTCATTTATATAGATTTATTACCGTTTAATCATCTTATTGATTTATTATTCTCAAATAAATCAATCTCTAATCCCATCATTAATTATATTAATTAATGATTTCTAATTACATTTTCATTTGTTAATTATATTAAGAATACAAATCTTCAAATCACAAATATTAACCCTCTTGATTAATAACATACAGTAATTAATCGTTCTTAATTAATTACTTCTCAATAACAAGCTTAATCCCTTGATTAATTTCAAGTAATTATATTCCAATTACTTCCATTTCTCATCATCCAATGATTTCATCAATTACTTCACTAAGTAATTTACTTCCAAAATATCAGTTAATTAAACTAAATTAATTAACTTAAATTAAATCAGTTTACACAATTAATAAGTAATTAATTTCTAATGACTTTCCAAATAAATAATTACATTTAAACTATTACAATGATTATTATTGAATTAATTAGTCCAATTATTTTATTAAAAATCAATCACATTAGTTAATTATAAAATAATCTAGTTAATGATCTTCATTAACACTTATTTAATTATTTTCTTCTAAAATAATTAACTTATATTAATCATTATTAATTATAAGTTTGATTAACCATTAAAATTTATTAATTTAAATAAAAATCTAATCTATGGTTCTTAATCACATATTAGTTAATTAATTCATTATTTACACTTTGATTAATACATTTAAATTTATAATTACTAATTTAAATAATATCAAACATTAATTATTCATACTTTAGTAACTTAAAGGTTAATGAATATAAATTCCGAGTCTTCATTACTTAAGGTAAACTGTCTTATTATTGATTAAATTTTCACTTCCAATATGTTTTAAACATTTACTTCAATTTACTTTCTAAATAAAATCCAATTTATCCTTAATAAAGTTTTAAAACTAATTTTTTTCAAAACCCCTTTAAACTTACATATTTAATAGCATTAAAACTTATTTGAATCAATTTAAACCATAAAACTTTATTTTAGTTCCAAATCTAGAATTTCATATCTAAGTCCTGATTTCAATTTTGGAGTTAACTTGTTTCTATCTTTCCTTAGTAGTTTAAATTTTCATTTGAACTCAACTCTAGTTTGAAAATACTTTAATTATTAACCACTTTTAAGTTATTAAATAATTTAAATGACGAAACTTATTTACTTCCAACTCTATTTCAAAACTAACTTAAATTCACTGTTTAAACTTGAGTTAGAACTAGGTTCAACTTTGATTAAATTTTAAAACCAAGATTTCAAAACTGTTAAAAACAGTTACAGGTTTTAAAACCTGAAATACTGCAGCCCGAGCATCCCCTCGTCTAGTTTACTTCGAGTAAACCCATGAAGTTCCCCGTGAAAAACAACGAACTGCTCCGAGTTTTTCCCCAGGCGCGCACGAAATCAAACATGAGAAAAAATAAAACATGGAAACACAACTCCACTCCCCCCCAAAACCTG
This sequence comes from Allium cepa, assembly GCA_030765085.1. NCBI lineage: Eukaryota > Viridiplantae > Streptophyta > Magnoliopsida > Asparagales > Amaryllidaceae > Allium > Allium cepa. The sequence goes on from CM060931.1 coordinate 803,166,044, forward strand.
TCATCGCCACGTGCGCGATACTCTGACCATCGGAGGCCACCAAACTCCGGCCGCGACATCAACCATCTCCCCTCAAAACCACGTTCCACTCGATCGCCTGCACTGGCCGCGGTGATCAAAATTCAAAACACAGTAAAATTTAGGTTTACAAATTTTAAACCCACGCCGCTTCCACGACCCACTGCGCCGCTACCTACCATTTTTCCTTGATCCACGGTAGCCTCCTCCACCCCCAGACAAAGCTTGACCCTCCAGATCAACTTGATCACCCACGGCGACTCTAAAAGCCTCAAACAGTAAAACACAAACTGCTCTCATAATACCCCCTTAAAATTTCCCAAACCTACCCTAAAAATCATATTTTCCAGTATAGATTTTAGTTAGATACCTGTATCAATGATTGGTGATAGTCGAAATTTGGTCAATCTAGAGTTTGCTCAGAGATTTGGGTTCCAGAGAAAAATTTTAAGTTGTTTTTATCTTATCTAAATTTTTAAACTTAGTTTATAATGTTACAAACATCTTTTGTTCAAATCTTAAGTTCATTCATCAATCAGAAAAGGTGTAAATGATTTTTGAAAGTAAGGTTTTTTTTTCAGAGTATCAGAGAGCAAGCGTATACAAACACTTCCAGTTTCAATTTATGCCCTGAGGATCCTGTATATATGCACAGGCTTATTCATCAATACATGTATCTATTTCACCCAAAGCAAAGTCTCGGATTTTAATCATACAACTAGATTGAAATTTAAGTTATTAAATATGAAGTTACTCACCAGTTCAAAAAGAACAGAGACACTTTTGAACTGAAATGTGAAACAGGCTTGAATACAATTGAAACTCTTTTCTTTGCTTCTCAGTATTGATTTATCTTGAGGGAAGTTTAAACTGAATTTTGTTTCAGTTTGCAATAGTTTTATTTCATATTTTAGTTTGTATGAACGAATTAGAAAGGGTAAGACTGAGGTATAAATAAAAGAAAGAAGATAGGGATATTAAGCAAAGAATTGTACATGGTATATTATTATGTTTTATACACTGTGATAATATTTGTACAATATAGCATACAAATCTTTGTTTGTACAGATTTTAATCAGAGATGTTTGTTTAGGGTGGAGGCTATTATGCAGTGTACTGTGCTAGAAAGATTTTTCATTAATTACTTTTGTTTGTTTGCTTAAGAATGCATTTCACTGTCTTCCCTAGCAAGCTTCATATATTTATATTTGTTTTGTTACTGTCTTTACTTTGTTTTATTTATTTTGGCCTGCACACATATTCAACCTTGTTTATACTAAACTTGTATATGCTGCAGTTTTCTTATGTTAGTTTACAAACTTGAAAATTCTTTTATTTCTAGTTTTATTGTTGTCTTGTTATTATTATATTTTGTGAAGTTCTATATTTAGCTTTATAATCTATAAATTTATCCTATATGTTTAATTCTTATTTAACTTATTACATACAGTATTTTAACTTATAATCTATAGCTTTATGTATATTTTGTTTTATTTCTATGTTTTGTTGTTTGAAATCTAAATGAATCTTATAGTTGTTATGTTATTAAATTTAGCCAATGTACTTACTTTACAGTTTCCCTAATTTATCTTATAGTCTTGTATTTTTATATGTACATTTTTATTTTATTTATAGTATAAAAACACATTTATCAATTTGAAATGATTTATAAAAGAAATTATCTTTTTATTATAAACTGCTTATCTTATAATATATTAAAGTATTGTTTGACAAAATTGCATTTAAAACTCATATATCATTTTAAATCCATATTTTTATCAAGCTATACTAAAAAGAAAAGAAAACAAATCATTTTGTTAATAAAATTTAAATCTAAACTTAGATTAAAATAAGTTTCAAACTATTTAAGCATTATCTTATGTATTTAAAACTCTATATTTATTTATTAATTACCATTGAAAGGTTTATATTAAATAAAACATAATTCCTACCGGTTTAAACTGAATTTTGTTTCAGTTTGCAATAGTTTTATTTCATATTTTAGTTTGTATGAACGAATTAGAAAGGGTAAGACTGAGGTATAAATAAAAGAAAGAAGACAGGGATATTAAGCAAAGAATTGTACATGGTATATTATTATGTTTTATACACTGTGATAATATTTGTACAATATAGCATACAAATCTTTGTTTGTACAGATTTTAATCAGAGATGTTTGTTTAGGGTGGAGGCTATTATGCAGTGTACTGTGCTAGAAAGATTTTTCATTAATTACTTTTGTTTGTTTGCTTAAGAATGCATTTCACTGTCTTCCCTAGCAAGCTTCATATATTTATATTTGTTTTGTTACTGTCTTTACTTTGTTTTATTTATTTTGGCCTGCACACATATTCAACCTTGTTTATACTAAACTTGTATATGCTGCAGTTTTCTTATGTTAGTTTACAAACTTGAAAATTCTTTTATTTCTAGTTTTATTGTTGTCTTGTTATTATTATATTTTGTGAAGTTCTATATTTAGCTATATAATCTATAAATTTATCCTATATGTTTACTTCTTATTTAACTTATTACATACAGTATTTTAACTTATAATCTATAGCTTTATGTATATTTTGTTTTATTTCTATGTTTTGTTGTTTGAAATCTAAATGAATCTTATAGTTGTTATGTTATTAAATTTAGCCAATGTACTTACTTTACATTTTCCCTAATTTATCTTATAGTCTTGTATTTTTATATGTACGTTTTTATTTTATTTATAGTATAAAAACACATTTATCAATTTGAAATGATTTATAAAAGAAATTATCTTTTTATTATAAACTGCTTATCTTATAATATATTAAAGTATCGTTTGACAAAATTGCATTTAAAACTCATATATCATTTTAAATCCATATTTTTATCAAGCTATACTAAAAAGAAAAGAAAACAAATCATTTTGTTAATAAAATTTAAATCTAAACTTAAATTAAAATAAGTTTCAAACTATTTAAGCATTATCTTATGTATTTAAAACTATATATTTATTTATTAATTACCTTTGAAAGGTTTATATTAAATAAAACATAATTCCTAATTCACTAAAATGTATATTAGCACTTGAAACCTATGTTAAGTTAAACTTTAGAAAAAATCTCATCTATTTACAATGTATACAAATATATACATATATAAATAGAAAACAATGGATTTATTTTAACAGATAAGATTTACCAATTAGATATTTACTAAAAGAAAAGTATCAATGCAGATCTAATTAATAAAGATATATCAAATCAATTTAATATTTAATGCAGATTATTAAATTGATATTGCTCGAAAATTTCGGGTTGTCACATCAGATATATATTTATATGGTCAAGAAGCGGGGAGATAGTCCCTCTTACATGTTTCTCGAGCCTAATCGCAAATGCCAGATTTTAACCGGGGTATGGAGCAGGTTTTCCCTGTACAAAAAGGAATGGTTCTATGTGCGTTGCCCTCTTGGTTTTGCGAGGAGATGGGTTGAAGGAAGTAAGTCTTCTTCTTGAAACGATACTCATGTTCGGTCGGTGCTATGCCTTTTTTAACTCTTGTTTCATCTTCTCAGGTATCAATCCACGTCCCGACGGTCGTGGATATTCTGAGGCCGTTGAAGCTATTAGAGATCTTCCCACAGAGGAACGAAACATCCGAACTCTCATTTCAAATGAGCCACTATCGAGGTTCGGACTGTTAGCCGAAGGTCATCGAGTAAGCCTCCCTGAGGGAGTCTCCATACCCAAGCCCACGCCCGGTAAAGGGAAAAAATTGGCTGAGTCGTCATCACCTCACACCCCTAGTGCACAGGAAGAGGGTGAAATTCAAGGGAATGAAACACCCGAAGCACAAGGTGAGAAATTGGGTCCCACTCAGGATCCGATAGTCGAAGTACACCATATCAAAATGTCATCTTTCCCTTCAAAGAGGAAAAAGGGATCGACGTACAAGATTAGAAAGGAGAAGGTTGGTGGAACTTCAAAAGTTACACTTTATTGCCACGGAGAAAGAGGCCTCTTCACAACATATAGAAAGTTCTTTAAAGGGCCTATCGAACCTCTCCATTCCCGATGACCTGCTCAATTATGACTTCAACGATCCGGAGGCATTTAAGCTTCATTCGCCTATCAGAGGCGACGCGGGCCTTCTAACCAAAGTTAGGGAGAGAAAACTCCTATTAGCAAAGCAATTGGTCCGTCGGGGGGAAACACTAGGATACACACGAACACTTGCACTTCAATTTGCACTTAGATTTTTGTCGTCACACTATTCTTTGCTAATTCGCTGTTATGTGAATTCTGTACAGGTAACATGAGACGCTCACATGGATTCAATCGTCTTCGTGGTTCGTCTATTTTTCATCACTCTAGATGGGACTCGGGTTTCGAAAGACGTCGAGATAGGGATGGTAACGGTGATAAAGATTATCATTCCCAGGACTCATCATCTCGGAGGAAGACTTACTATCAACCAAAATACCACCAAGATACCTCTTCTCATGCGGAGCAAATTAAGGACAAGCGCGACCACAAGAGGTCGCATCCTAATGCTCCCTGGGACCAACACTCTGATTCCTCCTCCACTCGACAATCCCGAGATTCTCATTGGAGAGCCGAACTTTCAAAGCCGTCTTCTCCCACTCCTGCAATAGACCCATCAATACCGGAGAGGCTGGCCGAGCTTAAAGATAAATTTCCAAAAATATGCTTCGACGGCCTGAAATTCCTCCCGACGATTCATCCTATCCCTGGGAAACTCAAGCAGAGCGCCATCGCCTGTACAAAGGACGTCTATGTTCAACGCGACGTGTTTGTTCATTTGGCTGAAAAACTTTCTGAAGTCTCCGTGGAGCGCCAACATGAAATCGATCGTTTGAAGCTTGAGGCTATCCACGACAAAGATATCATTAAAGCTCACGACAAAGAGATTGCAACTTATAAATCTGAACTTGAGGTCGCCCATCAGAGCGCCAAGGACACTGCTGAGACTGTCACCCGGCTGGAATCAACTAATAAGAAAGAACTCGACGAGGCGGTCCAACGATGGGGGGCTTTGGCTCTAGAGAAGGACTCAGTTCAAAAGGAGAGGGACGCACTCAGCCTCCAAGTCAGGGAACTTGAGGAGCAGCTTCGCAGGGAGAAGGAAGAGAAAACGTCTGCCTTAGAAGAGTCATAACGATATTGTTACGCGATCGTAGCCACTGACTCTTAAAGGAAAAACTTGAGGGCGAGCTTTCTAGGGTTGAGGCATTAAAGAGTGAGGCCCGTGAAGAGGGCAAGAGGATAGCGTCCATCGATATCGACTCACGTCTTGAGGGGGCTAGAGAAGAAGGCAGGGAGGAGGTCAAAAATATGTTTGACCTAATAATCGCTGAGTTCAACGCCCACAATCTCATGCATCGAGACTTGACTTTCTTTGGCGTGGGTTATCTTGAATCTCTAGCAGAGGTGTGGGAGACTTTAATCGAAATCAGAAAGGCCGAGCACGGGACAGAAGAGATTGACGAGGTGGCCTTGATAAAAGAATTCTTCAAGGGAAAGGAGCCTTCGCACTTGTCTGTAGCTAAAACTATATATGGAAAAGGTTTCCCCTCAAAGAAAGGGAAAGAAGCTATTACTGGTCCATCCAGAGCCGTGCCTCCAGCTCATGCGCCGATCGGCCGATACTCGATCCATTTTAGTAGCATATTGGTTACAGCCCGGAGGACACTGGCCTTGGCGTCCATATTCTGTCTCTCATTCTAAAGGGTGAGACCCCCTTGACAGCTGAGAGCCTACCAGAACCTGGTAGATAACTCTTCACTTTAAGATTTCAAATGTTCTCATTCTTTAGGAAGGACTATTGTATTCCATGCTTGTTTTTCACGCTTTCGCGCAGGTCATTCTGATCCTAGGCCCACTCCGAGGAGCAATGTCGCCAAGGAGGTGGAGGTAAAGATAGGTGAGGCCAGTTGGGCAGGAGAAGCCGCCGGGCCAGATGCTCAAGTGATTGGGGCGCTAGATGAGGACAAATCTGTGACTTCTTCTCCCATCGAGGTGAGTAACGAAGTAGAGATCACAGGCGCCTCCGAACACACATCTGAGCTAAGTATGAAGGAGCGGCTGGAGAAGGAGAAGAGAGAAATGACCAAGATTAAGGTCGAACCTCAAACCGTGGACCTCGACAATCCTTTGAATAAGCCGCTGAAGATCATCCTCCCTGGCAGGTCTAAACCCATGGATGTCCCTCATACTTCTTCGGCTGTCACTCCTCCATCAAAGAAGGGTACCAAGGGTAAACGCTGAGGAGAGGAGTCGTCTGAGAAGACAACGGAGGTGAAGAAGGCGAAGAAGCAAAAGAAGTAATCATTAATATCGTTCAATGAGAGTCAGTTTAGATTAGGCAAGTACTTTTGTTTTCTTAGTTTGTTTAAATAAACTTTTGATTCCGAGCTTCAAAGGAGTTGTAATGGAAACTTTTCTTCGATGAATAAAAATTAGTTTTTCTGTCTTTCCATGGCTCTTATCGTTCAAATTTCTTTGTGATTGTGATTCAAATCCAAGCTGTTGTGAATATAATAGACCTCTCGGTTCATCTTCATATAGCTCGGAAATTCTTTGAGAGCTATCTACTTTTTCTTCCGCGCTCCAAGCACTTAGAAAATTTTCTAGCCTGCACATCGAGGACTTAGAGTACTCTAGTCCACACTCTAGGGACTTGGAGTGCTCCAGTCCACACTCCGGGGACTCGGAGATTTGGAATCGTTTATACTCGAGTCCGCGCTTTGGGAACTTAGAGCACTCCAATTTGCACTCCGGGGACTTGGAGATTTGGAATCGTTTATACTCGAGTCCGCACTCCCGAGGACTTAGAGTACTCCAGTCCGCACTCCGAGGACTAGGAGATTTTGAGTCGTTTATACTTGATTCGGCGCTCTGGGGATTTAGAGTACTCCAGTCCGCACTTCGAGAACTTGGAGATTTTAAGTCGTTTATACTCGTGTCCACACTACGGGGACTTAGAGTGCTCCAGTCCGCACTCCAAAGACTTAGAGATTTTAAGTCATTTATACTCGAGTCCACACTCCGGAAACTTAGTGTACTCCAGTCCGCACTCCGAGGATTTAGAGATTTTAAGTCATTAATACTCGAGTCCACAATCCGAGGACTTAGAGTACTCCCGTCCGCACTCCGGGGACTTAGAGATTTTGAATCATTTATACTCGAGTCCGCACTCCGGGGACTTAGAGTACTCTAGTCCGCACTCCGTGGACTTGGAGATTTGGAATCGTTTATACTCGAGTCCGCACTCCGGGGACTTAGAGATTTTGAATCATTTATACTCGAGTCCGCACTCCGGGGACTTAGAGTACTCTAGTCCGCACTCCGTGGACTTGGAGATTTGGAATCGTTTATACTCGAGTCCGCACTCCGGGGACTTGGGGATTTTGAATCGTTTATACTCGAGTCCGCACTCTGGGGACTTAGAGTACTCCAGTCCGCACTCCGGGGACTTGGGGATTTTGAATCGTTTGTACTCGAGTCCGCACTCCGGGGACTTAAAGTACTCCAGTCCGCACTCCGGGGACTTGGAGATTTGGAATCGTTTATACTCGTTCGTACATCAGCCAGAATAATAGGGTTTCGTTTGCCTATTACAGGATTATCATATGCAGAAACATTAGTCTTTTATGGAAAAGATGGCTTCAAGCCTTTATTAATGAGAGCAAGCTGAATTGTCTTACTACATGCCAAGAACTAAAAATAAAAGCGTACTGGAATTAAGTGCGACTAATACATGAAAGAAATAGACCAAGTATAATAATGCCGCAAGTGCTCGTTGTTCCATGCTCGGGGGAGTGTCGCACCATCGACGGTCCCTAGCTTGAAAGTTCCTTCTCCAAGCTTCCGTTCGATGACGTATGGGCCTTCCCATGCGGGATTCACATGAGACGGGATCAGAAAAAATCGTTTCAAAACGAGGTCTCCCACACTAAAAATTCTTGGTCGGACCTTTTCGTTATAATATTTTGCGACTCTATGTCTGTAAGAGGCCGCTCTCAAGTTGGTTTCTTCACATTTTTCATCAGTGAAGTCCAATGATTCCAATAAAAGATTCTGGTTCGACTCGAGGTCGTAATAAGTTACCCGATGTGATGGAACTTCAAGTTCCATGGGTATGACGGCTTCCACGCCATATGCCAATGCGAATGGAGTGTGGCCGGTCGCGGTCTTGTGGGTGGTCCTGTAGGCCCAAAGCGTCGTTGGAAGTTCATCCACCCACTTGCCTCTAGCCTTTTCCAGATGCTTTTTCAATATGGACTAGATTATCTTGTTTACGGCTTCCACTTGTCCGTTGTCTTTCGGGTGAGCAACTGCTGCAAACTTCTTCTTAATGCCTATCTCTGACAAAAATCTTTGAACTCCTTGCTCTCGAATTGAGTCTCATTGTTTGTAATGATGGTTTGTGGAAGGCCAAAACGACATATGATATTTCTTACGACGAAAATAGTAAACTTCTTGGTGGTTATTATGGCCAGAGGCTCTGCTTCTGCCCATTTGGTGAAGTAGTCAACCGCAACTGCTTCATATTTCGCTCCACCATTGGATATGGGTAAAGAGCCGACTAGTTCAATCCCCCACATTGCAAATGGCCAAGGACTAACAATCTGCGTGAGCTCCGTTGGCGGGGCTCTCGGGATTTTTGCATATATCTGGTATTTGTCACATCTTCTCACATAGTCTGCGGCATCCCGATTCACAGTTGGCCAGTAGTATCCATAACGGAGGATTTTCTTCGCTAATGTCTGCCCCCAGCATGGTCACCGCACTCTCCCTCATGGACTTCCTTCAAGACTCGTTTTATCTCATCATGGGCAATGCATCGAAGTAATGGGGTTGAGAATCCCCTTCAATACATTATTCCGTCCTGCATTACATAGCGAGAAGCCTTAGGAAGGACTTGTCGTCTTTCGCTCCTTTCTTCGGGTAAGATCTCGAATAGCAGGTGCTTGATTGGGGTCATCCACGATTCCTTCTCGATTTCTGTTTCTAACATGAAATCTACCTCCATCATATCTATACTCGGAGCATGGAGGGTCTCAACAGGAAATAATCCCATCTGTTGTGCATCACCAGTGCTTGCGAAATTTGCCAATGAATCGGCTGCTCTGTTTTGCTCGCGTGGGATATGTGAAATATAATAGTACTTGAGATTCGCTTGCAGCTCCTGGACTCGGACCAAATATGGGGCAAGTCTCTGCCCCCTCGCTTGGTAGTCTATTCGCACTTAGTATACCACCAGCTGAGAGTCGCTAAAGATCTCTACCGATTTCACTCCCAGTTCTTTAATAAGTCTTAAGCCGGTGATCAACGCTTCATATTCGGCTTCATTTTTCGTCGCTGTGAATTCGAGCTTCAAAGCTTAGCAAACCAATCGGTTTTCAGGAGTTACAAGAACTATGCCAACCACCGAACAATGGTCGTTAGATGCCCCATCGGTGTACATCTTCCATCGAACGGGAGGTATGACATTGTCATCTTTTGATTCGTCTATCATAGTGAATTCAGCAATCAAGTCAGCTAGCCCCTGTCCTTGTATGGCCCTTCATGGCAGGTAGGTAGTCGAACTGACTTAGCTCTATATTCCATTTTAAAATCATTTTGGAAGTTTCCGGTCGTTGGAGTATCTGTCGCAAGGGTTGATCGGTATAGACACTGATTGAGTGTCCCTGAAAATACAGACGAAGCTTGCGTGAGGCAATCACCAAGCAATAAGCTAGTTTTTCAATCTTTGGATAATTTCTTTCTGCCCCCGTTAAGCGTTTACTAATATAGTAAACTGGATTCTGAACTCGGTCTTCCTCGCGAACCAAGGCTGCGCTGATAGCGTGCTGGGATACTGCCAAGTATACGTACAACATTTCATGGTCTATTGGTTTTGATAATATCGGGGGACTTTCCAAGTGCCTTACAAGATCTCGAAATGCTTCCTCACAGTCGGATGTCCGCTCGAAATTCCTCTTTCCTTTCTTTATGACATCGAAGAAAGGAATACATTTGTCTGTGGCCCTGGATATGAATCGGCTCAGCGCGGCCACCTTTCCATTCAAGCTTTGCAACTGACTTATGAATCTGGGCACATGTATATCTCGGATAGCCTGGATCTTCTCTGGGTTAGCCTCGATTCCACGCGCATTCACAATGAAACCCAGAAACTTTCCTGATGCTATGCCAAACGTACACTTCAAAGGATTGATCTTCATTCCATAATGCCTGAGTATGTCAAACATTTCCGCTAAGTCTCGGATGTGGTAGTTTGACTGACGTGACTTTACGAGCATGTCATCCACATAAACTTCCATCATTTTACCAATCTGGTCTTTGAACATCCGATTTACCAGACGCTAATAAGTTGATCCCGCATTTTTCAATCCAAAGGGCATCACTACATAGCAATACAACCCAACGCTTGTGACAAAACTGCTGTGTTCTTGGTCTGGGAGGTGCATCGGGATTTGGTTATGTCCAGAGTACACTACAACAAAAAGTGTCTTTTATAGCGGCATATAGCCGCTATTAATGACAACCATAGCAGTTTGATAAGCGCCGTATATCGACATGTTATTAAAAACTGTTGAATATTTATAACACAAAATATGCCGCTATGGTTGAGCTTAGTTTTATAACGCAAATTCGCCGCTATGGTATGTTAATTCAATAGCTCTTAATAGTCGCTATAATACAGCTAAATCTCAACGGAATTGGAAATCTTTATAACATCCATTTGCCACTATAAAATATTTATTCAATAGCGGTCATTTAACGCTATGAAATCAACATGTTATAGTATTGATAAATTCTTTACAGCTCATATATGCCGCCATAAAAATCGTAGATACACTTTTCAAGACCTATGCCTATATATTACATTATAATAATAGCAATCAAACTAAATCTTCATAAACGAATAAAGATTATAATCAACAAATATAACACAAAAGCATGCTCAGAAAGAAATGAGATATATTTTTCATTACAATGTACAAACATTAGAGAAAGTGTACAAACATTACATAGTACAAACACTAAAGCAAACATTACGGAGTTCAATTTAATAAGTGTACAATCATTACAGAGTACAAACATTAAAGCAATCCTTCCAAATATTACAAAGTACATACATTACAGAGTTCCAACATGCAAGATCTGATCTAGTTGCGTACTAAGAACCTTGCTTCCTTCCAAATAAGCCTGCGAAGTTAACACAAAGAAACAGAAAATGTTAAAACAAGTGCATGCTCAGATAGAAATGTGATATATAATTTTCATTACTTGTGTGATACGTGTTTACTAAGGTCACACTTCTCACTGCAAACAGTGCACATCTCACTGTGCATATCACAAAACACTTCAATTCAACTACTTACTCCCCCTTCCAACCATAACATACACAACCCCTTCACATCAAAACTGCCTCTACAGTGCATATACCCTATCAAACTGCTGCAATCCCTCCTCTACAACTTACTGACCACCATCCATACTTCATAATTATCATCAATCCTCCCTGCCCTGTACCATTCCTTGTATACCAGAAAACCACAAAAACAACCGTGCATACCCCATACACTACTATGCCCTCTTCACCATTCAACCACTCCATAGTGCACAGTGCAAACAATAACCAAACCAAACACCTGACCATCCCCTTCTCCAAACCAAACTATTTCTACAACAAACTCATTTCCCAAACACTACACTGTGCTACTCACATCACCATAAAACTTCCCCTGCCAAATCACCAATTCACCACAAACTCACTCAAAAACAAACCATCACATTCCCAAACATTAATTTGATCTGCAATCTGCCATTCATCTTTAAACCCTGCATAAACCATATACCAAACACCCCACCAGAATACTTCAACTATGCACAGCCAAAGTTTACCCTACCATCAAACTTCCCCATCACAAACTGCTTGGCCTTCTTTACTGCCTATTCACTTCATTACCAACATCAACCTACCATACATACACCACTACTTCATCCTACTGTACATTTCCTCCAACCAGCCTTTATACTACTACACTCCATCATTAGAAATTCTGCCAACAATAACCACACTTGCTATATGTGCTGACAACTTCACCATTACCCCAACCAACATCAAATCACCACTGCATCACAGTGTGTCACCAACCACTGATCACTGCCTTTAACCCCTATCTGAAAAACTGCAGTGCACATTTCACATAGATAGGCTATCTAACTACTACCACTACTACCACTACTACCTTGCTCATCCCGCTGTACATTCCAAGCCACCCTTATTTGCATCACCAAAGTGCACCACCTCTGCTCCTAACCACATTCACATAATTCACCATATATTATACTATAAAGTGAAGCCTAATACTACTCAAATTCAACAACTCCACTGTTCATTTCAATACTGCCTACATTTCAATCATAACGGTCACTACGTTCTATAATATCACTTACCGCTATCCATTGTGAATAATCACCTCCTCCATACCACTTCCCGTCCTATCTGTTGCTATCATTTAACATCTGACATCACCCCTTACCTCCTCAACCTTCGACCATTCACCAAAGAATTCACCATTCCAACATCAGTCATCTACACACTCACCACTGCAACTTCATATAAACTCCCAAAACCCCCTGCATCTGCTACTTCATCGGAGACACTGCTCTGTGCAATAATCATCAGCTGCCTGACAAAGCCACTCAACTACAAGTACACCAGTGCACACTCAACTACAAGTACAAACCACTACAACCGGTACTCCACCAACCAGAATTTAAAGCTAATAACTAAATGTAACAATAGACAAAAAAAATAACGGTAAAGACTTACTCAAAATTCATTCGATTATGACGTGCGTAGCAGGCCAAGCTATAATAGAAGAGACGGCATCTTCCATGTACTGTAATTCGGATGTTTGCCTCCATAGTTATACCGCTGGCTCTTTTACGGTCATTATCCAAACTTTAACTGCATTGTTTCCTAGTGGTTTGAAATGCACCCTTGCATTTGGATCGGTTGACTCCACCTTTCCTAAAGCAACTACTTTCCCATTTCTCGATAAATCCATTAACTTGCATGTATTGTTTGTTCTTGAATTTGCAGTCTGTAAGTTGAAAAAAGAAAAAAATAATTAAGTTGCTAATCATTAAAAAATAGAAACACACAATAAAATCAAGTACCATAAATGTTTTCACCACATCCATAGGCGTGATAGGAGCTGTAGTGTCAACCATCTCAACAAATACTTGCGATTCAGGCCATGCAACCTTCTGACCAACAGCATCCGCAATTCGGATCAAACCAGGGGCTGGCCTCCATAACAAAGCTTCTGGATTTAGTGGATAATCTATCCAAACAATCATAGCTGATGGCCCAAGAGGAACATCATTAACAATTTCCTCTGAGATGCTCGAATGTAGTCGTCCTAAAGCCACTAATTGCTTGCTCCCTCCCCAATCAAAAATCTTGCATTTGCATTCTAAGCTGCTATTTCCACTCTATTAGAGGTAAAAATATTTATTTAGTAAATAATGTATATAATAAAATTGCATGTTCATTGTGAAGAATTTTTTTTACCTTATCCTCTTCTTCTTCAATGTGATCGGTTGAATTTAAAACAACTCTATTCTTCGGCCGTGCCACAATATTATCCTTTGCTTCCCCAATAAGTGTGAAAGAAGGTGTAGGCCTCCATAGAAAAGAATCAAGTTTGATTGGACAGTCAACTAAAACTATCATCGCATCCGGCCCTAAAGGAACATCATTGACAATCTCGTTTGGATCATCTGACACGAATCTTCCTTCAGCAACGATCTCTTCATTCCCTCGCCAATCCAATAAATCACACTTCTTCATATTTTTATCAAAGTTGCACTACATTTAAACATAAGAAAATTATTTTACTAATTGAATAAAAAGTTAAAATACAAAGATGTGAAACCAATAAAAAAATACTTGAGGTTTGTTCACTTCTGCCCCACTTTGTCTACTTCTGTCCCACTTCTGTCAAAATAAAAAAATATGTCATTTTGTAAGTCTGGTAATGCAAACTGTCGGCGTGTTCAAGTATGCAAGTATTCAAGTGTAAATTGGTTGAAGTGTGCAACTGTTTAAGTGACTGTATGGAAGTGTTCTAGTGTGTATGCAAGTGTTCAAGTGTGCAAGCAATTAGTGATCAAAATGTAATGATAATTCTTACCTGATTATTCTCTAGTTGTAGAAATCTACTCTCTAAGTTCAACAATTTATTTTCAAGTTGCAGTGTATGCTTATCCTTAACTTCCGATAAAGCAGCTCTACTAAGACTCATTCCTCTTCCCATCGCTCTAAGTCGACCCGGTCTTTCTTGCCCTAGCACTTGTACAAGTGCATCTGCTCTATAATTAATTGGTGAGCTCGATTGTGAAACACTTTCAATTTGTTTAATCTTTTCCTACAAAACATGATTAATTTCATATTATTGCAGTTTAAATTAAAACGTAGTATTTAAATTAAAATAGGAAACACACTAAGAAGCTTGCAAATTTATTTTAGCTTGGATTAAATTTGGTGATTGATTTATTTTTTATTTAGAACAAGCTAAGATCAAATTAATTCAAGCAATTAGGTGATGCCTAAGTCAGGCGATGCATATATATTAAGTTGGTGAATGCTAAACAAGTAAACATGTATCGCACAAGTATTTATATATGTACCATAAGTATTTGAAAAGTATGAGCAATCAAATTCACCGGTTCACCATTTTTCTTAGTGCGAGATTTGATCCAAACTTCACTTCTAGGGACAGAAGAGCGATCACCACTTTCGCTTTTCTACATTCAAAAGAACACCAAACAACAAATTTCATTAACTTAAAAGTTTTCATAAATATTGCAGTAAATAAAACTACTATTTTCTTACCAAATCTTCAGCCAGTCGAGCCATTCCTCTACGACTGCATGTGTGTGGCAACTGCCTCTGTCTAATAGCTTTGTTCTTCTCGCTCAAAGCCTAAAATAAGAATCATTTCAATAAATATGTGCAAATAAAACTTGATATGTTGAACTAGGTATTAAATTGTCCGACCATATACTATTTTCTACTCCGAGAGAAATCAGTAAGTAAAATGACAATTAAAATGACTAGCAGTACAGTGTGTAAATCCTACTAGGAAAACAAAGCCAATCATATTTTAGAAAATAAAGCGATTGGTATTTGTTTTTCTGTCTAATTTGGTTCGGTCACAGCGCTCATTTGGTTTCAATTTGATTTACCCTAATCGACGATGAAAAGATGAAAAGATTAATATATCCCAATGTTAATTTGTACACAGTGGTTATAAATATATCAAATTTTAAATACAAAATTTGGTATGCATATTAATTTTGTGTTAGAATTCCTTAATTTTGGTTTTGAAGGTTTTGAATATATGTGTATGAAAGATTTACTATATGTCTCAACATCATATCGCCTGATTTCAGATTTACTATACACTAGTTTTAACAATGTCTAGTATATGTAATTTGATATGTACAAATGCCAGTCATCTACTTTTGATTTTGAAAACTGTAAATATGCCATGACTTCAAATGCACACAGAATATTTTATTTTCATTTGATATGTACACTAGTTTTAATATTTTTTATCTGCGTCATTCTTTAATATGTATTTGAAGACTGAAATTTCTCATATCTTGAATTCCGAACTTGTTTTCAACTTGATAAACTTCTTCCACTCAATCATACGTTTAATGTTAGATGGTTTCAACTGAAGTCTTTCTTCCATAGACTTTGCTTGTACTAACTGCCGAACTAATCTACATTTTGATGCCCGCCAAATACCACTCATTTGTTGAAAAACTACTGTTTTGTGCCAATTTAAATCCAACTTAAACCTTGCCTGCGACAATCAAAATTCGGCGTAAAGTGTTTGAGGTAAGTAATCAATATAAGATTTAATCTTAAAGCAAAAGAGAGTGTCACCTGAATGCTTTCCCATAAAACATCTTTCAATTCGGTACTAAGTTGCTTCCAATTACTTAGTGTAACCGGAACAATTTCTCGTACAAGTGGTCCTAAGTAAGAAGATAATTTGACCGACCCCGGTCCTATTGGTTCGCCTGCGGTATTAAATTGAACTTCTATTTGCTCCAAAGAATTGAATGGAAGCCTTCTAACTTTGGTTGGCCCTCTAGGTTTTCTTCTCGGATTTTCTTCCGACTGAACTGTGTTGTCTTCAAGTGTTTGTGGGTTGTCTTGTATTTCAGCGTTGTTTTCTAGATCGATTTGTACTTGATTCTTTTCTAATGCATGTGGGTTGTTGTAACAACCCGGAAATTTTCGAATCCGAAAACTCCAGATAGTTATGAAAAGAAGAAAGGGATAGAATAAGAAGAAGAAAAACATCAGAATCTTACATCGCAGCGGAATAAAATATAATATATAGAATACAGTTTTAAATACAAGAAATCTGTACTGTATACATATACATACATACCATCATCAGAGGACATCAATCAGTCATACATATCCATACACAGCGGAGATAATAGGCAAATACGTAAATACGCTCTGTCATCAGCTCGTCTCCTGAGCTCCAACATATATAACCTGAACCTGTTTAACTCGGTCTGACCCGAGCATCATATAAAACAACACCCGAGTCAGTCTGGAATACCAGCGTGAGAAAATCACACTCAATTGGATTATTAAAGTTTCAAAAATCTTTTGAAAATAAAAGCATCTCGTAAGACCACGCCACAAATAAACATGTCGGGTTTTTACCTTACGATAGCTAAAACAATTTTTATGAAAGTTCTCTGATATTATTATAGTGTCTATAGAAAGTAAATAGAATCTAGCTGAAATGCTTGCATCTCACGTTTCAGCAATAGTTGGGCAAAATCAAAACCGTACAGGCGCTTATTGGAGATTGGATCCTATACAATGGCAGGGCTACTGGGGTACCGCCCGTCACAATACCTGGTCTAGATCAGAGTACCGAGGAGCCACCCTAACTTCCCTGCAACACAAGACCGGAACCATTCCGTACTGAACAGTCCCAAGCAAGATCACCTCGCAGTTGGCGCGACCAACCGCCCACTAAGCCGAATAAAAGGGACATCTTGACAGGGGAAACCTCACTCTCCAGTGGGGGCTACCCACAAAGTCTTGCTGCCCCTCCCCTGTTTTAGCCATTCCCGGTTGATGAGGCTTGAGGCTAAACGTTACCTTTCAAGAACGCATCACTTAGAATGCTCATCGTCCACCTGACGATGTTCTGAAAGCATTCAATCCATACAAGTTGCCCTGGGTCTGGACAAACCGAATCACCGTCTTCAACTCTTCACGGTCTTCATTCGTATCGTTCAAACCGGATCGAAGTGGTTTTCGGATAAATAAATCCGATCCCGGACTCTTCGAAGCGATCAGCGCATTGTCCAATACTGATAGTCGGTTATTTAACTATCAATTAATCACATACAAGCAACCATCAAATAATTTCCACAAATTATTTATCTCAAATATCATTCAGATATTATTTCCATTTAACCCATTTGAAATAATTTTTCGAAGTCCTTTTATTTCCATGAAATCATTTAACTGATTTCTTATACTCACTTACAATTGATTTATCCTTTGAAAATATTCCTATTTTCTCATTTCTTTCTCAAAAATCAATTTATACTTTTGCTTATAAATTTACATACTCAGTTTCTCCACTTTATAAGATTTCTCCTAAATCTTATCTCATTTAATTAAACCTGCTTACCATTACAAGAGGATTTTAATTGGATTTTAAAAACATTTTGAAAACATATAGATTTCTAAAATAAGAAGTAATATTAAATATTAAAATTTATATCTAGTTATTTATAAGTTTCAAAGCTGGTTTTAGAAAACTTAGAGTTTATAGTAAATAAAAGCTAAACCTTCAAAATAACTAATTCGAAAATATTTTACATTCAAATAATAATTTATAAAAAGATTTATATAGTATAGTAATTGATAATATTCTTTTTAAAATAAATTATAAATTTAGAAAATACAATATCCATTTATAAATGCCTCTTGTCCACATTCACCTTTGGAAATATCTTACTATTTCCATTCAACCAATTTCATATCTCATTTATAAATTTCATTCATGAATTTATAAAATCTTCTTGAATTTCATTTATTATCAGATAGTTTGATTTAAAAATCTCATCTTTATAATTTATTTCTTTCTATAAAGTTCCATAGTGTCCCATTTAATAAATTCCATTCATTATTAAATAAAATTTTGTTTTGACTCTTAATAGAATTTATTATTCATAATTCTTAATAGAATCTTCTTTATTTCTTAATAAATTTTCTTTTCTTTTCTTATTAATATTTCTTTTTATTTCCTTAATAGACCTCCATTTCCATTTCTTAATATAATTCCATTTTCTTTAATTTCTTATCGATTACAATATTCCTCCAAGTATAATTTATAATTTAAATTTTCCAAACTCAACTTTATCACATTAAAGTTTAATTTAAGTAGAAAATATACTTTTATTTTCTTTTCTTCATTCTCACTTTAAGTAGATTCAAATTTCAAATAAATATTTTCTATTTGAGTTTTATTTAACTTCTTCAAATTAATTTATCAACGGTAATAGAAATTTCAATTTTTCAACTTCTCTGTGATTCAACAGTTGATAATTCAATTATCTATAAAACCACCCAAATCAATATATCATCCTGTCACAGAATAGCATATATACGAAATAAAATAAATAGTTTTGAGGAACCCTGTTGGATCCCTCCAACCTGTTTCCCTGCATCCACAGATGTTAGCACAATAAAATATCAATTTCACTTCGATGTGAAATATTGCAGTATATGGTAAAAAGTTTATTTAATTATTCACTACTTCAATCATCATTCAAGCAATTCAACAATTAAATTTAAATTCAACCATTCAAATTTTAAACTTAACTGAGTGAGATTAACTCACCTTTGACCCTCTTTAAATTGCAATCTGTTCCAATCTGGCTTGTTTCCTTAATTTGACCTTGAATAAATATTAGATGATTTTTATTAATATTCGAAACAATCGGTCAACCAATGTCCATTTTAAAACTTTATTTTAATCCAATAATTTAACTTTATATTAATATTTGAAATGGTCCAGCACTTAATTACCATTTAATAATTTTATCTAGTTTACTAATTTAATTTTAAACTAATTCCGGTATATATATAAAATTCCTGTATTTTTGATTCAAAATCTTATATCTACACATATTGTTTATATAAGTAATTGTACCTATACATCTACACATTGAAAAATAATTTACTGTGAACTCGTATACATATATACTTGTTACCAAAACTATTGTACCTCACTGTATTTTATTTCCCTTTAACAAATTACCTTTACTGGCTAAATTAAATGAGCTAATTACAAAGTTAATCGTCTAATATACTTTTTAATTAAACAAAAAAAAAGAATTCCTTTATACCTCACTAGGAGTCCAGCATCTTATCTACATATATATATAAAAAAAATCAGAAGAAGGAAAACGGATTCGAACCTTACTGCCTCGATGCCCAATCGCCAAAACCCTAGAGGACTATTCGAACAGCTCGCACCCGGTAGTACATGAGACACTGCACGTGACTTCCACCATCAACGTGCCGCCTCTGGCCACGCCGAAACCCCAATTGAGCCCTTCCACGAAAGCGCCTCACTTCCCTCTTCTCTCCAGTACCCACGAAACCTCCTAAATCGCCTTCAACTTCGAGCTCCACACATTGTTCACCTCCGCATCACAAACAACTCGACAAAGCTCCGGCCACAACCGCCTCCAGCACGCGCAGCCGCGGTGCCGATCCTCCCCAAAACGCGAGCGCGTCCTTTCCCTCCTCGATTTGAATCGGCCGACTTTTTTTTTTTTTGAGAATGAAATAATATATGGATTCAATTCCAAAAAGGAGCGGCTGCGTTTGATTTGAGAAGTTTGGATCGAAATGAAGGAGAAAGGGATGGGGACGAATTCGTTCGTTCTCTTCTCCTCTTTTTTTGAGATGTTTGTTTTTCGTTACTGGCTTTCGATATGAAGGAACGAAATGATAAAGGGAAGGAGACATGACTTTTAAGAGCGATGGAGGCGTATTGGAGAAGCTGAACGAAAATATCACGGCTGATAGGAAACGATTGGACAGATGAAAAGATGTAGGATATTTAAGTTTTAAACGATTTATTATTTCCGAAGCGTTTTTATCTCGTACGCTCACTCAATCACTCTGAATGCTATGAAATTTGAAATCTGGTAATAATTCAATATTCCGGATCCAACGGAACTGGTTTCGTCGAAATTCTAGACTGTGCCTCGGAAGGCTATTTTCAATCGTCAATTTAAACAATGTAAATTTAAAATTTAAACAAACGGCAGTTTAAATTCAATTCTAATCCAATATTATTCTCAGTATTATTAATATAAATTTTATAAGCCGTTAAAATATTTCTAACAAGCTTACAATTCCAGATTTAAATAATTTACCCAATTGTCAACTATTATTTAATTTATTCAAATAAATTATTATATTTAACTTCTGAGTTCTTTTTATTAAATCAAACCAACTTTTCATATTGAAAACAAATTATATTACAAGTTAATTATTTCATTTCATTTTAAATATCACAAATTAACGGTTTAAAAAGCCGGGTCGTTACATTCCTCCCCCCTTAAAAGAATTTCGTCCCCGAAATTACTAGTTAGGAAGAATGGTCCCATACCCGTTATTATTTGCACCTAAACTAACCTTCCACTATTCTACTAGCTATCTTTTAATAAAAGACGCATTACCCTTCTTAATCACTTTCTAAACTTTTTCCCTAGTATCAAACTATACTATATGCTTAACTATTCAAGTTTCAATTTAAACTCAAATTTTGACTTATCAAAATTTTTCTAACACCCTGAATTCCCGAAAAACTTTGCCAGCGTCTCCTTTGCGCGGCTAGCTCGGTACAATTACAAAATGGCTCTACGGCCTCCCAAATCTCAAAAGAAAACAAAAAGCCAAGCGGCTCAATCAAAATCCCAATCAATTTCCATATAGAAATTCAAACACATACCTTTTGTCGGGCATTTCAATTTTATCTTTGAAACCATCTCAATTCTCTTAATCTTTATATTACCTGCAAATCTTACACAGCAATATATCCAATTACAATATACAACACATTCTATCGACATTCTTACAAATGTCCATATCTATTCATTCAAGTATTTATTTAGCTTACGTTTGAAATATCAATTCTCGATTGAGAATGTATCATTCCTTACTTAAGTTAGTATAAACATCTTATGTGTTTCTTATATTTACTTTCATCTTACCACTTTAGTTTGTATTCATCCTTATTCAATTTATTCTTTCATTCCCATATGAATTTAATTTATCTATAACTCTAAATATTCAAATTCTAATTTTCATTTATATCAAATTCATGTCTTAAATTTTAAATTAGTTTCATTCACTAACTTATTTAAATTTTCAATTTGAAAACATTTGTCGTTGAAAATTTTTTCTAAAATTTCAAAAATTTTCTAACTCCCAAAATTTCTGAAAATTTTTGCCAGAGTCCCCTTTGTACGGAGGAGCTTTTGCAATTTGACAATAGATATAAATATATATACATCGACCCACACGGTCGGAAAAACCAAAAACGGTTCATATTTCCTAGTTTGTATTGCGTAGGCGTACCTTATTTAGCATTTTAAGCAAGCGGCTTATTTTATTTTAGCATTTACACGCCCAAAATCCCGCTATACAGTCTTCTCGTACCTGTACTTACTCAATTTATAAACATTAGTAACATATTTATGACAATTTATAGCATTGCATTCATTTAAACAACTACAACACATCCAAAACATAAGCAATGCAATATAAATAACTTCATAACAAATTTTTATGGTTTCCAAACTAGTTCCATTTATTTCTAACTGACGCAAACACTGTTTGCATCCAACTTTAAGTAAGTTACGACACACTTACTTAACTCCAATTCATAATTATGTCCAAACAAACCTATTCTCTATTTAATTGATTTCCAAAATCTATTCCTGCTTCTTATCAATTCAAAACCATATTTTATAAGCAATTTTATGCGAATCAAGTTCTATAAGCAGGTAATAAGGTTTTCCAATTAAATCCAATTGCTTTTACTCAATTAATAACATCATATGTGATTCAGAATGATTTCCAATATCATTCTTTTATTCAATCCATTCTTAAAGCAAACTAATTTGTATTCTTGGAAATTTTATTCAAGAATCAAATTTAATTACTTTTATCATTCCATAGAACTTTATTCAATCATGCTTACGTCAACAACAATTTTTTCTATGCAAATTACAACAATATTCATACAAACAAACAGTTACTTTAATTTTATAACTGTTTTTAAAAATTAATTCCAACTCTAGTTATATGAAATTTCATTCCATTTCTAATTTATTTATAAACCATATCTTTGCATTGATTTATTCAACACCGTTTTTATTAAGCTCGACAACTTCAATGCTTAAAATTTAACAAACATGTCTCAAATTTATATAAGTCGTGCTTCATTGAATTTAGACTTAGGTTAATTTACTTCAAATTATTTAATTTTCATAACTTAAGTTAATTTCATTTGTCCACAATTTCTTTTCCAATCTAATTTGATTTTATTTAAATCTCTTTCACTTACTTCTTAACTCACTTAATTATTTCAAAAACAATTTCCATGTTCGATTCATTCTCGAACTTATTTAATTAAATTCAAGACCATTTTCACTTTATTTATTCTCAATTGAATTTTGGTTGCACTTCTAACCATTATATTTAATCCAAATTCACTTTATTTACCAACCAATCCAAATTGAATTTTAGATATATAGCTCAAGTTCTCTTTCTACCATTCACTTAAATTCATAACCCCATTTTATTAATTCACCATTCAACTCTATTTAACCAATTCAAAGTTTATTCACATATTCAAGCTAATAAATTATCCCAAACTAGTTTATTTCCAATTTATAATTCAATACTTGATTTTTTTTTTTTAGCTTCAAAATTCTCTCCATTTAAATTTCTTTGGTTCAATTTTATTTTATAATTCAGGTTTGGATTTTCTATTCATTTCCCAAATTCAAACAATTCTATTTGACTTATTTATTCCATCTTAACTTTATAAGTCCACTTCTTATTTATCTTCTCGCTTCCATTTATTTACCAGTTAACCATATTCCCATTTTATTTTACTTCGAGTTTATATATTTTTACTTAGCCAAGTTATTTCAGCACCTCTCAATTCCTTCATAAGCTATCGAAGTCTTATTACTTCAAATTCAAATTCCACTTAGCTTACATTAAATTCATCTTCATTCAAATTCACACATTAACTTAGCTTAAGTTAATTCCAGTTAAATCAAAGTTCTCAATCCAATTAAATTTTCTATTCACTATCCAATCACATCCAAAGTTTAAGGTACTTTACCCATCTATTTTATTCAATGAACTTCCACTTTCTTCGAAATCACCTTTCCATAAATTTTACATCTTCAGTTAATTTAATTATTGCAACTGCTTACTTAAATTCATTGCAATTGGTTTTGATACTCATCTAGATCAAATCCCATGTAATTTAATTAGCCATTCTAAATTGGTTTAGATAACATCCAAGACCAAATTATTCCATCCATGCTTAATTTGGATTTTATTTGTAACTTCTAATTACCTTTACTTTAGTCCGACTCCAAAACAATTTCAATTCATATTTAATTTACTTACCATTCAATGGAATTTCTATGTATAATTCAGGTTTCATCACTAAATTCCATTTTAATTCCAAATTTCAATTTTATTCAATACAACTGAATTTTATTTTCAGTTTAATTCAATTACTTCCATTCACATAACTTGAATAAATTTCAATCCACTTAAGTTTTATTTCTCTTCTCAATTCATTTACATTCCAAATTTTTATTTACCTCTCCACATTATTTATATTTATTTTATTTTTATATTTTCATCATCTCACTTCAATCACACAAAATTTTCTTATTTATTACTCACATTTCAAATTTTAATCTTAAATCCAAGTTAAATTCTCATTTCTAACATTCCACTTGATTTTAAATTCCAAAATTCAAATTTAATGATTTCCTGGGTTATATAAGCTATTTCGGATTTCAAAATCTCATTTGTCTACAATATTAGCATCCAAACATCCAAGTTATAATAATTTCAGAAAAATATTCCTTTTATATCAAAATATATTTTGGATGAAATTATTTCATTCACCCACCTTTGAAAATCAGTATTGTGTCGAATTGCTCTACTCAAGTGTTTAGAAACCCCTTCGATGCAGTTTCGAGGCTGTGCCGATGAAGGTTCATATACCACTCAATAAATCAATCAACACAATACAAAATCACTTTATATTCACTAACAAATACACGCTCACATCTATAAATACGCTCAAACTCATTCTAGAGTATCATTGACTCTATCTCTAATGAGTAATTCTCCACCAGAGCCAAGATTCTCGCTTAACCTTTCAGCTCTGATACCAAGTGTAACAACCCGAAAATTTTCGAACCCGAAAACTCCAGATAGTTATGAAAAGAAGAAAGGGATAGAAGAAGAAGAAGAAAAACAACATCAGAATCTCACATCGCAGCGGAATAAAATATAATATATAGAATACAGTTTTAAATACAAGAAATCTGTACTGTATACATATACATACATACCATCATCAGAGTACATCAATCAGTCATACATATCCATACACAGCGGAGATAATAGGCAAATACGTAAATACGCTCTGTCATCAGCTCGTCTCCTAAGCTCCAGCATATATAACCTCAACCTGTTTAACTCGGTCTGACCCGAGCATCATATAAAACAACACCCGAGTCAGTCTGGAATACCAGCGTGAGAAAATCACACTCAATTGGATTATTAAAGTTTCAAAAATCTTTTGAAAATAAAAGCATCTCGTAAGACCACGCCACAAATAAACATGTCGGGTTTTTACCTTACGATAGCTAAAACAATTTTTATGAAAGTTCTCTGATATTATTATAGTGTCTATAGAAAGTAAATAGAATCTAGCTGAAATGCTTGCATCTCACGTTTCAGCAATAGTTGGGCACAATCAAAACCGTACAGGCGCTTATTGGAGATTGGATCCCATACAATGGCAGGGCTACTGGGGTACCGCCCGTCACAGTACCTGGTCTAGATCAGAGTACCGAGGAGCCACCCTAACTCCCCTGCAACACAAGACCGGAACCATTCCTTACTGAACAATCCCAAGCAAGATCACCCCGCAGTTGGCGCGACCAACCGCCCACTAAGCCGAATAAAAGGGACATCTAGACAGGGGAAACCTCACTCTCCAGTGGGGGCTACCCACGAAGTCTTGCTGCACCTCGCCTGTTTTAGCCATTCCCGATTGATGAGGCTTGAGGCTAAACGTTACCTTTCAAGAACGCATCACTTAGAATGCTCATCGTCCACCTGACGATGTTCTGAAAACATTCAATCCATACAAGTTGCCCTGGGTCTGGACAAACCGAATCACCGTCTTCAACTCTTCACGGTCTTCATTCGTATCGTTCAAACCGGATCGAAGTGGATTTCGGATAAATAAATCCGATCCCGGACTCTTCGAAGCGATCAGCGCATTGTCCAATATTGATAGTCGGTTATTTAACTATCAATTAATCACATACAAGCAACCATCAAATAATTTCCACAAATTATTTATCTCAAATATCATTCAGATATTATTTCCATTTAACCCATTTGAAATAATTTTTCGAAGTCCTTTTATTTCCATGAAATCATTTAACTGATTTCTTATACTCACTTACAATTGATTTATCCTTTGAAAATATTCCTATTTTCTCATTTCTTTCTCAAAAATCAATTTATACTTTTGCTTATAAATTTACATACTCAGTTTCTCCACTTTATAAGATTTCTCCTAAATCTTATCTCATTTAATTAAACCTGCTTACCATCACAAGAGGATTTTAATTGGATTTTAAAAACATTTTGAAAACATATAGATTTCTAAAATAAGAAGTAATATTAAATATTAAAATTTATATCTAGTTATTTATAAGTTTCAAAGCTGGTTTTAGAAAACTTAGAGTTTATAGTAAATAAAAGCTAAACCTTCAAAATAACTAATTCGAAAATATTTTACATTCAAATAATAATTTATAAAAAGATTTATATAGTATAGTAATTGATAATATTCTTTTTAAAATAAATTATAAATTTAGAAAATCCAATATCCATTTATAAATGCCTCTTGTCCACATTCACCTTTGGAAATATCTTACTATTTCCATTCAACCAATTTCATATCTCATTTATAAATTTCATTCATGAATTTATAAAATCTTCTTGAATTTCATTTATTATCAGATAGTTTGATTTAAAAATCCCATCTTTATAATTTATTTCTTTCTATAAAGTTCCATAGTGTCCCATTTAATAAATTCCATTCATTATTAAATAAAATTTTCTTTTGACTCTTAATAGAATTTATTATTCGTAATTCTTAATAGAATCTTCTTTATTTCTTAATAAATTTTCTTTTCATTTCTTATTAATATTTCTTTTTATTTCCTTAATAGACCTCCATTTCCATTTCTTAGTATAATTCCATTTTCTTTAATTTCTTATCGATTACAATATTCCTCCAAGTATAATTTATAATTTAAATTTTCCAAACTCAACTTTATCACATTAAAGTTTAATTTAAGTAGAAAACATACTTTTATTTTCTTTTCTTCATTCTCACTTTAAGTAGATTCAAATTTCAAATAAATATTTTCTATTTGAGTTTTATTTAACTGCTTCAAATTAATTTATCAACGGTAATAGAAATTTCAATTTTTCAACTTCTCTGTGATTCAACAGTTGATAATTCAATTATCTATAAAACCACCCAAATCAATATATCATCCTGTCACAGAATAGCATATATACGAAATAAAATAAATAGTTTTGAGGAACCCTGTTGGATCCCTCCAACCTGTTTCCCTGCATCCACAGATGTTAGCACAATAAAATATCAATTTCACTTCGATGTGAAATATTGTAGTATATGGTAAAAAGTTTATTTAATTATTCACTACTTCAATCATCATTCAAGCAATTCAACAATTAAATTTAAATTCAACCATTCAAATTTTAAACTTAACTGAGTGAGATTAACTCACCTTTGACCCTCTTTAAATTGCAATCTGTTCCAATCTGGCTTGTTTCCTTAATTTGACCTTGAATAAATATTAGATGATTTTTATTAATATTCGAAACAATCGGTCAACCAATGTCCATTTTAAAACTTTATTTTAATCCAATAATTTAACTTCATATTAATATTTGAAATGGTCCAACACTTAATTACCATTTAATAATTTTATCCAGTTTACTAATTTAATTTTAAGCTAATTCCGGTATATATATAAAATTCCTGTATTTTTGATTCAAAATCTTATATCTACACATATTGTTTATATAAGTAATTGTACCTATACATCTACACATTGAAAAATAATTTACTGTAAACTCGTATACATATATACTTATTACCAAAACTATTGTACCTCACTATATTTTATTTCCCTTTAACAAATTACCTTTACTGGCTAAATTAAATGAGCTAATTACTAAGTTAATCGTCTTAATATACTTTTTAATTAAACAAAAAAAATTCCTTTATACCTCGCTAGGAGTCCAGCATCTTATCTATATATATATATAAAACAAATCAGAAGAAGGAAAACGGATTCGAACCTTACTGCCTCGATGCCCAATCGCCAAAACCCTAGAGGACTATTCGAACAGCTCGCACCCGGTAGTACATGAGACACTGCATGCGACTTCCACCATCAACGTGCCGCCTCTGGCCACGCCGAAACCCCAATTGAGCCCTTCCACGAAAGCGCCTCACTTCCCTCTTCTCTCCAGTACCCATGAAACCTCCTAAATCGCCTTCGACTTCGAGCTCCACACATCGTTCACCTCCGCATCACAAATAACTCGACAAAGCTCCGGCCACAACCGCCTCCAGCACGCGCAGCCGCAGTGCCGATCCTCCCCAACACGCGAGCACGTCCTTTCCCTCCTCGATTTGAATCGGCCGACTTCTTTTTTTTGAGAATGAAATAATATATGGATTCAATTCCAGAAAGGAGTGGCTGCGTTCGATTTGAGAAGTTTGGATCGAAATGAAGGAGAAAGGGATGGGGACGAATTCGTTCGTTCTCTTCTCCTCTTTTTTTCGAGATGTTTGTTTTTCGTTACTGGCTTTCGATATGAAGGAACGAAATGATAAAGGGAAGGAGACGTGACTTTTAAGAGCGATGGAGGCGTATTGGAAAAGCTGAACGAAAATATCACGGCTGATAGGAAACGATTGGACAAATGAAAAGATGTAGGATATTTAAGTTTTAAACGATTTATTATTTCCGAAGCGTTTTTATCTCGTACGCTCACTCAATCACTCTGAATGCTATGAAATTTGAAATCTGGTAATAATTCAATATTCCGGATCCAACGGAACTGGTTTCGTCGAAATTCTAGACTGTGCCTCGGAAGGCTATTTTCAATCGTCAATTTAAACAATGTAAATTTAAAATTTAAACAAACGGCAGTTTAAATTCAATTCTAATCCAATATTATTCTCAGTATTATTAATATAAATTTTATAAGACGTTAAAATATTTCTAACAAGCTTACAATTCCAGATTTAAATAATTTACCCAATTGTCAACTATTATTTAATTTATTCAAATAAATGATTATATTTATTTAACTTCTGAGTTATTTTTATTAAATCAAACCAACTTTTCATATTGAAAACAAATTATATTACAAGTTAATTATTTCAATCCATTTTAAATATCACAAATTAACGGTTGAAAAAGCCGGGTCGTTACAGTTGTCTTCAATAGAAACCTCGTCTTCTACTTGATTGTCTTCAAACAACTCCTCTCTTGTACGTTTCTTCCTATGTTCGTCAACTTCTTTTTGCATGCGACCTCTCTTTTTCATAGCCTTACTCTTCTTCCCTATTTTGTGTATATAAAAATAATAATTTACAAATTAGAACATAAAAGCCCATAAAATTCTCACTTTCAAAAATATACAGTTTAAATTTTGCTCGAGTTTCATGTATGCTCCCATTAAACTTGGTTTTAAATTTGTCAGTTGAGACTGCTGTAGTTGGGTGAATAAGGCAGTGATGCTTGTCTTTGCAATTTGAGGTTGTATATGCAGTGGAAATTTGAATTGTATATGCAGTATTGGTTGTAATTGCAGCAATTTGAGGTGAGTCAGTGTTTGAAATTTGAGTTGTATGGAATCTGGAGTGGTATGTGAGATGACTGGGAGTGAATGGGTATGAGGAGAGGTCAGATGTTGGATGTGACAGGGGAATATCAGGTAGCAAGGGGGATGTGGCTTTGACAGACTTGCTATGGGGAGAAATCAAATGCTGTGGGTTGTTATCTACATGCACAGTGGAAGTTAGATGATGTAGTAGTGGGAAATGTTGTGGTGGGTTTGAGATGGTATTGGAAGGTGGATGAAGTATGGTGGTAGATAGGAAAATGGAGTAGGAATGGCAAGTGTTGACTGTTTGTTGACAGTTTGTCTGCGCACGGCAATGTAAAGTAGAGATGGTGGTCAGTGGTGTGGATTAGGGCATTAAGCAAAAGTGGCAGTGGGTTTGAATTGTAATAGAGTTATGGTTTTGGCAATAGAGGAATTGTAACAGTGTGATAAGCAATGCAGCAGTGAGATGAGCAATGCAATGTACAATGTGAATGTGAATGTAATGCAATGTAAGAATAAAATGCAAGTTTGTACAACAGAAAATGAAATAAAACATTTTGTTTTTGAAATGAAATTGTAGAGTTTTTTTTATATAGAACTTAGAAATGCAAATGCTAGTTGAAAAAAAAGTGCACCAAAACAAAAATAAACAACAAACAAGCAAACAATTTTTTTTTGAAACTACAGATAAACCCTAGACTGAAATTTCTCAAAATGATTTCAGCAACCAGGTTCAGATTGTACTTGATTTATTATTTAGTAGTCGAACAGGAAAATCGCCAAGTAAATTGAAATAAATCCATTATTTAGTAATGAAGCAAGATTTATTATGAGAAAAGTTTGTACTTGATTTTTTTCTAATGCTTATGGATTGTCTTCGTTATGAATCTCATCGTCTACTTGATTGTCTTCAAGCTGCTTATTTCTTGCACCTTTCTTTTTTTGTTCGTCAATATTTTTTTGCATGTGAGCTCTCGTTATCACATTCCTAATATTGCTCATTTTGAATTCCAGTGAGCAGATCCTGAGCAAAAATGAACAGTGCATGAGTTATTTTGTTATAAAAGAAAATTTAAATGCAGATGACATATTTTAATGCAAATGATGCTGACATTAACAAAAATAAAATATAGCAACCTTATGTAATCACAATGAACAACTTATTTATGATGAATATCTTATCAATAGCAAACAGATAAAATGATCAACGTATTTTCATTTATGCACGGTACAATAAAATATGAAGCAAAAAATTTATATGAAGCAAAAAATATCGTAAAGGAATCAGATCTATCAAAATAATTGATTTAATTATCAAAAAGAAGACACGTACTTGCATATATGATCACTGTTACAAGTGTGTACATATCTTGTTTAAGGCTTTGTCAGATTAAAATGTGCGTGTATGTGTGGATATGCAGAGAGCAAGAACTATCACCAATAAAATTAGGCTGAAATAAGAATAGGCAGAGATAATTCGGTTTCTTCTCTAACATAGCTAACATTCTCTATCACTAGCAAATAAGTAGGAATTACAAACCTCAGAAGCAAATAAAACTGTAAGTCTACTCAAATATGCCTTCACAATCTTCTCTAACATAGCTAACATTCTCCACGGAATCAATATCCATGTCGGTTTCTTCACAATCTTCCCTAACAAAGCTAACTTCCATAATAGGATCATCTGTCTCTAATTCGTGATAACCTCTTGGTGGTGCTTTCATTACAACATACCAATTAGAGTGATCATTCTCTCTTGAATAAAAATCTTGTTTTGCTTGAGATGCAAGGATGTATGGATCTTTTACAAATGAAGATTGATTTTGTTGTAAATTGACAAGAGTGTATCCGTCTTCGACCTTCACTCCATTTCCTATATTTGCCCAGTGACACTTAAATACGGGAATATAAAAAACAATCAGTCTAGCAAGGTTTTATCCGTCAATACCCCATAATAAGTGACCACATCAACTCTTTGAGAAATATCTTTTGCACTTGCCCTACACATGGTAGTTGCATCATAAGTAACTCCGTAGTTTTGGGTTTCTCTTTTCACGTCCTTTGTACGAAAACGATGTCCGTTAATTATATATCCTTTGTAGGACAATGCATTACTACTTGGGCCAAAAGCAATCCATTTTAGTATTTCATCACTTGTGGATTGAATAGGTATCTGCAAACAATTCATTTTACATAAATTTTGAAGTAAAAAGAAACCTTTTTTGTCAATGGAAGGATAAATTAAAATTAAACTAACCTTCTTTTTAATCCAACCTGAGAAATTATCTGTATGTTTTTCCCACAGCTATGTCTCATTTTTTTCCATACGCTTATCAAAATTTTGTAACTCCTCCAAATGCATACTGGTGTTTAAATAATTTTACCCAAGTTATATTGAACATCAAAATTTTAGTCTAATGGTATAACGAAAATATAATATGTACTTACTCTAAATATGGTTCCACCACAGCCATATTCATTAGCACGGCCAAATGAGCAATATCTTTTTCATTCGATGACAATGTAATTGTCTTCGGTTTTAAAATTGGACGTCCTTCGAGTATCACATTGTTTTCATAATCTTCATTTCAGACATCTTTCTCCTCATTTGAACTTTCCTTTATAGAAATTTTGTAAAAAATCTCATTGATTCTTCCGCAAGATCAGATTCTGCAATACACCCTTCAGGTCGTGCATAATTCCTTATATAATCTTTAAGTGTTTTCATATGCCTTTCAAAAGGGTACATCCAACGAAAATGAACCGGACCACACAATTGCGCTTCTCTTCCAAGATGCATTGTCAAATGTATCATTATATCAAAAAAGGAAGGTGGAAAATATCTTTCGAATCCACAAAAAATTTCAATAATCTCATCATTAAGTTGTTGCAACATCTCTCTTTCAAGAACACGTTGACATATTTTATTGAAAAATGAACATAAACGAATTATTAGTGTTCTAACTTTCTTTGGTAATAAACCTCTAACCGCAACAGATAACAATTGTTGCATTAGGACACGATAATCATGCGACTTCAACCTACTAACTTTGCAATCTTCTAGTGATTCAAATCTTTTGAAATTTGAGCAATAACCATCAGGACCTTTAAAATCATGTAAACTCTTACAAAAATTTTTTTTTTTCGGACAATGACAACGTATATGGAGCCGGTGGTAGATATGTTCTATTCCCACGAGGTTGTGCATAAAGACTTTGTCGAATCCCCCAATCCTCCAAATCCTTCCTAGAATTATTTCCATCTTTCGATTTATTGTCATGCAACATTGTGCTTAGTAGGCTTTCAGCGACGTTTTTCTCAACATGCATCACATCTAAATTATGTCGCAAGGAAAGTTCCTACAAATATCAATAAAACAACAATTATTGACTTTTATATTGTTAGGTAAATGAAAGAAAATATAATTTTAATACTAACCTCCCAATATGGCAAATAAAAGAAGATTGATCTTTTTTTCCACCTTATTAGCTCTTTTTGTTATCATCTTCTTTAGTGTGAGTACTCTTCCTCTATTTACTTTTTATCTTCTTACTCAACTCCGTCTTTAGCTTCTTCTTACTCATCTTCCTTATTTTTTCTTCATTCTTATCTTTTCCAAAAACATTTGGAAAACCATTCAAAATAGCAGAAATATTTCTTCCTGTTAGAATTCTAGGTCTATTACCTTCCTCTACAGTGTTATCAAACCAAGTTTTTTGTTTCCTCCATGGATGTGAAGGATCTAGAAACCATCTATGTCCCATGTAAACACTTTTCCGACAATGATTCAACCACCGATGATGAGTGTTAACACCGCATAATGGACAAGCTTTTTCGCCTTTTACACAACATCCTGCAAGATTTCCATAGGCTGGAAAGTCATTTATTGTCCATAGTAAAATTTCTCTTAAATTAAAAACCGATTTACTAAATGCATCATATATATCAATTCCTTTATTCCATAAATAATTTAAGTCTTCTACCAAAGGCGCCAAGTATACATCAATATCATTTCCAGGTTCCTTTGGACCAGGAATTATTAATGTTAGCATAATATTTTCTTTTTTCATACATAACATAGGCGAGAGATTATATGTCACAAGCATTACTGGCCAACAACTATATTTGCAGCTCATCGAGGCAAATGGATTGACACCATCTGTAGCAAGACAAAGTCTGAGATTGCGTGGATCAGATGAAAATGCTTTCCACCTCTCGTCCACTGCATTCCATGTTACTGAATCTACAGGATGCCGCATTTTTCCATCACTGCTTTTATTGTTGAAATGCCACCTTAGATCTTCTGCCATCTTTTGAGATCTATACATTCCCTTAAATCTACTAATGATTGGACAATACCTCAACACTTTAGCTGGAACACCACGTATAATCTTCTTAATGCCCTCATTTATCTTCCATATCGAAGAGTTACATTTCAGACAACTTTCTAAATCTTGAAACTCTTTTCTAAAAAGACAACAATCATTCTTGCAAGCATGAATCTTTTCAAACCCCATGTCAAATACTTTGAGAAATTTTTTTACATCATACAAATTCTTAGGAAGTATATTATTCACCGGCAGCAACAACTGTAGTACGTTCAAAAGCTTATCAAAACCAGTATTAGATAATCCAATCTCACATTTAAGATTATACAAAGCAGTGATGGCGGATAGTTTAGTTTGACCTACACAGTCAGGATATAAGGGGGTTTCTGCATCCTCTAAATTCTTAAGTAAATCATCCTCACGTTTTCGAACATCCTCGTCTTCTTTAACATCAGTAAAAAAAGTATGATTCAAAAAATATTCATCTTCAAAATGAATAGCTTTAAGTAGATCAAATGTATTGTCCAACTTCATGTCTACGCCTATATTTAATTGTTCGCCATGATGATACCACTTAGTACTACTCTTATACTTAGGATCCATCCCCCTTATAATTAAATGTTCAACGATAATATCATCATGTTGTCGACTAAGATTTCGGCGTTCTAAACTAGGAAATAAAAGCTTCTCTACATTTCTTATATTTCTCTTTGCAGCTTCTACGAAACATCTTGCCCCTTGCGAGTACTCCTTCGAAGTTCTATAATGAAAAAAATTCAACAAAATAGTTGAGTTTAACATCAAATATTTTTATTTTATGAAATTAAACATGGTTGAAATTAAGCATGGATGCATCTACTTACCTGTGTAGATGAACCCAATCTTTTTCCATTAGCATATAATTAAGGATACACACGGGAAGAAAGAGTGCTCAAGCTCCAAAGCTAAGGAGAAAAAAGATTGCCTCTGATTTCCGAAACACAAAATTTAACAAGAATAAGGAATTTCCATAGATACCTAGAATGTTAGAGGTTTCCATAAACCTAATGTTCATGTTTATAGCTAAACACATGCATGCACATGATCTTTTATATATACTAGTTATGTATAATTATTGGAATTTATCTTTCTTCATGTATACCGGTTATATGCACATCGAATATTTTTATTTGTAAGTAATTGTTTTTAAATATTGGGATATTTGGAAAAAAATATTTAAAAGAAGCTAATTTAAATATTTTATTAAGTCATTACTAATCTCTCCCTTTGATTATAATCCATAGTTTTCAGAAAGATTTTATTAACTCCCTTTGGAGAATGTTAGAGGGTACAAGTGAAATATAATACTCTTTGTGAAAATTGCAAATAGCAGTAACCTTTATACAACTGCAAGAAGGTTGATCATTCTCACAGGAAAAAGAATTATTGTTAACGATGTTCATTCTCTAACATTTGCACTTCCTCCTCTAACAAACTGCACATCCTCCTCAACACCGTCACAAAAGTGCACTACATACTTCAACTTCCCTGCAGACCTGAACAACTTCTGTCAACATTTGCACTTCATCCACACAAGATACAACAAGTGCATCCTCCTACCAGTCACCATCCCATCATAAGTTCACCAACTTCAACAACCAAACTTCAAACAACTGTGCACGTACTACTGCTACATCCACTTATACTTGCTACAAAAAACCCATCACTACCTCAAAACTGCATACTTACTTCCATGCTTCACGCACTACTGCAAACTTCACCATTACAACAACATACACCATCACCAGTCAATCACCAATCACTACCTTCACCATCACCGGACTGCTTCATCACTTCCCTATGCACTTCCAACCACCAAGCCAACAACTCCTCACCACTTCCACCCGAACCATCTCCTCGAATTGCAAATTCATCACTGCAAGTTCAACAAATAGGAATCAGACATACAGTGCTGCTCACCTCTGCCGAATACTTCTGCCAGCAATCCATTGCACCAACATACGCCTCTGTCATATTCAAATACAATGATGCATACATACCTTACAAGCAGCACCGCCTCAACGTAAAACCTCCATCACCACTAAACTCCAGAAAACTCTGCCATTCACCAACACCTACAACAACCCTACAAGTCACCATCCTCCCTGCTTTCAACCACCACTGCCTTGCTTCTACCATCTCTGTTCCACTGCCCATTCATCAGTAAATCCACTTTCTTTCTTCCTTGAAATCGCCTTGACCCCCAAGAACAGCCGAATCATCTCAACAACCCAAAACTGGCGACCAGCACGAATGCGAGAATCCCTTAATCGAATTCGAATTGATTGACTTTTACTAGAATTTTACATTGAAACAAAGACTGGCTAATTGTTTGTACCTTATAACATCATTTTCTAAAGTAATCCTAGTTCACGAATTCAACAAGCAAATGCCCAGTTTTGAATTAATGAGTAGTGTAATCTTTTTTCTTGTCAAAATATATTCCTAGATAGCTAACAAATGGCCACAACATGATGTATATCCTTCATTTTATCAGTATCTGTTGAACATCAAACAAAAAACCACTTCCTCATAATGATATAAATATAAAATAGTAATTTGGAAAAAGAAGAAAAAACTAATCTTAGCAACTGAACAAGATCATGGCCACGGTAAACTTTACTAACTGCTTAGCAAGTCCCATCGTAGGATTAAGATAATGGGCCACCCAACAATTAAGTTAAACAAAAACTACTAATTTTAGACAAACTAAGAACTCATTTTAATGAACTAAACTCAAAATGCAGGTTTAAAAGAGCAACAATATGGCTTTCAGATTTTCCCACTATTTTCTCAGTATTTCAGATTTTAGACGAATTAAGTTTACGTTTAATTTATGCTGAAGCAAGCAAATTCAAATCAATCTTGTAGAAGGCAGCAAGCATTAAACAGTAAGCTTAAGGACAATTCATATGATATGTGAAAAAAAAATTACTTAGTGAATTTTAAAATTGCTAAACTACAAAATTTCCATGTTCAAATTTTTTTAGAAGTATAAAAATGTAAAACTACAAATATTTTAATCTTTCCTAAATTTTGCTCCATGGTTCAGCTCTTATAGATTTATGTATCCTAATTAAGATATCCAATATATAATTCTAATAGTTGATTTCAGGATTATCGTTTTAAGAAGAAAGGAATCTTTTAGTAATGGGTTATCAAGCTACTCCAAAATGTTTCAATGAACGGTATTTCTTTTTCACGTTAATAGGAATTTCAGCCATATTTTTAGATTATTCCGCACATGTTCCGTAATGATCATTAACATCTCAATTTTATTTACACTTCCACATAAACTAAACCCTACAGTTTATTGTGTAATTCTCTTACTATTTTTTCAAATCATGTAGCATTGGAAATAAAACTTCCCAAGAATGCCAAGTCTGTCTGGAGTAATCAGTGTACGACTACATTCAATGAGTTAAAGAGCAAGCTAACTTCTGCACCAGTTCTTACCGTTCCAAATGGAAGTGATGGATTGTCGGCATATACTGATGCTAGTCGTGAAGGTTTGTGTACTGCCCTCATGCAGAATGGTAAGGTCATTGCCTATGTCAGCCGTCAGTTGAAAACCCACGAGGCAAATTATGCTGCTCATGATTTAGAGTTACTTGCTATTGTCTTTGCTTTGAAGCTTTAGAGGCATCATCTTCTTGGAACCAAGTTTGAGCTTTTCACGGACATCAGTCTCTGAGATATATCTTTTCCCAGAAGGATTTGAATCGGAGGCAAGTTCGTTGGCTTGAGTTTATGGCTTCTTACGGCCTCGATATTAGCTATACTCTCGGTAAAGCTAATGTTGTGGCCAATGCTCTGAGTCGGAAGAAGGCTTTGTTGTGTCAGCTTGTTGTTTCTTCTTCTCCTCTTCTGGATCGTATTATGGCTAAGAAGAATGAGGATGAGATGCTTAGATTGATGAAGCAGGGTGTTCGTAGTGGGATTGGTAGTAGTAGTTGTGGAGCTCAGATTGATGATAGAGGGATTTTGAGGATTAATGGAAGGATCCCGAACGTTGATGGTTTGAGGCAGGAGTTGCTTCAGGAGAATCATCGATCGAGGCTTTCTAATCATCCTGGTGTGTCGAAGATATATCAGGATATGAAGAGGCTTTATTTGTGGAAGGGGATGAAGAGGGATATCTCTATCTTTGTTAGTCGGTGTGCGACTTGTCAGCAAGTCAAAGCCGATCACCAGAAGACCCCTGGTTTGCTGCAGCCCCTTAAGATTCCCAATTGGAAGTGGGAACAGGTTTCCGTGGATTTCATCGATGGTATATCAAGGGCTTGGAGGGGTAATGAGAGCATCTGGGTTATTGTTGATAGACTGACCAAGTCCTCTCATTTTATTCCAGTCAAGTCTACTCGTTCTGCTTCTAGCTTATCTGAGATCGACATGAGAGAGATTGTTCATCTCCATGGTGTTCCTCTCAATATTGTTTGTGATCGTGACCCTATCTTTACCAGTCAGTTCTGGAAGGCTTTTCAGGAATGTTTGGGTACTTGTTTGAATCTGGGCAGTGCTTACCATCCATAGATCGACGGTCAAACGGAAAGAGTGAATCAGATTCTCGAGGATCTTCTTCATGCTTGTATGCTTGATTATGGAGGATCTTGGGAAGCTTATCTCCGTCTTGCCGAATTCACCTACAATAATAGCTATTAGGTACAATCTCATCTTTTGTTTTTCAGTCTATTCTTAATCTTTTTATCTACCTCGTTCCATATTTACATTCAGGCCAGTCTCAAAATGTCTCTGTTTGCTGCTCTATACGGACGACTTTGTAGATCCCCATCTTGCTGGATTGAATCTGGTAATGGTTTGGTTCTTGGTCCTGATGTGATTTGGAAGCTTCTGACGGAGTTGAGGACATTAAGAAGAGGCCGAGAGCCGCTTAGGATAGGCAGAAGAAGTATGCTCATAGGCGTAGGTGGAATTTGGAATTTTCTGTTGGTGATCGGGTGTTCCTTCTTAAGGTTTCTCCCTTAAGGAATGTAACGACCAAGGATTTTGACAGTATATTTTAATAAACATTTAACCTAATTTAAATTAAATACAAGCTTTTCAAATTATAAACTGATGAGGTCTTGATCATTTATCAAATATATATGTGTTTGTAAAAGAAAAAAGATTTTGATTTAAAAAATTAAAATAGAATGTTTGAAAACCATTAAAAACAAATTCTATATTATTCACTAAAATCAAAGATTATATATTGTTGATATTTGATCTAATATACATCTAAAATGTAATTGGAATAATATTGTTTAAATAATAAACAACCTTATCGATGTTACACATAAACATAAAAACATAATTATAAAATATAAGAAGTAACTAGAAATATAAATAGACAAATAGAATGTTATAAATAAATGTTTGAAATTTAAATTACAAATAGAATAAAGTTTAGAAACTATGCTAAAAATACTATAATAACTGTACCTGAATATATAAGATAAGTTTGGAAACCAATAAACTGTAAAATACATTTGTACAATACATAATTTTTAACAAAAACTATAACAAGTTTGCTATGTAGATCTGGTATGCAAAGAAGACAAATATTCACACATATGTACAACAACAATGACAAATTCATATTCAAAATATCTTTGTCCAGTACAAAAATAAACAAATATCAACCCATATTAATTATATGTTAACATAATTGCAGACATGCATTAATTAACTCAACAAATGGTCATTTCAGATTTAAAAAGGAGATTATCTCAGTACGAATAAGAGGCCAGCTGAAATTTCGCAAGATCTTTTCGAAATATAGCATATCAAACACAAAAATCTGGTCAATACAAGCTAAGACTTGTACCAGTTATAACCTACTCAAAGCCTTCTCTATTTATATATCATACTATTTTAGTTCACATAATTTAGAAACTTAAAAAAAAAACCGAGGAATCAAAACTTAAGAAACTAACTTGAAAGAAAAGAAAACAAATATCATCTTGTATTTTCAAACAAGTTCATCAAGGCAGTGATGTTCTTCAAGGATTCAAATCTACAGTTGCTTCATCAAATTTGCTTTCTGATTTAATAAATTATTTTGTGAGTAAACATACTTTCCTTGAAATTTTAATTATGATAATTAGCTTCTGATGTTTGTATTGCTACATATTGTTAATAAGAGGACCTGTAATGATTTTTGTGTACTGGAAGCTATATATTCTTCATCGTTTAAAGCTTATACATTTTCATATAAATATCTTAAGCTCAGGATTTTTTTAAGTGAGATGTTTAAAGTTTAAATCATAACCTAGAAAAGGTTTTAAAGCATCACAGTACGATTTAGTTACAGTTTAATCAAGTGACAGTAAAGAAGAAATCATAAGCTAAAATTCGAATGTTTAAATTTGATTATTTAATCCCATATCTTGATTAAACACATAAAGTTGAGATTTTTAATATAAAAATCATGATTTTTGAATAAGAAATTTAAGGTGCAGTTTAAAAAGGAACCGAATTTGGTTTTTGCCGATATCGGTTAATTCAATTAATTTTTGTTGTTGAAATTTATTTTGGAAGCAAGCTTGCAGATGAACTAACATAGGAAAAATGCAAGTAATTTTTCCAATGCAAGAAATTTTTGGATGAAGCAAATATAGGGTTTGAAATCTCGTTTTACTGTGCACTGTTAAATTTTTGTTTTCGGCCCCATGAGAAGATCGAGTATCACGCATTTATGGGTGATAGTAAAGGAGTGTAGGGTCGAGGTATGGCCAAAGTTCCATCGCATCCGGTGGTCGCCGTTGGTGGGTCCAAACGATTTTACCCGGTGCGTTCGTATGGTTAGTTCAAGCTTCAGGTTATTTTTCGATTATGAACTTTATTCGAAATTCTGGGTTTCGATTATGAGTTGGAGGTTGAATAGTAGTTTGCTGGAAGTAGCGTGAGCCATCGGAGGTGCGGCTAACCACCGTGCACGTGCACGGTGGCGATTGGGGTCTTATTTTGGTGTTGGGGATTGTTGCGAGTGCTTGTGCGTGTACGCTTGGGGTTTGCTTCGAGCTTGACTCTGATACATACGCGTGTGTTATTATACTGCAAATTTAAGTTTTAACTTAACTTAAAAAAAGATAGAAAGGAAACAGGTAAAAGAAGGAGAGGGTGAAGGAGAGTGACGCGGGGAAAAGGAGGGAAGCACACGACTTTTGCTCGAAGTAATCAAGTGCCCTCTACGGGTTCTTTTCCTAATTGATAAACTTAATAAACTTTTAAGTTATTTTGCTAAGAAATGTTAAGTAATAATAAAATTTACAATATTGACAAGTTTAAGTTAAGTTTTGATTTAAATCTTGTGAAGAAGGGTTCCTAATGTAATTATTTAATTAATCTAAAGTAAGGGAATTAAGGATGTAATTAATTTATACATGTAATTAAATAATTAATTTAAATTAATCTGTAATTGAAAATTTACATTAATAATTTTGTTGTTAAACCAATTTGAACGTAAGATTTTAATTTACTCCATAAAGTTAAGTAATGAATAAAAGTTAACTAATTAAATGATTGATTAAAGATTGAATGATTGGTAAATTGATAATTAATGATTAACTAAGTAATTAATTGATCATTAATGAGTAATGGTGTTCTATTAAGTAATAACTAAGATTTTAAATTAATAATTAATAATCAATTAAATGAGAATGAAGTAATTAATAATTTAATAAAATTTATTAATTAATGATAAATCAAGTTGAATAAATTGATAAATAAAGTTAGGTTAATCAAACCAGTTTGATATGAATTGATAATTCTATTTGATTGACTCTGGTATCTGTTTAGCGATATTCTGTGATATTTTGTGATATATTCTGGATATATTTGTGATAACCGTGTATGATTTATCTGTGATATCTGTTATGTAAATTCTTAATATTAAATTAAACTGTTTAAGTTAAGTAGACAACTTGGCCCTTAAAATGGCGTTTGGATTTCGATGAGACCGGGATCGGGTATCAATTCGATATTCCGAAAACCATATCTATCCAAATCAAACGATAGGTCGTGACTTCTCAATTGGAGATCGAGATGGTGAAGAATGCAAGGGTTATCGTCGTTAACTCTAAGGGTGATTCCAAAATGAGTGTAACGGGATAATGCCTTCGGTTTCGTTCGAACCCGGAACGAACTTGTATGGATTGAATGCTTTCACCACATCGTCAGGCGGACGATGATCATTCTAAGAGATATGTTCTTTAAAAGTAATCGCAGCCTCAAGCCTCATCAACCGAGAATGGCTAAAACAGGGGAGATGCAGCAAGGTTAGGTGGGTCATGCCCAAGCAGGACGAGTTATACCCCTGTCTAGATGT
The DNA here is from genome assembly GCA_030765085.1 of Allium cepa. NCBI lineage: Eukaryota > Viridiplantae > Streptophyta > Magnoliopsida > Asparagales > Amaryllidaceae > Allium > Allium cepa. The sequence goes on from CM060931.1 coordinate 803,208,146, forward strand.
CCCTTTATTTCGGCAGTGCGAGCAGTTGTTGGCCACAACTGCGGGGTTATCTTGTTCGGGACTGTTTAGTACGGAATGGTTCCAGCCTTGTGTTGTAGGGGGTCGGGAGTGATCCTCGGTACGGTGATCTAGGCCCTGTATTGTGACGGGCGGTACCCCAGTAGCCCTGCCATTGTTGAAACCCATTTTCCCTACGAGACCCTACGGTTTTGATTTGTATTACCCACTTTTGTGGCTAATAGCTGGAATTTAATCATGTAACAATTTCGGCTATTTTCTACTTACTTGAAAACCCTAGACACTACTACAATATCATCGGATTTCCTATAAAATGTTTTGGTTAGCGTAAGGTAAAAACTTACCCGTGTTTATGTGTGGGAAGTCTTACGTGATACGTTTATTTTCAAATGGTTTTCAAAGTTAAGCAAATTTAACCCGTTTACTCACACCATACCAATGTCTGACCCGGAGTTTATATTTTGTTTTTCATAAACTCTTGGGTATTCAAATTTTTATGAGTATCCAAGTGATAGGTATTTGGAGTATTGAGTTTCCGAAGGAGCTTTGGAAAAGAAGACCAGACGTATGTATCTATCTATGTAGTTCCGCTGTGTAGTTAGTGTATGATGCATTTTGGATGTATGTATTAACATATGTGTATATGACTGTCCTGTTGTATGATATTGTATAACTCTGATGTATGTAAAACTATGTAATAGTTATGTGATGTATTATATTTTGTTCCATTCCGCTGTGAGATTCTGATGTTGTTATTTCTTTCTTTCTATTCTTTTCTATTTCTATCCCTTTCTTTCTTAATGAAGATACGTCTTTCTGGGGTTAGAAAGGTGGGTCGTCATAGTTGGTATCGGAGCGAGGTTGAGCGAGTACCTAGGCTCTTGAGTAATATTTATCTTGAGAGTGTGTATTTGTATTTTCATATCATTATATATATCTATCTAAATTTGTTGAGTTACATGTTCAGGTGGCCAACATGATTTCTGGAAGAAGAGGCAGAGTTAGGGGCAATGCTTCGACAGTTAATGGACGAAGTCTAAATGCTAGTGTGGCGGTAAATCTAGTACTGCCTCAGGTTAGTTTTGCATCTTTATGCAAAGACTTCAACAACCTCGGAGGCCAACCATTCAAAGGTTCAGAATCTATAATTGAAGTTCAAGATTGGCTACGGTCTTGTGAGCGCATCTTTAAGAGCATGAAGTTGTCGGATGAACGGAAGAGAGAAATGCATCGTGGCAATTGCAGGGCGGTGCAGCAGCCTGGTGGGATGCAACAGTAGCAAATATTTCTGAGGATGACATTTCATGGGACAGACTTAAGGAGCTATTTGAGGAGAAGTTCATGCCAACAGCAGGGAAAACCCAATTGTATCAGGATTTTCTGAATTTGAAGTAGGGTAACATGTCTATTTCGGAGTATGAGACCAAATTCAACAAACTTTCTTGCTATGGACCAGGACTCCTTGATACTCCCCTCAAAAAGAATGAAAAGTTTGTGCAAGGACCGAGGCCTGAATTTCATGAAAAGTTGACGGTTCTTTTGAAAGGATCTTTTGTCGATTTAATTGATATGGCTTTGAGGCATGAGAATTTGATGAGTAAGAAATCAGTGGCACCAATTGCAGCTTCAGGTGGGAATTTCAATAATCCGAATAAGCGAAAGTTCGATACCAAATGGAGAAAGCCGAGCAAGAAGAAGCCTGTAATTAACAATGAACCTCGCAAATGCTACATTTGTCAGCAAGAAGGACATTTTGGCTAATAAGTGTACTAGGAAAGGATTCCAGCAGCAGCAATAGCAACCGCATCAGAGTGGTCCAGGATCAACAATGGTTCAGAGATCGTTGTGTTTCAATTGTCATCAACCAGGCCACATGATCAATAATTGTCCACTTTTGCAGAGGGCGCCTCAGAATAAGGTCTTTACTTTGGAAGCCGGTCCATCTTCTTGTTCGAAAGGCAAAGGGGTATTGGAAGGTACTTTACTTTTAGATGGCATATATATTAAAGTTTTGTTTGATTCAGGTGCTTCTTTGAGTTTTATTTCTCTGGCCTCTGTAGAAAAGTTCTTTCTTACCCCTAGTTCTGTAGATTGTCCCATCTTAGTATTTAATCCTATAGGAGGGGTGACCAAATTGGATACGATCTGTAAGGACTTGAAGATTTCTTATCTATCCCATAGTTTTTCTTGTGACCCGTATGTGTTGAATTTTAAGGTATTTGATCTTATTTTGGGAATGGATTGGCTCGATAAGTATAGAGCAGCTTAGAATTGTGATGAGAGAACAGTTTCGCTGGAAACTGATTTGGGTAGAATTGCCAGAGTATCGTGTGATAATTCAGGAATTCACTTGAGTAGTCTTATGCATGGAATTGAGACTTCTCAAGAGAAGATTGAAGATACCGATGTGGTTCAAGATTTTCCTGATGTATTTGAGGAAGTTAAATGTCTACCACCACATCGAGAGATAGAGTTTCGTATTGATTTTATTCCAGGAGCAGTGCCGGTGATTCAGCCCAGTAGGAGAATGGCTCCTAGGGAGAGAGAGAGGAGTTAATTAAGCAGACCTCGGATCTTTTGGAGAAGGGGTTGATAAGGCCCAGTTTTTTCTTATTGGGGTTCTGCGGCAATGTTTGTAACTAAATCGGATGGATCGCTAAGGTTCTGTGTAGATTATAGAGAATTGAACAAAGTGACTATCCGAAATAAATATCCTCCTCCTTGCATCGATGATCCCTTTGACAAATTTCATGGTGCTTCTATCTTTTCTCAACTAGATCTAGCTTCAGGTTTCCATCAGTTGAGGGTAGCTGAAGACAGTATTCCCTTGACTGCATTTAGGGGACCGAGTTGTTTCTATGAGTAGTTGGCTATGCCTTCAGGTTAACCAACGCTCCTGCCTACTTCATTGACCTGATGAACCGAGTCTTTAGGGATGTGTTGAATAAGTTTGTGCTGATATTTATTGATGATATCTTGGTCTACTCCAAATCTGAAGAGGAGCACGGGCAGCATTTGAGAGTTGTGTCGGGAACTTTGAGGAAGCATGTGTTGAAGGCGAAGTTTTCGAAGTGCCATTTCTAGAAATTGAAAGTTAAATTTTTAGGGCTCTGTAGACCCAACGAAAGTTGAAACTATTCTGGAATGGAAACAGTCGGAGACACCGACGGAAGTTCGTAGTTTTCTAGGATTGGCTGGCTACTACAGGAAATTTATCAAGGATTATTCAAAGATTTCTTCACATCTGACTAAGCTGAATAGGAAGGCAGCAAAATTCAAATGGACACCCCAGTGTGAAGAAGCTTTTCAGGAATTTAAGACAAGGCTAACTAGTGCACCAGTTCTTGCTATTCCGGATGGGAAGAGCAAATTCGAGGTTTATACTGTGCTTGAATGGTTGGATTGGGAGCAGTTCTGATGTAGAATGGAAGGGTAATTGCGTATGCGAGTCGGTAGTTGAAGCCACATGAGAAGAATTACGCTACGCACGATCTAGAACTATTAGCCATTGTTTTTGCTTTAAAGATCTAGAGACATTATCTTTTGGGAGAGAAATTCGAATTGTTCGCGGATCACAAACCGTTGAAATATCTTTTCTCTCAAAAAGATCTTAATCTGAGACAGCAGCGGTGGGTCGAATTTTTGGCATCCTTTGATTTTGATATTCTGTATACCCCGGGAAAGGCAAATGTTGTAGCTGATGCTCTTAGCAGGAACGCGGTTCTATCTCTTCTGGAAGTGTTTCCATCTCTTATTGAAAGGATTTAAAGCAAGCAAGAATCAGATAATAGATTAAGAGGAATCATCAGGAAAGTTAAGAAGGGTCAGTGTTCCAGTTTCAAGATTGACGACCAAGGGATACTGAGAAGCAACGGGAGGATCTGTGTTTCGAATTTCAAGGATTTGAAGCAGGAAGTCTAATCTGAGGGTCATTGCTCCAAATTAAATATTCATCCGAGAATATCGAAGATGTACAAGGATATAAGGAGAGTTTTCTGGTGGTCGGGCATGAAGAAAGATATTGCTAGGTTCGTGAATTGTTGTGCCATTTGCCAACAAGTTAAAGGTAATCAACAGAAGTTAGCCGAATTATTGCAGCCTTTGGAAATTCCAGACTGGAAGTGGGAAATGATTTCGATGGATTTTATCGACGGATTGCCTAGAAACAGGAAAGGAAATAATGGTATATGGGTTATCGTGGATCGTTTAACTAAAAGCGCCCATTTTATACCGGTTAAGGCAACTCGTACTACAACATCTCTGGCAGAAATTTTCTTGAGGGAGATAGTCAAATTGCATGGTGCTCCAGTCAGTATAGTAAGTGACCGTGATCCTATTTTCACTAGCAAATTCTGGGAAGCTCTGCAATCAGCAATGGGCACAAATTTGAGATTGAGTATAGCCTATCATCCTCAAACAGGCGAATAGAAAGAGAGGCTGAATCAAATTCTCGAGGATATGCTGCGAGCTTGTGTTTTGGATTTTGGAGGATTGTAGGAAGACCATCTTCATCTGGTGGAATTCTCTTATAATAACAGTTATCAAGCAAGCATTAAGATGGCTCCTTATGAAGCTCTCATTTTGTCTCTGGTCTTTTTATATTGAACTAGTCGACACTTGATTCTTGAGTTTTGGCCTTTTTGCCTGGTTGCTATTCTTTTATATGTGATGTTTAGATACACGTGAGCATTTTGTAGTTTTCACTGCAACCTGTGTTTGCATAATTAATATGCAGATACATTTGAGCGTTTTGTAGTTTTCATTGCAACCTGTGTTTGCATAATTAATATGCAGATACACTTGAGCAATTGGTAGTTTTCACTACAACCTTTGTTTGCGTAAGTAATAAGCAGATAAACTTTGTTGTGCCGCTGCTGCGTTGCCTTATTTTTGAGCATTTGTGAACTCTTTGTCATTGTTGCCTCGGGTTTGAGTTTGCGGGTCTTGGAGCTTCAGACCTGTAGCATTATGTCGACTCTGTTTTGATGAAAAAATATATTTGATGTGCTCCTTTATAACTTGTACCAGTGTTGAATCCAGTTGATTGCTTGGGTTTGACCTTATGCTCGGTTGTGAATTTTCATTGTGCATACATGTGCACTTTGTTCATTTGATGGTCACTGGGTGGATGTTGTACTTGCCGTTGCACTCCCATCTAGTTCATTTTGGTTTGAGTTGGTTTAGACTATCTAGTCTCTGCTTCAATTGTACATCTGATTTTGGCGAGGCAGTGCACGCGAGCATGTACTACAGCCAAATCAGATTTGTTGTTTTAATTGATGATTTCAATTGCTTGAACTATTTCGTTTATTCAATTCAATATGTTTCGAATTTTATTTTGACTGGTCTAATTTGATGATTTTGTTGGAATCTAATTATCTTTTCGATAATTAGTTTATGAGTTTCTAATTATTTATTTAATAATTAGATTTTGTCTTTAATTGCCGTTTAGGTAATTCTGTTGTTTTCTAAATTATCTTCATCGAAAACCCTTTTATTTATCTTCGTTGATAATTTGAATTTGTTGGTTTCTTGTTTAACACGGGTACGTGTTATATTTACCGTTATCCGATTTTCTTATTTAAGGATTGGATAAGTGAATTTATTTTGACTATCATCTAATTATTATTTAATTATTATTGCTTCCGTTCATTAATAACTGAGTTTGAATTAGTGTAACGACCCGTTATTTTGGACTATTCGCATCCGCACATGTCAGACTTGAATAATTCAAAATACCGAATTGTTAATTTAAATTTGGCAAACTCAGATATACAGTAAATAAATAATCACAGAATCACAGACATAGAGTAATAATATGCAGTGGAAGTAAAAGAAATAGTAGTTCATGAAGCTACTATACAAATATATAAGATACATCAGAGTTTACAACAGAAGTGTAACACGATACATCAGGTACAAATAAGAATATATCACTGGGATCATCGAATACTGAAAGAAGAATAGATGGCTGGATCTTCAAGCAAAGCTCCAACTCCAAAGGCGAGTCTTGAGTACTGGTACACTCAGTCTGACCCGAGCGTAAAGAAAAACACAAAACACTCGAGTCAGGATTAACATTCTTATATCAATAAATCCAACTCAAGTGAAGTAACAATTGCAATACAAATAACTCAAAGGATGTTGGAATCACCATCCTCTAAGGATTCGTTAAACTATCTACTATGTAGTAATATACGCTAAATAGATAATGTCTATCAGTAATATAAAATATCAAAATAGTGTTAAGGCGTTACCATTATCCCCCTTAACACATTTTATATAAGCGTTATAGTCTATACAGCACTGTAAACTCCACCGTAAACTAGTGGGATATCAGGGAGTACTCCATAGGTATAACACAAAATAAATTCGTAGTTGTCGCGTATATAGGGATACAAGTATGACAAGGCACATGAGGCAATACCGAAGGTAGTGAAACTACCGTTTGCCTGATCCAGACTGGTGAGAACGCATCGCCGTAGCGATCGACACGGCGAAACAACACTCCTGAAATTCCGAGGGTGCACCAATCAATCACAAGTAATGAGTAGTAGTTACGAAGAAGTGTGTCCGCTCGAGGTGGCTAACCCCATTTGGCCTGGCACGGCTCCTGATTTTAGTCATTTCCAATTTGACACAAGTGTCAAGGCTATCCATTATCGTTCTCTTTCTTCATTCATCACGTACATCATTCCAAGCACTTCATTCTGGATCATACTCTGCGTATAGTTCTTAAAGTGGTTTTCGGTTTAGACAGAGAGTATGTCTATAACCGATTCCGATTTCTTTAATAACTTCCGTAATTATTACACCGATTGGTCGTTTAGTAATTTCAAACCAAATCAAATTCAATTTCAATTCGAAAATCAACATTTCGTTTGTCTTTCTAAATCAATTTCCAAAGTTTACGTTTCAAAACTTCCAAATTACCATTTCAAAATCTTATTATTCGATTTCAACTTTTATTTAACAATTCAAATATTGATTCGGGTTCATATATACATTTCATTCCGAAATCATTAAAATGGTTTAATTTTCATTCAAATCAATTTAAATTCATTTATCGACTTCATTCCATATTCATTAAGTAAATTTGTCATTCAAAACAACTTCTATATAAATTCCAATTCATTTAAATCGATTACTTGCGTTCAACTTCATTACATCAAAACATCAAATTGAAATAAATTAAATTCGTCAAATCAATTCTCTAAATTTACAAGTCTTACGTTAATTTTAATAAATCTCATTCATTTCAATAAACCACATTTTATTTCTTGTTAAAGAAATTCAATTTTCACTTATTTATTGACTTCGTTACAAATTTCAAACTCAATTAATAAAGAACTAAATTACACATAATCGAGAAGTTTCAATTTCACTTACTTAAATAATTTCTCCAAAACTTTAATAAATAAAGAAACTCAATTTCATTTATTAACGAAGTTCAAATCCACTTATTCAAAAGTTCAATTTTTCTTATTAAAGAATTTAATTTTTAATTCAACTATCAAATAATTAAATCTTATTAAATTTTTAAATAATTTCAATCTTAATTATTAATAATTTCAAAACTTAATAATTACAAACTCGATTATAAATCCAAACTTAATTATTAAATCATTTCCACTTAATTATGAATTCAAACTTAATTATCAAATCATTTCGCCTTAATTATAAATTCAACTTATAATTTCAAACTTAATTATAATTTCAAATTTAATTATTAAATGATTTCAAACTTAATAATTTCAAAACTCAATTATTACTAATTCCAAATTATTTATTAATAATTCCAAATTTAATTATTAAATTTCAAACAACGTTCTTTCATCAATTACTACGTTAATATTTGCTTCAGATTTCAATTATTACATTTTCCTTTCAAAAATTAAATTCCAACTTCATTTCAAAACTAATTCTTTGCTCGAATAAAATCATTATTTTATTTTTAAATCAAATTATTGACCAATCGGATTTATTTAATTCTCTATCCTAGGTCAAATTCATTTGGGTATATATCATTTCAACCCGATTCCAATTTCCATTCAAAATCAAAGCATAGCAGAGGGAACTTACAGTGTGATAACAGGGATGGTGTCAAGGTAAATAAACAAGCAATAACAACAATCAATAACAATTCAATAATTAGTTTAAATAATCCCGAAATAATTGTATTAATTCACATTGTTCTTTGCGCAAATTAATATAATTATTTCTAGAATCTACACTATTATTTCATGTAGATTAAAGATTATTACACTAATTATTTTATACGGTTCTTCACTGGATATTTATTATTCGATTCCATACAACATAAATTTAAATGGTTCAAGGGTAATTAACCATTCTCTACATGTCGAATAATTAAACATTTAAGGTGTCATATTACACAAATTTTACTAATCAAATTCAACACATATGTCGATTCAAATTTTAACTATCTATGTCAAATTCAATTGCATAATATTTATCACTTTATACATTACAATTTAACATCCAATATAAACAACAAACAAACAATCAATCAATCAATTATCAACTAACTGGATTATTATTGCATACATAGCCGACAACGGTGTCAGATGTCAAATGTGAACTGATACATAAATAACAGTGCAATAAATAACAGCAGTATATTTCAATTGTCGTTTCAATTGAAATCAAATTTAATAAATAAAAGAACATTAATCGTGAGTGATTGCTCACCTTTCGAGGCCAGAGATGATCGAGAAGATGACACGGATACGCACACTGATACAGATACTGAATTGTGAATCCAAGCAAAACAAAATCGACACGAATTCGACGGTCAAGCTGATAGATAGGAAATAGACGAAATCTAATCAAAACTAGATCGATGCAGATAAAATTGAAACAAAAGTATATTATATTTGTTTTCTTAAACCAATATTCAATTTTAAATTTCATATTATATTTCAAATCATAATACATATCCAAATTACTACATATATATTTTATAATCTAGTTGCTATTATATTTTATAATCTAGTTGCTATTATATCCAAATTACTACATATCATAATACATATACCAGTTGCTATTATATTTCATTTTTTTTACACAAATCCTTTTAAACATCCGTCACACTAAGTTGCGAACCCACATTCACCACTTTGTTCAGATCTTTCGGGTCAACAGGTACTGGTACCATTACTTCCACTGGCACCACTCTATTCTCCCCTGCACCGGCTTTTCTAGGATACATTTCTCTTCGTGCCCCGCTATGCTCGCCGGTGCAGGGTCCACCCTGTAATTTCTACAATGTAGGTTCTTTGATGCACTGGGGCTGCCTCATCTTTTCCCATCTCTCTTTTCCTTGCTTCACGCAACTCTATTAGATAACATTCTCGCCCAGCATTCTGATCTCCTTTAATAACTCCAACTCCATTATCCATGGGGAATTTCATAGTGAGGCACCACGGGGCGAGAACTGCCTTAAAAGCCGCAAGAGTTGGTCGGCCTAGGAAAGCGTTGTAGGCAGAAGATTCATCAACAATTACAAAAGTCTGTTTTCGAACAACGTTTTCCTGCCCCTCTCCAAGCTCAACGAACAAGTCAATAATTCCAATTGGCTGCTTCAGTTCCCCAGTAAACCCAACAATTTTCTGAGATGAAGCTTGAACATCAGCTATCGGTATTTTCATTTGATCAAACGTCTTTTTGAAGAGAATATTACAAGAAGCGTCGCAATCTACAAGCACTCTTCTCACAATAGCCGACCCAATGCCTGCAGAGATGACCAAGGGATCCATGGTTGGAGCTTCAATGCCCATAGAGTCCCTGGCTCTGAACACAATATCATCATTAAAAGTTTTCTGCTGCTTCAAAGGTGCAACATCTTCTAGCACAAAAACACTCTCTTCTGTCGGCACATACTTCAAGGCACGGGCATATCTTTCCATCTCGCCTCAGCTCCTGCCTACTTGGTGAGAACCTCCGTAATCACATTAATAACGGGCCTTTCTGATTCATGCGCAGTAGTCCCCTCACCCGAGCCAGACGGATGAGTAGGAAGTTGCTGGCCCTTAGTAGATGAAGTTGGGTGATTTCTACTTCTCTTAACATATTGCTGCAACTTGTTCTCTCTCAGCAGTTCTTCAATCAAACTTTTCAGATGGCGACATTCGTTGGTACCATGACCGGGTTGGTTATGAAACCGACAGAATCTCCCACTTTGAACAGCTTTTCTCCCAACTCTCATCTCAGGCGGTTTAGGATATTCTACCGTGTCTTTGGTAGCAAAAAAGATATTCTCCGGGGTGTTAGTCAAAGGAGTGAAATCTGAAGGTATTGAAAAGCGAGGTTTCTTCATATCTTTCTGCTTTTTCCCACCATTATTCTCCCTTTTCTGACAGCCGAATTCCTTTTTGGTAGGAGCAGCAGTATTGTCCTTAACCTCTGTCAATGCCACTTTAACCGGTGCTTGAAGACTTTCCAAGCGCATGAATTCATCAGCTTTCTTATAGAATTTCTCAAGCGAATTCGGTTCTTTCATCTTCAGCCACTTCCCAAATTCGCTTGACTTGTCGATTTCCCTCATCAAGTATGTCAAGACCATTCGTGGCTCTACATTATCCACTTCAGCCAAAGCTATGTTGAAGCGGTTCAAGAAAGACCTAATAGATTCCCCAGGATTCTGTTCTACGCTTGACAGTGACATAATATCCTTTTCCTTTGAAGCATACAACCTGAATTGCTCTTTAAACTGCCGAGTCAAATCGACGAACTGGTCTATGGATCGGACCGGAAGCTTTGTGAACCAAAGCAGAGCCACTCCTTCCAAGTGTACCAGAAAGTACTGGCATTTGATCTCATCAGACGCCCTAGCACCAGTCATGTGCCAATCATAGTTATGCAGGAATTGATTAGGGTCGCTTGTTCCCTTATAAGCCGGGATGGTAGGAGGAACAAACTTCCTTGGGAATTTCGCCTTTAGAATCCTTTCAGCGAACAGAGTTTTGCTCGGAGCGAATTCCCATTCCTTTTCATCCTCATCCCTTACATGCTTTCTTTCATGATTTGTCACACCATGCCCGAAAGATATTCCTCATCATTTAAAGGATCTGTAGGACAGACTTCGGCCATTTTCTCGGAAGTTTGTCTGGACAAACGTTCGCGGAGAGTTGGCTGCGGTCTCGATCCTCCATCATGAGGAGGTGTTTCTTTGGCGGGGCTATCTGCTCTTTGAGGAATATTCCTCTCTTTAGGATTATGAACATCATCTGCAAGGTTTTCTTCATTATTCGCCGGTTGACGGTTAGCTCCGAGCAATGCATTTAACATTTCAAGCATTAAAGCATTCTAGGTTTCCATCTGCTGGTATAACCCAGATACTGCAGCATCTAACTCCGCTCGTGTAATTCCGGCACTTGGTGCTGCTTGACTTAACGAAGGAGAAGTGGCAGTATTCTTATGGACATTAATGGGTCTTGTAGATCCACGCTTTCTTCCAAGAGCCATTATCTCTGACAGACTTCTGGTTTTGAGAGAGGATTTTTCAACAAACTTTTGCAAAGAAATGACGAAAGTAGCCTGAGTTCAACTCTCAGTGAAAGCACCAAAAATGTTAACGCTTAAAATTGAACGCTAACACCCCGGTGTAAGTGGAGATTAAGTGAAAGCACCACCCGTCTATACTGGAATTAAAAGTAAGTGGAAAAGTCACTGAGAAAGCAGTAAAAGACAACAGTTTTATAGTGGTTCGGCTTCAGGTTAAGCCTACGTCCACTTTAATCTTCTTTATTGCTGAATCAATTACAACTTTACAACAATCTTCGATTACAACACTGATGGGACAAATAACTAGAACTCCGATGTAGAAGAATTCTTTGAATCCATGTCGATTATATTAGATTTCCTCTTGAAGTTTGTTGAGATTTCTTTCGTGTTTGAAGTGTCGAGTGAGTCGAGAATTCAGCAGAGTATCGGCGTTCCAGAAATGAGCCAAAGATCCTTTTTCAGTTAGAATAGGTGGGGTATTTATAGAGAGTTTTCTGAATTAGGTCGTAGGTCGTGAGCGACCTTGGATAGGTCGTAGGTCGTGAGCGACCTAGTGGGTGCGGACTTCGGCTTAACAAGAGCATACCTGATCATGTTGAATAAAACGGAAGTCATAGGTCATCAACGACCCAAGGAGGAAGCGACATAAGAAGTTACTTCGATATTGTTTAGGTCGTGAGCGACCAAGGAGAGGATGGTTGGCGACCTAAGGTTGGGAGCGGCCTATAAGCAAGCGGCTTCATTTTTTGATAACTCGCTAGGTCGCTTAGCTACTAACTCGTTAGGTCGCATAGCTACTAACTCGCTAGGTCGCTTAGCTACTAACTCGCTAGGTCGCTTAGCTACTAACTCGCTAGGTCGCTTTAGTCCATAGGTCATTAGGTCGCAGATCTCTTGTACTTTCAGCCCGTTAAGTCGCGAAGCCTCTTTGCTATAACATGTCATTGCCCTGTGTTGATGGATAGGTCGTTAGGTCGTTGAGAGTTTAGGTCGCTAGGTCGCGATACCTTTAGGTTGCTAGGTCGTTGTGGGTCTTTAGGTCGTTAATTTCCTTAGGTCGCTGAGCTGTGGAATAGTGGAGTTAACAATGTTGGAATTAAATTAGTACATAGATATTTGGTTTAACATAGAAAATTGGACTAATTATCTTCCCTGTATTATGGTATGTTTTGAGATTTAATCATTGTAAGTAATAGTAATTATATTTTGTCATTAATAAGAGATAGAAGTAAATGGTAATTAATTAATGATATGTGCAACATATGTTTTGTGTTAAAAATAAATTGAGAATTTCATCGACATATATTACGTTCAAGTTGTAAGCACTTAAGTTTGGTAAAAATATAACGATTATATGAAATTAATTGATAAAGAAATGATGTGGTTGTACGAAGTATTATTTCTGTGACTCTTTAATGGGATAATCTTTAAACATAAGTTGGTTTTAAAGGGGGAGGTGTTAATTGTAAATGAATGTGTAATAAAAAGAAATAAGTTTTGATAAAAAGAAAAGAAAAGAATGGTTTCTTGTTAAGAATATTCTTATCAAATCAAGTGAATATTTCATCTATGAATGTTAATTTAATTTCATTAAAACAAAGAATTGAATTTTGTTGTATGTTTCTAGTTGGAATATTTGATTTATCTAAATATTCCTTAATTTGAATTTAATTAAAAAAAATATACAATAATAAAATGGTAAGAAAACAACTTGAAGGTTTGGTTAAGTTTTTGATTTGGAATAGTTAGCATATTAACATAGGAGATTTATTCCCTTTCAAATTTGACTTTGGGTCTCAGTTCATCTTTTAATTTGTGGGGTGGCGGTCCTCGTTATGTTAATTGTAGTGTTTAATTTTATTTATTGTTTACTAAATAAAAATACATACATGTGTGTAAATTTGAGCGTATTAGGGTTAATAAAAATGTTAAAATGAATTTTTTTTTTAGTATATTTAATTTGTGATTTCTATGTACGAACTACATTCTCAAATTTAAATCTGTCGCTTTCATTTATTTTATTTTATTACTACTTTCTTTCATTAAATACATGGCTCTTTTGGTCTTCCAGTAAGTTTTATTTATTTACACGCGAGCCTTGCCTTGAAATATTTCATTTGTGACTGTAGATTTAATTTCATTAGAGTAAAGAATAGAATGATTTGTTAAAAAAAGGAAATATACATTTATTTGAACGCTGTTTTAACATACATATTGATTTCAAGAATAAGAATATAATTTAAGTAAGTTATTTATTACGGTGGTGTAAAACAACAAATTTATAAACATGTTTAAATGACTTAAGGAAACAATTATCCTATTTCTCGTCCATTTTGGTTTATCTATTTTGAAATTTAACTTTGTTACTAATTGCAATTAATGTAATGTAAAGATTTTGATTAAAAGGAAAGAAAACTTTGATTGCAATTAATAGATTTAATAAAAGAAACGTACATTTTGTGTTAAACAGAAATGGTGCTTTAATGGAAATAAAAGAATTGAACGTTCTCATTTTTAAGGTAGGTATAATTTTATTAATTGTCCGTAGATAAAAATTTGAATGTGCACAAATTGAGTATTATTTGAGTGAATGAAATTAATTTGGTTACGTTTCGAAAGAAATTGAATTTCAAAATGTGCATGTGGCCCCTTCATTTCTTTTTATTTATTGCATGTACGTTTTAAAATAGTTACCTCATTATTAAAACTTGGTCCATTCATTTCTCCTTCGGTTTAATACCTAAGCCTAAGCTTATAGGCTATATTTAATTCTTTCCATCTCATTTTTGGTTATAAAATTTTTTATTTTCCTTTGGTTTGCAAATTTTCTTGTTCCTACATACATTTCCTTATGCATTATCAATGCCTAAAGCATTTAAAACTAAACGTGCATTTTGTCCCTCCACCTTTATTTCCTTATTATTAAATAATCTATAATTTTATTTCTTCATTTGCATTTTATTTCTTCTATCACCTCATATTCATTTAGTTCACATCTTTCAATACTACGCTTTAGGGCTGTTCATATTTTAATTTATTTAAATTCCTAGTTTGTTTATATATACCTTATTAGCTTTTCATTTGTTTCCACCTTCATTCCTTTAGTCATATTTCTTTTTCTAATCTCATCTTCTATAGCTTCATTTTCCAAATAAAACTTCCATCTCATTTTCTCTCTCTTCACCTTCCTCCTTCCATTTTCATTTTTTCTTCTTTAAATCTCCTTCTTCTCCTTTTTTTTAACTTCATTCTTTGTCTTTTTGTTTCTTATTCTTCAAATCTTCTTCTTTTTGAAAGTTTCCTTTTCTTTTTCAATTCTTCATCTTCTTTAAATTTTCTTCTTCTTTTTCAAACATTCTTCTTTTTTCCAAATCTTTTTCTTTAAATCCAGATCTATAACAACTTCTCTATCTCTTCCAAAACATTCTGAAAAAAAGATTAAGATAGAAGGAAACAACTCAAAAGGAGGAAGTAGTAGCGGATCCAAATCCGACTAGAAAAGGGAAATCAAGAAGGTGAGTGTTTAAACACACTCACGAAATACTAAAATTTTATTGCAAGTTAAACCAGGTGATATAGTGATAAATTTTTGATTGTTGGTTTGGAATATTTATTAATATTTAATTTAAGTAGCTAAATTTCAATATGTGATGACTAATAATTACCGTGACATATTATTGAATTGGTTGATTTATTGAATTGATTGATTTGAATGTTGATTGTATGTTGTGATGGATGCTATTGTGATTGAATGTATATTTGTTCATTTATTTGATATATCTTTGTTATCACCCTATAGTTTATTGTAATTATTTAAATTTCACATTGATTATTTGCACACTTAATAAGGATGTATAACCCATGAATTTCAAATATTTACATCAGAGAAAAAATAGTATGTTTAGATTTACTATTTGAAGCATAAAAATGATTTTGGGAAGTAAACCGTCGTTACCTTACTTGAAAGTTTTCAAAATTAAATTTTGAAACATTGGGAAGTTTCCAAAAAAAAGTGAATATTGAAACTTTGGAACATTTTTATAAATCAAATCCCTAAAACTATGAAATTTAACTGGGAATTATTCTATAAATTTGTAATTTACTAGAATTGATTTATTGTGAAATCCATTTTATTTTGAATGTGGAAGCAATAACATTTTCAGAAATTTAAACCTTCAAAGATGTTGTTATCTATATTCCTTATTTCATATACTTTTGATTTAATTTGCATAAGAATTTTAGTTCTGACTCAAGTATATTATTTTCCTTTATGCTCGGGTCAGCCTGAGTTTTTCAGCATTGAAGACTATTTCTGGTGGACGAAGACGAAGATTCAGTATATTATTGCTATTTATTATTCCACGACATTCTGCGTTCCGCTGCATTATTTGGTTATTTATGATATATGTATAACTCTGATTTGAATTTGTAAAAGTGTAATAACATGTTATTTGTAAAACAGCTTCATGAACTGTTTATTTGATTATTATATTTTGTCGTTACTCTGCGAGATTTTGTATTTTGTTTTTCTCTTTCCTTTTTCTTTTTTTTCTTATTTACCCAATTAACAGTCCTCCCTTTTGAATGGTTTGATTCCGACATGTGTGTCTGCATTGCACTTGGAGGGTGCAGCATGATAGGGGGTTTTCGCTTCCTGGTTTGGTAGCGAACGGTTGACTCTTACTCCTACATGTCCCCGTGGGGGTTGGTGGTGAAGTCGAGGGGCTGGCCGTAAAGGTAGAACACAGGTAGTAATGTATGCTATGGTGGGCGTTACCCCACTGGCGCGGCCTGTTACAGTTGATATCAGATCTTTGGTTCAGACATACCTTAGCCTGTTGGGGTTAACTAATTAGAGATATGGTAGTAATACCCTAGAATAAGTTGTCCGAGTGTATGTACGAGAGCGCGTATTTGTTAGTGTTATAAAAATGTTTTATATAAATTTTAAAATGAAATTATTTTTCCTAATATTATATGATATATATAAAGGAATAAATTTTTAAGACTAATATATTTATTTGTAATGTGTTTGATTTATGTAATGTGTAACGACCCAGAATTTTTGTTAATTTAAATTTGTATATTTGATTGAATTTAAATATTAACAAGTGAAATTAATAAGTCGAATAATTTATTTTTCGAGTATTGGATTTAATTTGATAATTAAATCGATAATTTAATAGGTGAATTTACAGAAATAATTGTAAATTGGGTTTAATATGATTGAAAATGATTTGGAAAATTTTATTATATCATATTGGAGTTATAGAACTTTTAAAATCGAGTTAAAAGTTAATTTGTGAAAATTGAATATTTTAATATTTAATTATCGATTGAAAAATAGCCAATTTTTGAACAGTCTCGTAATTGGACGAAACCAGTTCCATTGGATCCGTAATAGTTTGTTATTATCGGATTTCAATTTTCGTACCAATCGGAGTTGTCGTTGGATCGTGCGGCTCGAAACGCATCGAAATTGTTTTAATATTAATTTGGCGAGTTAAAATAGTCATTTTTCAAAAAGTCTCGGATTTCGACGAAACTAGTTTCATCGGATCCGTAATGTGATATTATTGTAAGGTTTCAAATTTCAAGTCAATCGGATTTACCGTTTGTCCGCAGCAAGCGAAAACGCCTAAAAATCGGTTTAATCGATTTAATTTTAAATTGATCGTTTATTGCCATATCTCGCACAGATGATCGAATTAGCTTCCAAAACCTATTCCATTGTTCCGGAATGCGGGATAAACCCAAGGAACGTCAGTTATCGCGCGAAATTCGGAGTTTGGAAAAGCAGGATGAATAATATTCGTCGTTTACTATAAATAGCCCCCCTTTATTCACAAAAATAAAAATAAAATAAAATTAGGGTTTAAAACCCTAGCCGCCTCCAACGAAACCGAAGGCCAAAAATGCACGATTCTTTTCTGCACAAAATCTCCAAATCCGTTGATAATTACAAGAAATTTCCAACTGCAAAAACGTAGAGCATTGGAAGGGCTTTAAATCTATACGGTGATGATGGTACTTGGAGCGGTGTGGTAGGAGATAGGGGGGCCGTCGGCCTGCCTTTCGCATGTAATTCAATGGTGCTAGGGGCGGCCGAGCTTTACTTGAAGGTGGGCGGTGGTAGAGGCTGTGATGGTCTTCGGAGGTGGGGCACCTGATCGAGTTCACGATGGACATTGGGGTTGCGATTTTCAACCCTAGTTCGTGCGTATGGGTTCTTGAACGAGCATGAGATACTGGGTGAGGAAGAAAGAGAAGGACGACCGAGATCTAGAGATGAGGAACGAACGGCTCAGATAGACGTGGGTTTGAAAAATTAAAATAAAAGTTGTAAATTATATTATATAAATCGTGTAATGTTTAAAATATGATATCTTTTTGATACGAGGTCGGATTGCGACGAAACGAATTGCGTTGGATTCGTTTTGTCGAGTACTACGCTATGGAGCAGGATTGGAATCATTTGGAGCTAGCTTAAAATTCGGGCAAAATTAAACGTCCGTTTAATTTTATTCGAAATAAAACGCTGGAACGGAATTAAAATCAAGGTGAGAACTTCTCACTCAATCGAATCGGTTTCGATTTATATTTTAAATAGTTAGATTTAAAATTGCTTGAATGTATGTTGAATGATAATTGCAGTTATTGATTCCTGTTTGGTTGTAATATTGGATATAATAGGATATATCTATATATAGCAATATATATATATATATTGGCATATGTATATATTGGAATTGATTTCCTGCATTGTATAGCGGATGAGACCCTATTGCGCCGTCTATTAAGCGGATAATATTTTATAAATCCCATATACCGCGATAATTCCGTACTGGCGCGGAATTGGTATTGTGCTAACATCTGTGGATGTAGGCAAACAGGTTGGAGGGATCCAACTGGATTCCTCAATAATATTTATTTAATTACAGATATTGTGATATTTGTTGATGTTGTAGTCGTGATTGACTATTTGATGCTGTTGCATCATTGGATCCATTTTTAAAGTTTAAAAATAACGTTTTTTGATTTTTAAAAGGATTTTAAAGTGATTTTTCAAAGTATATGTTTTTATAAAATTTTGAATTTATTCATTTTAAATAATTAAAACGTTATAAACTTTTATGTTATAAAAATTACTGTTTTTGTAAAATATAACCAAATTGAGATTTTTCAAATAAATAGTGATTAATTTATAAAATGGTTTAATTTGGAATTTTGAATCATTATAAAAGATTTTTAAATTTATTTTTATAAGTTAAAAATATTGGAATTATAAAACGAGCTTTTATAAGTGTTAAAGGTGAAATAAAGATGGATTTCATAAGTGGATGGAATTTGTAGATTTATAAATTGTGAAGTTTTAAAAATGAATAGATTTTGTAAAATAGAAGATTTATAAGTAATTATCTGATAAATCGGATTTTGGCATTTAAATGAGATATAAATGGAATTTGTTAATAATGAGATTTATAAATCGAAGCTTATAAATAGAAATGTAATTTATAAACAATGTTTATAAATTCGAAATCAATTTAATTTGACAAATTTAATATTGAAGTTTATAAAGGAAATATATTCACGATTTTGGACAGTGAATACATTATTGAATAAAATAGTCATGTTTGGCAAAATGAATATTATAGAATGAAGTTAATTATTTTAAAGATTTTTTAAAATGTATTATGAATCGAAACCATAGATTCAACATTTATTGTTGAAATAGACGTTTTCGAGAAAGAAGGAAATGGCGGACTATAACACTGTTGTTATAGTAAATGGTTTCCGAAAGGAAATGTTTTGTATAGTATTGGGATTTATATGTCTATTTAAACTTTGAATCCCTATACTAGTGATTTTGGGTCGTCGTAACGATGTTTTACACAACATTCGTTTTTGACCCAAATAAATGTGTCAAAAGAATGATTTCCTTAAGGAATGAAATATATACTAAATTTTGATTTAAGTATATCGAATATTTTCAAATGTTGAAAATAAATAGATTTGTGATGTACTTATTATTAAATAAGTATGGAAATATTTTTCCAATGTGAAATGAACGTTTTAGAATTTATCCTTGTAAGATAAATTGAAAGTGAATATTGAAAATCGTACATCATAGCTATTTTGGGATTATAAATTCACTATTGAATTAATAAAAGAAAGGGGAATTAGTTTAAAAATAAACGTTGATTTATTTTTAAAGTGTGTGAATAAATTTACGGATTTGGAACGTAAATATAAAGTAAATCGGTAAGGATTTATTTAAATTGGTTTAAATGAACCATTTTGAAATGAAAGCATTTCCGAGTAAGGAAAAGTGATTTGAATTTTTTTTTCAAATGGTTGAAGTGTGGAAGTTTATATCTAGTAAAGATATTTTTGAGAAATAAATAATTTGGAAAATTTTTTGGAATCTGATGATGTTGAGCATCTTTATTGATAGTTAAATAATCGACTATCAATATTTACCTTTAAATAGGTATTTGTTGTGAATTGCTTGAATTTGAATGCCACACTTATTTTTGAATAAGCGCGCACTATTCGGATTAGCCAGGAAAGGACCTTTGGGTCGTATAACCCATTCCGAATATGTGATACGTCGTTATGGATTGCATTTGAAGACCGGTTATTTGTGAAAACGGATGGATTACCGTCGAGTTACTCTGCATCGGCTGATCTCCGATACAGAGGTTTTATCACCCTTAGTGACGGGAATTCCGGATGTGATTAGTGAATATTTGGATTGTAAGGGCTTCTTTGGAAGTGCCCTCGGTTCTGTTCGATCCCGGAACAGACTTGTATGGATTGTATATCTGACGTTACAATTTGAGATGTAAAGCTGGTTTCTATCAAATATATATTTGTTGGTGGCGGAGAATTTATTCTCTTAGCTTAACACCCTTCTCTGAGACGTACGAGCTCAGAGGTTATGTAGTTGATGGTTACTAGTGATATATCCCCAAATTGGTAATGTGGCATGCTGAGTGTTGCTGTGAGATGATCATTATTTGATCATTTGTGATATGATCATTTGCTTGATCATTTATCTTGGTGATCATTACTTTGATCATTTGTTGACCCAAAGCACAGCTTTTGTATAAAGCATGGCTTTGTGGACGAGACTTCGTCGGACTTCACACCCCGAAAATGGTCAAAATAGGAAGGATGCGGCAAGGTTATTATGGGGTAGCGCCCCTTTAGTGTATGTCATTCCTTCTGGATAGAGGTGGTATCATGGAATGGAGCCCAGATACTTAGCCTATGTGGTTACTGCATTATTATTCTTATGTGGTTGTTGGAAATCGAGGATCCTTGGATAGATCGGTTACGATCGGGGGATGACATATTCGTGTCAGTAGTTACCCAGTTAGGGGCAACCCGGCCTTTTGTTGGCAGAGATCCGGTTTGGTTCTCGGGTCGTCTTTCCAGAGGCGTACCCATGTGGCAATGGGAAGTTCCTTGGCCTGACCATTTGTTGGAAATCCAAAGAAACAATACGATCTTGTACGGTTTTAGTTGTATAACCTGCCATGGAATGTGGCAGTAACCTGCTATTGAACATGGTAGCTATAGTAGGCATAAGTGCGGAATGCCTATGCTGGCTAAGATTTATATCTTTACTTTCGAAATGTTTTATACACTATGCACTAGTAATAATATCAAATGTTTCTTTTTAATGCGTATCAAGCATCTTTGACTATCATAAGAAGAAATCTCCTCCGATTCTGCGTTTGCATTGTGTGTGTGTGTGGGAGGCCTTATGGTAATCTCATTTCTAAAAGCATTGCGAATTCACTTTAAAAATATTCCTCTATTTTGATTTTAAAGATAAATAAACTGTTTTAGTTCTCACACCAGTCACATGACTGACTCGAATTTTATTGTTTTCCTTCGTAAACTCTGGGTGCCCACCAATTTCCACACGGGCAGTCAAGAGTTAAGGTTTACCAGGATATTCTAGAATTCAGGAGTTGCTGGAGGCAAGCTGGATGGCATATAGTATTTCCATTCCGCTGTTTGTTGTCTATTGTTGTTGTAAACTCTGATAAAGATGTAATGTATGAAATGTATAGTTCTTTGTTTAAAGATTATTCATTTATTTATTATATGTTGTTCCGCTGCGAATTGTGAGATTCTGATATTCTGTTGTTCTTTTCTGTTCTTCTTCTATTTTTTTCTCTCTTCTTCTAACTTTTCTTCTTCTTTAACCCTAACATTTCGGTTTATCGGCAACGAAAAATCGCAAATCGTCACATTTGATATCAGAGCTTATGGTTAAGCGACAACCATGACTCTGTTGGGTATTACTCATTAGAGATAGAGTCAGTAGTACTCTAGAATGAGTTTGAGTGTAATAATAGATACGAGCCCGTATTTGTTAGTGAATATAAATTGTTTTATATTGTGATGATTGGTTTGTTGAGTGGTATATGGATTTTGGTCAACACGAGTAATTAACATTGTTGATAGGGATCTCTAAACATTTGTGTAGAACAATTTGACACGATATTATTTAAAATAGGGTAAATGAAATAATTTTACCTTGATCATGTTTTATATATAAAGCAATAATTTTTTAGAATTATTAAAGTGTATAAAATTGATTGTTTGGTTGTTGAATAAAAACAAAAAAATTTAAAGAATAATTGTATAAGAAAATGAATTATAAGTATGAAGTTATAATTAAAGTGATTTATGATTGTGAAATAATCTTATATACAAGAAGTGAAATTATATAAGTAAAAGACTTATAATTGTGATTTATATTCTGAAAACAAAATTCCAGAGAAGAGTTTTGAAAAGATTTGATATTTTGGGAAAATTATTTTGGAGAAATTAAAGCTCTAAACTCTTTTCGGTCGCTGGAAAATAATTCCGATGATGATCATGACATGATCGGTGTTCATTTTCGGGTTTCCAAAAGAGGGATTGCTGCCAAATTGTTTAAAAGAAAGTTGTTTGGAAAATTTGGATTTGGTTTTGGAAATTCAGATGGTAATTTGAATTGATTTCAAAAAAAATTATTTTTGAAAGGTTGAAAAGACTTTGGAATCCTATTTAAAATATTTATGGGAATGATAAATGAGTTGATAGCTTATACAATTTGAATTTTGATAGAATAAATTTAATTTAAATGATGGAGTTAAATTAAAGTAATCAATAAAGATCCAAGTTGTAAATTAATGAATATAAGTGAGATAAGTTTTGAACTTATAATATGAGTTAATAAATTTAGCTTTGGTAAAGGTTAAATAGAATTTACTTTAGAATTGAAATTTAAATTGGATTTATAAGTGGAAACTTAAGTTAAATTGAAATAAATGATGTTGGAATTGAATATAACTTAAGTGATGTTGAATAAAGTTGATTTTGGTGTCGAAATAAATTAATAAGTGAATTAATGAAGTGAAGTCATTAAGAATTTGAACTTGAATCATATGAATGAAATTCAACTTTATATTGTTAAAGGAATTAGCAATTGAATTGAACTAATGAATTTAACTAATAAATTGAATGTAAATCAATTGAATGTAAATAAAAATTGATATGGGATAATGGATGAAAATGTTAATTCATTAAAAGCTAATGTTATTGGAAGTTGAATAAATTGGAATGGAAGTCAGTTTAATGTTGAACCAATTGGAATTAAAAGTGTTGAACCAAATTGAATGTAAATTAAATAATTTGGTTATGTTGAATATACATTGGTTGTTATATGGTTATTAGTTGATTTTATATAAATTCATTAAGTGTTAATGAAAATGAATTAGCGAAATTAGAAGCTAAAGTAATTGAATCCAACTTGGAAGTAAATAAATTTGAATAGAATTGAACATGAATTGGATTTAAATTAGTGAATGCAAACTAATTGAAAATTGAATATGAATGAATGTTAGTAAATCCAATGTAAATAAATCAAATGTGATTTAAATTGAAAACCAATTCATTGAATATTAATGAGAATATGAATGAATATTGATTTGGTTATGGATGATAGTTGATTGATGTTTGCATTTGTTGTTTTGTTGCATTTGCTATGTTGGCATATGTAGTTGTTATGTTGCTATATGTTGTATATTGATACTATTTTCATATATGCATGATTCTCATGTCGTTGTTGAGTGTTTAGTAGGTGCGGATGGCGTTGCTTCGTATTTGGAGCTCGCTTTCGTGCTATATTAGCCGTATATGCTCGCTAATAATAAATAAGGTACATATCTCGGATTACATACCGTACTTTTACACTTTTTTCCCTACGGGATGCCTCATCACTTGATGAGATGTATATTTGTGATATATATACTGTCATTTTTTTTCGGATCGAGCCGCGCAAAGGAGACTATGGCGAATTTTTTCGAAGATTTAAGGCGTTCGAAAATTTTTGAGAAAACTGGGAAAATTTTGAAAACTATAAATTTGATTTGGAATGGAAAGTTAAACTATAGCAATTGGTTTTGAAAGGATAACTAAGTATAGATTTGAAAACTTAGTAAATTATTATAAGAAGTTTAACTATAGGTTTTGAAAAGTTAATAGATTCTGTAACTTTTTTTACTTGGTAATTTCGAGGACGAAATTCTTTTAAGGGGGAAGTTTGTAACGACCCAGAATTTTTGTTAATTTAAATTTGTATATTTAATTGAATTTAAATATTAACAAGTGAAATTAATAAGTCGAATAATTTATTTTTCGGGTATTGGATTTAATTTGATAATTAAATCGATAATTTAATAGTTGAATTTACAGAAATAATTGTAAATTTGGTTTAATATGATTGAAAATGATTTGGAAAATTTTATTATATCATATTGGAGTTGTAGTGATGTTATAGAACTTTTAAAATCGAGTTAAAAGTTAATTTGTGAAAATTGAACATTTTAATATTTAATTATCGAATGAAAAATAGCCAATTTTTGCACAGTCTCAGAATTGGACGAAACCAATTCCATTAGGTCCGTAATAGATTGTTATTATCGGATTTCAATTTTTGTAGCAATCGGAGTTGTCGTTGGATCGTGCCAGCTCGAAACGCATCGAAATTGTTTCAATATTAATTTGGCGAGTTAAAATAGTCATTTTTCAAAAAGTTTCGGATTTCGACGAAACTAGTTTCATCGGATCGGTAATGTGATATTATTGTATGGTTTCAAATTTCAAGTCAATCGGATTTACCGTTTGTCCGGGGCAAGCGAAAACGCCTAGAAATCGGTTTAATCAATTTAATTTTAAATCGATCGTTTATTGCCATATCTCACACAATGATCGAATTAGCTTCCAAAACCTATTCCATTGTGTCCGGAACACAGGAAAACCCCTAGGAACGTCAGTTACCGCGCGAAA
Organism: Allium cepa; assembly: GCA_030765085.1. Lineage (NCBI taxonomy): Eukaryota > Viridiplantae > Streptophyta > Magnoliopsida > Asparagales > Amaryllidaceae > Allium > Allium cepa. The sequence goes on from CM060931.1 coordinate 803,233,043, forward strand.
TTCGGAGTTTGGAAAAGCAGGATGAATAGTATTCGTCGTTTTCTATAAATAGCCCCCCTTTATTCACAAAAATAAAAATAAAATAAAATTAGGGTTTAAAACCCTAGCCGCCTCCAATAAAGCCGAAGGCCAGAAATGCATGATTCTTTTCTCCTCAAAATCTCCAAATCCGTTGATAATTACAAGAAATTTCCTACTGCAAAAACGTAGAGCATTGGAAGGGCTTTAAATCTATACGGTGATGATGGTATATGGAGCAATGTGGTAGGAGATAGGGGGGCCGTCGGCCTGCCGTTCGCATGCAGTTCAATGGTGCTAGGGGCGGCCGAGCTTCACTTGAAGTTGGGCGGTGGTAGAGGCTGTGATGGGCTTCGGAGGTGAGGCACCCGATCAAGTTCACGATGGACGTTGGGGCTGCGATTTTCAACCCTAGTTCCTGCGTATGGGTTCTTCAACGAGCGTGAGATACAGGGTGAGGAAGAAAGAGAAGGATGACCGAGATCTAGAGATGAGGAACGAACGTCTCAGATAGGCGTGGGTTTGAAAAATTAAAATAAAAGTTGTAAATTATATTATATAAATCATGTAATGTTTAAAATATGATATCTTTTTGATACAAGGTCGGATTACGACGAAACGAATTGCGTTGGATTCGTTTTGTCGAGTACTACGCTATGGAGCAGGATTGGAATCGTTTGGAGCTAGCGAAAAATTAGGGTAAAATTAAACGTCCGTTTAATTTTATTCGAAATAAAATGATGTAACGGAATTAAAATCAAGATGAGAACTTCTCACTCAATCGAATCGGTTTCGATTTACATTTTAAATAGTTAGATTTAAAATTGCTTGAATGTATGTTGAATGATAATTGCAGTTATTGATTGCTGTTTGGTTGTAATATTGGATATAATAGGATATACCTATATATAGCAATATATATATATTGGCATATGTATATATTGGAATTGATTTCCCGCATTGTATAGCAGATGAGACCCTATTACGCCGTCTATTAAGCGGATAATATTTTATAAATTCCATATACCGCGATAACTCCGTACTGGAGCGGAATTGGTATTGTGCTAACATCTGTGGATGCAAGGAAACAGGTCGGAGGGATCCAACTGGATTCCTCAATAATATTTATTTGATTACAGATATTGTGATATTTGTTGATGTTGTAGTCGTGATTGACTATATGATGTTGTTGCATCATCAGATCCATTCTTAAAGTTTAAAAATAACGTTTTTTTGATTTTTAAAAGGATGTTTAAGTGATTTTTCAAAGTATATGTTTTTATAAAATTTTGAATTGATTCATTTTAAATAATTAAAACGTTATAAATTTTTATGTTATAAAAGTTACTATTTTTGTAAAATATAACCAAATTGAGATTTTCGAAATAAATAGTGATTAATTTATAAAATGGTTTAATTCGGAATTTTGAATCATTATAAAAGATTTTTAAATTTATTTTTATAAGCTAAAAATATTGAAATTATAAAACGAGCTTTTATAAGTGTTAAAGGTGAAATTAAGATGGATTTCATAAGTGAACGGAATTTATAGATTTATAAATTGTGAAGTTATAAAAATGAATAGATTTTGTAAAATAGAAGATTTATAAGTAATTATCTTATAAATCGGATTTTGGCATTTAAATGAGATATAAATGGAATTTGTTAATAATGAGATTTATAAATCGAAGCTTATAAATAGAAATGTAATTTATAAACATTGTTTATAAATTCGAAATCAATTTAATTTGACAAATTGAATATTGATGTTTATTAAAGGAAATATATTCACGATTTTGGACAGTGAATACATTATAGAATAAAATAGTCATGTTTGGCAAAATGAATATTATAAAGTGAAGTTAATTATTTTAAAGATGTTTTAAAATGTATTATGAATCGAAACCATAGATTTCAACATTTATTGTTGAAATAGACGTTTTCGAGAAAGAAGGAAATGGTGGACTATAACACAGTTGTTATAGTAAATGGTTTTCGAAAGGAAATGTTTTGTATAGTATTGGGATTTATATATCTATTTAAACTTTGAATCCCTATACTAGTGATTTTGGGTCGTCGTAACGATGTTTTACACAACATTCGTTTTTGACCCAAATAAATGTGTTAAGAGAATGATTTCCTTAAGGAATGAAATATATACTAAATTTTGATTTAAGTATATCGAATATTTTCAAATGTTTAAAATAAATAGATTTGTGATGTACTTATTATTAAATAAGTATGGAAATATTTTTCCAATGTGAAATGAACGTTTTAGAATTTATCCTTGTAAGATAAATTGAAAGTGAATATTGAAAATCGATTGAAAATCGTACATCATAGATATTTTGGGACTATAAATTCACTATGGAATTTATAAAAGAAAGGGGAATTAGTTTAAAAATAGACGATGATTTAGTTTAAAAGCGTGGGAATAAATTTACGGATTTGGAATGTAAATATAAAGTAAATCGGCAAGGATTTATTTAAATTGGTTTAAATGAACCATTTTGAAATGAAAGTATTTTCGAGTAAGGAAAAGTGATTTGAAAAATTGTTTACAAATGGTTGAAGTGTGGAAGTTTATATCTAGTAAAGATATTTTTGAGAAATAAATAATTTGGAAAATTATTTGGAATCTGATGATGTTGAGCATCTTTATTGATAGTTAAATAACCGACTATCTATAACAACCCTATATTTTGTAATTATTTTATTGTATATTTAATTATTTTAATGTAAAATTTTGGTAAAAAAAACTTATTTTACTTATTTGAAATGATTAAATTTATTATTTAAATATAATCTTGATTTTTATATGAGTTATAATTCCTAAATTTTGTAAGTTGAATAATTTGCCTGAAATGCTGATTTTGGTCAAAACAGTCAAACTGTGACTTTCAACTTAAAATTTTAAAGTTTAAAAATTTAAATTTTTTTCTTTTATTATGAAAGTACTAAAATTATAAGAACACCACTTTTCGTTTCGTTGAATTTGGATGCAAATAGTGAAAGTTATACCCTTTACAATATTGTGCGTATATAGGGTTATTTAACAATGACTATTTTAAATTGTATAAATTACTTCTTCTTGGTTATATTTTAATTTAATATGTGATAATATGTTTTTTATGTATATTTTGACTTTTAAATATTTTTAAATGATAATAGAATTTTTTCAAAATTTACTGTATTTATTTCCTATTTTTAAAGGCTGTTTTCTAATTTTCTGCCATTTTCTTCTTATAAATTATATTTAATAATTTTTTTTTTTGTGAATGCACTTTTATTTTTTGTTATTTTATTTGTTATAAATATTTTACAAGTCAATGAAGATTTTCTAAAGTTCATTTGGATTTATTTCTAATTTTAAAGCATAGTCTACAATTTTAAGCCATTTTCTTATTTTAATTATATATAATTAAAATATATTTATTTATTTCATGCACTCACTTTTATTTGCTGCGTTTTACTTTATTTTATTTTATTCATTTTACATGTATTTAAATTTAAGTAAATTTTTCCAAAGTGTATTGGAGTTATTTCTAATTCTTAAGTCTAGTTTTCATTTTTCTGTGCTATTTTTCTTATTTAATCATATCTAATTAATATTTAATTTTTAATATTTTGTTTATCTGTTATATTTCTGAATTTTAACTGATATTTTAATTATTTTTAGTTATTTGGATGTATATAAATATATATGAGAAATCTGAAAGGGTTAAGAGCTAAGAAACGGAAAAACGTTTTATCCGTTTCTTTTGTAGTTTCTTCTGTCATTAATACATCAATTCACCTTAGCCATTCCTTTCCCCATCCTTTGCAGCCGACTTCCTCTTGTCATTCACGAATTTTTGAAGCCCCAAAACCCTAAAATCATGGCCTCCACCTTGAAGAAAAAAAATAAGGTAAATCCCTCTCTTCTTTTTACTTTTCTTACTTTTCTGTGCAATTTTGCCTTGTTTCTCTTCTAAGTTTGGATTGGCCTCTTCTCCATAGCCGCAGCCACAAACTCCTACATCTCTTCCATGACTCCAACACCATCTACTCCACCAACCATGACCATGGCCGAGCCATCTATGGTGGCCAAACCCTTCAAATTGCAACCTACATGCCTAAAAACAATGTTTTTGACCATTGTTGCCTCATTCCCTTCATCTCCACTTGTTGCCTTGCCTATATGATGTTAAACCTGACCTATATGATGTCATACCTGAGCCAAAGCATCATCATAGCCAAGCATAAGTGTCCCTTAGGCCAAGCATTGAAGTGGTTGAAGCAAGGTCCAATCTATCTTGTTCATTTCGCTTTGTATTTCAAAATTGTTTCAATGTTATTTTATGTTGAATGTTTATATAGTGTCTGGTTTGTTTTGTTTTGGGTTGTTGATACAAAATCATATCTTGGCTATCTTTCAACTCAAATCAAAAGTCGTGAAATTGTGCTTGTCGTGCCTTTGGAGTCGTGCTTGTATGTTGTTTTGGTCTCTAGCTTTGAAAAAGGTGAGTCTTTCTCACTCTGACATATATACTTATGAAAAGTGGATTGATGACAAGTGTTTAGTAATGTAAAATGTTTATGCAAGTTAATGATGATCATATGATATGCTATGCCGTGTTATTACCATGTTATTACCTTGTTAAAACTGTTAATTTTCACCTGACATCTGATACATGACTGTATATTGTGATATTGACATTGTTTATATTATTTCTGTATATGATCACACTGCAAGTTCCCTGTTAGGATAAAAAATCATTATGGGCTGAAATGATAGGCCTGAGTTATTTTATTTATTTGTTTAAACTTGGGATTGCGGGTTTGAAATGATAGAACCCGGATTTTTACCTTTTAAACTGCGGATTGAAATGATACATATCCGTATCACTTGACCTAGGTTAGAAAACTATATACAGACACGTGGTTATTCTATAAAGTGCTTTGAATATTTTAAGTATTTTAAAAATATAAAATTATGAAATTTGATTTAAATAGATTTTGAAAGGTTTTAAAATAAATAAATTATGATTTTTCTATGTGTTAAAAATGTAATTTATGAATGGATTAACTGGATTTTGAAATATAACTTATGTTTGAAATTTGGAATTTTGACTAAAAATGATATTTAAGTTACATGAATAAAATGGACTTTAATTTTATTTGGAAATGGTAAATATGATAAATTGATTTATATTCGAATTTAAGTGATTTATTAAAGAATTATTGATTTTCCATAAATTTAAGTGGTTGAATAAATGACTGTTGAAAATGAAATTTTAAAAAATAACTTGACTTGAAAATGTGAAATTTGAGTTTTAACTAAAGATGTTAAATTAATCAAATAAACTGGAAGTTTAGTTAAATTTGTAAAATGGTAATATAAATCTGAAACGTATAGGTTTTAATTTATGAAAGAAACGTATAGGTTTTAATTTATGAAAGAAACGTATAGGTTTTAATTTATGAAAGAAACGTATAGGTTTTAATTTATGAAAGAAACGTATAGGGTTTAATTTATGAAAGAAACGTATAGGTTTTAATTTATGAAAGAAACGTATAGGTTTTAGTTTATGAAAGAAACGTATAGGGTTTAATTTATGAAAGGAACGTATAGGTTTTAGTTTATGAAAGAAATGTATAGGGTTTAATTTATGAAAGGAACGTATAGGTTTTAATTTATGAAAGGAACGTATAGGTTTTAATTTATGAAAGAAATGTATAGGTTTTAATTAATGAAAGAACGTATGGTGTTCTAATTAATGATAGGAACATGTAAATTCCTAATTAATGAAAGAAGGTATAAGTTTTAATTAATGAAAGAAACGTATAAGTTTTAATTAATGAAAGAAACATGTAAAGTCCTAATTAATGAGAGAACATGAAAGTTTTAATTAATGCAAGAACATGTAAAGTTTTAATTAAGAAAGAAACATGTAAAGTTTTAAGTAGTGTGGTATTGATTTAATTAATAAATGTTCATTATTGTAATAGGAATATAAAATTTAAAACGTACATTTGACACGTAGATTTTGATCAATGTAATGGTGTATTTTAAATTGATTAAAATGATAAATGTTACTTATTGTAATAATAATGTAAGCTAATAAGGTGCTTTTAACTTAACATAAGAATTTCGGTTTAAATTGTATATTACAGTAAGAAAGTTTATTTAACTATAAGGCTATGATAAATTGACATGTTAAAATTTTAAGCTTATCAATACTTTGATTATATACAATGTAAAGTGGAAAGTAGTACATTCCAAAAATGCTATGATTCCTTAAGGTAACATTTCCAAAATGCTATGATAATTTAAAGGAATATTTCAAGTTTAACAAATTTAAAGAAATATTCAATGATTTGAAAATTTGGGTTTTATTTGAATGATATAATATTGAATTTTTTTTTGAAATGGAAACGATACAATTGTGATATTGTTTTGAAATGAGTATGATATTTTGGTCTTGAAAGTATAAATTATTTGAAATAAATATCCATGGGTTATAATAACGATTGGTTATTAAAGCGACCAGGATTGGATATTGTCTTATAGCCGGACAATACCGAAAACCACTTTAACAACTGTGTACGCGGTGGAGATTCCAGAATGAAGTACGATGGTGGCGACATTCTCGAGGTATGTTACGTGGACCCAACTCCCGTGAGTTGGCATATATGACTAAAAGAGGATCTATACTGGGATACACAAAGGGTCGCACCCTTTCATCGAGCATGCTCCATCGAAAACTATTCTATTACTTTTGTGATTCGATTCGGTGGCGCCACTTTGATTCGGGGGTATTGTTCGAGGTGGGCGGAAGCTGCTGGCTTGCCGTCACCACCGGTCCAGGAGTGCAAACGGTGTATCCACCCTGGCATTGCCTCGCGTGCCGTGTGATATCCTTATATCGAGCCCACTATGATTTTGGTTTTAAAGATCCGACTGCATTGACGTTCACCATCCCCTTAACGCTATTTTCTATATGATTATACTTTACTGATTAGACACTACCGTATATAGCGTATATTACTACATAGTAAATAGTTTAACGGATCCTTAGAGGATGGGCGGTCCCAAGCATCCTTTAAGTTACTGATGCATTTTGTTACTGTTCACTTGAGTTGATTTACAGTTTATAAGTATTTATTTCCTGACTCGAGGTTTTTGTGTTTTGCTTTACGCTCGGGTCAGATTGAGTGAGTTAGCATTCCAGATTCACCTTCGGCGTTGGAGCTTTCCTTGAAGATCCAGCCTTCTATTTTGTTTCAGTATCCAGTGTTTCAGTGATGTATCTTGTTACTCTTCTGTTGTATCTTATTTAACTCTGATGTATCTCATATTTATATAGTAGCTTCATGAACTACTATCTCTTTTTCTTCCGCTGCATTTTTATATACTATGTGTCTGCGATCTGTGATTTTATTTACTGTATATTCTGAGATTTGCCAAATTTTTATTTACAACGTGGTATTTTGAGCTATCCAATTCCGGCATGAGTGTCTACCTATACACTTATAATGGATGCGAATGGTTGAAAATATCGGGTCGTTACACTATCAATATTTACCTTTAAATAGGTATTTGTTGTGAATTGCTTGAATTTGAATGCCACACTTATTTTTGAATAAGCACGCACTATTCGGGTTAGCCGGGAAAGGACCTTTGGGTCGTATAACCCATTCCGAATATGTGATACGTCGTTGTGGATTGCATTTGAAGACCGGTGTTGAAGACCGGATATTTGCGAAAACGGATGGATTACCGTCGAGTTACTCTGCATCGGCTGATCTCTGATACAGAGGTTTTATCAGCCTTAGTGACGGGAAGTCCGGATGTGATTAGTGAATATTTGGATTGCAAGGGCTTCTTTGGAAGTGCCTTCGGTTCTGTTCGATCCCGGAACAGACTTGTATGGATTGTATGTCTGACGTAACAATTTGAGATGTGAAGCTGGTTTCTATCAAATATATTTCTGTTGGTGGTGGAGAATTTATTCTCTTAGCATAACACCCTTCTCTGAGACGTACGAGCTCAGAGGTTATGTAGTTGATGGTTACTAGTGATATATTCCCAAATTGGTAATGTGGCAGGCTGAGTGTTGCTGTGAGATGATCATTGTTTGATCATTTGTGATATGATCATTTGCTTGATCATTTATCTTGGTGATCATTACTTTGATCATTTGTTGACCCAAAGCACAGCTTTTGTATAAAGCATGGCTTTGTGGACGAGACTTCGTCGGACCTCACACCCCGGAAATGGTCGAAACAGGAAGGGTGCGACAAGTTTATTAGGGGGTAACGCCCCTTTAGTGTATGTCATTCCTTCTGGATAGAGGTGGTATCATGGAATGGAGCCCAGATACTTAGCCTATGTTGTTACTGCATTATTATTCTTATGTGGTTGTTGGAAATCGAGGATCCTCGGATAGATCGGTTACGATCGGGGGATGACATATTCATGTCAATAGTTACCCAGTTAGGGGTAACCCGGCCTTGTGTTGGCAGAGATCGGGTTTGGTTCTCGGGTCGTCTTTCCAGAGGCGTACCCATGTGGCAATGGGAAGTTCCTTGGCCTGACCATTTGTTGGAAATCCAAAGAAACAATATGATCTTGTACGGTTTTAGTTGTATAACCTGCCATGGAATGTGGCGGTTACCTGCTATTGAACATGGTAGCTATAGTAGGCATAAGTGCGGAATACCCATGCTGGCTAAGATTTATATCTTTACTTTCGAAATGTTTTATACACTATGCACTAGTAATAATATCAAATGTTTCTTTTTAATGCGTATCAAGCATCTTTGACTATCATAAGGAGAAATCTCCTCCTATTCTGCGTTTGCATTGTGTGTGTGTGCGGGAGGCCTTATGGTAGTCTCATTTTTAAAAGCATTGCGAATTGACTTTAAAAATATTCCTCTATTTTGATTATAAAGATAAATAAACTGTTTTAGTTCTCACACCAGTCACATGACTGACTCGGAGTTCATTGTTTTCCTTCGTAAACTCTGGGTGCCCACCAATTTCCACACGGGTAGTCAAGAGTTAAGGTTTATCAGGATATTCTGGAATTCAGGGGTTGCTAGAGGCAAGCTGGATGGCATGGAGTATTACAAGTATATAGTATTTCCTTTCCGCTGTTTGTTGTCTATTGTTGTTGTAAACTCTGATAAAGATGTAATGTATGAAATGTACAGTTCTCTGTTTAAAGATTATTCATTTATTTATTTTATGTTGTTCCGCTGCGAATTGTGAGATTCTGATATTCTGTTGTTCTTTTCTGTTCTTCTTCTATTTTTTCTCTCTTCTTCTACCTTTTCTTCTTCTTTAACCCTAACATTTCGGTTTTTCGGCAACAAAAAATCGCAAATCGTCACAAAATGGCAATATTTAATTGTTATCATTTGTGTTGACTATTGTATTTAATCCAATTATAAACATTGGTTAATTATTGTTGATTGAATTATTGGACTAAACACTAGTTTAATAATGGTGTATTAAAGAGAATAAAATGAATAATTAGGATATTTGTTTATGAAATTGAAATGTTGATGTGAATTTTGTTGTTTGTTGACATGTAGTTTCGTCTATTGGAATAAAATGGAATATTTTTGTATTTTGGATAATCGAAACCTTATTGTATTAATATAAGAGTGAAACTTGATAATTAGGTTGAATTATATAGTTGAATTGATAACCTTAATTTGAAAGAACGTAAAATAAGGTTTAATTTGTTATATCTATGTTTAGTAAATGAATATAATTGGGTTATACATTCTTAGCATGTAATTTAATGATATACAAGTGTGAAATTTAAGCCTTGGGATGTTTAAATTGTAATTGTTATTAAGGAAATGTTGTAAATGAGATTAAATTGGAAAAATATGTTTATAAACTTAATTAACATTTATGAAACATGTCATAAATAAATTTAAAGGTAAAGGCGAAACTAAATGGAATAAGCAATATGAATTAAAAGTGAAATGATTACAAATAAAGCCATGACTTGTAAATTGTTATGAAATAAATAGATGTTGCAATAAATGGTTATAAATAAAGTTGTGATAATTTTAAATTCGAACAATATCTTATAAAAAGGAATTAAGTTTTATAAATTGGTCGTAAAGCAATTCCTCACGAAATGATTTGCAAATAAATTAGTTTTAAATGAGAAATATTACATGTGAAATGAATGTAATTTAAATTAAAGAGAAATATAAGCTGTAACGTCCCGAAAATTTTCGACTTCCGAAAATTCAACATCGATACTCACTTTATCGACTTTCGAGAAATCGAAGGCCGGAAACTCGAAATGTTAGGGTTTAAGAAGAAGAAAAAGGATAGAAGAAGAAGAAGAGATAAGAAGGTAGAAAATAGGGAGAAAAGAACATAGAAAATAGAACGGAACAGAAAACAACAGAACAACAACAGAATCTCACAATTCGCAGCGGAACAACATATAATAATAAATGAATAATCTTTAAACAAAGAACTATATCCGTTATTACATTTTTATACATTTCATTTCATTACATCATATCATCAGAGTGTACAACAACAAACAACATCAAACAGCGGAAAAGAAATACTATATACTAGTAATACGCCATGCCATCCATCTTGCCTCCAGCAACTCCAGAATATCCTGATAAACCTTAACTCTTGACTGCCCGTGTGGAAATTGGTGGGCACCCAGAGTTTAGGAAGGAAAACAATAAACTCCGAGTCAGTCATGTGACTGGTGTGGGAACTCAAAACAGTTTATTTATCTTTAAAATCAAAATAGAGGAATATTTTTAAAGTCAATTCGCAATGCTTTTAAAAATGAGACTACCATAAGGCCTCCCGCACACACACACAATGCAAACGCAGAATCGGAGGAGATTTCTCCTTATGATAGTCAAAGATGCTTGATACGCATTTAAAATAACATTTGATATTATTACTAGTGCGTAGTGTAGGAAAATTCATTTCGAAAGTAGAATATAAATCTTAGCCAACATACGACCATTATCGTATGCCTAGTATAGCTACCATCCAAACAGTGGGGCGCCACCATAAGTGAATGATAGGTTCTACAACTAATACCGTACAAGTCTCGTATTGTTTCTTTGGATTTCCAACGAATGATCAGGCCAAGGAACTTCCCATTGCCACATGAGAATGCCTCTGGATGGACATCCCCGAGAACCAAACCGGATCTCTACCAACACAAGGCCGGGTTACCCCTAACTGAGTAACAACTGAACGAATATGCCATCCCCCGGTCCTTTGGGACCTTTCAACCGAGCGCTCGTAATCAATTCACACAATCATAAAGTGTTTTCAACATGAGTAAGTATCTGGGCTCCATACCATGATACCACCCTTTTCCAGAAGGAAATGCACACATCCTAAAGGGCTCTACCCCTCATAACCTTGCTGCATCTTTCCTGTTTTGACCATTCACGGGGTGTGAGGCTCGACGAAGTCACGTCCACAAAAACATACTTTATACAAAAGCCATGCTTTGGGTCAACAAATGATCATAGAAATGATCACCAAGATAGACGATCAAATAAACGATCCTATCACAAATAATCAACACAATGATCATTTACAGCAACACTCAGCATGTCACATTACCAAATTGGGAATATATCGCTGATAACATTCAACTACATAACCTCTGAGCTCGTACGTCTCAGAGAAGGGTGTTAAGCTAAAAGAATAAATTCTCCGCCAGCAACAGAAATATATTTGAAAGAAATCTGCTTTATATCTCAATTTGTAACGTCAGACATACAATCCATACAAGTCTGTTCCGGGCTCGAACAAAACCGAAGGCACTTCTCACGAAGCCCTTGCAATCCGGGTATTCACAATCCCGATCGAATTTCCCATCACTTAGGAAATCTCTATACCAGGAGCTACCCAGTGTAGAGACAATCGATAGGTCATCCTATCGCTTTCGCAAATACCCGGTCTTCAACACCGGTCATCAATGCTATCATAACGACGTATCACATATTCGGAATGGGTTATACGACCCCATGGTCCTTTCCCGGTTAACCCGAATAGTGAGCGCTTATTCAAAAATAAGTGTGGCATTCAATTTCAAACAAATCACATCAAATACCCATTCAAAGGGAAATATTGATAGTTGGTTATTGAACTATCAATAGATATGCCAACATCACCAGATTCCAAATAATTTTCCAAATTATTTATTTTCCAAAAATATCTTTACAAGATATATTATTTTCAATACTTCAAAAATAAATCAATATTTATTTTTAAACAAGTTCCCCTTTTTATTCACAAATTCCATAGTGAATTTTCATTCCAAAATATCCATGCATATACGATTTCAATTATTCATTTCAATTTATCTTCAAAAAGATAAATTCTCAAAGTATTCACTTTATATTGGAAAACATTTCCATACTTATTTAATAAGTAATTCACAAATTTTATTTATTTTCAACACTTAGAAAATATTCAATATACTTAAATCGAGATTAAGTATATATTTCATTCTTTAAGGAAATCATTCTCTTAAACATATTTATTTGGGCCAAAACGAATGTTACGTAAAACATCGTTACGACAACCCAAAATCACTAGTATAAGGATTCGAAATTAAAATAGATATATAAATCCCAATACTATACAAAACATTTCCTTTCGGAAATCATTTACTATAACAACAGTGTTATAGTCCACTATTTCCTTTTATTTTTCAAAAACGTCTATTTCAACAATAAATGTTGAAATCTATGATTTCGAATCTCAACACATTTTAAAACATCGTTAGATCGTTTTAATTCAATTTAAAACATCACATTCTAAACATTTTCTTTAACATATTATTCACTATTTAAAAACGTGAATATACTACGTTAACAATTCCATCATTTCTATACGTTTTATTTCAAAGGATTATTCACAGTCAAAAACGTGAATATAACTCCATTAATAGGTTTCAACAATTTACTTATCAAAATAAGTTGTTTGCGAATTTATAAAACAACGTTTATAAATCCATTTCTATTTATTTTATAACATCTTTCTTTATAAACTTCCTTTATTAACCTATTCAATTTATAACTCAATTATAAAACAAAAGTTCATATCATAAGTTAAATGCTTATAAAACGATTATTTGACAGAATCGTTCTTTTAAACTTCATAATTATAAATCTTATAACTTATAAGATTCAATTATTTATCCAAATATATTCTTTAATATTCTCACAAAATTTATAAATCTTACTATTTATAAATTTCATTTATAACTTCACCATTTATAATTTTATAATTTCCATTCACTTATGCAATCCATTTTCACTTCATTCAAACACTTATAAAAACTCGTTTTATAATTCAGATGTTTTAATTTATAAATATCAATTTATAAATCCTTTATAAAATCAATTTATACTATTATTTTAAAACATCTTTAATCTCCTTTATAATTTCACCATTTTGATTTATAAAATAATTAAATTTCATAAATCCTATATTTTCAACTCTTTACAATAATTTCAAAAATCCCGATTAAACTATTTTATAAAACCATTAACCCCATATTTTCAAAAATAAATCTTTAATCGTATTTCTCAAAAACCATAATTTTTATAACATTAAAAATTATAACGTTTATTTATTTATAATGGATCAATTCCAAACATATTTTATAAACGTTTTCTTTCAAAAATCACTTTAAAAATCATTTTAAAATTCCAAATTTGGTCCAATGATGCTACATACCAAATAGCCAATCACGACAACAACGACATCATATATCGTATATGATAGTCCATCAAATATCAAAATATCTGAATTCAAATAAATACTGTTGAGGAATCCTGTTGGATCCCTCCAACCTGTTTTCCTGCATCCACAAGCATTAACACAATACCAATTTCGCTCCAGTACGAAATTATCGCGGTATATGGGATTTAAATGTTATCCGCTTAATAGACGGCGCAATAGGGTCTCATCCGCTAAACAAATGCGCAAAATCAATAACTCCAATATATACATATGCCAATATATATATATATTGCTATTATATATAATACCAATTTCAATGTTTATGAAATATTCGCGGTATATGTTTTTAATAAATAACATCCGCTTACTAACGGCGTATAATGTCTATTTCAACAATCAACAGATAACAATCATCATTCAAACATGCATTCAAATATTTTAAATCTAACCATTTAAAATAAAAATCGAAACTGATTCGATTGAGTGAGAAGTTCTCACCTTGATTTCAATTTCGCTTTAGCGATTTATTTCGAATAAAATTAAACGGATGTTTAATTTTACCCAAAATTCTCACTAACTCCAAACGACTCCAATCCAATTCCATCGCGTAGTGCTCGTCCATACGATTCCAACGCAACTGGTTTCGCGCGTTTTCGACCTCGTATGAAAACGATATGAATTTTCAAAGATTGCACGAATTATATTTTATATAATTTACAACATTTTATTTATTTTAAAACCTACACTAGCTCATGGCCGTTGGATCCAACCTGCAGTGCATCACAGCCGTGCGTGACCCCCCCCCCTTCTCCCTCTCTTCTCATTCACGCGATCCATCTCAGAACATGCCGAACCCAAATCCTAAAACTAGGGTTCGACTTCGCCATCACCACGTCGTCATATAACCCGATCAAGAGCCACCACGTCGCGCGCCTCCCCAAGCTCCACCCACGGCCCAAGTGCGGTTAGGTCCGGTCGCTGCGTTTGCACGCAGTTCGAGGCCGAACGCACCTCCTTCAAACCCCTCCCCACGTCAATCCATGGCTCCAATTCTGATCATAGCCGTTGGATGTGGAGTACTCGATGTGCTCTACCTTTTTGTAGTTGATAATTCTTGTTAAAAGTTAATGGATTTCGAGAAAAAGGAGGAGGAAGGAGGGATGATTTCGGCCTTCGGTTTTGTTGGTGGCGGCCTGAATAAAAATTAGGGTTTAGATTTTTTTTTCTTGAGAATAATGGGCTATTTATAGGAAATTAAAACGACATTATTCATCCGGGAATTCCGAACTCCGATTCACGCGCCGTAACCAGCGTTTCTAAGGTTTACCCCGCGTTCCGGACACAATGGAACAGGTTTCAAAAGCTAATTCGGACAGCTGTGCGAGTTATGGCAATAAACGTTCAATTTAAATTAAACTGATTTAAACGATTTTCTAGGCATTTTAATTTGTACCGGACAAACGGTAAATCCAATTGACACGAAATTTGAAACCTTACAATAATATCACATTACGGATCCGATGAAACTGGTTTCGTCGAAATCCAAGACTTTTTGAAAAATGGCTATTTTAACTCGCTAAATTAATATTAAAAATAATTCGATGCGTTTCGAGCTGCCACGATCAAACGATAACTCCGATTGCTACGAAAATTGAAATCCGGTAATAACTAACTATTATGGATCCAATGGAACTAGTTTCGTCCAATTCTGAGACTGTTCGAAAATTGGCTATTTTCACTAGTCGATTTAAATATTAAAATATTCAATTTTCACAAATTTACTTTTAATTCGATTTTAAAAGTTCTGAATTATCGTTCTAACTCCCATATGATAAAATAAAATTTTACAAATCATTTTCAATCATATTTAACCCAATTTTCAATTATTTCCATAATTTAACATACTAAATTATCGATTTAATTTTCCAATTAAATTCAATTATTCAAAATAAAATTTATTCGACTTATAAATTCACTTATTAATATTTAAAATTAATTAAATATTCAAATTTTAATTAAATAAAATTCTGGGTCGTTACAATCTTCCCCCTTAAAAGAATTTCGTCCTCGAAATTAACAAATAAGAAAAGTTACAGAATCTATCAACTTTCCAAAATCCATAGTTAAACTTCTTATAATACTTTACTAAGTTTTCAAATCATACTTAGTTATCTTTTCAAAAACAACTACTATTGTTTAAATTTCAATTTCCAAATCAAAGTTTAAAGTTTTCAAAATTTTCCAAATTTCTTAAATTTTTTCTAACGCCTTAAATTTCCGGAAAAATTCGCCATAGTCTCCTTTGCGCGGCTTGATCCGAAAAAAAATGACAGTATATATATCACAAATATACATCTCATCAAGTAATGAGGCATCCCGAAGGGAAAAAAGTATAAAAGTACGATATGTAATCCGAGATATGTACCTTATATTTTATTAGCAGCGTATACGGCTAATATAGCGCGAAAGCGAGCTCCAAATGCGAAGCAAACGCGATCCGCACCTACTAATCACTCAACAAACAACATGAGAATCATGTATATAGACAATAGTATCGATATACATCATATAGCAACATAATAACTATATATGCCAACATAGAAAATGCAATAAAAGCAACAAATGCAAACATCAACCAACTAGCATTCAACAAATTCATAACCAATGTATATTCATTCATATTCTCATTAATATTAATGAATTGGTTTTCAATTTAATTTAATTTCAACTAGTTTATATTTACTAATTCATATTCAAGTTGGTTCACTTCCAATTCAAATTCAATTCCATATAAGATTATTTACCTTTAATTTGAATTCAATTTCATAGCTTCCAATTTCGCTAATTCACTTTCATTAACACTTAATGAACTTATATTCAATCAATTAACAATCATATAACAACCAATGTTTAGTAATTTCAACCAAATTTCCTTTGCTTATATTCAATTGGTTTAATTAAATTGATTTTCATTCAACTATTCAACTTCCAATAACATAAGATTTTAATGAATTTCACTTACATTCATTATTCCATATCAATTATTCACATTTAATTGATTAATATTCAATTCATTAATTCAATTCAATTTCTAAAGTTGAATTTCATTTACATAACTTAAGTTCATATCTATCACTTCACTTTATTATTTTACTTTGATCTCTTAAGTTATATTCCATTTGACTTTAAATTCACTTTTATTTACAACCCATATTCATAAATATATTCATATAGCTTCACTTCTTATATATATAAGTTTATTTCACAATTCTAAATCACTTTAATTATAATTCAATTCTTATAATTCTTTTTGCTTACACAATTATTCTTTTATTTAGGTTATCCAATCATCTTAACAATCAACTTATATACACTTTAATAATTCTGAAAAAATTGTTTCTTTATATATAAAATATAATCAAGGTAAAATTATTTCATTTACCCAACTTAAACAATACTGTGTCGAATTGTTCTATTCAAGTGTTTAGAGATCCCTATCAACAACGTTAATTACTCGTATTAACCAGAATCTATATACCACTCAACAAACCAATCATCACAATATAAAACAATTTTATATACACTAACAAATACGCTCTCATAGCTATTACTACACTCAACTCATTCTAGAGTACTACTGACTTTATCTCTAATGAGTAATACCCAACAGAACCATGGTTGTCGCTTAACCATAAGCTCTGATACCAAATGTAACGTTCCTGAAAATTTTCGACTTCCGAAAATTTAACATCGATACTCACTTTATCGACTGCCGAGAAATCGAAGGCCGGAAACTCGAAATGTTAGGGTTTAAGAAGAAGAAAAAGGATAGAAGAAGAAGAAGAGATAAGAAGGTAGAAAATAGGGAGAAAAGAACATAGAAAATAGAACGGAACAGAAAACAACAGAACAACAACAGAATCTCACAATTCGCAGCGGAACAACATGTAATAATAAATGAATAATCTTTAAACAAAGAACTATATCCGTTATTACATTTTTATACATTTCATTTCATTACATCATATCATCAGAGTGTACGACAACAAACAACATCAAACAGCGGAAAAGAAATACTATATACAAGTAATACGCCATGCCATCCATCTTGCCTCCAGCAACTCCAGAATATCCTGATAAACCTTAACTCTTGATTGCCCGTGTGGAAATTGGTGGGCACCCAGAGTTTAGGAAGGAAAACAATAAACTCCGAGTCAGTCATGTGACTGGTGTGGGAACTCAAAACGGTTTATTTATCTTTAAAATCAAAATAGAGGAATATTTTTAAAGTCAATTCGCAATGCTTTTAAAAATGAGACTACCATAAGGCCTCCCGCACACACACACAATGCAAACGCAGAATCGGAGGAGATTTCTCCTTATGATAGTCAAAGATGCTTGATACGCATTTAAAATAACATTTGATATTATTACTAGTGCGTAGTGTAGGAAAATTCATTTCGAAAGTAGAATATAAATCTTAGCCAACATACGACCATTATCGTATGCCTACTATAGCTACCATCCAAACAGTGGGGCGCCACCATAAGTGAATGATAGGTTCTACAACTAATACCGTACAAGTCTCGTATTGTTTCTTTGGATTTCCAATGAATGATCAGGCCAAGGAACTTCCCATTGCCACATGAGAATGCCTCTGGATGGACATCCCCGAGAACCAAACCGGATCTCTACCAACACAAGGCCGGGTTACCCCTAACTGAGTAACAACTGACCGAATATGCCATCCCCCGGTCCTTTGGGATCTTTCAACCGAGCGCTCGTAATCAATTCACACAATCATAAAGTGTTTTCAACATGAGTAAGTATCTGGGCTCCATACCATGATACCACCCTTTTCCAGAAGGAAATGCACACATCCTAAAGGGCGCTACCCCTCATAACCTTGCTGCATCTTTCCTGTTTTGACCATTCACGGGGTGTGAGGCTCGACGAAGTCACGTCCACAAAAACATACTTTATACAAAAGCCATGCTTTGGGTCAACAAATGATCATAGAAATGATCACCAAGATAGACGATCAAATAAACGATCCTATCACAAATAATCAACACAATGATCATTTACAGCAACACTCAGCATGTCACATTACCAAATTGGGAATATATCGCTGATAACATTCAACTACATAACCTCTGAGCTCGTACGTCTCAGAGAAGGGTGTTAAGCTAAAAGAATAAATTCTCCGCCACCAACAGAAATATATTTGAAAGAAATCTGCTTTATATCTCAATTTGTAACGTCAGACATACAATCCATACAAGTCTGTTCCGGGCTCGAACAAAACTGAAGGCACTTCTCACGAAGCCCTTGCAATCCGAGTATTCACAATCCCGATCGAATTTCGCATCACTTAGGAAATCTCTATACCAGGAGCTACCCAGTGCAGAGACAATCGATAGGTCATCCTATCGCTTTCGCAAATACCCGGTCTTCAACACCGGTCATCAATGCTATCATAACGACGTATCACATATTCGGAATGGGTTATACGACCCCATGGTCCTTTCTCGGTTAACCCGAATAGTGAGCGCTTATTCAAAAATAAGTGTGGCATTCAATTTCAAACAAATCACATCAAATACCCATTCAAAGGGAAATATTGATAGTTGGTTATTGAACTATCAATAGATATGCCAACATCACCAGATTCCAAATAATTTTCCAAATTATTTATTTCCCAAAAATATCTTTACAAGATATATTATTTTCAATACTTCAAAAATAAATCAATATTTATTTTTAAACAAGTTCCCCTTTTTATTCACAAATTCCGTAGTGAATTTTCATTCCAAAATATCCATGCATATACGATTTCAATTATTCATTTCAGTTTATCTTCAAAAGGATAAATTCTCAAAGTATTCACTTTATATTGGAAAACATTTCCATACTTATTTAATAAGTAATTCACAAATTTTATTTATTTTCAACATATAGAAAATATTCAATATACTTAAATCGAGATTAAGTATATATTTCATTCTTTAAGGAAATCATTCTCTTAAACATATTTATTTGGGCCAAAACGAATGTTACGTAAAACATCGTTACGACAACCCAAAATCACTAGTATAGGGATTCGAAATTAAAATAGATATATAAATCCCAATACTATACAAAACATTTCCTTTCGGAAATCATTTACTATAACAACAGTGTTATAGTCCACTATTTCCTTTTATTTCTCGAAAACGTCTATTTCAACAATAAATGTTGAAATCTATGATTTCGAATCTCAACACATTTTAAAACATCGTTAGATCGTTTTAATTCAATTTAAAACATCACATTCTAAACATTTTCTTTAACATATTATTCACTATTTAAAAACGTGAATATACTACGTTAACAATTCCATCATTTCTATACGTTTTATTTCAAAGGATTATTCACAGTCAAAAACGTGAATATAACTCCATTAATAGGTTTCAACAATTTACTTATCAAAATAAGTTGTTTGCGAATTTATAAAACAACGTTTATAAATTCCATTTCTTTTTATTTTATAACATCTTTCTTTATAAACTTCCTTTATTAACCTATTCAATTTATAACTCAATTATAAAACAAAAGTTCATATCATAAGTTAAATGCTTATAAAACGATTATTTTACAAAATCGTTCTTTTAAACTTCATAATTATAAATCTTATAACTTATAAGATTCAATTATTTATCCAAATATATTCTTTAATATTCTCACAAAATTTATAAATCTTACTATTTATAAATTTCATTTATAACTTCACCATTTATAATTTTATAATTTCCATTCACTTATGCAATCCATTTCACTTCATTCAAACACTTATAAAAACTCGTTTTATAATTCAGATGTTTTAATTTATAAATATCAATTTATAAATCCTTTATAAAATCAATTTATACTATTATTTTAAAACATCTTTAATCTCCTTTATAATTTCACCATTTTGATTTATAAAATAATTAAATTTCATAAATCCTATATTTTCAACTCTTTACAATAATTTCAAAAATCCCGATTAAACTATTTTATAAAACCATTAACCCCATATTTTCAAAAATAAATCTTTAATCGTATTTCTCAAAAACCATAATTTTTATAACATTAAAAATTATAACGTTTATTTATTTATAATGGATCAATTCCAAACATATTTTATAAACGTTTTCTTTCAAAAATCACTTTAAAAATCATTTTAAAATTCCAAATTTGGTCCAATGATGCTACATACCAAATAGCCAATCACGACAACAACGACATCATATATCGTATATGATAGTCCATCAAATATCAAAATATCTGAATTCAAATAAATACTGTTGAGGAATCCTGTTGGATCCCTCCAACCTGTTTTCCTGCATCCACAAGCATTAGCACAATACCAATTTCGCTCCAGTACGAAATTATCGCAGTATATGGGATTTAAATGTTATCCGCTTAATAGACGGCGCAATAGGGTCTCATCCGCTAAACAAATGCGGGAAATCAATAACTCCAATATATACACATGCCAATATATATATATTGCTATTATATATAATACCAATTTCACTATTTATGAAATATTCGCGGTATATGTTTTTAATAAATAGCATCCGCTTACTAACGGCGTATAATGTCTATTTCAACAATCAATAGATAACAATCATCATTCAAACATGCATTCAAATATTATAAATCTAACCATTTAAAATAAAAATCGAAACTGATTCGATTGAGTGAGAAGTTCTCACCTTGATTTCAATTTCGTTTTAGCGATTTATTTCGAATAAAATTAAACGGATGTTTAATTTTACCCAAAATTCTCACTAAGTCCAAACGACTCCAATCCAATTCCATCGCATAGTGCTCGTCCATACGACTCCAACGCAACTAGTTTCGCGCGTTTTCGACCTCGTATGAAAAAGAT
The DNA here is from genome assembly GCA_030765085.1 of Allium cepa. Classification (NCBI taxonomy): domain Eukaryota; kingdom Viridiplantae; phylum Streptophyta; class Magnoliopsida; order Asparagales; family Amaryllidaceae; genus Allium; species Allium cepa. The sequence goes on from CM060931.1 coordinate 803,254,741, forward strand.
ATGAATTTTCAAAGATTGCACGAATTATATTTTATATAATTTACAACATTTTATTTATTTTAAAACCTACACTAGCTCATGGCCGTTGGATCCAACCTGCAGTGCATCACAGCCGTGCGCGACCCCCCCCCCCCCCCTTCTCCCTCTCTTCTCATTCATGCGATCCATCTCAGAACATGCCGAACCCAAATCCTAAAACTAGGGTTCGACTTCGACATCACCACGTCGTCATATAACCCGATCAAGAGCCACCACGTCGCGCGCCACCCCAAGCTCCACCCATGGCCCAAGTGCAGCTAGGTCCGGTCACTGCGTTTGCACGCAGTTCGAGGCCGAACGCGCCTCCTTCAAACCCCTCCCCACGTCTATCCATGGCTCCAATTCTGATCATAGCCGTTGGATGTGGAGTACTCGATGTGCTCTACCTTTTTGTAGTTGATAATTCTTGTTAAAAGTGAATGGATTTCGAGAAAAAGGAGGAGGAAGGAGGGATGATTTCGGCCTTCGGTTTTGTTGGTGGCGGCCGGAATAAAAATTAGGGTTTAGATTTTTTTTTCTTGAGAATAATGGGCTATTTATAGGAAATTAAAACGACACTATTCATCCGGGAATTCCGAACTCCGATTCACGCGCCGTAACCAGCGTTTCTAAGGTTTACCCCGTGTTCCGGACACAATGGAACAGGTTTCGAAATCTAATTCGGACATCTGTGCGAGTTATGGCAATAAACGTTCAATTTAAATTAAACTGATTTAAACGATTTTCTAGGCGTTTTAATTTGTACCGGACAAATGGTAAATCCAATTGACACGAAATTTGAAACCTTACAATAATATCATATTACGGATCCGATGAAACTGGTTTCGTCGAAATCTGAGACTTTTTGAAAAATGGCTATTTTAACTCGCCAAATTAATATTAAAAATAATTCGATGCGTTTCGAGCTGCCACGGTCAAACGATAACTCCGATTGCTACGAAAATTGAAATCCAATAATAACTAACTATTATGGATCCAATGGAACTAGTTTCGTCCAATTCTGAGACTGTTCGAAAATTGGCTATTTTCGCTAGTCGATTTAAATATTAAAATATTCAATTTTCACAAATTTACTTTTAATTCGATTTTAAAAGTTCTAAAATATCGTTCTAACTCCCATATGATAAAATAAAATTTTACAAATCATTTTCAATCATATTTAACCCAATTTTCAATTATTTCCATAATTTAACATATTAAATTATCGATTTAATTATCCAATTAAATCCAATTATTCAAAATAAAATTTATTCGACTTATAAATTCACTTATTAATATTTAAAATTAATTAAATATTCAAATTTTAATTAAATAAAATTCTGGGTCGTTACATAAGCAATATCATGAGAATGGATATATTAATGTTTATATTAAATGGAGAAATTCTGTGAAACAAATATTAAAGTATGAAGTGTTATTTGTGTTAACCGATGAGATTAAAAATGATTTATAACTAAATGGTTAAATTTGAAATTCTAGAATTGAATTCCGGTATTTTGTAATTAGTTTAAGATTTTGGAAATATATATAATAATAATAGAATTTAGTAGTATTTTCCAAATAAGAAATGTTTCAAATGGGTTCAAATGAATTCCAATGATTTCAAAGAAATCTCAATAAAGTTCTCAAGAAAATAGAAGTCTAGAACTCACTTATGTCGCTGGAAAATAATTTCAGTGATGAGTGCATGCATCATCGACATTGATTTTCGAGTCTCGGAGTGGGGGAGAGGCCACTTTTGTAGCTTTGCTATGCGAGTGATTTTGTGAAACCAATTTTGATTTCCAATTCCGAAGTATGATTTGATATTCGAAAGATATATGTATATATATTTGAAATGATTTGAAATGAACCGCTGTTCAATCCTCGAATTTCGATTTTTTTTAGTTTAACTCTATTATTAAAAAATTGATTTACTGATTTTTTTGCTGATTTGCAACTCTTGGATTTGAAATTTGATTTCACCGACTATTTTGAAGGTTCGAGCACTTCCAAATCAAGGTTTAAAATTTTAAAACTAAGAAATTTCGAAGAGTATAAATATTTGATCAAGAATATAAGTTTTGTTTTGTATGTTTAAAGTATGAAGGGTATGACTTAAGTAAATTTGAAACTTTTGTTAAAAAAATAATTTGCGAAAAGGAAATTTGGATTTTTCATATAGAAATAAATAGTTTAAAGGTTTTAAAGGGATAGTTATAAAGTTGGAAGCTGAGATTATTTTCTAAACCTATTATTTTGGGAGCTTTGAAATTGAGATATTTAATTTGGAAGAAAATTAGTGAAATCATATATGATTTTGAAACTGAATTGATATTGAAATAATTTGAAATTGAGAACCTTATATTATTAAGTACTTGATTTGGGAATGGTCGAACTTATATAAAATGGATTTGTATAAGTATGAAGTTGATTTGAAATCTATTGATTTGAAAGGTACTCAATTTGGAAAGAGAATTTTATATAATCGAAGCCTACATAAGTATGATTTGATATACTATTGATTTGGAAATTATTCGATTTGAAAATGGAATCCTATATATAATGGACTTTATATAAGTATGATATTTTGAAAGTATTTGGAAAGGTACTATATGATATATATTTCGAAGTAAAGGTACGGAAAGTGCCTTCTGCTTGATATCCGCTTTGTGGCCACATTGTGGATTCATTCTATCGGTATTATTCTCTTTGATTTTTGGTTTTCCGGATGTGATACTCGAGTCTTCCCACTGTGGCGTAACCCATGGTTTTTTTTCTCTCACGACTGCATAGCGCAACTGCCTGTTTTTTTCCTTTCTCTACTTTTTCTTATTTACCCGATAACAATTCGCCCTTCCATATGGTTTTAATTGGCATGTGTGTCGATTTAAGCTGTGCAAAAAGGAGGGATGTTACATCTGGTATCAGAGCTTTGGTTTAGCGATAAACCTTAGCTTTGTAGGGTCAGACTCTTTGTTAATAGTGAAGTAATACCCTATGATGAGTCGTTGAGCGTATATATAAGAGAGCGTATTTGTTAATGTTATAAAAAATGTTTTAATAATGGGTTAATCTGTTCCATTTTGTATTTATAAATTCTGGTTGGTGCATGAGACGCTTTGACATCAATAAGGATTTATAAACACTTTATAGGACAGACCGACATAATATTTGTTTTTAATATAGGTGAATGAAATAATTTTGCCTATTATATTTTCTATATATATAAAATAAGTTTTAATAAATGATATATGTATTTGGTTGCAATATATTAGTTGTTAGGCAATGAAATTTTAAATAATAGTGGAAATAAGACTGAAAATAATAATGAAAATGAAAATTGGAAATTTAGAACTTAAGTTCCGGGTTTTGAAACTTTCTTTTGAATGATTTTGAAATATAATAATAATGTTGTTTAGAAGTATATTTTTATATAGGTATTTCAATATAATTTCAAAGAACTGATTTATAGAAATTTTGAAAAGAAATAGGTTTCGTACTCCCCTTTCTGTCGTTGGAAAATAATTTCGGTGATGAGTGCACGCATCATCGGCTTTCATTTTCGAGATTCGAAGTGGGAAGGCCATTATAGTAGTTTTACTGCAGATTTATTTTTATAAAAAATATAATTTAATTTTTTTTAATATAATTGGATATATAAGTTGTAAGTATATATTTATCTATTATTTTTAAAATGATTTAAATTTAACCCGGTATTTAATTCTTAAGTTTCCATTAATTAATAGTTTCAATTGCTTTAGTGAAATGGAATTTGCCTAATAATTGAAATCTCTAAATGAAATAAGAGACTAAATGATAAGTGATGAATGAAACAATGAGAAAGTTGAAATTATAATCTATAAAACAAATGTTATGATTATTGAACAGTAAATTAATTAATAAAAAAATGAGAAAACTTGTATAACTTTCAATTTCATTCTTAAAGAATATATATATATATAACTTACCAAATATTAAAAGTTAAAATGTTAAATATTTGTAATGGAAAATTGTATAAGTAAACTTACGTATTGAAAGTGTTCAATAAATTGCTTTTATTAATAAAATTGATGTTCTATTTGTTATGGACTTAAGTATAATTGAAATGCTACTAATGAAAAAAAAAGAAAAAAAAGAAAAGAAAGGTAAATATTATAAATAAATAATAATAAATTAATTAAACGGGTTGAAGTTGCCTCTGAATAAAATAAATAAAAAGAATAAAACATTAATACTGAAAAATGACTATAAACTTAAGTTAATAAATTTACCTACTAAGAAATTTGATTGAATATGAATAATATAAATATATAAATGTAATGCAATAAATAGAATTTGGCACTGTATAGATAGATGAAACTGAATTGGTAGGTAATGAATAGAAATAGATAAAAATAAATAATAAATGAAAAGGAAATCAAATAACAAATGGATGAAGTGGAGTTGATAAAAAAATAAACTTGATTTATTGTTGAAATTGTTGTTTGTTTTGGTTTATGGTTGTTTGGGTAAATGTAACAACCCGTAAATTTCAACGATTTAATTTGTTTATTTAATAGGATTTTTGTAATTTATTTTAGTAGAAAAAAAAGGGGATAAATATATGTTAAAATGAAGGCTAAAATAAATTATGTAAATGGTGACTTAAAACCTATTTATAGAAATTTGAATAAAATCCAAATGAATTAAGTAGAAAAAGGATTCTTACTTGGATATAAAATTTAATATGAGAAATTAATGAAATATTAAATTGATTTAATGCAATAAAAGAGTGTAAACGGTAATTGAAATAAATTAACGAATCATGTTATTGCAAGTTAATAATTTACGACATGAATGAAATTCCAATTCATTAAAATCATTTAAATGTTATGATTTGATTTTAAATGGAATATGAGAAAAACAAATGTAAGGATTTGATTAATATATATGTTATTTATTAAGGGTATTGAATAAAATTTGGGAATCCAATTGTAATTAATGGTAATAATGTTGGTATTAGCTAATAAATTAAATTTCAACGCAATACCCATAAATGAATGGAATGAAATGAATGTATGTAAATGTATACTAGGTTATTTATCATCAAATAGAAGGAAAGAAAAGTAAATACCGAATTGATTGATGAATAAATATTCATTGAATAGTAATTGAATATTTCGTTAGTATGAATTTAAAGGAATATGGGGTAATTTGATTAATCAATAAAAGACAATAAATGCAATGGTGGTGGGTTATTAATAAAAGTGAATAGGGAAATGATTGTTATAGTAAGAATGGAATTCCAACTTGTTGGAATGGAGTAAATACACTTAGTAATAAATTTAGTATAGGAAAAACGAAATGGAAATATTGAATTAATTAATTCGTATATATATATATATATATATATATATATATAGTAAATGGCGATTGTTGGATTGTAAATAATAAACTTATTAAAGGTGATCAAGAGTTGTGACCACAAGTTATTATGAGTGACACATATATATTTAATTCATTCAATTGATTTGGAAATCATTGCAACAAATATAAATTAAATGTTACGTTAAATAAATTAAGGTAATAAATGGAGAATAACGTAAATGTTCTTCATAAATATGATGATTTGTGAATAAAGAATGGAAATAGAGTTTCATTAACATATCGGAATTTAATTTACCATAAAGAGGTCAATTGCAATCAAATGAGTTAAATGTTTAAACAGGAATCAAGCTTTATGCATTTATTTTGGTTTATTGCAATTAATTTAAAATTTAATAACAAGATTTTACGTTAATTGGAAATTAAGTTGAAAACGTGAAATATTTATGTCATAATCTTAAATCCAATGGTTGACACTTCTATTTGAAATTTTGAATGGAATAATAATTTATTTACTTAACTAAACGAAATTTTAGGATATTATTTATAATTTGGGTATTTAATGAAATTAAGGATTTATATTGAAATTTATAAATTTACCTTCTTTAAATTTGACATCTAAACTTGTTGGAATTTTGTAAATGATTAAGAATTTTTTTTAAGTGATAAAATGAGTCAATTTTCTCATCTTAAATCCAGTTTACCATAGTATCTAATTTCAATTTCTTACGATAAACCCATTTACTATAAATTTGAATACCAATTAATTAGTTCCAAATAAATTGATTGATTCAATTCAACTCCTTTATTAAGTTTATTATTAATCTATACACTCAGTTACTGTTGGTTTTATATTCCATTACACTACATACCCCTAACTATCTTTATTTGTATTAATGGCTTTGTTTCAAATGTGAAATCTTGTTAATACACACATAAATTAAGGTTTTAGAACCAATCCTTAGTTCCATTCCCTTTTTTCCAATTTATTACTTATGAAAAATTTCACGTTTCTATTTCTTTATTACATACCTACCTTCAGTCCTTGCATTAATTCTCATAACCATTACATTATTGATATCCAAATTTGATTTAGTAAACCAATTTGTTACAACTTGTAACAACCCACCTTTTTGGATAGTTCAAATCGACAATAAACACACATGTCCGAAGGAAGGATTGTTAACGGGGTAAATAAGAAAAAAAAGAAAAAGGAAGGAGAAAAACAAAATACAAAATCTAGCAGCGTAACGACAAAATATAATAATCAAATAAACAGTTCATGAAGTTGTTTTACAAACAACATGTCATTACTGTAACGACCCGCTATTTTGGACCATTCAAATCGACAATAAAACCATACATATCCGACTTGAATAATTCAAAATACCGAATTGTTAATTAAAAGTTGGCAAAACTTAAAATATACAGTAAATAAATCAATCACACATAACAGAGTAATATAATGCAGCGGAATAGATAAAGAATAGTAGTTCATGAAGCTACTATATACATCAGAGTTAGAAAAATACAAACGAATAGTTCAAATGCAGTGAAGTCTCCAATGCAACAGATGACTTCTCTGAACCAATCAACTGGAAAGGCTTGAATCTGAATCGACAGTTGGATTTCCAAATGAAGCTCCGAACTCCAAAGGTGAGTCTCAAATGCTGTATCACTAAGTCTGACCCGAGCGTAAAGCAAAACACATAACACTCGAGTCAGGATTACATTCTTATATCAATAAATCCAACTCAAGTGAAATATCAACTAAAATACAAATAACTTAAAGGATGTCTGGGATAACCATCCTCTAAAGGTCCATGGAACTTTCTACAAGGTAGAAATATACACTATAACACCGTGGTCATTTCATCTTAATTTGTACTTCAAAATCAAATCTCATTTTTACTTCAAATATCTCTATATTTCCCAAAATAGTATTTTTATATATTAAATAATTTATACAGTAAAGTATTTTCAATTTCCTCAACTTAACAAATCGTTCCAACATCAACCCAACCTTCCCATTCAAATTAAATTCAATCTCAATTTATCAATTTAAATTCAACTCAATTTCTGAAATAACCACTTATATTTTATCGATCTCAAATTCGAATTTATAATCACAAATACCCCTTTATATTTCCATATATTTCAAAACTTTAAGTATTCAACGTTTCATCTAAATTTTCATTCAATTTAGTTTTCTAAATAATAAATTCAAATTTAGTTCAACCTAAATTTTCATTTTAATTCAATTTAGTTGCTAAATAACAAATTCAACTACATTGATTTCAAATACAGATCCGAATCTCAACATAAACCGTTTAAATCCCAATATAGTTCAAGGCTTTAATATTTAAATGTTCTATATAACAGTTTCATATAGATCTCGATTTAACCTCATTATTATTTATCCTTGAAATACTCCCTTATAAGATTCAATATCATTTAAATAACCTTAAATTACAATTTACTCAATATTTTCTTTAATTTGTTTAAACGTGAAATATTCATTAAATCACTTAAATCAAAAATCCAGTTATAAAATCATACCCTTTAAAGTTCCCATTCAAAAATTTCAAATCGATTTAACTAAATAAATCCTTCTTTAAATACCATTTTTATAAACCCAAATTTATCTCCCAATCTTAATTATTCAATTTATTTACAATAGAATCTCTTTGAAATGTAGATTTACATAAATACTTAACCATATTATATGTATTAAATCAATCTAATTTAAATCAAATATTACTACTAAATCTATATATACAATTTTCATTTATATAATATCTTAAGAATCAAATTTATTAAACCATATATTTCTTTCCAAAATTATAGAAATTATTTTCAAAATATTTATATGGACCAACGGTGTCTGTATATATTTACTATCATATTGTCAAGTGCTATGGATATTTATCATTTCAATCCGTATGCTAAATATATACGGGTGGACATCATTTCAACCCGTAGTCCCAAATTCAACTAATGAAAATCACTTGGGTTTATCATTTCAACCCATAACGATTTTCTCCTATTCTAAAGTCTGTTCGGGTATGTATCATTTCAACCCGTAGTGATTTCTACACTACAGGGAACTTGCAGAGTGATAACAGAAAATACAATAAAATAACAGGCATATATCATCAATAACAGTATAATATAAACAACAAGATATAGTGTCATATCCCGCAGGTGAACAGTTACAGATAATAGCATATATAACAAATTTAAATAACTAAAGCAGCATATTTCAATTGTCGTTTCAAATTGAAATCAAATTTAATGAATAAAAGAATGTTAATTGTGAGTGATTGCTCACCTTTCGAGGTTAGAGAGATAGACGATGAAGTTGAGTTACGAAATGCAAGCACGCTTCCAAAGCAAAGTTAGATGGTACGATTTCGGCGGAAAACCTGATAGATAGAAATTGATGAGAACGGATCAAATTAGCTTGATAAAATGGAAACGAAGATTATATGATTAATTTATTACTTTCTTTCAAAATGAACGTTAAATCAAAACACGCATTTTAAAAAATGATATATATATATATATATATATGCATACCCATGAAAACCATATAACTTTAAAACGCTTCCATTTCATATTAATGTTAAATAACAAATATATAATTATTCAAAATGTCACATATATAGTACATTCATTTTATGGTTGTCGTTGCCATGTAATAAATATTCATTTTAAACCAATATTAAAATTATATATATGTATAGTTTAAAATCAATGTTCTAACATAAAACACATATATTAAAGATCAACATACACATATATTATATCTTTTGAAATGAATACTTATGTATATATATAATTATTACAGTTTATTTCTTTCCTTTTCAAAATATCCAGCAGGAAATCAAACAAACTTCTGCACATATATATGCAGATAAACAATATTCTTTATAATACATTGTTAACTTACACCTTTTTTCCCTTTTTTTTTAAAGAGTATATATGCAGTACAGTTTGTAAGAATTTTTTTTTTATAAAACCTTCATATATAACAAAATATATGTATAAAATAAAATATTTGTATATATAAAAATCAAAATGTTTCAAACATATATTCAAAAACTGGATCATATAAATAACAATGTATTTAGTTAACACATAGTATAAAATTCATTTATATAACTCTCTTATATATTCATTATAACTATAATCGAAATGGTTATATATACTTTTATACAAATTAACCAAATATACACGTTACTCAACATATCTGTACCCGATCAATAGCTTTATTATTAAAGCACGCACATCATAACAGTATGACGATATGCAATGCTTTAGGCTTATTAAACAATATATTGCAACTTGTGTATACTAATATGTGAATATAAATAAGCTTACATACTTATTATTTAAAAATGAAAATTAAAAAAAAAACAATATAACAAAATATATATAAACTCAGAAATTGATATATAAGCTTATACTGTTATATATAGAATTTTTTTTATTAAGTACAGCCATACATATATATATCTTTGGGTACTACAATTTGTATTATTTGCCTTTTATAAAGAAAATTGCAGTTGCACTGAGTTTGTACATATAGCTTACTTTATGTATATAAATAACGTAAGCTGTCATACATATATACACTAAAATATGTAAATTTAAGGCAGTATACTACTAGCAAATATATATAATATAATACAATGTATAGACATACCCTGTGTAAACTCGAGTCGCTGATGGGTGGGCAAAAGGAATAAATAAGAAACTACAGACAATGGAGAAAATGTTGATGCCACCTATGTGCTGTCAGAAGTTATTACCTCTAGGCTATACACTCGGCTATGATGAGGCTGCCGACGTGGATAGGGAAGATGTTGGGTTTGGCTGGAAGGCAGGGTGTTTCTTAAGAGAAGAGGAGGGGAGAAGGAGGGGACATGCGCTTGGTGGAAAGAAAATTTGCAGAGAGAGGATGAAAAGAATGCAAATGTACTAGGTAAAAGAAAGGAGGAGCAGGCTAGAATAAATAAAATGTACGAAGAGAACAAGGAAGATTATAAATCAAATTGGCATGAAAACGTAAAGAAATAAAGAAATAAAAGAAATCAATGAATGCGAAATAATGTATAGTATTTTATACGTTTCAAACTTTGAAATGGCAACGGCCAAGAGTTGATTTAGCTACATTTAAAACAATAACTTTTTTGTTTGTTTGGATAGTACGTAATAAGTTTGGAAAGGCAATGATTTTTAAAATGGAACAAGGAAGGTTATATATAAGATTGGAATGAAAACGTAAAGAAAGAAAGAAAGAAATATATAAAAGAAATCAATGAATGCGAAATAACGTATTGTATTTTATACGTTTCAAACTTTGAAATGGCAACGGTCATGAGTTGATTTAGCTACATTTAAAGAAATAACTTTTTTGTTTGTTTGGATAGTACGTAATAAGTTTGGAAAGGCAATGATATTTAAAATGGAATAAGGAATGGACAGAGAAATTTAAGCAAAGATAAAACGTATAGAATAAATATAGAGTAAGGGGACAGTCACGATAATTCAGTGGATAATTAAAGCAACTTTTAATGCCACCAGCTGCACGTTCAAATCTGAAAAGGCAGAGTAACGGACCATATAATAAACTGAAACGATGGATTGATAACAGCTTTATGTATATATTTAATAGAAAAGAACGGACAGAGAAAATTTTGTGAAACGTACTGAAAATAAATATGAAGTACTTATTATATTATATGTTTCTTTTTGAATGCATAGTCCAAAATTTGAAAGCCAAGTAACGGTCAACCCTTGATTTGGTGAAAATAATTGTAGCAATTAATAAAAGAAATAAATAGCAACGGTCACGTTGCTTTGATTTAGCTGACCCATCAAAGCAAATTATTTATAATTTAACTGGTAGGAAACGTAAAGGAACGTACCACCGTAAAATGAAATTGATAACATCTGTGCATTGATTCTGCAATATTTATTAAAGAAATCGATTCTGCAATATTTATTAAAGCAATTTATTAGCTAGCTTGAATTAAATAGAATTTCACAATGGAATAAACTTTGATAAAATAAATTGAAAATTTAAAATCTGCCATGTTTAATTGGATGTAATCCAAATATAAATTTTTTATTTCAAAATATTATGATATAAAATTTCTCAAAAGTTTCAATTAATTACGTTAAATAAAACTACTTAAAACTATTAAAATATACGGGTCATTACACTCTCCCCCACTCAAAACTTTTCGTCCTCGAAAAGGTAGGAGGTAGGAGAATAGAACAACCAGAAATTAAATAGATTGAAAGATAAGATAAACAATTAATTTAAAACTATATAAATTTTATTTGAAATATTTATTTGATAACTTCATTTGAAATTTAATTTTCTTTAATACTTTATTACCTTTCAATCTCCTTTGAAAACAATCGTTTACATTATTACTTATTGTGACGCCCCACTTCTATACCCACGCTAGCCAAGAACACTCCGGAGAAGTGCTGTCAACTAGCACAGAGAATAAGGCTGTTGAGGAGCGACCATCCATGTAATTGCTTATCACACGGTGGCTATAAATAATCTTCGGAAACAAACATAGAAATAATCATATCACAAATCAGTCACAGATATCCATATCACAAAGGCGGAAGAAGATATGAATATATAACTAACACATGAAAGTGTACATCAGAGTAGTGGTCAATAAGATCCACGATAATACAAAAGAATAGCAACACGTGCTATAAAAAGAATACAACTATGAGTCTATATCTCAAGTGTATACAACAAAAACTGCTAATCTAAACAGTTAGCCAAAAGTCAGAGTGATGAATCCCTGGGAAGAAGTCAAGCAGAAGCACCTGTAACATCTCGGTCTGATCCGAGTATTATTTAAGAAAATAATAAACAGATCAGTCTAGCTATAAATATCAGATGACATGATATAACATAAAAGATATGGCATAAACATAAACATCCATAACGACATACCACTATAAGTATGTAAATAATGATCAACAGAAGAACAATCAATAAGAGATAATCAATATCACAAGAATCTTCTCAAAGATTCGAAGGGGGCATCATACCCTAAACTTGTACTCATAACAAGTCAATGACATAAATTCCAGAAATCAACACGAGAAATCCAGAAATCATAAAAAGGGAAAGAGGCCTATCACATGACGGTCCGAAGACCATGGGGAGCTACCCCACATGTGTGAGTGCAATCACACAGAATGAGGTCAAGACTAACCAAAAAGCAGAAAGGTATGTGTGAATGGAATCACACAAGTGGTGTCTAGTCTAACCTTGCAATGAAAGAGACATCGCGCAATTGCTAGTCTAATTCATAAAGCGATCATCAAGATCAACGAGAAGTGTCAATTACACTAAGCTAGTAAATATAGAAGTTTAGCTTCACGTCCCATAACCACTTGCTTAACTTAAATATTTACGAACAAACTGCAAATCTTCACTAATAAAATTGTCACAAGAGGTTCAATCGAACAAGTCCAAGAATTAACCGACGAAGTGAACGCAAGCGTTTCATACCACTTGTTTTACTAAGTCGTTTAATTAGATTTCTCATCCGAGTGAGGTAAAGGCTTGTATATACTAATAGATTGGAAAACGGTTTAAGAAAAGAGCTTTGTTATTAAAAATAGAGTTGAAATTGTTTGTTAAAAGAGTTTTGATATTTACTACTAGTATTGAAACCTTTATATTATAAAGTGACAAACCACATAAGCAAGTGTAGAAACAATCAGTCACAAAGATCGCATACGGAGATGCGAATAAAAACCAAGGAAATCAGCTCAATATTTTTCAGATAAGATCCCCTACGGAGGGGGGTCCAGGGGGGTGGCAACCCCCCAAGGTGGGGGTGCGGGGGCAACGCCACCGCTTACGGGGTTCGACCTGCCCGGTCAGGTCGCGGGGGTCCAGGGGGCAGCGCCCTCGGCGGGGTGCGGGGCAGCGCCCCGACCAAAACGGTACGACCTAGTGAAGACAAAATGAGGTCTAACGACCTAAGGGGAATAGGGTCGAGCGACCTAATGGTTGCGACCTAGGGGTCTAAGGAGTCAAGCGACCTAACTGGAGCAACTCTATGGTCATGCGACCTAACTGAAATGGCCAAGCGACCTAACAATAGCACAGGTCAAGCGACCTAACGTTTTAAGGCCGAGCGACCTAATTAAACTCACGACTTAATGGTGTGAAAGGCGTGCGACCTAATGTGTTACGACCTAAGGGTCGAGCGACTTAGTGGAACAAGGTCATACGACCTAATACTTGTAGTAGGGTTGGGCGACCTAATGGAGTAAACGGTCGAGCGACCTAACAGGTTATAGGTCATGCGACCTAGTGGGTTAACGGCCTAACGACCTAACGACCTAAAAACCCGCGACCTAAGGGTCGAACGACCTAAATGGTCCAGCGACCTAGCACTAAACAAGGCCGAGCGACCTAATGGTACCCGCGACCTAGAGGTCAAGCGACCAAGGGATGAAATGGCCAGAGGATATAGGCGAGCGACCTACGACCCACCTACCCACGACCTACGACCTAAGCTCAAACGCGAGCTGCGAGCTACGAGCTAGCGACCTAGCGAAGTGAGAGAGACCGAGCGACCTACGACCTAAGGTCCATACGACCTATGGCCTAACACCGAACAAGCATTTAGATGGCCCAGCGACCTATGGTACTAACTCGCGAGCGACCTAAGTCCTAGGTCGTGAGCGACCTAACTGCGAGTGAGCAAAAATGGCCAGAGCCAAAGCAGAGCGACCTAACGGCCATACGACCTACGACCTAAGGTCCTGAGCGACCTAACTCCGAAAACACGAAAATGGCCAGAACGACCTAGGGGTTAACTCGTACGCGACCTACGACCTAAGGTCCACACGACCTAACTCCGAGCGAGCTAAAAACGGCCAGAACGACCTAAATGCAGAAATTTCTCCCAAACACCAAAAATCGGAGTTTTTCGCCAATCCAATCCAAACCAAAAGCAAATATGCATGCTAAAGTGATAGTGAATCATTCCCAACAGTCCAATATAGTTATAGACTAGAATTGTGAGATAAAAATCTCACCTTTGCACTAAAATTTATGAAGATGAAGCTTGAAAGCAAGGAGAAGCAATCCAAAGCTTGAATCCAATATCTTCTACTTGAATTTGGAGTTGAATGATGGAGTTGCAATTGAATTTGAGCTTGGAGTTAGTTAGGAAATTTATGAAGAGTGAGGAGAAGAGGGTTGGAACTTGGGCTTAATAGGCTAAACTAACCCAAAGTCCAAAGCGGGAAAAGTTAGTGAAATTTCACTAACTCCAAAACTATCGATGTTTATACTTAAAAAGTTGTAAACGACATTTCGAACTCAATGGAAGTGGTCTCGAGTCCTAATTTGACCGTTTGCAAAAAGTAGTTTTTCGGACCAAAATCCGATTAACGATTTAATATTTAAATAAAAATATTTAAATGTAAACTCGATAAATATGCGGGTTGTTACACTTATATTACAAAGAAGCTATTGAAATATTAAATCCAAAATTCATAAATTTTTATTTTGTTTCAAGGTACCATCCAAATATTTTTATTAGATCACAAATCATTTTTTTAAAATATGTTTTATTTTAGATAAATAACTTCTAAAATATTTACAACACTAAAATTTCTATTAAACCATGTAGTATATAATTAAACAATATTTTAAAGGATATATCCAACTAGAAAGGAAGGTAGATTTGGAAAACAGAATCAAGGTGAATAACTAGACTGAGCAGATAAGGTAGATGCAAGGAATAGTATCGGGCACGAATAATTAATCTAGAACCATAAGAATTTAAATTTCAAATATCAATTCAAAATTTCTTTGTTGGGAAAAATACTTTTATAATAAATACCTTTTTAATAATACTTTTATAATAAAATACTATTATATCGAAATAAATTTTCCTTTCGAAAATACTTTTATAACTCGATGTTTCAATAAGTTTATCCTCGTTCTTGCAGACTCTGGCCATGCGTTGATCAGGCGCAAAGCTAGAATTCTTCAAGTACTTAGTAGACTTGTTTCAACACCTAGTGAAAATACTTGAAAAACCTTTAAAACAGATATAGAAAGTACAATCCAAATAAAACAACCAAACCAAAACCTTTGCCCGACCATGGTTCGCAGATACACAATGGTTACGCCTAGATCCCCAAGGAAACAGTCCGTATCCGTAAGCTTTCTCAGCACTGCGAGTTACGCCATGATGATTACTAGAGTGCATGATACACAATGGTTACGCCTGGGTCCCCCAGGAAACAATCCGTACCCCTAGGATGTCTCAGCCAGGCAGTTTCGCTACTATTCGCGACCTACACAGATTGCAGGATACACAATCGTAACGCCTGGATCCCCCGGGAAACAATCCGTACCCCTAGGTCAGACTCAGCCAGGCAATTGCGCCATGCAGTCGCGAGAGAAAAAAAACCATGGGTTAGGCCACGGTGGGAACACTCGAGTATTACATCCGGAAAACAAAAAATCAGAGAGAATAATATCGATAGAATGAATCCACGATGTGGCCACAAAGCAGATATCAAGCAGAAGGCACTTTCCATATCTTTACTTCGAAAATATATATCATATAGTACCTTTTCAAATCACTTTCAAGTATCGTACTTATATGAAGTCCATATATATAGGATTCCATTTTTCCCAAATCGAATATTTTCCAAAATCAATAGTAGATCAAATCATACTTATATAGACTTCGATTATATAAAATCTCTTTCCAAATTAAGTACCTTTCAAATCAATAGATTTCAAATCAACTTCATACTTATACAATCCATTTTATATAAGTTCGACCACTCCCAAATCAAGTGCTTAGTAATCTAAGGTTCTCAATTTCAAATCATTTCAATATCAATTCAGTTTCAAAATCATATATGATTTCACAAAATTTTCTTCCAAATTAAATATCTAAATTTCAAAGTTCCAAAAATAATAGGTTTAGAAAATTATCCCAGTTTCCAAATTAAAATAATTCAAGTCAAACAAATTCATTTCCAAAATCACCATATAAGTACTGGTTTTTAATTTCAATTTAATTTTCAAAACCAAATATTTTCTCAAAATCAATTATACTTAAAATGGTTTCCAAATTTATAATTATCCCTTTAAACTTTTAAACTATCTATTTCTATTTGAAATATCCAATTTACCTTTCTGAAAACCATTATTCAAAACTATTTTTTTTCAAAACTAAATTTATATTCTTTATCAAACATTTTATACTCTTCGAAATTTCTTAGCTTTGAAAATTTAATCTCGATTTGGAAGTGTTCGAACATTCAAAATAGTTGGGGAAATCAAATTTTCAATTCAAGAGTTGAAAATCAAAAATAATTCGATAAATCAATTATTAAATCCGAAACTCGAGGACTGAACACCGGTCTCATTTTAAATTGTTTCAAATATATACTTATATTTTTCTAAAATATCAAATTATACTTCGAAATTTGAAATCAAAAACGGTTTTACAAAATCACTTGCATAAGGAAGCTATTAAAGTGGCCTCTCCCCCACTCTGAAACTCGAAAATCAATGTCGATGATGCGTGCATTCATCACCGAAATTATTTTCCAACGACATTAGTTAGTTCTGGACTTTTATTTTCTTGAAAACTTCTTTGAAATTTCTTCAAAATTATTGGAATTCATTTGAACTCATTTGAAACATTTCTTATTCGGAAAAATAATTTTAAATCGTATTATTTTTATATATTTTCCAAAATCTTAAAACCAATTTCAAAATACCGAAATTGCATTCTCGAATTTCAAATTTAACTTTACATTTATAAATCATTTTTATATAAATCAATTTCTTATAATTTTTCAAAATTTCGAATCCTTTCAAAACCTTTTTATATAGAATAACATTTCTTATTTGCTTTATATATATAGGTATATAATGCCTATCGAAAACATTTTCACTTTTATATATATAAAAAAAAATCATAGTTATCAAAATAAAATTTCGGTATAAACAATTTCAAAAATACAAACAAAACCCGATTTTCAAAGGATGATTCAAGAATGGATTTCAAAACAAAGATAGCAATTTAATTTAGAGGAACTCCAATCAATAGAATCCTGATTCTAAGATAGACTCGATCGAAGATGAGATAATTAAATTACAAAATAGAAGATGGATATACTTCTATAAATCGCGGGTGACCTTTACCGGTCAACCGTGATTCCAAAATTAGATCGGTGTAGAATTCTGAGGCGATTCGACATTCGATCGCCAGAGATATAGAAGTCGCATAACAAGATATAGCAGCATCGTAAACCGAGGATACCTAAAACTTCGGTGAGTCAATGCCAATTGAAAAGGAGTTTTCAATTCTTTACAAATCATTCAGTGGAGTTATGGGATACTCCATAAGCAAACGAATATAACTAGGGAGAGACAGAATGAATTTCGGAACCGAGGGACATTCTAAAATTCAAAGGAAATCGAGTCAAAAGGAAGAGATTCAACTTGAGCGAAAGTGATTCTGTAAATAAATTTGCCATATATGCTACGTTTCGCCCAGAGCCAAAGCTTTGATACCAATTGTAACGACCCGCTATTTTGGACCATTCAAATTGACAATAAAACCATACATATCCGGCTTGAATAATTCAAAATACCGAATTGTTAATTAAAATTTGGAAAAACTTAAAATATACAGCAAATAAATCAATCACAGATCACAGAGTAATATAATACAGCGGAATAGATAAAGAATAGTAGTTCATGAAGCTACTATATACATCAGAGTTAGAAAAATACAACCGAATAGTTCAAATGCAGTGAAGTCTCCAATGCAACAGATGACTTCTCTGAACCTATCAACTAGAAAGGCTTGAATCTGAATCGACAGTTGGATTTCCAAATGAAGCTCCGAACTCCAAAGGTGAGTCTCAAATGCTGTATCACTCAGTCTGACCCGAGCGTAAAGCAAAACAAAAAACACTCGAGTCAGGATTAACATTCTTATATCAATAAATCCAATTCAAGTGAAATATCAACTGAAATACAAATAACATAAGGATGTCTGGGATAACCATCCTCTAAAGGTCCATGGAACTTTCTACAAGGTAGAAATATACACTATAACACCGTGGTCATTTCAGCTTAATTTATACTTCAAAACCAAATCTCATTTTTACTTCAAATATCTCTATATTTCCCAAAATAGTATTTATATATATTAAATAATTTATACAGTAAAGTATTTTCAATTTCCTCAACTTAACAAATCGTTCCAACATCAACCCGACCTTCCCATTCAAATTAAATTCAATCTCAATTTATCAATTTAAATTCAACTCTATTTCCAAAATAACCACTTAAATTTTATCGATCTCAAATTCGAATTTATAATCACAAATACCCCTTTATATTTCCATATATTTCAAAACTTTAAGTATTCAACGTTTCATCTAAATTTTCATTCAATTTAGTTTTCTAAATAATAAATTCAAATTTAGTTCAACCTAAATTTTCATTTTAATTCAATTTTGTTGCTAAATAACAAATTCAACTACATTGATTTCAAATACAGATCTCAACATAAACCAATTAAATTCCAATATAGTTCAAGGCTTTAATATTTAAATGTTCTATATAACAGTTTCATATAGATCTCGATTTAACCTCATTATTATTTAGCCTTGAAATACTCCCTTATTAGGTTCAATATCATTTAAGTAACCTTAAGTTACATTTTACTCAATATTTTATTTAATTTATTTAAACGTGAAATATTCATTAAATCACTTAAATCAAAAATCCAGTTATAAAATCATACCCTTTAAATTTCCCATTCAAAAATTTCAAATCGATTTAACTAAATAAATCCTTTTTTAAATACCATTTTTATAAACCCAAATTTATCTCCTAATCTTAATTATTCAATTTATTTACAAGAGAATCTATTTGAAATATAGATTTACATAAATACTTAACCATATTATATGTATTAAATCAATCTAATTTAAATCAAATATTACTACTAAATCTATATATACAATTTTCATTTATATAATATCTTAAGAATCAATTTATTAAACCATATATTTCTTTCCAAAATTTTAGAAATTTTTTTCAAAATATTTATATGGACCAACGGTGTATGTATATATTTACTATCATATAGTCAAGTGCTACGGATATTTATCATTTCAATCCGTATACTAAATATATACGGGTGGATATCATTTCAACCCGTAATCCCAAATTCAATTAAATGAAAATCGCTTGGTTTATCATTTCAACCCATAACGATTTTCTCCCATTCTAAAGTCTGTCTGTATCATTTCAGCCCATAGTGATTTCTAAACTACAGGGAACTTGACGAGTGATAACAGAAAATACAATAAAATAACAGGCATATGTCATCAATAACAATATAATATAAACAACAGGATATGGTGTCATATCCGGCAGGTGAATTGGTACAGATAATAGCATATATAACAAATTTAAATAACTACAGCAACATATTTCAATTGTCGTTTCAAATTGAAATCAAATGTAAAACCCGCATATTTATCGATTATATATTTAAATATTTTGTTTAAATATTTTACCGTCATTCAGATATTTGTCCGAAAAGCTACTTTTTGCAAACGGTCGAATTAGGACTCGAGACCACTTCCATTGAGTTTGAAATCCTGTTTATAATTTTTTTGAGTATAAACATTGATAGGTTTGGATTTAGTGAAACTTCTCTAACTTTTCCCGCTTTGGACATTGGGTTAGTCTAGACATTATAACTCAAACCCACTTCTCTCCTTCTCCTCACTCTTCATAAATTCCTACCAAACACAAATTTTAACATTAATGGTGAGTGGAAAGGGAAGTTAGAAACTCCAAGCCTAGGTTTCAACTCCAACTCCATCATTCAACTCCAAATTCAAGGAAAAGCATTGGATTCAAGCTTGTAGTTGCTTCTCCATTCACCTTCAAGCTTTACCTTCATTATTTGGTGAAAAGGTGAGATTTTTATCTCACAAATTTAGCCTATAACTATCTTGGACTGTTGGGAATGAATCCCTATCATGTTTGCATGTACATTTGCATTTGGTTTGGATTGGATTGGCGAAAAACCCCAAATTTTAGTGTTTTTGTTGAAAAACTGCACTTTGGTCGTTCGCGTGGAAAAGTCTCGGCCTCAAAATAGCTCGTTTCCGACCTTAAAATGGCCTACAACTTTAGGTCGCTTGGCACTCGGAATTAGGTCGTAGGTCGTTTGGTTTTAGGTCGCTAGGCCATTGGGCTTTAGGTCGAATGGACCCTAGGTCGTAGGTCGTATGGACCTTAGGTCGTAGGTCGTTCTGGCTATTTCTAACGTCTTCGGAGTTAGGTCGTACGGACCTTAGGTCGCTAGGTCGTATGGCTTTAGGTCGCTAGGTCGTATGACCTTAGGTCGTTAGGTCCTATGGCTTTAGGTCGCTAGGTCGTATGACCTTAGGTCGTTAGGCCCTATGACATGTTAGGTCGTGTGATCTTCTTACCTGTTAGGTCGTTAGACCTACATCCTGTTAGGTCATTGAACCTTTAGCTCGTAGGTCGCTAGGCCTTATCTCCTTAGGTCGCGTGACCCATTTACTTTAAACCACTATGTCGCTAGTCCACGTTTCCAGTTAGGTCGCAAGACCTTGTAAACCGTTAGGTCGCGAGACCTATATTCCGTAGGTCGTTGACCCACTAAAGTCGCTTGTCCCTCATAGGTCGCGTTTCCTGCTTAGGTCGCTAGGTCGCGTGCCTTTAGGCGCATTCCTTTATTAGGTCGAGTGTCTCTGTTAGGTCGTTGACCCCCTTAACTCGCATGACCTAACCCGTAGGTCATTGGACCTCGATTCTATTTAAGTCACTGCTTCTTATAGGTCGCTCGACCCCTTATTTTCTTTAGGTCATTTGAGTGTTAGGTCGCGAACCTATTTTAGGTCGCATGACCTTTACCCTTTAGGTCGCTGGACCACTAAGTCGTGCCCCTTAGCAGGGTCGAACCCCGTAGCAGGGGCGTTGCCCCGCACCCCCACCTTGGGGGGTTGCCACCCCCTTAGACCCCCCGTCCGTAGGGGATCTTATCTGAAAAACATTCAATAGAACTTGCTTTGTTGAGATGCTGAGTTGACCATTCTTCGAGACAAACTATCTTTGGCTTCTCGGTCGATTTTATGGATTTTTGAATATCTATTTCGATGGATTCTTTATCGGTTTCTTCGGATTTTTTTCACGTCTTTGAATGTGAATTTTTATGATTGATTGTTTCTACAATCACTTCTATGATTTGTCACTTTAAAATATAAAGGTTTTCTATACTAGTAGTAAATATCAAAACTCTTTCAACAAAATGATTTCAACTCTATTTTCAATAACAAAGCTCTTTTCTTAAACCGTTTTCCAATCTACTAGTATATACAAACCTTTACCTCACTCGGATGAGAAATCTAATTAAATGGCTTAGTAAAACAAGTGGTATGAAACGCTTGCGTTCACTTCGTCGGTTAATTCTTTGATTTGTTCGATTGAACCTCTTGTGACAATTTTCTAGTGAAGATCTACAGTTTGTTCGTAAATATTTGAGTTAAGCAAGTGGTTATGGGACATGAAGCTAAACTTTTATATTTACTAACTTTGTGTAATTGACACTTCTTGATGATCATGACGATCATTTTTGTGTTTTAGACTAGCAACTGTGCGATGTCTCTTTGTCTGCGAGGGAGAATATACCCCGCTCTTGTGATGTTTCGCCATCACATTTGTGTGATGTTTCGTCGTCACATATGTGGGGTAGCACCCCACGGTCTTCGGGCCATTCGTGTGTCAAAATTAATGGCTTGCAACCATGAGATAGCGTCTCTGTGACGCCCCACCTCTATACCCATGCTAACCAAGAACATTACGGTGAATGCTGTCAACTAGCACGGAGAATAAGGCTATTGAGGAGCGACCATCCGTGTAATTGCTTTGCGCGAGCATCGATATGTCAGATAGTATAACATGCATTTCTTTACCAAGAGGGAAATCCGACATACCGACACAAACTCAAAACTACTACACAGTGGCTATAATATCTTCGGAAACAAATACAGAAATAAACATAACATAAGTCAGTCATAGATAATTCATATCAC
Organism: Allium cepa; assembly: GCA_030765085.1. NCBI lineage: Eukaryota > Viridiplantae > Streptophyta > Magnoliopsida > Asparagales > Amaryllidaceae > Allium > Allium cepa. The sequence goes on from CM060931.1 coordinate 803,277,322, forward strand.
AAAGGCGGAAGAAGATATGAATATAAAATTAACACATGGAAGTGTATATCAGAGTAGTGGTCAAAAAGATCCACAATAACACAAAATAATAGCAACAAGTGCTATACAAAAGAATACATCAATGAGTCAATATCTCAAGAGTATACAACAAAAACTACTAATCTAAGTAGTAAGCAAAAGGTCAGAGTAATGGATCCCTGGAGAGAAGCCAAGTCGAAGCACCTGCAACATCTCGGTCTGACCCGAGTATTATTTGATAAGAAAATAATAAACGGATCAGTCTAATTATAATATCAGATGACACGATATAGAATAAGAGATATGACTAAACACATAATAATCAAAATGCCAAGCTGTGATATATAAGTAGTTGAAAATCATCAAGGGATTATTCAATGTCACAAAATCTACACAAGATTCACAGAAACGTCATACTCCTAATTTAGTTCACCAAACCATAAATATTGACGATAATATCAATGTCAATCACAAAAGTCAATGACACACAAATTCCAGAATTCAATCCACGAAATCCAGAAATCACAAAAGCCATTGACGCACAAATTCACCAATGCACAAATATCGATAAGGCTTATCAATAGAAATCACGAAAATTGGTGAAGCACAAATTCTAGAAATCATCTCAAGAAATCCAGAAATCACAAAGGGGGGGAGGCCTATCACAAACGGGAGCATAAAGCCCACCAACACGTGTATCACAAACGGAATGCTAATTCTATGGTTGCTAACCATCACAAATTGAGCCGAAGCTCCACAAACGGCCCGAAGACCATGGGTTGCTACCCCACCAAATTGAGTCGAAACTCCAAAAAACGGGGTTTAGTCTCCCTCGCAGACAAAGAGACATCGCACATTGCTAGTCTAAACCACAAAGATGATCATCATGATAAACGAGAAGTGTCAATTACACTAAGCTAGTAAATATATGAGTTTAGCTTCATGTCCCATAACCACTTGCTTAACTTAAATATTTACGAACAAACTGTAGATTTCCACTAGAAAGTTGTCACAAGAGATTCAATCGAACAAGTCCTAGAATTAACCGACGAAGTAAACGCAAGCGTTTCATACCACTCGTTTTACTAAGTCGTTTAATTAGATTTCTCATGCGAGTGAGGTAAAGGTTTGTATATACTAATAGATTGGAAAATGGTTTAAGAAACGAGCTTTGTACTAAAATAGTGTTGAAATCATTTGAAGAAAGAGTTTTGATATTTACTACTAGTATAGAAAACCTTTATATTTTTAAAGTGACAAATCACAAAGAAGATTGTAAGAACAATCAATCACTAAAATTCACATTCGAAGACGTGAATAAAATCCAAAGAAACTGATAAAGAATCCATCGAAATGGATATTCAAAAATCCCTAAAAAGAGTCATCAAAGTCATTATAAATGATAACAACAAATAGGATTATCACGAACCGATTTAAATTGGAATTCTCACACAAAAGGGCAAGAAGGCAAAATCACAACAGTTTCAGACGTCTGAAACAAGGGGTTCAGACGTCTGAATCTGGAAATATAAAAATTTCCAAATCATGATTCAGACGTCTGAATCTCTTGTTTCAGACGTCTGAAATAGGCATATTTTAGCCTATTTTCTTTCTGTTGGAAATAGAATCAATTCAGACGTCTGAAACCCTATATTCAGACGTTTGAATCTGGGAATAGAAATCTACCCAGACAATATTCAGACGTCTGAATATCACGTTTCAGACGTCTGAATGAAGGGTTCAGGGCATTCCCTGAACCTAGGCCAAAAATGGCCGAACGAATATCGGAAACGATCGAATGAGCAAATGGCGATGACTAAGGAATTACGTCGCACGACAACCCAGCCTAAACGGCTCTTCGATACGCCTCAAATATCAATGTCCAAACATCCATAATAAGATTTTCACAAATTAGACCAAAACACCAAAAATTGGAATATACACGAAATCGATCCAAACCAAAATCAATTGCACACGAATAAACGTTAGGAATTCATACCTAACAATCGAAGATAATTATAGAAAAAGATGTGAGATAAAAATCTCACCTTTTTACAAAATCAAACAAGAAGAAGCTTGAAAGCAAATGGAGAATCAACCTCTCTTCAACACAACCCAAATGAGCTTGAATCTATGCTCAAAACAAGAACATTCCCAAAATTAGGTTTAGGAATTTCTGCAATTGGTAAGAGAATAAGTTGGAGAAGAAGAAGAGAATGCTTACCAATGGGTTCTCTTGAATTTGGAGCTAGGAATTTGAGGTTGCAAGAGGAACTAGGGTTTTGGAGTTTTAATTTCCAATCTCTCCCACCAATATTGCCTTAGAACTGAAAAGAGAAGAAAATGAGGGTGAATGGGGAAGAGTGGCTCAGATTTGAGTATAAGTTAAACATAGGGCTAAACCCAAACCCAACACCAAAGTGAAAAGTAGCAAAAATCAACTTTCTCCAAACATATCGAAGCTTATACTCAAAAAGGTCGCAATCGGCATTTTAAACTCAATGGGAGTGGTCCCGAGTCCTAATTCGACCGTATGCAAAAAGTAGCTTTTCGGACTAAATCCGACTAACGATAAAATATTTAAATAAAATATTTAAATATGAAATCGATAAATATGCGGGTTGTTACAGACTCCCCTCCTTAAAGAAATTGCGTCCTCGCAATATTTAAGAAGAAGATATGTAGGAACAACCATAAAAGCATATTCAAGACAAAAGAGATTTGAAATAAAAGGTTCACCTCAAAGAGCACGAGAAAGTAAGTCCGGATGTGTTTGCTCGATGTACTCTCTAGATTCCCAAGAACAATCCTTAGGATTTGAAGATCATTGAACTTTAACAAGCGGGACATCTTTATTTCGAAGGCGTTTGACCTCCGAAGCGACAATTCGAATAGGATGTTGCTCATAAGTTAAATTAGGCGAAACTTCAATCTCTTCCACAACACCGGGCTCAAGAATAGAATCGGAATCTCGAAGGCATTTCCGTAATTGATAAACGTGAAACACGTCATGGATAGCAGAAAATTGAGCCGGTAACAAAAGGCGATAAGCCATGGAACCAATACGTTCAGTGATAGGAAATGGCCCAATATATCGAGGCGCCAATTTTCCCGATCGACTGAAACGTACAAAACCTTTTATTGGTGAAATACGAATGAACACAAGATATCCCACAGAAAATTCTAACTTCCTTCTCCGGTTATCGGCATAGGATTTTTGTCTAATCTAGGCTTCTTTCATCCTATGACGAATAAGATCAATCTTTTCTGTGGAATCACGAATAAAATCTGGACCTAAAACCAGCTTCTCACCGGTCTCAAGCCAACAAGAAGGAGATCGGCATGGCCTTCCATAGAGTGCCTCGAAAGGTGCCATACCAATACTAGATTGGAAGCTATTATTATAGGAGAATTCAACAAGTGAAATATTATCTTCCCAACTTCCACCAAAATCAAGCACACAAGAAGGAAGAAGATCTTCAAGAGTTTGATTCACACGCTCAGTTTGTCCATCGGACTGGGGATGATAAGCGGTGCTAAAATTAAGCTTCGTTCCCAAATCTTTTTGAAGACTCTTCCAAAATCCACTAGTAAATAATGGATCACGATCACTAACAATAGAAGTTGGAACCCCATGTAATTTAACAATCTCTTTGATAAAGAGCTTGGCCAAAAGAGGAACGGTTCGGTTAGACCGAACGGGAATAAAATGGGTGGATTTAGTAAGTTTATCAACGATCACCCATAAGCTATCATGACCCGAATGAGAACGGGGAAGGCCATCTATAAAATCCATGGAAATTTTGTCCCACTTCCAAATTGGAATTTCTAAAGGTTGCAATAACCCACCGGGCCTTTGATGTTCGGCTTTAACAAGCTGGCAAGTCATGCAACACTTAACAAAGTTTGCAATATCAAATTTCATTCCCTCCCAATAATATAGTCGCTTTATATCCGCGTACATTTTACTACTAGAATGGTGAATTTAGAACGATGAGAATCTTCTAAAATATCCTTACAAAGATCAATAATATTTGGTACGATAAGCCTACCAAATTTTCGAATGCCGCCACGAGAATCGATATCAAATTCTTTCAATCCTTCAATATCAATTTTATCCCTAATATTTTGGCCAAGAACCGATTCGGGATGTAGCCTTTGAGCTTTAAGAATGCGGTCTAAAAGAGAAGGATGAGCCTCAAGGCTACATAAAATAAATGATGAGCATAAATCGAATATGCGGTCTCGAATCTCACAAGTGGATAAGATCTCGAGATCGTTCCATTCGGATATCATCATAGAAACAACTACTTGTTGCTTACGAATAACGCATTGGCAACACAATTTCCCATTCGGGAATAAAAGAATATCAAGATCATAAAATGCTAGGAACTCGAGTCAACATGAAGTTCCTTATGAGAAAATAATATTCCAAAGATTTATGATCGAGGTAGAGAACAAATTTCTCATCCAAATAAGATGATGCCAAACTCTAAAAGTGAAAACAATAGCCGCATGTACTAGATCATGAGTGGCATACCTAGTCTCAATCGGCTTTTACTGGTTTAGAAGCACAAGTGACAGCACGTCATCTTTTGCAAGAGAACGGCATCCAAACCAATACGATTAGCATTGGTACAAAAGATAAAGTCTTGGTTCTCATCGGGAATCACAAGAATGGAAGTATTGGAAAAGAGTTCTTTTAAATATTCTTCTTTCTCGAAAAGCTAAAACTTTCAAAATCACAATTATCTTTATGTAAAAATCTTTCTAAAAAAAATTTGCACTTCACAAGTCAATACATCATGTCTGATTGTCTCATCAAAGCGTTTAGGATATTCTTATCGATAACGTTGATCAAGCGCATCGACCAGAATTCTTAAAACACTAAATGGGCAATACAATCACAAAATCATATTCTATAGGATAAGTAAGTTTCTCAAAAACTTCTAAGAATATTCTTTGTTCGTTTTAAGAACAAAAAATCCAGTTATACTTATAAGTAAATCTTATGAAAAAGATTTGCAAAATTTTTAAATTACTATTTTCATCCAAAATCAATAAATGCAAAAATGGAATTATCGAGATATTCGAAAGAATGCTCGATACCTAAAATGGATGAAATAAGCTTGACAAACTGAACGACATAATAATTCATTCATATGAATCATAACAAGTGCGGAATGCGGTAAGAGGAACGCTAACTTCCGCAACTCGTAGCAAAATGAAAACCGGTGGTAAGGTCAAACTGAAAAGACCTTAGCACCACACAAAAGATTACTTAGGTGATAATCCTAAGACAAGCTCAAAAATACCGGAAAATTTCTCAAACTACATGAATGAGAGAAATAACACTTTCCTTATAAGTGGGCTTAAGGAATAAAATGATGCCATCAAGTTGGAATCAAAATTATAAAGGAAAAATAGAAATCTGCTTAACAGGTTGAAAATGTCGAAGATGAATAGTCCGCATGGGAAAAAGGATATGGCCTCATAATAATTAAGCAAATCCTTACAAAAGTAAATTCCGAAGCCTAAGTAAAAATCGGCTCGGGCAGAAAAATCACATAAAATAATTTCGACATCAATAAAGACAAATTGAGTGTTGCGGATCCTCTAATCCGGATTCACAATCCTAAAAGAAGTCATCAAGCCCATAAATGTTTAAAGAAAAAGAATCAACAGGTTCTTTTGATATAAAATAGTGAGATGGAACCCATATCAAAAGGAACGCGAACAAGATAATCACAAAGCAAATGTCATCAAGGATTGAATGAGAAATACCTTGACCAAGAGAAGTGTCACAAGGGGCTTGCACGACTCTCAACTTTCCCTCCCTCTTGCTAGGGAGTTTGGGACATGTAGATAAGTAATGACTCGAGCCTTTGCAATAGCGGCAATAGAGGGATTTCAGGCACTTAATTACATAATGGTCCGTGGAACCACAATTGTAGCATCGTTTATGACTTGGGGTAGGAGTCTTAGCTACCGAAGTTTCTTGTTCCACCTTCTTCTTGCTTTGAAGTATGGGGCAGACAGAAATATGGTGACCTTTATTTTTGCAATAGCGACAAAAGAGTGGCTCCGGACACTCCTTTGCATAGTGGTCCTTAGAATTACAATTGTAGCATCCTCCACGATAAGGGATTGGAGTCTTTGCTACAAAAGTAGTTTGCTTCACTCCCTTATTGGGATTAAGGCTCTTGAACTTAATATGCCTCTTCTTGGAAGTCCCAATATCACAAACACTTCCTTTACCAACCTCTCCATGAAGAAGAGTAACATCCATAAGCTGATTGAAAGAAACTTCAAGTTTCAAAGGTAGAACCATTTCGGGTTCCTTACTCAAAGTAGAGATAAACTCTTGATTCTTTACAAGATCCAAAAGTTGTTGGGCAGACATGAATGCGCCACCCACAGAAGGGCTACTGGATTGACCAGCGCTAGGAGTGCTAGAACTAACCATTTCTCTTCCTTTAGAAAAGAAAGAAGGAGAAAAGTTATTCTCAAAATAAATATCAAGCAATCTTGAAAGATAAAACAAGGAATCATAAATGAAAATAGGGTAGGACGGTACGAAGACCCGAATAAAATCCTAAAGCACGACTCCTAAGATGGACTTAGGACGATGATCCTTGTTAAATTATTCTACATTGTTCCGATGTTTGGCTCTGATACCAAGCTGTGACGCCCCACCTCTGTACCCACGCTAGCCAAGAACATTACGGTGAATGCTGTCAACTAGCACGGAGAATAAGGCTGTTGAGGAGCGACCATCCGTGTAATTGCTTTGCACGAGCATCGATATATCAGATAGTATAACATGCATTTCTTTACCAAGAGGGAAATCCGACATACCTACACAAACTCAAAACTACTACACAGTGGCTATAATATCTTCGGAAACAAATACAGAAATAAACATAACATAAGTCAGTCATAGATAATTCATATCACAAAGGCGGAAGAAGATATGAATATAAAATTAACACATGGAAGTGTATATCAGAGTAGTGGTCAAAAAAGATCCATAATAACACAAAATAATAGCAACATGTGCTATACAAAAGAATACATCAATGAGTCAATATCTCAAGAGTATACAACAAAAACTACTAATCTAAGTAGTAAGCAAAAGGTCAGAGTAATGGATCCCTGGAGAGAAGTCAAGTCGAAGCACCTGCAACATCTCGGTCTGACCCGAGTATTATTTGATAAGAAAATAATAAACGGAACAGTCTAACTATAATATCAGATGACACGATATAGAATAAGAGATATGACTAAACACATAATAATCACAATGCCAAGCTGTGATATATAAGCAGTTGAAAATCATCAAGGGATTATTCAATGTCACAAAATCTACACAAGATTCACAGAAATGTCATACTCCTAATTTAGTCCACCAAACAATAAATATTGACGATAATATCAATGTCAATCAAAAAAGTCAATGACATACAAATTCTAGAATTCAATCCACGAAATCCAGAAATCACAAAAGTCAATGACGCACAAATTCACCAATGCACAAATATCGATAAGGCTTATCAATAGAAATCACGAAAATTGGTGAAGCACAAATTCTAGAAATCATCTCAAGAAATCCAGAAATCACAAAGGGTGGGAGGCCTATCACAAACGGGAGCATAAAGCCCACCAACACGTGTATCACAAACGGAATGCTAATTCCATGGTTGCTAACCATCACAAATTGAGTCGAAACTCCACAAAACGGGGTTTAGTCTCCCTCGCAGACAAAGAGACATCGCACATTGCTAGTCTAAACCACAAAGATGATCATCATGATCAGCGAGAAGTGTCAATTACACTAAGCTAGTAAATATATGAGTTTAGCTTCATGTCCCATAACCACTTGCTTAACTTAAATATTTACGAACAAACTGTAGATTTCCACTAGAAAGTTGTCACAAAAGATTCAATCGAACAAGTTCAAGAATTAACCGACGAAGTAAACGCAAGCGTTTCATACCACTCGTTTTACTAAGTCGTTTAATTAGATTTCTCATGCGAGTGAGGTAAAGGTTTGTATATACTAATAGATTGGAAAATGGTTTAAGAAACGACCTTTGTACTAAAATAGTGTTGAAATCATTTGAAGAAAGAGTTTTGATATTTACTACTAGTATAGAAAACCTTTATATTTTTAAAGTGACAAATCATAAAGAAGATTGTAAGAACAATCAATCACTAAAATTCACATTCGAAGATGTGAATAAAATCCAAAGAAACCGATAAAGAATCCATCGAAATGGATATTCAAAAATCCCTAAAAAGAGTCATCAAAGTCATTATAAATGATAACAACAAATAGGATTATCACGAACCGATTTAAATTGGAATTCTCACACAAAAGGGCAAGAAGGCAAAATCACAACAGTTTCAGACGTCTGAAACAAGGGGTTCAGACGTCTGAATCTGGAAATATAAAAATTTCCAAATCATGATTCAGACGTCTGAATCTCTTGTTTCAGACGTCTGAAATAGGCATATTTTAGCCTATTTTCTTTCTGTTGGAAATAGAATCAATTCAGACGTCTGAAACCCTATATTCAGACGTTTGAATCTGGGAATAGAAATCTACCCAGACAATATTCAGACGTCTGAATATCACGTTTCAGACGTCTGAATGAAGGGTTCAGGGCATTCCCTGAACCTAGGCCAAAAATGGCCGAACGAATATCGGAAACGATCGAATGAGCAAATGGCGATGACTAAGGAATTACGTCGCACGACAACCCAGCCTAAACGGCTCTTCGATACACCTCAAATATCAATGTCCAAACATCCATAATAGGATTTTCACAAATTAGACCAAAACACCAAAAATTGGAATATACACGAAATCGATCCAAACCAAAATCAATTGCACACGAATAAACGTTAGGAATTCATACCTAACAATCGAAGATAATTATAGACAAAGATGTGAGATAAAAATCTCACCCTTTTACAAAATCAAACAAGAAGAAGCTTGAAAGAAAATGGAGAATCAACCTCTCTTCAACACAACCCAAATGAGCTTGAATCTATGCTCAAAACAAGAACATTCCCAAAATTAGGTTTAGGAATTTATGAAATTGGTAAGAGAATAAGTTGGAGAAGAGGAAGAGAATGCTTACCAATGGGTTCTCTTGAATTTGGAGCTAGGAATTTGAGGTTGCAAGAGGAACTAGGGTTTTAGAGTTTTAATTTCCAATCTCTCCCACCATTATTGCCTTAGAACTGAAAAGAAAAGAAAATGAGGGTGAATGGGGAAGAGTGGCTCAGATTTGAGTATAAGTTAAACATAGGGCTGAACCCAAACCCAAACCCAAAGTGAAAAGTAGCAAAAATCAACTTTCTCCAAACATATCGAAGCTTATACTCAAAAAAGTCGCAATCGACATTTTAAACTCAATGGGAGTGGTCCCGAGTGCTAATTCGACCGTATGCAAAAAGTAGCTTTTCGGACTAAATCCGACTAACGATAAAATATTTAAATATAAAATCGATAAATATGCGGGTTGTTACAGTCTCGCTTTGTGTTACACGTGTAGGTGAGTTTTCATGCTCCCATTTTGTGAGTTTTCATGCTCCTATATTGTGATTTCTGGATTTCTTGTGCAGTCTTCTGGAATTTGTGCTTTACCTATTTTCATGACTTTCATTGTTATGATTTTCCAGCTTTTATGTTTAGGTGAATTTGGATCTTTTAGAAGATTCTTTTGATATTGTTTGATCTCTTGATGATCTTCATTTACATGCTTGTCATAGTATGTCTTTATGGTTACTATATGCTCTTGCCATATCTATTGTTTATATCATGTTATCTGATATTTATAGCTAGACTGATCCGTTTATTATTTTTTTATAAATAATACTCGGGTCAGACCGAGATGTTGCAGGTGCTTCTGCTTGACTTCTCCCCCAGGGATGTACTACTCTGACTTTTGGCTGACCATTTAGATTAGCAGTTTTTGTGGTTTACACTTGAGATATAGACTCATAGTTGTATTCTTTTGTATAGCACGTGTTGCTATTCTTTTGTATTATTGTGGATCTTTTTGACCACTACTCTAATGTTCACTTTCATGTGTTAGGTATATATTCATATCTTCTTCCGCCTTTGTGATATGGATGTCTGTGACTGATTTGTGTTATGCTTATTTCTATGTTTATTTCCGAAGATTATTTATAGCCACCGTGTGATAAGAAATCACATGGATGGTCGCTCCTCAACAACCTTATTCTCCGTGCTAGTTGACAGCACTACACCGTAGTGTTCTTGGCTAGCGTGGGTCTAGAGGTGGGGCGTCGCAGCTTGGTATCGGAGCCAAACTTTGGAACAATGTAAAATAACTTAACAAGGATCATCGTCCTAAGTCCGGATTAGGAGTCGTACCTTAGGATTAATTTTTGTCTTCGTACCGATTCATCCTATTTTTATTATGATTCCTTGTTTCACTTATCAAGATTGCTTGATATATCTTTTAGTGAATAACCTTTTTCTTCTCCTTCTTTCTAAAGGAAAAAAATGGTTAGACCTGGACGTCTCCGTGCCGGTCAATCTACTGCAACTACCCAAGATGGAGTTTTTATGACCACCCAGCAACTTCTTGACCTTGTCACGAATGCTCAAGCCGCTGGTTCTAATCCGGAACCTACTCACCCTAAATCTGGGTTTGCACGTTTGTGCAATGATTACACCAACTTGGGTGAGAAGCAATTTAAAGGCACTAAAACTATCATCGAGGTCCAAGCTTGGCTCAGAACGTGCAATAGAATCTTCTCTCGCATGAACCTCACTGACCTCCATCGAGTCCAGGTGGCTTCCAGTATACTCCAAGGAAGGGCATTGGATTGGTATGAGCTGTTAATCTCAGAAATTGATGAAGCGGATCTCTCCTGGGAGCACTTCCGGGAACGCTTCGAATCGAAATTCGTGCCCAAGGCTGAAAAAGTAACTTTGGCTCGGACATTTATTGACCTTGTTCAAGGTCAGTCTTCTGTGGCGGATTACGTTGCATCATTCGAATCCCTTTCCAAATATGGGGTCGAATATATAAATACTCCACTGAAGAAGAACCAGAGGTTCGTTTATGGCTTAAATAAGAATCTTAAGAAGCCACTACTCCTGAAACTAGAAGTTACATTTGATCAACTCGTCGATATCGCCCTTCGTCTTGAAGAGGCCGATAGAGAGAGTGATGTTGAAGTGGTTGGCGCTAAACCAAACTTCAACAACAAAAAGAGGCCTAACAAATTTAAAGGTTCTTATCCCAACAAAAATGGTAAGCAAGCAACTTCGGCTGCAAAGACACCTTCCTCTAGTTGTGGGCAATGCTATAACTGTGCTTCTAAGGACCATTTTGTGAACAAGTGTTCGAAGCCCAAAAGTTGTCGCTATTGCAAGAGCTCGGAACATTATATACATATGTGCACCACACTAAAAGGGAAGGTTAAACGTGGCTCAAGCCCCTGGCAACACATCTCGTGGCCAAGGCATTTCTCATTCCATTCTTGATGGAATTATTTTATTTCATGATCAACCTATTAGAGTTCTCTTTGATACGGGTGTGTGACGACCCGACTTTCCACTCCCGGAAAATCGCATCATCTTGAAGAAAGAAAGGGATAGAAAAGAGAATAGAAAGAAGAGAAGAAAGAAACAACACATCAGAATCTAACAGCGGAACGAATAAATTATATTAATAACATAATACATTACATAGTTTACAACCATTATCAGAGTACACAGATATACAACACATACTAGACAGTTATAAACACCTATCTAGTTATACATCTCAATACATCACAAAGACAACAACTCAGAGAACACACATCGGAAAACTATATATGTTTACACGCAGAAGCCTCCTGCTCCATTTCTCCTCCATAATTCGTCAAAGCAAACTTGAATTCTAACCTGAATTCCCTGACTACTCATAAAAATTTGAGTACCCAAGAGTTTATGAAAAACAAAAATAAACTCCGGGTCAGACATGGGTCTGGTGTGAGTAACAGGTTAAAGTTGCTTAACTTTCAAAAACCTTTTGAGAAGAATGGTATCACGTAAGACTTCCCACACATAAACATGGAAAAGTTTTTACCTTACGCTAACCAAAACATTTGATATGAAATCCGATGATATTATAATAGTGTCTAGGGTTTTCAAATAAATAAGAAATAGCCGAAATTGTTACATGATTAAATTCCAGCTAATAGCGACAAAAGTGGGTAATACAATCAAAACCGTTGGCACTTATTGGATTTTGGATTCCATACAATGGCAGGGCTACTGGGGTACCGCCCGTCACAGTACGTGGCCTAGATCAACGTACCGAGGATCACTCCCGACCCCCTGCAACACAAAGCCGGACCCATTCCTTACTGAATAGTTCCAAACAAGACAACCCCGTGGTTGTAGCTAGCAACCACCCACACAGCCGAATATAAAGGGACTCCTAGACGGGGATCAATCTTGCTCTCCAGTGGGTGCGACCCACGAATCCTTGCTGCACCTCCCCTGTTTTAGCCATTCCCGGTTGATGAGGCTTGAGGCTACGATTACCTTTATAGGACATATCACTTAGAATGCTCATCGTCCACCTGACGATGTTCTGAAAGCATTCAATCCATACAAGTTCGTTCCGGGTTCGAACGAAATCGAAGGCATTATCTCGTTACACTCATTTTGGAACCATCCTCAGAGTTAACGACAATAACCCTTGCACTCTAATTCACCATCTCAAATCTATAAGAACTAATTCCGTCAACCCATTACGGAATCACCCATAGAGTCATAATGACTCATAGTCCTTACACCTCGAGTCTTCACAAAGCTCCACTTAGATTCATGACCTAACGTTATTTGGAATCGATGTGGTTTTCGGAAATCCAAATATGGAAACCCGATCCCGGTCTCATCGAAATCCAAAGCGTGTCTTTTAAGGTCCAAGTTGTTTTAAAGGTTTAAAACAATTACAGTATCTATACACACACAGATAGATAACTTATAAATCATAACTGATAATCAATCATTATCACATAACAGGTAATTCACATCATCAATATCATATAGATATATCATATATCACTATCACAATAGATAACCTAAGTTATCATCACAATACAACCAAGCATCCATACCACACAATATCTTTTATCTCATTACTGAGATCACAAAACATCCAAGTCAATCAATGACATCCATTCATACATAAGCAATGATTTATTCATCACCATATAATTAATTTAAAATGAATTAAATTAATTATTTCTATCTCTAATTAATTTAAAATGAATTAAATTAATTACCCCATCTTTAATTAATTTAAAATAAATTAAATTAATTACTTCATCAAATTATAACTTGCTTACTCAACCATTTAATTGATTACAATCAATTAATCATTCAAAACAAATCATCCTAATTAATCACTCTTGATTAATTACTCTTAATTACATTCATGTAATTATTCTTAATTAATTTCACAAAATTAATTATTCCCATCCAAACAGTAATTAACCTTTAATTACTTTAATTAATTAATTAATCATAATTAATTATCCTAATCCTTAATTAATTACATTAATTAATTACTTTTAATTACCTATTATTGATTAATTAATCATAATTAATCATCTTTAATTACATCATTAATTAAAATAATTAATGATCCTATATTATTCCTTAAATTAATTACTCTAAGTAATTAACTAATTTAATTACTATATTAAACCAAATTAATTATCCTTAAATTAATTTCTTAATTAATACCTTGATTAATTATTAAATAATTAACCCAAATTTCTTCATACTTAAACATCTCCATTCAATTACAATCCTGTAATTATGAACTAATTACTTAACTAAGTAATTTCCAAATAATTAATTACATAAAGTAATTATTTATAAAACCCAAGTTTTAAAATTACTTAAACTTAATTAATTAAAATAAACAATCAAATTAAATTAAATTAATTACATTAAGTAATTAATTTCTTAATTACTTTATCAAGCAATTACTCTCTAACCATTTATAATTGATTGTTATTAAAATAATTAATTATAAAAATTAACTACATTAATTAATTGTTAAATAATCCTGGTTAATGACCTTCATTAACCATCCTCAAATTATTTTATAAGGTAATTAACTTAAATTAATTACCAATTAAGTTATCTTTAATCATTCATTAATTAAAGTTAATTATTAAACTAATTAACCTTAAATTAAAACTTAATTACATAATTAATATTCATTCATCATTGATTAATCATTAATCAATGATCTTAATTCCAAATTTAATTAATTAATTAATTAATCTTAATTACCTTATTAATTAATTCTAAAACATAATTCTTAATCAAATTTCCAAAATAAAACATACTTAATTATGTTTAAAACAATTTGATTTAAAACAAAGTACTTAAGAAATTCCCTTTTAAATTTCAATTTAAATTCAAGCTTAAAGTAAAAAAAATTTAAAACCTATCAAAATTTTAAATAATTTAAAACTTATTTAAAATTACAAGTCAAAACAAAAGTTTGACTTAAAAATTAAATCATAAGAATTTGAAGTTAGATTCATTTTAAAATTTTAGAAATTCAATTCATTCTTAGTTTCAACTTCAAATTTAAATCTTCTTTTTAATTTAAACTGATCTTCATTTTTCAACTTAGAATTTTCAGATTTTAAATTTAATCTTTAAATCTTACTCACATTTTAAAAAAAAAACTTCATTATTTAAATTTCAACTATTTACCAATTTGAAATAGTTAATTAAGTTAAGAATTTAAACTTTTATTTCAAAACCTGGGATTTAAATTTTAATCTAAAATTCAAACTTGCATTTAAATTTTCACTTAATCCTTACTTTAAATAAATCTACGGAATTTACAATATTTAAAACCCAGATTTTAAATTTCAAAACCCAAATTTTATACAGGCTTTCAAACCTGGAAATAACAGAGTTCAACCCGAGAGAACCTAAACTTTACTTCGGGTTTTATGCTTCACCACTTCGACTTTTTCTACAACCTACTTCGAGTCATTCACAGACCATCCCCTGAAAACCCCCAAACCAAAACAATTCATCAAAGTTTTCATCGTCGTGCATATGCACGGCGATTCCAGCCCACGTTGATCGCCATGGACGATCTCTACATATCAGACTTCCATCTTACAACCCATCACAAACATCCATATTAAGCTATCACCCACGCAGACAAATTCCAAACCCCCAATCCAAACTTGGAAAAAATATTACAGGTTTCTGCTCAAACCTGTCAACGGCCAATTCGCCTCGCTCCGATCACTTGCAAATCCACCTCTCCGGCCATGAACTACTCTACACACCAACTACCCAATCCCTAAATATCAGTACACTCGATCGCTCCTATGTCCTGAAATGATCGATCCTTTATCCCAAATAAAAACTAGGGTTAAATTCTAAAAGTCCAAAACTGCAATCAATCTAGCAAATTTTATTTACTTCACACATTTTTCCAAGGATCTATATTCCTTTTACTATAACTTAGAAGAATTTTATGATTCCGCAAGTATCAGATTTCAAATATTACTCAAATTCATATTTTTGGTTCAAGAACCAACTGTAAATGAAACATGCACCTAAAAATATCTATACTTGATTTAAAAATCAAGTTTCAGTTTATATTTTTGATTTGCATTACTGTATTATCATAATAATTAGATTGGGTTTGAATAAAATTGAACATGCATGAGGTTTTTAAAAAAATTACAAAGTCAAGAAAAACAAGTTTATTATCCTGAATAAAATCTAACACTTTATTTAGGATATACTACTTGTTCTGTTTGATAATTTGCATCTAAACATAGATTAGATCTTGTGTTCATAAATTTTAAATTACATCTTTAAGTCTGAAATCAAGATCAGGAAAGAATTCATCACTACCAATACAGGCATTCAAATCTCATACATTTGCACAGACATATCCATCATACTTATCAGGCAATAATTTTAGCAACTAAGTTAATTTAAATCAGTTTTGAAAATAAATTGTTACTCACCAATTAAAAATGCAGACCACTGTTTAGCTGCTTTGAATTTTGGAGAAATAAAATATGCAGAGCTTGCTCCTCTCTATTGCTCATTTATGCAGGAACAAGCATATGCAGGTAGAAGATGCTATTTCCAATTTCCCAAACACATGCTTGCAGATGCACTTTCAACCCAGGTTTAAACAGAATGCAGATAAACAAAAGTGTGCAGGCTCATCTTGAATTTGAGGAAATGCAATATTCTGATCTTTGATGAGGGGTGGAGTATGCAGGTTTTTGCTTTGATTGTAAATGTAGATTTACTTGATTTTGAGATATGCAGATTTAAATATGTTTATGATTATGCAGATTTGATCTTTGATTGTAAATGCAGATTTCTTTGGTTTTGGAAAATGCAAATGCAATATGGAAATGAAAATGTAATATGAATGAAGATTGTAAATGTATTCTCAGATTTATGAAATAAAAGAAAGATTAAAACTAATTTTAACACTTGTCATAAATTAGACACTTGTCTATTTAAATGCATATGAATCCAACACATGTATTTCTTTTAAAAGTAATTAGTATTTATTTACAAATTAATGCATGTATTAGCTTAAATTAAATTTGTTAGTTTATATTTAACATGTGTATAAATTTATAAATGAAATAAGAACAAATCATGTTTATAAACTTATACAAATAAAAAATTAAAACAATTTAAGACTTTATACTTTTGAATTTAAATTCAAACTAAATTCAAAATCAAACAATTTCAAATCAAGTTATAAATAAAAATTCAATTTGAAATAAAAATTACAAATCTTATTCAAAACTTATTTATAAAGACAATACAATATTAATGTTGTTTTTATAACTTTCTTATTATTAAATTAAAATCATTTTTCAAGATATTCATTTTATTAAGCCATAAAATCAATTTGTTGAATTTATTCTAAATTTAAAACTCAAGATAATTTAATTTAAAGCATTTAAATATTTTTTCCTATCAATTTTGAAATCATATTTTTATTTATGAAATTAAAATGTCTATATTAGAATTTTAAAACATGATTCAATTATTAAATTTCAACCAAAATCATTTATTAAATTTTTAAAAGCTTAAATATTAAATAAAACAAATTTTCCAAATTACTAAAAATATTTAAAACTAGCAAATATGCTTTACTTATTAAAATTAAAACAATACCAATCTATATAAAAATATAAACCATATATTTATATAAATAGAAATCATTTTATTATTTTTAAAAGATAAAATAACCAATTTAAATAATTACTGAAGAAGATTATTAAATTTATCTGAATAATTATTAACAGAACATCAATATCAATTTAATTTTAACTACAGATTACTAAATTGATATTGTTAAAAATTCCGGGATATTACAATCCTTCCCCCTTAAAAGAATTTCGTCCTCGAAATTTAAAACAAAGGTAATTTAATAATCTTATTAAATTTTAATTTAAAAACACAAGCATATATCAAACATATGCTAACAACCAAACCACCAATTCAACCAATCAAACAAATCTAATTATCCAGATAAATCCTGGATAGAATTTTATCGAGTTTCTCCAGGTGTATATATATATCGGGATACTCGCTCTAGAAAATCCAAACAATCAATACTATGAAGCTACAAAACTCCTATTCAACTATATCTATAACACTAGACAAGATATCGGACTACAAAGGAGTCTGACTCAACAACCAAAACTCCAGAACTGCTGGTTCCACAACCAGAGATAGATCATACACGTACTTCCTCAGAGATACGTGAAACTCATCGAATCCCAGTTATCCAAACTGGCAATCCAATCCTAGAGATCAATCACTTAATCTCCTAGATCACAGCAAAGATCCAAAACAATACAGAGCTAACTTCTCAAACTTACCCAAACTTATAGCTTACAAACGATTGGAGAAAACTTATCCAAAATTAAATCTCCGACTTCAGAGTCCAAATCCCTCCGACTCTTATCCACAAAATTCTTCAGACAATCCTGGACTGTCCACAACCTTACTGATCAGCTCAACCTTCGTTGATTCTTCTAGAAACAACTAGACCAATCAACTCAACAAAAAGATCTCGTCAAGATTAACCAAAACCAAGAACTCAAACTCAACTCCTCAACATCAGAAGACAACAACTTCTTCTGTCCAGAAAAACAAAAACAGATACACTTCTAAACTGCTTCCGCTGCACAACTCTGATCTGAAGTAGAAGAAAATACTGAAGAAGAACACAAGCACAAAATGGACAAGACACCCCAGAGATATGATTCAACAAATCCATAAGAAAAATTCAGAAGTTCCTCCAAAACTCCGAGCTGCTACACCAACTCAATCTCTAGGAACCATTCTTCTATAAAGCTGAACCACCCGAACCACTTCTGGAATTCCAGTCGATAAGAAAGCTCAATCTCCGGATACGAACCAAACTTTGACTTCCTGAAGACATCCAGAAAAACTCAGATAACTCAAGAGAAACTCAAATAATCGCAAGTCACTTTTGCGATCAACCCAAACCAAATCCAAGTAAAACTGTTCTCTCTTAACCAAATAGAACAGCTTAAACTTAACAGGCCAACATATCGAAGAAACGGGTCCACTCAACTGCTTCTGAACTCCAGGCCAGAAAACTGCTAAGCTAGAAGATCTCTTGCCAACACCGAGAACATTCCCAACTACACTGCTGCCACAGATGCCAAAGAATTTCAAAACAAAGCTCTTTGAGAAACTCGAACCTTAAGCAAACAGAAACTCCAGCTGAACACAGCCACAACACCTAAGCAGACTCACTTCTTAACTTGATCCAAAGAAAACATCTTCGAGAACATCCATGGTCACTGCATCTCATCATGCAGCTACTATTTCCTGAGGTATTCAAAATACCAACACTCACTTCTGCCCAACCGACAGATCCAAATTCTACTCATCCAATTTCAGATATGAACTCTGTTAACGCTTAAATTTGAACGCTAACACCCCGGTGTGTGAAGTGTAGTTGTGAAAGCACCACCCGATAGATCGGGAAAGAATTACAAGCAAGTAATAACGGAAAAGCAGTAAACAACAGCAATTTTATAGTGGTTCGGCTTATGGGTATAGCCTACGTCCACTTTAAGTACTTTTATTGATGATCACGTTACAAGTTGATACAAATCTTCTCAAGTACAATACACTTTGAATTACAAAAGACTTAGAACAAGTAGCTTAAACTTCAATGGAAATGAGAGTCTTCAAATCCATGTTGGATGTTTACGATCTCTTTTTGAAGTTGTATGTAGTGTTCCTAGTGTCTCAAGAGCTTCAAGTGTTGAATTGGTTTGGAATGCAGCAGAGTATCAGTGCTTGAAGAGAATGTGCAAAAGTCCTTTGAATGTTGGAGGTAGCTGCCTATTTATAGAAATTCTCGGAGTTGAGTCGCCCCCCCCCTATGAGTCGTACGCGACTCATATTGCTCAATAGGTTGTTCGCGAGTCACGAGTCATCGAGTCATGAGATAAGTATCACCCCTTAACTCCTCTTTGCTTACGAGTACCGGCTCACACCTTATGAGAAGCGGCATCACTTTTTCTCTAAGTGTTAGGTCGCACGCGACTCATCGCGATGAGGCATGAGTCGGCAACGACTCATAATAAGTCGTAGATCATGTCTTTGGGTTGTAGTTGAAGCATTTGTCAGTACTTCATTGATGTCTCCCCAAGTGCTTCATACGATGAGTCGCTAAGCCGGTGTGCCATGAGTCGGTGGGCCACTGAGTCGTTGAACCACTTCACTCATGAGTCGCTAGAAGTATTGAGTCGCTAAGTTGCTTTACTGGTAAGTCGCTGAGTACTATGTCGCTTCATTCCTAAGTCGCTAGCTTATGATAACCCAATGAGTCGCATATCCCATGAGTCGTTCGCATCTTAACATACTAGGTCGCAAAGCATTTTAAGTCGCTAAAGCCACTGAGTCGCTCCTTTACATGAGTCGGTAACTATCATGAGTCGTAAGCTCCTTGAGTCGCTCGGCGTTAACAATTGCCCCTCGAAGTATACGCTTAGATCATGAGTCGTGTGCTTCGACTTTCTTCTTGAGTCGTGACCGACTCAAGGCGGCTTATGACTCGTGAGTCCTTTCTTATTCTCCCCTGTCTTGTATATAAGCTAATGTGTTTCTCTTCTTCCTCACTTAATCATTGCCTCAACACCTTGTGCCGCCATTAACGAATCTTCCAATCTCATTTCCGAAGGCGAATTCAACCCTGTTACTCTCCGATTCATCCCAACCATTATACCTCGTAGCAAATCCGATCTTAATCCATAATAATCAACGTTGAATCACAAATTCTCATCTTTCGTCTTTAGTTTGTTTTCATGCGTTGCGCTTCACTTCGAATTGTTATAATCCATTCTAGATCACTATCCGATACGCGAGCTTAGCAATGCATTGAATTTAAGATCGATGCGAAACATTTCAGATTGTTTTTCGGGTGATTTGTTGGTATGGACGGATGATGGGTTCCATTGGGAATGTGATAGATCTTTGTTGCCTTAGCACTAACGGGTTAGCGGATTGAGGCAGAGAAAGGGGGGCTGTGAGATGAGGCGTGGCGAGGAATTCCACGAGTTAGCAAATTAGGTTTTGAGTCGCTGGTCGAGTCAGCTAGGAGCCATGAGTCGTGGCCGAGACATTCTGAGTCGCTGCCGAGTTAGGACTTAGAGAATTCCGCATGCCCTCGAACCGAGACCCCTTGACTCATACAATGCGACTTACTGATGCAGTGATCTTCCTGTTAAGCTATGAGCAACTTTAGGTTTGGATGCATGGTGTCGTGCCTTGTGTCTCTTAACTTGATTTAGATTGCCTTGAGTTTTAAGCGACTTTGGGAACTTGAAATTTTGACAGAACTAGCTTATGTTTCTATCCTGAAGTTTGAATTGCTGTGACAACTCCAATAACTATGTTATGCTTTGCCGCTGGATTATGCTACCTTTAATATTGATAACCTGTTAAATATAACACTTGCAGAAAAACGGGACAAATATACTGCCATTGACTTCCCATATCGAATGACAGATTAGTTAATAATAGACAATTAACTTAAACAAATTGTGTAAACGAAGTGCTCTAGATAACCGAATTCAAGTAGAATGCTAAAGCAATATCGAAACAGTCAACTGAAATTGACTGGTTTGCACTAACACCATGCTTGAATTTCTAAATTAACAAGTCCTGAAATTTGGTAGTCAATCAACTGCCAACTAGCCTAACTTCAGTTATATTTACTTGTTTATTTTTGTCAGTTTTACACAACACTTCACACTTTTAGGAAACGTGCACCTTCACATTTGATCATCCAGTTGCTTGTGTAGAATGACCTCTCATCAAGAAGAGCCGATGGGCCAGGCTGAAGATGTCTTCCCAGTAGCCATCCCTATAGACAACCCTCCGGAGAGAACATCCACAACTTTGAATCAGCGGGTGTTTAACCAACTGCGCGTCCAGTTTGGCATTGATGATGCTGACATCTTATTTCCGGGGCCAAATGACAACGCGGATAGGCCCCCTCTTGGCTTTGTTGCTGTTAATCGCCAAATGTGCTTGAACGGCGCTATTCCTCCCTTTAATGACTTTCTCCAACAGTTCCTTCTTCGGTTGTCTATCTCTCCATTCCAATTACACCCCAATGGCTACGCCATTCTGATGGGGTTATGTGTTCTATTTAGGAGAGTTTTGGATCGATTACCAAGCTTCGGGGAGATCTGCTATTTTTGCTCATTCACGAAAACTAAAGACCATCCCTCCATCGTGGTTATAAGAAGCGCTCGAAACCGCAAACTTATTACTGATCTCTCCGAAAGCGCTCACGGATTTTTGAATCAGTTTTTCTTTGTTCGCTGCCCTCCAGGGTTTTATGCCATTTGGAGAGTGGGAAGTAAGATTTCCTGTCTTTACTTTTTCCGTTTTGAAACTTTCTCGAGATCTGAACTCTCAATTGCTAATTTCGTTCTTTTCCTGTTTTAGCACTTCCACCCCCTGCTAGGGACCCAAGTCTTAGGCAAATTTTTGAAAGATTAAATGCCGTGCCGGTAGAAGAGAGGAGCATAAAGTTTCTGCTAAACGATGAATTTTTACATCAATACGGACTCCTCCATCCCTTTCGCTTTACTCGGCCTCGTGAAGCTCCAACGGAGGTTCCTGATTCTCCGGTGAAAACTCCTGATCTTCCGATCTCCACTAAAGAGCACATGCGAGGAGAAATTTCTGCAGAAACCTTACTAGTAAAGTGCTCTACTCCAAGAGATGATACGGGACCCTCCGAAAAGCCCGCACTTTCTCCCATAATTGAAGAAGAAGAGGAGCCCCTTTCCCAAACCAGGAAGAGTGCTGACAAAGGAGCTGATGGAGGGAATCAGGTTGGGCATGACGGTGATGACGTTTTTGGGGATTTAAGTGACATAATCGTCACTTCCCAAGAGCTCTTTAAAGATGACCCTGCCTGTGGTAAAACTGTACCCCCGATGATTGAAGCGACATCTGCCCTTCAACAGACTCCAACTCCTTTATCCCAAGAATTGTCACCGACAGTGGGACCTATTACTTCCCCCCAACTGAGGAGTGGTTCGTTAGTCCAACGCGAGTAGTTTGCACTTCACACACAACTAAGGATTTTCCAGCACATTTATGCACTTATCTTCTCATACTTTAAAGATTTCTAAAGCTTATCTTTTCTTATTTCAGATCCTTCAATGACACGCGGCGGATCATATTATCAGGATTTCCAACGCTACGGGGGGCGTGGTCAATATGATTATAGGCGTTACTTTCCCTCCTACAGAGAATCTGACGAAGAAAGGGCTGCCCGAAAGGCTCATGAAAGGAGGACTGAAGAAGAACGTCGCGAAAGAAGGGAGAGAGAAGAGCGCCATGATTCTTGGCAAAAAGGCGATGACTCTCACAAGAGAAAATCTCATGACAATCGAGGAAAAGGTCACATGAGTGAAGACTTAAGTAAACGAGCCCGTCACAGTGAAAAGCAGGCCTCTACTACTCCTGGGAAAGTTACTATTCCTGCCTCACTCGACATCCCTTCTGACTCTCCCGCTCTTGGGAAATCAGATATTCAAACGATAATTAGCAGGCCCAAATTTCAAGTTGGACCGGGTCCTGCCACTCTGCAGAGCCGATTTCCTCAATGGTGCCTTAAGGGGGTGAGATTCGACCTAGACTTGGTCACAAAGTTTATCATTTTCTTAGAAGTGATAGTAGCCAATGGTTCAGCTTCAACCCATTTAGTAAAGTAATCAACTGCAACAATAGCATATTTAATCCCTGACTTGGCAGTTGGTAGCGGCCCAATGAGATCCATTCCCCAAATTGCAAACGGCCATGGACTGACCATCTGTGTGAGTTCGGTAGAAGGTGCTCTAGGAATTTTGGCAAATCTTTGGCATCTGTCACATTTTCGGGAGTAATCTGCGGCGTCTCGATTAATTTCTGGCCAAAAATATCCGTATCGGAGAATTTTCTTTGCTAATGTTTGACCACCTGAATGATCACCACATTCTCCTCCATGCACTTCAGCTAGGATTGTTTTGGACTCTTCCCGGGATACACATCGAAGCAATGGCATTGAGAATCCCCGTCTGTACAATCGGCCATCCTGAATTACATAGCGAGAGGCCTTCCTTAGTAGCTTTCGTCTTTCTATCGAGTTTTCTGGCAGAGAACCTCTGAGTAGGTAATCCAGTATTGGAGTCATCCATGAC